>OX401406.1:35687746-36887746 GCA_947846245.1 Cerastoderma edule
TGAAACCATAGCATCTTGTTTTCTTTAACGTATGTCGTAGTTTGGCGACAGTTTCCTTTCTGGTTCGATCATATCAAATAAATATGAATCATTTCATCACGAGAAAGTGTCATTCCAAATATCATTTTCAACCTCACTAAAATGGCTATACGCAGAGCTTTGTTTATCATCCAATTAAATATAAACCAATTATTTGGATGATGCAGTATATCAAAAAAGTATGTCTCAAATGCTACGTGTCTGCAGCTGAACAGGGATTAGTTTGGCTTAGCCTTTGGCCGTAATCAGTCGATTAATGATGAGTATGATCAGGACGGCAAAAAGCCAATAAGTAGGGCTCGTCCGGGATTTGAACCCGGGACCTCTCGCACCCTAAGCGAAAATCATACCCCTAGACCAACGAGCCAGCTATTTCAAGTACATAACCTAAGGAATTAATCTATCTTTACCTCATGAACGCTATCGTTTGTTGTCATATAAGCGGATTATAACGTTTGAAAGAGGTTTCATCCAAGAGCTCAGAATGAATGATTCAACAATAATCAATCTGGACTGTTGTTCGTTGGTTTAATAACTGGTCTTACTTAAGTGATGAAACATTGTGAAACCAAATGTAAATTGCACCTTTCAGATGTGATGTGACTGTATTTAAGTATTGTTTCGAGAAGGTGGATATATTACGTAAACGGTTCACTCGATGTAGTGCTTTGAAATCATTGGAACACCTAGCAAAAGGTTTGATTCGGTCAATCCTTAACTCATTATAGTTATGTCTCCCACTTACAACACGTAAGTGTCAAACGCAAAGTATGATATGGAAAATGAATGCACTCCTTTTCACTTATATATATTGGCTCGTTGGTCTAGGGGTATGATTCTCGCTTTGGGTGCGAGAGGTCCCGGGTTCAAATCCCGGACGAGCCCATCATTTTAGAATAAGGTTTCTAATTTTTATTACCTGACATCAATCGACTGACGAATGGTCCTACATTCGGTTGATTACGAAATATTTTGATTTATCTGAGTATTTAACGGGTCCTGATACGACTTAGTGTATGTTGTCCTAAATGGTTGATTCAAAATGGCAGTCTGAATGGGAATTGTTACAACCAAGAGATTGACATCGCATTGAAATCTTATTTTGCATCAGATGGATGTCAAAACTGCCTACTTAAATGCTCCAATTGACTGTGAAATATTCATGGAACAGGCTGAAGGGTTTGAAGTTAAGCCAATTGATGGAAAAAGATTAGTATATAAACTTAACAAGTCACTGTATGGATTAAAACAGTCAGGAAGAAATTGGAACAATATGTTGCATTGTTATTTGTTAGAAAATGATTTTGAGCAGAATGAAAGTGATCATTGTGTGTACAGAAAGTTTGTCAGCAAGGATGAAATTGTCATATTAATTGTGTGGGTTGATGACCTAATTATAGCTGCAAGTAATGAGATTTTACTTAATGAGATAAAACAGGTTCTTAAGAATAAGTTTAAGATGAAAGATCTTGGAAAACTGTCCTATTTCTTGGGAATTGATTTTAAACAGTGTAAAGAGTATGTTACCATGTCCCAAAAGAGATACATTTGCAAAATACTCGAGCGTTTCGATATGGCAAATTGCAAACCCAAGTCTATCCCGTCTGAGCAGAAATTAGAGAGTACTGGTGAATCATTAGCTGACAGTAAGAAATACAGGGAGGCTGTAGGTAGTCTGATTTATGCCATGACATGCACCAGGCCTGATATTTGTTGGATTGTCACAAAATTATCACAGTATCTATCAAAACCTCTCCAATGTCACTGGGTAGCAGTTAAACATGTGCTTAGGTATTTAAAAGGCACTTTAGATTACAAACTTTGTTACCAAAACATGATGAAGGTTTAAGTCTTACAGGATATAGTGATGCTGATTGGGCATCATCTGTCGAGGACAGGCGAAGTACTAGTGGCTATTGTTTCAGCCTAACTAGGAATGGTCCTCCTATCTCATGGAAATCTAGGAAACAACCAACTGTTGCACTGTCATCATGTGAGGCTGAATATATCGCATTGGCAGCTGCAGTACAGGAGGGGTTGTACCTTTCTTATTGGTTAAAAGGTTTAAATACAGAGGGTGGTAATAAACTAGACACAGTCTTGATATTCGAAGACAATCAGGGTACTATCGCATTGTCTCAGAACCCGGTTGGTCGTCAGCGATCAAAGCATATCTACATTCGATACCATTTCATAAGGTCAATGTTAAATGAGGGAAAAATATCACTTGAGTACTGCCCAACATCAGACATGGTGGCTGATCTTATGACCAAGCCGGCTACCAAGCACAAATTAGATAGATTTAGGAGTGACATTTTTGGAAGTTAAGATTCTTTTTGTGTGTGTTTTTACTGTACTTTGTCAGACATACAGGCTTATAAGAATAATGTTCTTTTGGGTGATTGTATGTATTTTAGAAAGTATGTATTTTATGTTCAGTTGCAGTATTTTTTTCATTATTGTTTAAAGAGTCATTTGAGATCAAGTGGGGGTGTTGAGACAGTGATCGCAAATACTATTCTAGTCTGTTTGATTGTATTATAAAATATGCACCCTATTACCATGTACTAGTCAGAGCATTAAAAGATCAACACTTCCGGGAAAAAGTGCCAACGATGTAAACACGTTTATTGTTTTGCTGTTCCTAAAATCCTTTATAATTTTCCTCCATCACGATGAGTACCGACTCTGCAACAGAATGCACTCCTTTTCACTTATATACATTGGCTCGTTGGTCTAGGGGTATGATTCTCGCTTTGGGTGCGAGAGGTTATATGAACACATATGTGCTTAGTGTTTTTATCGCTTCTTAGTTGTGTTGTATAAACACCGCTATGTTATGAATATATATGTTTTGGATGTTTCATAAATGAAACCATAGCATCTTGTTTTCTTTAACGTATGTCGTAGTTTGGCGACAGTTTCCTTTCTGGTTCGATCATATCAAATAAATACAAAACCTAAGGAATTGATCTATCTTTACCTCATGAACGCTATCGTTTGTTGTCATATAAGCGGATTATAACGTTTGAAAGAGGTTTCATCCAAGAGCTCAGAATGAATGATTCAACAATAATCAATCTGGACTGTTGTTCGTTGGTTTAATAAATGGTCTTACTTAAGTGATGAAACATTGTGAAACCAAATGTAAATTGCACCTTTCAGATGTGATGTGACTGTATTTAAGTATTGTTTCGAGAAGGTGGATATATTACTTAAACGGTTCACTCGATGTAGTGCTTTGAAATCATTGGAACACCTAGCAAAAGGTTTGATTCGGTCAATCCTTAACTCATTATAGTTATGTCTCCCACTTACAACACGTAAGTATCAAACGCAAAGTATGATAAGGAAAATGAATGCACTCCTTTTCACTTATATACATTGGCTCGTTGGTCTAGGGGTATGATTCTCGCTTTGGGTGCGAGAGGTCCCGGGTTCAAATCCCGGACGAGCCCATCATTTTAGAATAAGGTTTCTAATTTTTATTACCTGACATCAATCGACTGACGAATGGTCCTACATTCGGTTGATTACGAAATATTTTGATTTATCTGAGTATTTAACGGGTCCTGATACGACTTAGTGTATGTTGTCCTAAATGGTTGATTCAAAATGGCAGTCTGAATGGGAATTGTTACACCAAGAGATTGACATCGCATTGAAATGTACCAAACAAATCAGCATCAACTCGAAAGAAAGAGATAGATACGCTTTTGTGATTGGTATAATTTATTGGTTAACTATCAAGCTAGCTCTTGTTAACAAGAACAACCTCAGGGAAACGATGAGACATATCTTATATGAACACATATGTGCTTAGTGTTTTTATCGCTTCTTAGTTGTGTTGTATAAACACCGCTATGTTATGAATATATATGTTTTGGATGTTTCATAAATGAAACCATAGCATCTTGTTTTCTTTAACGTATGTCGTAGTTTGGCGACAGTTTCCTTTCTGGTTCGATCATATCAAATAAATATGAATCATTTCATCACGAGAAAGTGTCATTCCAAATATCATTTTCAACCTCACTAAAATGGCTATACGCAGAGCTTTGTTTATCATCCAATTAAATATAAACCAATTATTTGGATGATGCAGTATATCAAAAAAGTATGTCTCAAATGCTACGTGTCTGCAGCTGAACAGGGATTAGTTTGGCGTAGCCTTTGGCCGTAATCAGTCGATTAATGATGAGTATGATCAGGACGGCAAAAAGCCAATAAGTAGGGCTCGTCCGGGATTTGAACCCGGGACCTCTCGCACCCTAAGCGAAAATCATACCCCTAGACCAACGAGCCAGCTATTTCAAGTACATAACCTAAGGAATTAATCTATCTTTACCTCATGAACGCTATCGTTTGTTGTCATATAAGCGGATTATAACGTTTGAAAGAGGTTTCATCCAAGAGCTCAGAATGAATGATTCAACAATAATCAATCTGGACTGTTGTTCGTTGGTTTAATAACTGGTCTTACTTAAGTGATGAAACATTGTGAAACCAAATGTAAATTGCACCTCTCAGATGTGATGTGACTGTATTTAAGTATTGTTTCGAGAAGGTGGATATATTACTTAAACGGTTCACTCGATGTAGTGCTTTGAAATCATTGGAACACCTAGCAAAAGGTTTGATTCGGTCAATCCTTAACTCATTATAGTTATGTCTCCCACTTACAACACGTAAGTATCAAACGCAAAGTATGATATGGAAAATGAATGCACTCCTTTTCACTTATATACATTGGCTCGTTGGTCTAGGGGTATGATTCTCGCTTTGGGTGCGAGAGGTCCCGGGTTCAAATCCCGGACGAGCCCATCATTTTAGAATAAGGTTTCTAATTTTTATTACCTGACATCAATCGACTGACGAATGGTCCTACATTCGGTTGATTACGAAATATTTTGATTTATCTGAGTATTTAACGGGTCCTGATACGACTTAGTGTATGTTGTCCTAAATGGTTGATTCAAAATGGCAGTCTCAATGGGAATTGTTACATCCAAGAGATTGACATCGCATTGAAATGTACCAAACAAATCAGCATCAACTCGAAAGAAAGAGATAGATACGCTTTTGTGATTGGTATAATTTATTGGTTAACTATCAAGCTAGCTCTTGTTAACAAGAACAACCTCAGGGAAACGATGAGACATATCTTATATGAACACATATGTGCTTAGTGTTTTTTATCGCTTCTTAGTTGTGTTGTATAAACACCGCTATGTTATGAATATATATGTTTTGGATGTTTCATAAATGAAACCATAGCATCTTGTTTTCTTTAACGTATGTCGTAGTTTGGCGACAGTTTTCTTTCTGGTTCGATCATATCAAATAAATATGAATCATTTCATCACGAGAAAGTGTCATTCCAAATATCATTTTCAACCTCACTAAAATGGCTATACGCAGAGCTTTGTTTATCATCCAATTAAATATAAACCAATTATTTGGATGATGCAGTATATCAAAAAAGTATGTCTCAAATGCTACGTGTCTGCAGCTGAAAAGGGATTAGTTTGGCTTAGCCTTTGGCCGTAATCAGTCGATTAATGATGAGTATGATCAGGACGGCAAAAAGCCAATAAGTAGGGCTCGTCCGGGATTTGAACCCGGGACCTCTCGCACCCTAAGCGAAAATCATACCCCTAGACCAACGAGCCAGCTATTTCAAGTACATAACCTAAGGAATTAATCTATCTTTACCTCATGAACGCAGATTATACTACATGAACTATGATAATCAATATGTGGGGGACACTGACATTGTGTGTGTTAGTAATAGTGTTGAAGAATGGCATGAAATTTTAGGTCATTGTAATTTTAAAGATATTTGTAAATTGGAGAGTAAGGTAGAGGGCATGAAGCTGATCGGAAGTGAGAGTGTGAAGCGAGAATGCGAGGTGTGTAACATGGGTAAGATGACAAACGAGAGAAGTCGAAAGGCGAGAGTTAAGGCTGAAGCTCCATTGGAGCTGATCCATACAGACCTGGCAGGGCCAATTGAACCTACCTCAAGTGAGGGCTTCAAATATGCTATTTCATTTACAGATGACTATTCTGGGGCAGTTTTTGTTTACTTTTTGAAACTCAAGAGTGACACTATTATTGCCACTGAGAAATTTCTTGCAGACTCCGCCCCTTTTGGCAAAGTAAAATGTATAAAATCGGACAATGGTACCGAGTTCACCTCGGGATTGTTCAAGTCTCTCATGTTGAAAAACCAGATCCGCCATGATACTTCGGCGCCTTATTCCCCTCATCAGAATGGTACAGCTGAGAAATACTGGAGAACCCTTTTTGAAATGGGTAGGTGTTTGCTCTTCCAAGCAAAACTCGAGAAAAGGTTTTGGCCCTATGCTGTTATGACAGCCGCATACATACGAAATAGGTGTTATAACGAGCGTTTGGAGCAGACACCGTATTATGGTTTGACAGGCCGTAAGCCTGATATCTCAAATATGAGAGTTTTTGGTTCAGTTTGTTATGCATATGAACAAAAGAAGGGTAAGTTGGATAGCAGGTGTACAAAAGGTATTTTTGTTGGTTATGATAAGGGCAGTCCAGCTTATCTTGTATATTTCCCGCAAACTGGTAAGGTAACTAGACACAGAGTTGTTAAGTTTTCAAAGAATTTACCTGTTGAAAGCAAGAATAAATTGGAAATTCCCTTGGGTGATGAGCTTGTAATAAGCATTGATAGTCTTGGTCAAAAAGCCCAAACTTTAAATCCCAAGGAGGACCCTATGCCAGTTTTAGGTACAAATGCACCCACCCAGGCCCAACCTCAGGAGGACACTCAGAACAATGAAACTCGAAGGTATCCTGCAAGAGTGAAATGCTCCAGCTTATTTAAATGATTATGTGTCAGGTTTTGAAACTGATGATGATATGGTTATGTCAAATATTGATTACTGCTACAGAGTAGCAGAATCTCCTCAGACTTATGCAAGTGCTATCCAGTCCCCAGAATCCGAACAGTGGAAATCCGCAATGAGAGATGAAATGCAGTCATTGAAAGACAATGACACTTTTACTCTCACCCCTTTACCACATGGTAAAATCCCAGTAGGTGGCCGTTGGGTTTACAGTATTAAAGATAATCCAGACTTTTCTTTAACCTACAAAGCTAGATATGTTGCTAAGGGCTATAGTCAAATCAAGGGTATTGATTACAAAGAGACATTTTCCCCAACTGCTAATATCACATCTATAAGAACTTTAATGCAAATTGCAGTGCAAAATAATCTTATTTTGCATCAGATGGATGTCAAAACTGCCTACTTAAATGCTCCAATTGACTGTGAAATATTCATGGAACAGGCTGAAGGGTTTGAAGTTAAGCCAATTGATGGAAAAAGATTAGTATATAAACTTAACAAGTCACTGTATGGATTAAAACAGTCAGGAAGAAATTGGAACAATATGTTGCATTGTTATTTGTTAGAAAATGATTTTGAGCAGAATGAAAGTGATCATTGTGTGTACAGAAAGTTTGTCAGCAAGGATGAAATTGTCATATTAATTGTGTGGGTTGATGACCTAATTATAGCTGCAAGTAATGAGATTTTACTTAATGAGATAAAACAGGTTCTTAAGAATAAGTTTAAGATGAAAGATCTTGGAAAACTGTCCTATTTCTTGGGAATTGATTTTAAACAGTGTAAAGAGTATGTTACCATGTCCCAAAAGAGATACATTTGCAAAATACTCGAGCGTTTCGATATGGCAAATTGCAAACCCAAGTCTATCCCGTCTGAGCAGAAATTAGAGAGTACTGGTGAATCATTAGCTGACAGTAAGAAATACAGGGAGGCTGTAGGTAGTCTGATTTATGCCATGACATGCACCAGGCCTGATATTTGTTGGATTGTCACAAAATTATCACAGTATCTATCAAAACCTCTCCAATGTCACTGGGTAGCAGTTTAACATGTGCTTAGGTATTTAAAAGGCACTTTAGATTACAAACTTTGTTACCAAAAACATGATGAAGGTTTAAGTCTTACAGGATATAGTGATGCTGATTGGGCATCATCTGTTGAGGACAGGCGAAGTACTAGTGGCTATTGTTTCAGCCTAACTAGGAATGGTCCTCCTATCTCATGGAAATCTAGGAAACAACCAACTGTTGCACTGTCATCATGTGAGGCTGAATATATCGCATTGGCAGCTGCAGTACAGGAGGGGTTGTACCTTTCTTATTGGTTAAAAAGTTTAAATACAGAGGGTGGTAATAAACTAGACACAGTCTTGATATTCGAAGACAATCAGGGTACTATCGCATTGTCTCAGAACCCGGTTGGTCGTCAGCGATCAAAGCATATCTACATTCGATACCATTTCATAAGGTCAATGTTAAATGAGGGAAAAATATCACTTGAGTACTGCCCAACATCAGACATGGTGGCTGATCTTATGACCAAGCCGGCTACCAAGCACAAATTAGATAGATTTAGGAGTGACATTTTTGGAAGTTAAGATTCTTTTTGTGTGTGTTTTTACTGTACTTTGTCAGACATACAGGCTTATAAGAATAATGTTCTTTTGGGTGATTGTATGTATTTTAGAAAGTATGTATTTTATGTTCAGTTGCAGTATTTTTTTCATTATTGTTTAAAGAGTCATTTGAGATCAAGTGGGGGTGTTGAGACAGTGATCGCAAATACTATTCTAGTCTGTTTGATTGTATTATAAAATATGCACCCTATTACCATGTACTAGTCAGAGCAATAAAAGATCAACACTTCCGGAAAAAGTGCCAACGATGTAAACACGTTTATTGTTTTGCTGTTCCTAAAATCCTTTATAATTTTCCTCCATCACGATGAGTACCGACTCTGCAACAGAATGCACTCCTTTTCACTTATATACATTGGCTCGTTGGTCTAGGGGTATGATTCTCGCTTTGGGTGCGAGAGGTTATATGAACACATATGTGCTTAGTGTTTTTATCGCTTCTTAGTTGTGTTGTATAAACACCGCTATGTTATGAATATATATGTTTTGGATGTTTCATAAATGAAACCATAGCATCTTGTTTTCTTTAACGTATGTCGTAGTTTGGCGACAGTTTCCTTTCTGGTTCGATCATATCAAATAAATACAAAACCTAAGGAATTGATCTATCTTTACCTCATGAACGCTATCGTTTGTTGTCATATAAGCGGATTATAACGTTTGAAAGAGGTTTCATCCAAGAGCTCAGAATGAATGATTCAACAATAATCAATCTGGACTGTTGTTCGTTGGTTTAATAAATGGTCTTACTTAAGTGATGAAACATTGTGAAACCAAATGTAAATTGCACCTTTCAGATGTGATAATTGTGGTCAAGTATTGTTTCAGTGGATTACTTAAACGGTTCAATTGATGTAGTGCTTTGAAATCATTGGAACACCTAGCAAAAAGGTTTGATTCGGTCAACTTTAACTCATTATAGTTATGTCTCCCACTTACAACACGTAAGTATCAAACGCAAAGTATGATAAGCAAGGAAAATGAATGCACTCACTTATATATACATTGCCCGTTGGTCTAGGGTATGATTCCTGCTTTGGGTGCGAGAGGTCCCGGTTCAAATCCCGACGAGCCCATCATTTTAGAATAAGGCTTCTAATTTTTATTACCTGACATCAATCACTGACGAATGGTCCTATATCTATTATCACAAAGATGATTTATCTGAGTATTTAACGGTCCTGATACGACTTAGTGTATGTTGTCCTAAAATGTTGACGTCGTACTGAATGGAATTGTTAAGAACCAAGAGATTGACATCGTGACAAACAAAAATTCAAACAAATCAGCATCAACCTCGAAAGAAAGAGATAGATACGCTTTTGTGATTGGTATAATTTATTGGTTAACTATCAAGCTAGCTCTTGTTAACAAGAACAACCTCAGGGAAACTATGAGACATATCTTATATGAACACATATGTGCTTAGTGTTTTTATCGCTTCTTAGTTGTGTTGTATAAACACCGCTATGTTATGAATATATATGTTTTGGATGTTTCATAAATGAAACCATACCATCTTGTTTTCTTTAACGTATGTCGTAGTTTGGCGACAGTTTCCTTTCTGGTTCGATCATATCAAATAAATATGAATCATTTCATCACGAGAAAGTGTCATTCCAAATATCATTTTCAACCTCACTACAATGGCTATACGCAGAGCTTTATTTATCATCCAATTAAATATAAACCAATTATTTGGATGATGCAGTATATCAAAAAGGTATGTCTCAAATGCTACGTGCCTGCAGCTGAACAGGAATTAGTTTGAGTTAGCCTTTGGCCGTAATCAGTCGAATAATGATGAGTATGATCAGGACGGCAAAAAGTCAATAAGTAGGGCTCGTCCGGGATTTGAACCCGGAACCTCTCGCACCCTAAGCGAAAATCATACCCCTAGACCAACGAGCCAGCTATTTCAAGTACATAACCTAAGGAATTAATCTATCTTTACCTCATGAACGCTATCGTTTGTTGTCATATAAGCGGATTATAACGTTTGAAAGAGGTTTCATCCAAGAGCTCAGAATGAATGATTCAACAATAATCAATCTGGACTGTTGTTCGTTGGTTTAATAACTGGTCTTACTTAAGCGATGAAACATTGTGAAACCAAAGGTAAATTGCACCTTTCAGATGTGATGTGACTGTATTTAAGTATTGTTTCGAGAAGGTGGATATATTACTTAAACGGTTCACTCGATGTAGTGCTTTGAAATCATTGGAACACCTAGCAAAAGGTTTGATTCGGTCAATCCTTAACTCATTATAGTTATGTCTCCCACTTACAACACGTAAGTATCAAACGCAAAGTATGATATGGAAAATGAATGCACTCCTTTTCACTTATATATTGGCTCGTTGGTCTAGGGGTATGATTCTCGCTTTGGGTGCGAGAGGTCCCGAGTTCAAATCCCGGACGAGCCCATCATTTTAGAATAAGGTTTCTAATTTTTATTACCTGACATCAATCGACTGCCGAATGGTCCTACATTCGGTTGATTACGAAATATTTTGATTTATCTGAGTATTTAACGGGTCCTGATACGACTTAGTGTATGTTGTCCTAAATGGTTGATTCAAAATGGCAGTCTCAATGGGAATTGTTACATCCAAGAGATTGACATCGCATTGAAATGTACCAAACAAATCAGCATCAACTCGAAAGAAAGAGATAGATACGCTTTTGTGATTGGTATAATTTATTGGTTAACTATCAAGCTAGCTCTTGTTAACAAGAACAACCTCAGGGAAACGATGAGACATATCTTATATGAACACATATGTGCTTAGTGTTTTTATCGCTTCTTAGTTGTGTTGTATAAACACCGCTATGTTATGAATATATATGTTTTGGATGTTTCATAAATGAAACCATAGCATCTTGTTTTCTTTAACGTATGTCGTAGTTTGGCGCCAGTTTCCTTTCTGGTTCGATCATATCAAATAAATATGAATCATTTCATCACGAGAAAGTGTCATTCCAAATATTATTTTCAACCTCACTACAATGGCTATACGCAGAGCTTTGTTTATCATCCAATTAAATATAAACCAATTATTTGGATGATGCAGTATATCAAAAAAGTATGTCTCAAATGCTACGTGTCTGCAGCTGAAAAGGGATTAGTTTGGCTTAGCCTTTGGCCGTAATCAGTCGATTAATGATGAGTATGATCAGGACGGCAAAAAGCCAATAAGTAGGGCTCGTCCGGGATTTGAACCCGGGACCTCTTGCACCCTAAGCGAAAATCATACCCCTAGACCAACGAGCCAGCTATTTCAAGTACATAACCTAAGGAATTAATCTATCTTTACCTCATGAACGCTATCGTTTGTTGTCATATAAGCGGATTATAACGTTTGAAAGAGGTTTCATCCAAGAGCTCAGAATGAATGATTCAACAATAATCAATCTGGACTGTTGTTCGTTGGTTTAATAACTGGTCTTACTTAAGTGATGAAACATTGTGAAACCAAATGTAAATTGCACCTTTCAGATGTGATGTGACTGTATTTAAGTATTGTTTCGAGAAGGTGGATATATTACTTAAACGGTTCACTCGATGTAGTGCTTTGAAATCATTGGAACACCTAGCAAAAGGTTTGATTCGGTCAATCCTTAACTCATTATAGTTATGTCTCCCACTTACAACACGTAAGTATCAAACGCAAAGTATGATAAGGAAAATGAATGTGTTGAGACAGTGATCGCAAATACTATTCTAGTCTGTTTGATTGTATTATAAAATATGCACCCTAATACCATGTACTAGTCAGAGCATTAAAAGATCAACACTTCCGGGAAAAAGTGCCAACGATGTAAACACGTTTATTGTTTTGCTGTTCCTAAAATCCTTTATAATTTTCCTCCATCACGATGAGTACCGACTCTGCAACAGGTTATGGGCCCAGTAATAACAGTCAGGGCAGGTATGGCAGACTGATTTTCGATGGAGATGAACGTAGATACGAACAGTGGGAGGTGAAATTCCTCGGGTACATGCGGTTACAGAAGTTGAAGGACGTTATCCTTACCCCACCAAGCGAAGACGTGGATGCGGGTAAGAATGAGATAGCCTACGCAGAACTTATTCAGTTCCTTGACGACAAGAGTCTCTCTCTTGTAATGAGAGATGCCGCCGACGATGGAAGGAGAGCGTTGTCTATTTTGAGGTCTCATTACGCTGGTTCGGGCACACCAAGAATCATCTCCCTTTACACAGAACTCACGTCTTTGTCAAAACAACCTAATGAATCAGTGACTGACTATGTTATTCGAGCAGAGACGTCCGCTACAGCACTGAAAACCGCTGGGGAAACTATAACTGATAGTTTATTGGTTGCTATGGTATTGAAGGGACTACCTGAAGCGTTCAAACCTTTTGTTGTTGTGGTCACTCAAAGCCGTGAGAAACAGAACTTCAGTGAGTTTAAGGTAGATTTACGAAGCTTTGAGGACACAGAAAACGCAAAGTCCACGAATGGGAATGACTCGGTAATGAGGGCCAATGAGGGTTTGAAAAAGCTCAGTGTTAGACAGAAGAAGGACGTTACATGCTTCAAATGTTCTGAAAAGGGACATTACGCTCGGGACTGCACTAAAACTAAACCAAAACAGTTGTGGTGTAGTTATTGTCAACATGCGAGTCATACTGACCAGACATGCAGGAAGAAAGGAAAAGGAGGTTACGATAAAACATGGAAGACGTCTGACCATGAGCAAAACCAGTATGATGACCAATCCTTTATGTTCAAGATATCCGCGGAAAACAGCGGTGCTGTCCGGCACAACTCACTATTAGTGGACTGCGGGGCCACAACCCATATTGTCACGGACGAGACCAAATTCATCAGATTCGACGAACATTTCAACAGTGAAAAACATTATATGGAGCTTGCAGATGGAACTCGCGCCAATAATGTAGCGGTGAAAAGAGGGGACGCGTACATTACTCTTCGAGACGTGGATGGCCAGCCTGTGGGGACCACTTTAATTAACGCGCTGCTCGTGCCATCATATCCACAAGACATTTTCTCAGTGCAAGCTGCAACTGAGAAAGGTGCGAGAGTGCGATTTTCACAAAAGTCTTCAGAACTAGAAAAAGATGGACGAACATTTAACATTCTTAAAAAAGGCAGATTATACTACATGAACTATGATAATCAATATGTGGGGGACACTGACATTGTGTGTGTTAGTAATAGTGTTGAAGAATGGCATGAAATTTTAGGTCATTGTAATTTTAAAGATATTTGTAAATTGGAGAGTAAGGTAGAGGGCATGAAGCTGATCGGAAGTGAGAGTGTGAAGCGAGAATGCGAGGTGTGTAACATGGGTAAGATGACAAACGAGAGAAGTCGAAAGGCGAGAGTTAAGGCTGAAGCTCCATTGGAGCTGATCCATACAGACCTGGCAGGGCCAATTGAACCTACCTCAAGTGAGGGCTTCCAATATGCTATTTCATTTACAGATGACTATTCTGGGGCAGTTTTTGTTTACTTTTTGAAACTCAAGAGTGACACTATTATTGCCACTGAGAAATTTCTTGCAGACTCCGCCCCTTTTGGCAAAGTAAAATGTATAAAATCGGACAGTGGTACCGAGTTCACCTCGGGATTGTTCAAGTCTCTCATGTTGAAAAACCAGATCCGCCATGATACTTCGGCGCCTTATTCCCCTCATCAGAATGGTACAGCTGAGAAATACTGGAGAACCCTTTTTGAAATGGGTAGGTGTTTGCTCTTCCAAGCAAAACTCGAGAAAAGGTTTTGGCCCTATGCTGTTATGACAGCCGCATACATACGAAATAGGTGTTATAACGAGCGTTTGGAGCAGACACAGTATTATGGTTTGACCGGCCGTAAGCCTGATATCTCAAATATGAGAGTTTTTGGTTCAGTTTGTTATGCATATGAACAAAAGAAGGGTAAGTTGGATAGCAGGTGTACAAAAGGTATTTTTGTTGGTTATGATAAGGGCAGTCCAGCTTATCTTGTATATTTCCCGCAAACTGGTAAGGTAACTAGACACAGAGTTGTTAAGTTTTCAAAGAATTTACCTGTTGAAAGCAAGAATAAATTGGAAATTCCCTTGGGTGATGAGCTTGTAATAAGCAATGATAGTCTTGGTCAAAAAGCCCAAACTTTAAATCCCAAGGAGGACCCTATGCCAGTTTTAGGTACAAATGCACCCACCCAGGCCCAACCTCAGGAGGACACTCAAAACAATGAAACTCGAAGGTATCCTGCAAGAGAGCGAAATGCTCCAGCTTATTTAAATGATTATGTGTCAGGTTTTGAAACTGATGATGATATGGTTATGTCAAATATTGATTACTGCTACAGAGTAGCAGAATCGCCTCAGACTTATGCAAGTGCTATCCAGTCCCCAGAATCCGAACAGTGGAAATCCGCAATGAGAGATGAAATGCAGTCATTGAAAGACAATGACACTTACTCTCACCCCTTTACCACATGGTAAAATCCCAGTAGGTGGCCGTTGGGTTTACAGTATTAAAGATAATCCAGACTTTTCTTTAACCTACAAAGCTAGATATGTTGCTAAGGGCTATAGTCAAATCAAGGGTATTGATTACAAAGAGACATTTTCCCCAACTGCTAATATCACATCTATAAGAACTTTAATGCAAATTGCAGTGCAAAATAATCTTATTTTGCATCAGATGGATGTCAAAACTGCCTACTTAAATGCTCCAATTGACTGTGAAATATTCATGGAACAATCTGAAGGGTTTGAAGTTAAGCCAATTGATGGAAAAAGATTAGTATATAAACTTAACAAGTCACTGTATGGATTAAAACAGTCAGGAAGAAATTGGAACAATATGTTGCATTGTTATTTGTTAGAAAATGATTTTGAGCAGAATGAAAGTGATCATTGTGTGTACAGAAAGTTTGTCAGCAAGGATGAAATTGTCATATTAATTGTGTGGGTTGATGACCTAATTATAGCTGCAAGTAATGAGATTTTACTTAATGAGATAAAACAGGTTCTTAAGAATAAGTTTAAGATGAAAGATCTTGGAAAACTGTCCTATTTCTTGGGAATTGATTTTAAACAGTGTAAAGAGTATGTTACCAGGTCCCAAAAGAGATACATTTGCAAAATACTCGAGCGTTTCGATATGGCAAATTGCAAACCCAAGTCTATCCCGTCTGAGCAGAAATTAGAGAGTACTGGTGAATCATTAGCTGACAGTAAGAAATACAGGGAGGCTGTAGGTAGTCTGATTTATGCCATGACATGCACCAGGCCTGATATTTGTTGGATTGTCACAAAATTATCACAGTATCTATCAAAACCTCTCCAATGTCACTGGGTAGCAGTTTAACATGTGCTTAGGTATTTAAAAGGCACTTTAGATTACAAACTTTGTTACCAAAAACATGATGAAGGTTTAAGTCTTACAGGATATAGTGATGCTGATTGGGCATCATCTGTCGAGGACAGGCGAAGTACTAGTGGCTATTGTTTCAGCCTAACTAGGAATGGTCCTCTTATCTCATGGAAATCTAGGAAACAACCAACTGTTGCACTGTCATCATGTGAGGCTGAATATATCGCATTGGCAGCTGCAGTACAGGAGGGGTTGTTCCTTTCTTATTGGTTAAAAGGTTTAAATACAGAGGGTGGTAATAAACTAGACACAGTCTTGATATTCGAAGACAATCAGGGTACTATCGCATTGTCTCAGAACCCGGTTGGTCGTCAGCGATCAAAGCATATCTACATTCGATACCATTTCATAAGGTCAATGTTAAATGAGGGAAAAATATCACTTGAGTACTGCCCAACATCAGACATGGTGGCTGATCTTATGACCAAGCCGGCTACCAAGTACAAATTAGATAGATTTAGGAGTTACATTTTAGGAAGTTAAGATTCTTTTTGTGTGTGTTTTTACTGTACTTTGTCAGACATACAGGCTTATAAGAATAATGTTCTTTTGGGTGATTGTATGTATTTTAGAAAGTATGTATTTTATGTTCAGTTGCAGTATTTTTTTCATTATTGTTTAAAGAGTCATTTGAGATCAAGTGGGGGTGTTGAGACAGTGATCGCAAATACTATTCTAGTCTGTTTGATTGTATTATAAAATATGCACCCTATTACCATGTACTAGTCAGAGCATTAAAAGATCAACACTTCCGGGAAAAAGTGCCAACGATGTAAACACGTTTATTGTTTTGCTGTTCCTAAAATCCTTTATAATTTTCCTCCATCACGATGAGTACCGACTCTGCAACAGAATGCACTCCTTTTCACTTATATACATTGGCTCGTTGGTCTAGGGGTATGATTCTCGCTTTGGGTGCGAGAGGTTATATGAACACATATGTGCTTAGTGTTTTTATCGCTTCTTAGTTGTGTTGTATAAACACCGCTATGTTATGAATATATATGTTTTGGATGTTTCATAAATGAAGCCATAGCATCTTGTTTTCTTTAACGTATGTCGTAGTTTGGCGACAGTTTCCTTTCTGGTTCGATCATATCAAATAAATATGAATCATTTCATCACGAGAAAGTGTCATTCCAAATATCATTTTCAACCTCACTAAAATGGCTATACGCAGAGCTTTGTTTATCATCCAATTAAATATAAACCAATTATTTGGATGATGCAGTATATCAAAAAAGTATGTCTCAAATGCTACGTGTCTGCAGCTGAACAGGGATTAGTTTGGCTTAGCCTTTGGCCGTAATCAGTCGATTAATGATGAGTATGATCAGGACGGCAAAAAGCCAATAAGTAGGGCTCGTCCGGGATTTGAACCCGGGACCTCTTGCACCCTAAGCGAAAATCATACCCCTAGACCAACGAGCCAGCTATTTCAAGTACATAACCTAAGGAATTAATCTATCTTTACCTCATGAACGCTTACTGTTTGTTGTCATATAAGCGGGATTATAACGTTTGAAAGAGGTTTCATCCAAGAGCTCAGGAATGAATGATTCAAATAATAATCAATCTGGACTGTTGTTCGTTGGTTTAATAACTGGTCTTACTTAAGTGACGAAACATTGTGAAACTAAAATGTAAATTGCACCTTCTAGATGTGATGTGACTGTATTTAAGCATTGTTTCGAGAAGGTGGATATATTGATGCAAACGGTTCACTGGATGTAGTGCTTGAAATCATTGGAACACCTAGCAAAAGGTTTGATTCGGTCAATCCTTAACGCATTATAGTTATGTCTCCCACTTACAACACGTAAGTATCAAACGCAAAGTATGATATGGAAAATGAATGCACTCCTTTTCACTTATATACATTGGCTCGTTGGTCTAGGGGTATGATTCTCGCTTTGGGTGCGAGAGGTCCCGGGTTTAAATCCCGGACGAGCCCATCATTTTAGAATAAGGTTTCTAATTTTTATTACCTGACATCAATCGACTGACGAATGGTCCTACATTCGGTTGATTACGAAATATTTTGATTTATCTGAGTATTTAACGGGTCCTGATACGACTTAGTGTATGTTGTCCTAAATGGTTGATTCAAAATGGCAGTCTGAATGGGAATTGTTACAACCAAGAGATTGACATCGCATTGAAATGTACCAAACAAATCAGCATCAACTCGAAAGAAAGAGATATAGCTTTTGGTGGATTGGGTATAACTTTATTGGTTAACTATCGTTGAAATTTCGTTAAATAAGAAATAAACTCTAGGAAACGGACATGAGATTATATCTTATATGAAATACTATTATGTGTTTAGTGTTTTATCGCTTCTAGTTGTGTTGTATAAAACAATTCTCGCTAAGTGCTATGAATTATATATGTTTTGGAGCGTTTCCCCTAAGTAAATGAAACCATAAAGAGATCTTGTTTTCTTTAACGTATGTCGTAGTTTTGGCGAGCAGTTTCTTCTAAGGTCTGACTACATCACCAAATAAATATGAATCATTTCATCACGAGAAAGTGTCATTCCAAATATCATTTTCAACCTCACTAAAATGGCTATACGCAGAGCTTTGTTTATCATCCAATTACATGTAAATATAAACCAATTATTTGGATGATGCAGTATATCAAAAAAGTATGTCTCAAATGCTACGTGTCTGCAGCTGAACAGGGATTAGTTTGGCTTAGCCTTTGGCCGTAATCAGTCGATTAATGATGAGTATGATCAGGACGGCAAAAAGCCAATAAGTAGGGCTCGTCCGGGATTTGAACCCGGGACCTCTCGCACCCTCAGCGAAAATCATACCCCTAGACCAACGAGCCAGCTATTTCAAGTACATAACCTAAGGAATTAATCTATCTTTACCTCATGAACGCTATCGTTTGTTGTCATATAAGCGGATTATAACGTTTGAAAGAGGTTTCATCCAAGAGCTCAGAATGAATGATTCAACAATAATCAATCTGGACTGTTGTTCGTTGGTTTAATAACTGGTCTTACTTAAGTGATGAAACATTGTGAAACCAAATGTAAATTGCACCTTTCAGATGTGATATGACTGTATTTAAGTATTGTTTCGAGAAGGTGGATATATTACTTAAACGGTTCACTCGATGTAGTGCTTTGAAATCATTGGAACACCTAGCAAAAGGTTTGATTCGGTCAATCCTTAACTCATTATAGTTATGTCTCCCACTTACAACACGTAAGTATCAAACGCAAAGTATGATATGGAAAATGAATGCACTCCTTTTCACTTATATACATTGGCTCGTTGGTCTAGGGGTATGATTCTCGCTTTGGGTGCGAGAGGTCCCGGGTTTAAATCCCGGACGAGCCCATCATTTTAGAATAAGGTTTCTAATTTTTATTACCTGACATCAATCGACTGACGAATGGTCCTACATTCGGTTGATTACGAAATATTTTGCTTTATCTGAGTATTTAACGGGTCCTGATACGACTTAGTGTATGTTGTCCAAATGGTTGATTCAAATGGTAGTCTCAATGGGAATTGTTATAATCCAAGAGATTGACATCGCATTGAAATGTACTCAAAACAAATCAGCATCAACCTCGAAAGAAAGAGATAGATACGCTTTTAGGATTGGTATAATTTATTGGTTAATCCATCGTTTAGCTCTGTTAACAAGAACAACCTCAGGAAACGATGAGACATATCTTATATGAACACATATGTGTTTAGTGTTTTATCGCTTCTAGTTGTGTTGTATAAACACTGCCATGTTATGAAGAGAGTATGTTTTGATGTTCTTTACAATGAAACCATAGCATCTTGTTTTCTTTAACGTATGTCGTAGGCCTAAGGACAGTTTCCCTTTCTTGGTCTGATCATATCAAATACAACATGTGAATCATTTCTATCACGAGAAAGTAAGTCATTCCAAATATCATTTCAACCTCACTAAAATGGCTATACGCAGAGTTTTGTTTATCATCCAATTAAATATAAAACCACTATTTGATGATGGTATATCAAAAAGTATGTCTCAATGCTACGTGTCTGCAGCTGAACAGGGATTAGTTTGGCTTAGCCTTTGGCCGTAATCAGTCGATTAATGATGAGTATGATCAGGACGGCAAAAAGCCAATAAGTAGGGCTCGTCCGGGATTTGAACCCGGGACCTCTCGCACCCTAAGCGAAAATCATACCCCTAGACCAACGAGCCAGCTATTTCAAGTATATAACCTAAGGAATTAATCTATCTTTACCTCATGAACGCTATCGTTTGTTGTCATATAAGCGGATTATAACGTTTGAAAGAGGTTTCATCCAAGAGCTCAGAATGAATGATTCAACAATAATCAATCTGGACTGTTGTTCGTTGGTTTAATAAATGGTCTTACTTAAGTGATGAAACATTGTGAAACCAAATGTAAATTGCACCTTTCAGATGTGATGTGACTGTATTTAAGTATTGTTTCGAGAAGGTGGATATATTACTTAAACGGTTCACTCGATGTAGTGCTTTGAAATCATTGGAACACCTAGCAAAAGGTTTGATTCGGTCAATCCTTAACTCATTATAGTTATGTCTCCCACTTACAACACGTAA
This sequence comes from Cerastoderma edule, assembly GCA_947846245.1. Lineage (NCBI taxonomy): Eukaryota > Metazoa > Mollusca > Bivalvia > Cardiida > Cardiidae > Cerastoderma > Cerastoderma edule. The sequence continues at coordinate 35,708,329 of OX401406.1, forward strand.
GTATCAAACGCAAAGTATGATATGGAAAATGAATGCACTCCTTTTCACTTATATATTGGCTCGTTGGTCTAGGGGTATGATTCTCGCTTTGGGTGCGAGAGGTCCCGAGTTCAAATCCCGGACGAGCCCATCATTTTAGAATAAGGTTTCTAATTTTTATTACCTGACATCAATCGACTGACGAATGGTCCTACATTCGGTTGATTACGCAATATTTTGATTTATCTGAGTATTTAACGGGTCCTGATACGACTTAGTGTATGTTGTCCTAAATGGTTGATTCAAAATGGCAGTCTGAATGGGAATTGTTACATCCAAGAGATTGACATCGCATTGAAATGTACCAAACAAATCAGCATCAACTCGAAAGAAAGAGATAGGTACGCTTTTGTGATTGGTATAATTTATTGGTTAACTATCAAGCTAGCTCTTGTTAACAAGAACAACCTCAGGGAAACGCTGAGACATATCTTATATGAACACATATGTGCTTAGTGTTTTTTATCGCTTCTTAGTTGTGTTGTATAAACACCGCTATGTTATGAATATATATGTTTTGGATGTTTCATATATGAAACCATAGCATCTTGTTTTCTTTAACGTATGTCGTAGTTTGGCGACAGTTTCCTTTCTGGTTCGATCATATCAAATAAATATGAATCATTTCATCACGAGAAAGTGTCATTCCAAATATCATTTTCAACCTCACTAAAATGGCTATACGCAGGGCTTTGTTTATCATCCAATTAAATATAAACCAATTATTTGGATGATGCAGTATATCAAAAAAGTATGTCTCAAATGCTACGTGTCTGCAGCTGAAAAGGGATTAGTTTGGCTTAGCCTTTGGCCGTAATCAGTCGATTAATGATGAGTATGATCAGGACGGCAAAAGGCCAATAAGTAGGGCTCGTCCGGGATTTGAACCCGAGACCTCTCGCACCCTAAGCGAAAATCATACCCCTAGACCAACGAGCCAGCTATTTCAAGTACATAACCTAAGGAATTAATCTATCTTTACCTCATGAACGCTATCGTTTGTTGTCATATAAGCGGATTATAACGTTTGAAAGAGGTTTCATCCAAGAGCTCAGAATGAATGATTCAACAATAATCAATCTGGACTGTTGTTCGTTGGTTTAATAACTGGTCTTACTTAAGCGATGAAACATTGTGAAACCAAAGGTAAATTGCACCTTTCAGATGTGATGTGACTGTATTTAAGTATTGTTTCGAGAAGGTGGATATATTACTTAAACGGTTCACTCGATGTAGTGCTTTGAAATCATTGGAACACCTAGCAAAAGGTTTGATTCGGTCAATCCTTAACTCATTATAGTTATGTCTCCCACTTACAACACGTAAGTATCAAACGCAAAGTATGATATGGAAAATGAATGCACTCCTTTTCACTTATATATTGGCTCGTTGGTCTAGGGGTATGATTCTCGCTTTGGGTGCGAGAGGTCCCGAGTTCAAATCCCGGACGAGCCCATCATTTTAGAATAAGGTTTCTAATTTTTATTACCTGACATCAATCGACTGACGAATGGTCCTACATTCGGTTGATTACGAAATATTTTGATTTATCTGAGTATTTAACGGGTCCTGATACGACTTAGTGTATGTTGTCCTAAATGGTTGATTCAAAATGGCAGTCTGAATGGGAATTGTTACATCCAAGAGATTGACATCGCATTGAAATGTACCAAACAAATCAGCATCAACTCGAAAGAAAGAGATAGGTACGCTTTTGTGATTGGTATAATTTATTGGTTAACTATCAAGCTAGCTCTTGTTAACAAGAACAACCTCAGGGAAACGATGAGACATATCTTATATGAACACATATGTGCTTAGTGTTTTTATCGCTTCTTAGTTGTGTTGTATAAACACCGCTATGTTATGAATATATATGTTTTGGATGTTTCATAAATGAAACCATAGCATCTTGTTTTCTTTAACGTATGTCGTAGTTTGGTGACAGTTTCCTTTCTGGTTCGATCATATCAAATAAATATGAATCATTTCATCACGAGAAAGTGTCATTCCAAATATTATTTTCAACCTCACTACAATGGCTATACGCAGAGCTTTGTTTATCATCCAATTAAATATAAACCAATTATTTGGATGATGCAGTATATCAAAAAGGTATGTCTCAAATGCTACGTGTCTGCAGCTGAACAGGCATTAGTTTGAGTTAGCCTTTGGCCGTAATCAGTCGATTAATGATGAGTATGATCAGGACGGCAAAAAGTCAATAAGTAGGGCTCGTCCGGGATTTGAACCCTGGACCTCTCGCACCCTAAGCGAAAATCATACCCCTAGACCAACGAGCCAGCTATTTCAAGTACATAACCTAAGGAATTAATCTATCTTTACCTCATGCACGCTATCGTTTGTTGTCATATAAGCGGATTATAACGTTTGAAAGAGGTTTCATCCAAGAGCTCAGAATGAATGATTCAACAATAATCAATCTGGACTGTTGTTCGTTGGTTTAATAACTGGTCTTACTTAAGTGATGAAACATTGTGAAACCAAAGGTAAATTGCACCTTTCAGATGTGATGTGACTGTATTTAAGTATTGCTTGAGAAGGTGGATATATTACTTAAACGGACACTCGATGTAGTGCTTTTGAAATCACATTGGAACACCTAGCAAAGGTTTGATTCAGTCAATCCTTAACTCATTATAGTTATGTCTCCACTTACAACACGGCGAAATTATCAAACGCAAAGTATGATATGGAAATGAATGCACTCCTTACACTTTTCACTTATATATATTGGCTCGTTGGTCTAGGGGGTATGATTCTCGCTTTGGGTGCGAGGGTCAGTTCAAATCTGGTCAATATCTTAGAACCAGGTTTTCTAATTTTTATTACCTGACATCAATCGACTGACGAATGGTCCTACAGTCGGTTGATTACGAAATATTTTGATTTATCTGAGTATTTAACGGGTCCTGATACGACTTAGTGTATGTTGTCCTAAATGGTTGATTCAAAATGGCAGTCTCAATGGGAATTGTTACATCCAAGAGATTGACATCGCATTGGAATGTACCAAACAAATCAGCATCAACTCGAAAGAAAGAGATAGATACGCATTTGTGATTGGTATAATTTATTGGTTAACTATCAAGCTAGCTCTTGTTAACAAGAACAACCTCAAGAACGATAGGACATATCTTATATGAACACATATGCGCTTAGTGTTTTTATCGCTTCTTAGTTGTTGTATAAATACCGCTATGTTATAGATATATATGTTTTGGATGTTTCGCCGTAGAAACCACTTAATCTTGTTTTCTTTAACGTATGTCGTAGTTTGGCGACAGTTTCCCTTTCTGGTTCGATCATATCAAATAAAATATGAATCATTTTCATCACGAGAAAGTGTCGTGCCAAATATTATTTTTCAACCTCACTACAATGGCTATACACCCAGGCTTTGTTTATCATCCAATTAAATATAAACCAATTATTTGGATGATGCAGTATATCAAAAAAGTATGTCTCAAATGCTACGTGTCTGCAGCTGAAAAGGGATTAGTTTGGCTTAGCCTTTGGCCGTAATCAGTCGATTAATGATGAGTATGATCAGGACGGCAAAAGGCCAATAAGTAGGGCTCGTCCGGGATTTGAACCCGAGACCTCTCGCACCCTAAGCGAAAATCATACCCCTAGACCAACGAGCCAGCTATTTCAAGTACATAACCTAAGGAATTAATCTATCTTTACCTCATGACCGCTATCGTTTGTTGTCATATAAGCGGATTATAACGTTTGAAAGAGGTTTCATCAAAACTCAGAATGAATGAGGATTCAACAATGAAAATCGAAATCTGGACTGTTGTTCGTTGGACAATAACTGGTCTTAAGCGATGAAACATTGTGAAACCAAAGGTAAATTGCACCTTTCAGATGTGATGTGACTGTATTTAAGTATTGTTTCGAGAAGGTGGATATATTACTTAAACGGTTCACTCGATGTAGTGCTTTGAAATCATTGGAACACCTAGCAAAAGGTTTGATTCGGTCAATCCTTAACTCATTATAGTTATGTCTCCCACTTACAACACGTAAGTATCAAACGCAAAGTATGATATGGAAAATGAATGCACTCCTTTTCACTTATATATTGGCTCGTTGGTCTAGGGGTATGATTCTCGCTTTGGGTGCGAGAGGTCCCGAGTTCAAATCCCGGACGAGCCCATCATTTTAGAATAAGGTTTCTAATTTTTATTACCTGACATCAATCGACTGACGAATGGTCCTACATTCGGTTGATTACGAAATATTTTGCTTTATCTGAGTATTTAACGGGTCCTGATACGACTTAGTGTATGTTGTCCTAAATGGTTGATTCAAAATGGCAGTCTCAATGGGAATTGTTACATCCAAGAGATTGACATCGCATTGGAATGTACCAAACAAATCAGCATCAACTCGAAAGAAAGAGATAGATACGCTGTTGTGATTGGTATAATTTATTGGTTAACTATCAAGCTAGCTCTTGTTAACAAGAACAACCTCAGGGAAACGATGAGACATATCTTATATGAACACATATGTGCTTAGTGTTTTTATCGCTTCTTAGTTGTGTTGTATAAACACCGCTATGTTATGAATATATATGTTTTGGATGTTTCATAAATGAAACCATAGCATCTTGTTTTCTTTAACGTATGTCGTAGTTTGGTGACAGTTTCCTTTCTGGTTCGATCATATCAAATAAATATGAATCATTTCATCACGAGAAAGTGTCATTCCAAATATTATTTTCAACCTCACTACAATGGCTATACGCAGAGCTTTGTTTATCATCCAATTAAATATAAACCAATTATTTGGATGATGCAGTATATCAAAAAGGTATGTCTCAAATGCTACGTGTCTGCAGCTGAACAGGAATTAGTTTGAGTTAGCCTTTGGCCGTAATCAGTCGATTAATGATGAGTATGATCAGGACGGCAAAAAGTCAATAAGTAGGGCTCGTCCGGGATTTGAACCCGGGACCTCTCGCACCCTAAGCGAAAATCATACCCCTAGACCAACGAGCCAGCTATTTCAAGTACATAACCTAAGGAATTAATCTATCTTTACCTCATGAACGCTATCGTTTGTTGTCATATAAGCGGATTATAACGTTTGAAAGAGGGTTCATCCAAGAGCTCAGAATGAATGATTCAACAATAATCAATCTGGACTGTTGTTCGTTGGTTTAATAACTGGTCTTACTTAAGTGATGAAACATTGTAAAACCAAAGGTAAATTGCACCTTTCAGATGTGATGTGACTGTATTTAAGTATTGTTTCGAGAAGGTGGATATATTACTTAAACGGTTCACTCGATGTAGTGCTTTGAAATCATTGGAACACCTAGCAAAAGGTTTGATTCGGTCAATCCTTAACTCATTATAGTTATGTCTCCCACTTACAACACGTAAGTATCAAACGCAAAGTATGATATGGAAAATGAATGCACTCCTTTTCACTTATATATTGGCTCGTTGGTCTAGGGGTATGATTCTCGCTTTGGGTGCGAGAGGTCCCGAGTTCAAATCCCGGACGAGCCCATCATTTTAGAATAAGGTTTCTAATTTTTATTATCTGACATCAATCGACTGACGAATGGTCCTACATTCGGTTGATTACGAAATATTTTGATTTATCTGAGTATTTAACGGGTCCTGATACGACTTAGTGTATGTTGTCCTAAATGGTTGATTCAAAATGGCAGTCTCAATGGGAATTGTTACATCCAAGAGATTGACATCGCATTGGAATGTACCAAACAAATCAGCATCAACTCGAAAGAAAGAGATAGATACGCTTTTGTGATTGGTATAATTTATTGGTTAACTATCAAGCTAGCTCTTGTTAACAAGAACAACCTCAGGGAAACGATGAGACATATCTTATATGAACACATATGCGCTTAGTGTTTTTTATCGCTTCTTAGTTGTGTTGTATAAACACCGCTATGTTATGAATATATATGTTTTGGATGTTTCATAAATGAAACCATAGCATCTTGTTTTCTTTAACGTATGTCGTAGTTTGGCGACAGTTTCCTTTCTGGTTCGATCATATCAAATAAATATGAATCATTTCATCACGAGAAAGTGTCATTCCAAATATTATTTTCAACCTCACTACAATGGCTATACGCAGAGCTTTGTTTATCATCCAATTAAATATAAACCAATTATTTGGATGATGCAGTATATCAAAAAAGTATGTCTCAAATGCTACGTGTCTGCAGCTGAAAAGGGATTAGTTTGGCTTAGCCTTTGGCCGTAATCAGTCGATTAATGATGAGTATGATCAGGACGGCAAAAAGCCAATAAGTAGGGCTCGTCCGGGATTTGAACCCGGGACCTCTCGCACCCTAAGCGAAAATCATACCCCTAGACCAACGAGCCAGCTATTTCAAGTACATAACCTAAGGAATTAATCTATCTTTACCTCATGACCGCTATCGTTTGTTGTCATATAAGCGGATTATAACGTTTGAAAGAGGTTTCATCCAAGAGCTCAGAATGAATGATTCAACAATAATCAATCTGGACTGTTGTTCGTTGGTTTAATAACTGGTCTTACTTAAGTGATGAAACATTGTGAAACCAAAGGTAAATTGCACCTTTCAGATGTGATGTGACTGTATTTAAGTATTGTTTCGAGAAGGTGGATATATTACTTAAACGGTTCACTCGATGTAGTGCTTTGAAATCATTGGAACACCTAGCAAAAGGTTTGATTCGGTCAATCCTTAACTCATTATAGTTATGTCTCCCACTTACAACACGTAAGTATCAAACGCAAAGTATGATATGGAAAATGAATGCACTCCTTATATACATTGGCTCATTGGTCTAGGGGTATGATTCTCGCTTTGGGTGCGAGAGGTCCCGGGTTCAAATCCCGGACGAGCCCAACATTTTAGAATAAGGTTTCTAATTTTTATTACCTGACATCAATCGACTGACGAATGGTCCTACATTCGGTTGATTACGAAATATGTTGATTTATCTGAGTATTTAACGGGTCCTGATACGACTTAGTGTATGTTGTCCTAAATGGTTGATTCAAAATGGCAGTCTCAATGGGAATTGTTACATCCAAGAGATTGACATCGCATTGAAATGTACCAAACAAATCAGCATCAACTCGAAAGAAAGAGATAGATACGCTTTTGTGATTGGTATAATTTATTGGTTAACTATCAAGCTAGCTCTTGTTAACAAGAACAACCTCAGGGAAACGATGAGACATATCTTATATGAACACATATGTGCTTAGTGTTTTTATCGCTTCTTAGTTGTGTTGTATAAACACCGCTATGTTATGAATATATATGTTTTGGATGTTTCATAAATGAAACCATAGCATCTTGTTTTCTTTAACGTATGTCGTAGTTTGGCGACAGTTTCCTTTCTGGTTCGATCATATCAAATAAATATGAATCATTTCATCACGAGAAAGTGTCATTCCAAATATCATTTTCAACCTCACTACAATGGCTATACGCAGAGCTTTGTTTATCATCCAATTAAATATAAACCAATTATTTGGATGATGCAGTATATCAAAAAGGTATGTCTCAAATGCTACGTGTCTGCAGCTGAACAGGAATTAGTTTGAGTTAGCCTTTGGCCGTAATCAGTCGATTAATGATGAGTATGATCAGGACGGCAAAAAGTCAATAAGTAGGGCTCGTCCGGGATTTGAACCCGGGACCTCTCGCACCCTAAGCGAAAATCATACCCCTAGACCAACGAGCCAGCTATTTCAAGTATATAACCTAAGGAATTAATCTATCTTTACCTCATGAACGCTATCGTTTGTTGTCATATAAGCGGATTATAACGTTTGAAAGAGGTTTCATCCAAGAGCTCAGAATGAATGATTCAACAATAATCAATCTGGACTGTTGTTCTTTGGTTTAATAACTGGTCTTACTTAAGCGATGAAACATTGTGAAACCAAAGGTAAATTGCACCTTTCAGATGTGATGTGACTGTATTTAAGTATTGTTTCGAGAAGGTGGATATATTACTTAAACGGTTCACTCGATGTAGTGCTTTGAAATCATTGGAACACCTAGCAAAAGGTTTGATTCGGTCAATCCTTAACTCATTATAGTTATGTCTCCCACTTACAACACGTAAGTATCAAACGCAAAGTATGATATGGAAAATGAATGCACTCCTTTTCACTTATATATTGGCTCGTTGGTCTAGGGGTATGATTCTCGCTTTGGGTGCGAGAGGTCCCGAGTTCAAATCCCGGACGAGCCCATCATTTTAGAATAAGGTTTCTAATTTTTATTACCTGACATCAATCGACTGACGAATGGTCCTACATTCGGTTGATTACGAAATATTTTGATTTATCTGAGTATTTAACGGGTCCTGATACGACTTAGTGTATGTTGTCCTAAATGGTTGATTCAAAATGGCAGTCTCAATGGGAATTGTTACATCCAAGAGATTGACATCGCATTGAAATGTACCAAACAAATCAGCATCAACTCGAAAGAAAGAGATAGATACGCTTTTGTGATTGGTATAATTTATTGGTTAACTATCAAGCTAGCTCTTGTTAACAAGAACAACCTCAGGGAAACGATGAGACATATCTTATATGAACACATATGCGCTTAGTGTTTTTTATCGCTTCTTAGTTGTGTTGTATAAACACCGCTATGTTATGAATATATATGTTTTGGATGTTTCATAAATGAAACCATAGCATCTTTTTTTCTTTAACGTATGTCGTAGTTTGGCGACAGTTTCCTTTCTGGTTCGATCATATCAAATAAATATGAATCATTTCATCACGAGAAAGTGTCATTCCAAATATTATTTTTCAAATCCTCAATGCTAATGGCTATACGCAGAGTTTGTTTATCATCCAATTAAAATAATATAAACCACCATTTGATGATGCAGTATATCAAAAAGGTGCTGCCCCAAATGCTACGTGTCTGCAGCTGAACAGGAATTAGTTTGAGTTAGCCTTTGGGCCGTAATCAGTCGATTAATGATGGTGGATCAGACGGCAAAAGTCAATAAGTAGGTCAGTCCGGGATTTGAACCGACCTCTCAAAACAACCCTAAGGAAAATCATACCCCTAGACCAACGAGAGCCAGCTATTTCAAGTACATAACCTAAGGAATTAATCTATCTTTACCTCATGGAACAATTTTGCCGTCATATAAGCGATTATAACGTTTGAAAGAGGTTTCATCCAAGAGCCCAGAATGAATGATTCAAACAATAATCAATCTGGACTGTTGTTCTTGGCTTCTTAATAACTGGTCTTACTTAAGTGATGAAACATTGTGAAACCAAATGTAAATTGCACCTTTCAGATGTGATATGACTGTATTTAAGTATTGTTTCGAGAAGGTGGATATATTACTTAAACGGTTCACTCGATGTAGTGCTTTGAAATCATTGGAACACCTAGCAAAAGGTTTGATTCGGTCAATCCTTAACTCATTATAGTTATGTCTCCCACTTACAACACGTAAGTATCAAACGCAAAGTATGATATGGAAAATGAATGCACTCCTTATATACATTGGCTCATTGGTCTAGGGGTATGATTCTCGCTTTGGGTGCGAGAGGTCCCGGGTTCAAATCCCGGACGAGCCCAACATTTTAGAATAAGGTTTCTAATTTTTATTACCTGACATCAATCGACTGACGAATGGTCCTACATTCGGTTGATTACGAAATATTTTGATTTATCTGAGTATTTAACGGGTCCTGATACGACTTAGTGTATGTTGTCCTAAATGGTTGATTCAAAATGGCAGTCTCAATGGGAATTGTTACATCCAAGAGATTGACATCGCATTGGAATGTACCAAACAAATCAGCATCAACTCGAAAGAAAGAGATAGATACGCTTTTGTGATTGGTATAATTTATTGGTTAACTATCAAGCTAGCTCTTGTTAACAAGAACAACCTCAGGGAAACGATGAGACATATCTTATATGAACACATATGCGCTTAGTGTTTTTTATCGCTTCTTAGTTGTGTTGTATAAACACCGCTATGTTATGAATATATATGTTTTGGATGTTTCATAAATGAAACCATAGCATCTTGTTTTCTTTAACGTATGTCGTAGTTTGGCGCCAGTTTCCTTTCTGGTTCGATCATATCAAATAAATATGAATCATTTCATCACGAGAAAGTGTCATTCCAAATATTATTTTCAACCTCACTACAATGGCTATACGCAGAGCTTTGTTTATCATCCAATTAAATATAAACCAATTATTTGGATGATGCAGTATATCAAAAAGGTATGTCTCAAATGCTACGTGTCTGCAGCTGAACAGGAATTAGTTTGAGTTAGCCTTTGGCCGTAATCAGTCGATTAATGATGAGTATGATCAGGACGGCAAAAAGTCAATAAGTAGGGCTCGTCCGGGATTTGAACCCGGGACCTCTCGCACCCTAAGCGAAAATCATACCCCTAGACCAACGAGCCAGCTATTTCAAGTACATAACCTAAGGAATTAATCTATCTTTACCTCATGAACGCTATCGTTTGTTGTCATATAAGCGGATTATAACGTTTGAAAGAGGTTTCATCCAAGAGCTCAGAATGAATGATTCAACAATAATCAATCTGGACTGTTGTTCGTTGGTTTAATAACTGGTCTTACTTAAGTGATGAAACATTGTGAAACCAAAGGTAAATTGCACCTTTCAGATGTGATGTGACTGTATTTAAGTATTGTTTCGAGAAGGTGGATATATTACTTAAACGGTTCACTCGATGTAGTGCTTTGAAATCATTGGAACACCTAGCAAAAGGTTTGATTCGGTCAATCCTTAACTCATTATAGTTATGTCTCCCACTTACAACACGTAAGTATCAAACGCAAAGTATGATATGGAAAATGAATGCACTCCTTTTCACTTATATATTGGCTCGTTGGTCTAGGGGTATGATTCTCGCTTTGGGTGCGAGAGGTCCCGAGTTCAAATCCCGGACGAGCCCATCATTTTAGAATAAGGTTTCTAATTTTTATTACCTGACATCAATCGACTGACGAATGGTCCTACATTCGGTTGATTACGAAATATTTTGATTTATCTGAGTATTTAACGGGTCCTGATACGACTTAGTGTATGTTGTCCTAAATGGTTGATTCAAAATGGCAGTCTCAATGGGAATTGTTACATCCAAGAGATTGACATCGCATTGAAATGTACCAAACAAATCAGCATCAACTCGAAAGAAAGAGATAGATACGCTTTTGTGATTGGTATAATTTATTGGTTAACTATCAAGCTAGCTCTTGTTAACAAGAACAACCTCAGGGAAACGATGAGACATATCTTATATGAACACATATGTGCTTAGTGTTTTTTATCGCTTCTTAGTTGTGTTGTATAAACACCGCTATGTTATGAATATATATGTTTTGGATGTTTCATAAATGAAACCATAGCATCTTGTTTTCTTTAACGTATGTCGTAGTTTGGCGACAGTTTCCTTTCTGGTTCGATCATATCAAATAAATATGAATCATTTCATCACGAGAAAGTGTCATTCCAAATATCATTTTCAACCTCACTACAATGGCTATACGCAGAGCTTTGTTTATCATCCAATTAAATATAAACCAATTATTTGGATGATGCAGTATATCAAAAAGGTATGTCTCAAATGCTACGTGTCTGCAGCTGAACAGGAATTAGTTTGAGTTAGCCTTTGGCCGTAATCAGTCGATTAATGATGAGTATGATCAGGACGGCAAAAAGTCAATAAGTAGGGCTCGTCCGGGATTTGAACCCGGGACCTCTCGCACCCTAAGCGAAAATCATACCCCTAGACCAACGAGCCAGCTATTTCAAGTACATAACCTAAGGAATTAATCTATCTTTACCTCATGAACGCTATCGTTTGTTGTCATATAAGCGGATTATAACGTTTGAAAGAGGTTTCATCCAAGAGCTCAGAATGAATGATTCAACAATAATCAATCTGGACTGTTGTTCTTTGGTTTAATAACTGGTCTTACTTAAGTGATGAAACATTGTGAAACCAAATGTAAATTGCACCTTTCAGATGTGATGTGACTGTATTTAAGTATTGTTTCGAGAAGGTGGATATATTACTTAAACGGTTCACTCGATGTAGTGCTTTGAAATCATTGGAACACCTAGCAAAAGGTTTGATTCGGTCAATCCTTAACTCATTATAGTTATGTCTCCCACTTACAACACGTAAGTATCAAACGCAAAGTATGATATGGAAAATGAATGCACTCCTTTTCACTTATATATTGGCTCGTTGGTCTAGGGGTATGATTCTCGCTTTGGGTGCGAGAGGTCCCGGGTTCAAATCCCGGACGAGCCCATCATTTTAGAATAAGGTTTCTAATTTTTATTACCTGACATCAATCGACTGACGAATGGTCCTACATTCGGTTGATTACGAAATATTTTGATTTATCTGAGTATTTAACGGGTCCTGATACGACTTAGTGTATGTTGTCCTAAATGGTTGATTCAAAATGGCAGTCTCAATGGGAATTGTTACATCCAAGAGATTGACATCGCATTGAAATGTACCAAACAAATCAGCATCAACTCGAAAGAAAGAGATAGATACGCTTTTGTGATTGGTATAATTTATTGGTTAACTATCAAGCTAGCTCTTGTTAACAAGAACAACCTCAGGGAAACGATGAGACATATCTTATATGAACACATATGTGCTTAGTGTTTTTTATCGCTTCTTAGTTGTGTTGTATAAACACCGCTATGTTATGAATATATATGTTTTGGATGTTTCATAAATGAAACCATAGCATCTTGTTTTCTTTAACGTATGTCGTAGTTTGGCGACAGTTTCCTTTCTGGTTCGATCATATCAAATAAATATGAATCATTTCATCACGAGAAAGTGTCATTCCAAATATCATTTTCAACCTCACTACAATGGCTATACGCAGAGCTTTGTTTATCATCCAATTAAATATAAACCAATTATTTGGATGATGCAGTATATCAAAAAGGTATGTCTCAAATGCTACGTGTCTGCAGCTGAACAGGAATTAGTTTGAGTTAGCCTTTGGCCGTAATCAGTCGATTAATGATGAGTATGATCAGGACGGCAAAAAGTCAATAAGTAGGGCTCGTCCGGGATTTGAACCCGGGACCTCTCGCACCCTAAGCGAAAATCATACCCCTAGACCAACGAGCCAGCTATTTCAAGTACATAACCTAAGGAATTAATCTATCTTTACCTCATGAACGCTATCGTTTGTTGTCATATAAGCGGATTATAACGTTTGAAAGAGGTTTCATCCAAGAGCTCAGAATGAATGATTCAACAATAATCAATCTGGACTGTTGTTCTTTGGTTTAATAACTGGTCTTACTTAAGTGATGAAACATTGTGAAACCAAAGGTAAATTGCACCTTTCAGATGTGATGTGACTGTATTTAAGTATTGTTTCGAGAAGGTGGATATATTACTTAAACGGTTCACTCGATGTAGTGCTTTGAAATCATTGGAACACCTAGCAAAAGGTTTGATTCGGTCAATCCTTAACTCATTATAGTTATGTCTCCCACTTACAACACGTAAGTATCAAACGCAAAGTATGATATGGAAAATGAATGCACTCCTTTTCACTTATATATTGGCTCGTTGGTCTAGGGGTATGATTCTCGCTTTGGGTGCGAGAGGTCCCGAGTTCAAATCCCGGACGAGCCCATCATTTTAGAATAAGGTTTCTAATTTTTATTACCTGACATCAATCGACTGACGAATGGTCCTACATTCGGTTGATTACGAAATATTTTGATTTATCTGAGTATTTAACGGGTCCTGATACGACTTAGTGTATGTTGTCCTAAATGGTTGATTCAAAATGGCAGTCTCAATGGGAATTGTTACATCCAAGAGATTGACATCGCATTGAAATGTACCAAACAAATCAGCATCAACTCGAAAGAAAGAGATAGATACGCTTTTGTGATTGGTATAATTTATTGGTTAACTATCAAGCTAGCTCTTGTTAACAAGAACAACCTCAGGGAAACGATGAGACATATCTTATATGAACACATATGTGCTTAGTGTTTTTTATCGCTTCTTAGTTGTGTTGTATAAACACCGCTATGTTATGAATATATATGTTTTGGATGTTTCATAAATGAAACCATAGCATCTTGTTTTCTTTAACGTATGTCGTAGTTTGGCGACAGTTTCCTTTCTGGTTCGATCATATCAAATAAATATGAATCATTTCATCACGAGAAAGTGTCATTCCAAATATCATTTTCAACCTCACTACAATGGCTATACGCAGAGCTTTGTTTATCATCCAATTAAATATAAACCAATTATTTGGATGATGCAGTATATCAAAAAGGTATGTCTCAAATGCTACGTGTCTGCAGCTGAACAGGAATTAGTTTGAGTTAGCCTTTGGCCGTAATCAGTCGATTAATGATGAGTATGATCAGGACGGCAAAAAGTCAATAAGTAGGGCTCGTCCGGGATTTGAACCCTGGACCTCTCGCACCCTAAGCGAAAATCATACCCCTAGACCAACGAGCCAGCTATTTCAAGTACATAACCTAAGGAATTAATCTATCTTTACCTCATGAACGCTATCGTTTGTTGTCATATAAGCGGATTATAACGTTTGAAAGAGGTTTCATCCAAGAGCTCAGAATGAATGATTCAACAATAATCAATCTGGACTGTTGTTCTTTGGTTTAATAACTGGTCTTACTTAAGTGATGAAACATTGTGAAACCAAATGTAAATTGCACCTTTCAGATGTGATGTGACTGTATTTAAGTATTGTTTCGAGAAGGTGGATATATTACTTAAACGGTTCACTCGATGTAGTGCTTTGAAATCATTGGAACACCTAGCAAAAGGTTTGATTCGGTCAATCCTTAACTCATTATAGTTATGTCTCCCACTTACAACACGTAAGTATCAAACGCAAAGTATGATATGGAAAATGAATGCACTCCTTTTCATATATATTGGCTCGTTGGTCTAGGGGTATGATTCTCGCTTTGGGTGCGAGAGGTCCCGGGTTCAAATCCCGGACGAGCCCAACATTTTAGAATAAGGTTTCTAATTTTTATTACCTGACATCAATCGACTGACGAATGGTCCTACATTCGGTTGATTACGAAATATTTTGATTTATCTGAGTATTTAACGGGTCCTGATACGACTTAGTGTATGTTGTCCTAAATGGTTGATTCAAAATGGCAGTCTCAATGGGAATTGTTACATCCAAGAGATTGACATCGCATTGAAATGTACCAAACAAATCAGCATCAACTCGAAAGAAAGAGATAGATACGCTTTTGTGATTGGTATAATTTATTGGTTAACTATCAAGCTAGCTCTTGTAAACAAGAACAACCTCAGGGAAACGATGAGACATATCTTATATGAACACATATGTGCTTAGTGTTTTTATCGCTTCTTAGTTGTGTTGTATAAACACCGCTATGTTATGAATATATATGTTTTGGATGTTTCATAAATGAAACCATACCATCTTGTTTTCTTTAACGTATGTCGTAGTTTGGCGACAGTTTCCTTTCTGGTTCGATCATATCAAATAAATATGAATCATTTCATCACGAGAAAGTGTCATTCCAAATATCATTTTCAACCTCACTACAATGGCTATACGCAGAGCTTTATTTATCATCCAATTAAATATAAACCAATTATTTGGATGATGCAGTATATCAAAAAGGTATGTCTCAAATGCTACGTGCCTGCAGCTGAACAGGAATTAGTTTGAGTTAGCCTTTGGCCGTAATCAGTCGAATAATGATGAGTATGATCAGGACGGCAAAAAGTCAATAAGTAGGGCTCGTCCGGGATTTGAACCCGGAACCTCTCGCACCCTAAGCGAAAATCATACCCCTAGACCAACGAGCCAGCTATTTCAAGTACATAACCTAAGGAATTAATCTATCTTTACCTCATGAACGCTATCGTTTGTTGTCATATAAGCGGATTATAACGTTTGAAAGAGGTTTCATCCAAGAGCTCAGAATGAATGATTCAACAATAATCAATCTGGACTGTTGTTCGTTGGTTTAATAACTGGTCTTACTTAAGTGATGAAACATTGTGAAACCAAAGGTAAATTGCACCTTTCAGATGTGATGTGACTGTATTTAAGTATTGTTTCGAGAAGGTGGATATATTACTTAAACGGTTCACTCGATGTAGTGCTTTGAAATCATTGGAACACCTAGCAAAAGGTTTGATTCGGTCAATCCTTAACTCATTATAGTTATGTCTCCCATTTACAACACGTAAGTATCAAACGCAAAGTATTATATGAAAAATGAATGCACTCCTTTCCACTTATAAATTGGCTTTTTGGTCTAGGGGTATGATTCTCGCTTTGGGTGCGAGAGGTCCCGGGTTCTAATCCCGGACAAGCCCATCATTTTAGAATAAGATATCTATTTTCTATTCAGAAACGGTTCTGTCAAACAAGCAGAGTGCATCAACATGTAGACGACCATTGCATCTCGTGTATTGGTGGAACTTAACACATTGAATACATGCCTTTGTTATAAAGAGACGCTTGCCTATCAAAGAATTTCCAAAGAAAACATTTCATAAAAATGTTGTAACCTGACGTCAATGGACTAACGAATGGTCGTACATTCAGTTGATTACGAAATATTTTGATTTATATGAGTATTTAAAGGGGTCTGACATGACTAAGTATTTGTTGTCTAAATGGTTGTTCAAAAAGCAGGTCTCATGGGGAACGGTTACCATTTTTATTGACATATGAATTAATTGGCAAAGACATGTACAGCTTTATCCAAAAAATTGACGAAATTATTTTGATTTATCTGAGTATTTTTTATGAACACATATGTGCCTAGTGTTTTTATCGGTTCTTAGTAGTGTTGTATATACACCGTTATGGTATGAATTTATAGGTTTTGGGATGCTTCATTAACGGAACCATAGCATCTTGTTTTCCTTAACGTATGTCGTAGTTCGGTGTCAATTTTTCTTTATTGATCGCTCATATCAAATAAATATGAATCATTTCAAGAAGAGAAAGTGTCATTCCAAACTTCATTTACAACCTCAATTAACTTAAAAAAGTGTTACCTGACGTCTATGGACTTACGAATTAGTGTTTTTTGTCCTTAATGGTTGATAGAAAATGTTAGGATTTCGAGGTACTCTAACCATTTTCTTTTACAACTGTCAAATGAATTACCTGGTAAATACCTGACAAGCTTTGTGCGAGATATTGTTATCACATTTAAATGTGCAAAAAGGTTGATTATTATTCCGAAAAAGATAGGCAAAGATTCTCATGTATTTTGCATCATATTTTTTCTAGACCGTTTGCTTTTTTAACGAAAATACTTTCATAAGAACGACAATTACATCTCGTGTAAATGTTGAACTTAACACCTTGAATATGTGTCTTTGGTACGAGCATACTATTATCTATCAGTTTTTGTCCAATCAACACATTCCATTTAACCTTAATTAATATGCCTTCAATTGACCTTACGACAAACTTTGATTGACAGCTGGAACTGACCAATCAGCGACCACTTCGGTCGCTATCCGCCAATTTCTCCAACAAGCTGTGCGATTCCGTCAACACATAGCACTATTGTACTTTGATATTTCTTCGTCAACATTGTTTAAAATGTTTAAGAGATATTGTTAAATACTTATAATAGAGACATGACATATAAGGAGAGACTTGTGGGTGAAGAAGAGTTTATCCCGTTTCCGAAAATATTGTGAAATGTCTGAGAAATACACGCAATTACTAATTTATACATACCGTTAATTAATGTATAAAACGAGTTATGAGCTATAGGTTTAATTCATTTTTGTTCTTTCACAATAAAGTAAATGTTTTTTCTATAATCTTCGTTTGAAAATTAAAATTCGAGGTTTTTAAAAACGGAACTAACACATACTGACAAATGTCAATATTTGCATTTAATTATGTCAAATGTAAACTAAAAATACATGACAATATTGATCGGTAATGATTTGAGAGTACATGGTTTCCAGGTTTTCAGTTGGATATGTACAAGTTGTATAAATTGGATTTTAATTAATAGATTTTTATCTTAAACGGACCCTTTAACAAATAATTTACTTTTTTATTATAGCTCATCAATCCACCTACATGTAATGATCGATGTATCGTATCCAAATTGTAAAGCTATTTACAAAGACAAACCCTATCTCCTGGTTGCAACTTTATCCGAATAAATAAAAGAACTTGAGGAAACATGGTTGCTTTGATATGTTGTAAAACACACTGTTGGTGGTCAATGGTTGATTACAAAAACCGCCAATCGGCTAAACAAGAAAGGATTTGTGACTTGACCATAAAGTGCAATTGTGTCAGATTAATGTTAATTAGCGTAACAATCCTTGATCCTTGTAACAGTCGAAGTTTGTTAACCCTTTACCAAACAATAACGACATTTGACCACTTTGTTGCAGACAACTATAAAAAACATTGTCGGAAAAGGAGAATTTGTTGAGTCTGAGTATTCGAGTATTCATTTTATTATGAAAACTATTGACTTTCTTGTTTATATCTTGCGTGTTGATTTGACAAAGTGCACTTGTTCCAACATGGTTGATATAAATTGATGTCATGTCATATTTGTTAGATTTAAAATTATTACAAATGTTCTACATGTACATGTCTTAAACTGTATCTTCAATGAAAATCAGTATACATATTCTCGTCAAAATGTTAAGATAAACAGCAAAATATACTTGCTTTGGTTTTAATGTTTAGAAAGTGAATATTGATTAGAAGATGAATAAAAAATTTGAAGATTGGAAACGTTATTTTGGGAATACATTTCTTAATTGTTTAAAGGGAAACCACCCGTAAACGCCTCTTTAATTGGAACATGCTATTGTTATTTCCCCTTATAAAGTACATTGTACTCGTCATTGCAGCTATCAGGATTCGGAATCCATATCGTGCAGACTATGCATAGATATATACTATACCAGGCGTTTGAGGGTATTTTAAAGTTTGACTAGCAACAAAATAATAGTTAACTGATTGGTTGGTAAGGATAGACTGTCCCATTGTTAAATATCATCTTCTGGGTCGATCTGAAATGAAGGGTTTTGGTAACAAGTGACATAAGGTGAGGGGGTCTCTTTAACCAAATACAAAATCGACGAAGTTTTGATACAACTCCAAACGAAGGGAAATGATGGGAATGTTAACGCTACATTTCACCTCCATGCGTGCCATGTAAACAACCATTGAATAACACATATTTAGAAAAGGGGGTCCCTTAGTTACATCCCATAAGTACCTATCTGTTCAGGAGGTTTGTTTCATACAAATATTCGTCCGAAACAACGATCGGGTTCATTCTTGCGTCTTGCAGCAGACGACATTAAAAAGCATTGTGGCAAAAAGAGAAAAGCCATTTTTCAATCTTTTCACTTATCACAACAGTAGAATTCAAAGGTTTCTCACATGTTTACAAAGCTTTTCTAGAGACGTCTGCTTATAATAGAAAAAAATGTCGTTTGCAGGTGGAAATAGTTATGTGCAGATGAAGATCAGGCATTTACAGAAAATGAACATGAAATAAGACTCTGCCACTCCTGTTAAGGTATTGATCTTGAAAAAACAGGGTTCCTGGTTCCCTAGATCGATCCCCAACGAAACAGGTGGTGTTGTTGGAGTGTCCTTTGACAAGACACTACCGGTCCTTAGCCAAGCACTGCTCATTCTACGGAAAGCCGGAAAAACAACTTAACAAGTGTTGGCATGGTTTGATATCTCCATATACTCATATATTAAATAACGACCTAACTATTTCGAGTAATCATTGGTTTGGTTAGTTATAATCAAGACACGTAATGCCGTCAAGGAACAGCTTGCTTACACATAAACAATATTTAACATAATTTAATTCAAACATTATGCACATGGGTTCATAGTTATTACAGACCCTCGTCCAAGGAACATGGTGCTTGTTGTTGTTTGATAGACGTTTCAAAGCAGTGCGGTTAGGCGCTCCGGTGCACATTGTTTCTTGAACATGGTACCGGTTGATCAAAGTTTTTTTCCCTTTAAAACAATAGTGTCGTGATTAAAGTTGAGGTTGATCAAAGTTGATACACGTACTAGTCGGTCAGAGCCCCCATTTATCCATACACATATTTCAAATCTTTGAACGGGTGACAGCCTTTATTGTCAGTCCATTTAGTTACTTCATTTAATTTTCTGACAAAATCATGCGGAAGGGCCTGGGTAAAAACCTCCATAATAGTTCACAATATAATGCAGCGGTAATTCACGAGTCAAATGACCCAGAAATATTTAATTAACATTTCTTCTCCCTTTACTTTACGTATACGATCTATAGCGTACCTTTCTTAACCCTTTCCCAAACAACAAATTTTCGACTGTCCCAAATTGAAAGAGTTTGCAGACGACATTTTAAAATATGATGAACTTGAAAACTAATCTTCTGACAGGGCAGAAAACATTGTTGGAAAAGGAAAAATTGCTCGTCATGAGCAATTTCTCTTTTTTCCTCAATGTTTTCTGAAGTCGTTTGCAACAAAGTGGTCAAATGTCGTTATTGTTTGGGAAAGGGTTAAACAAGGCCCGCTTTTCTTCCAATTCTGATTCTTATATTATCTACAGTGTACGAAGATTCGAGCTTTTATCATTAACCAGAATAACTTTGATTTCGCTTGATATATACGTGTGCGGCACATTTGAAACGTAGCCATCCTCTACATATTGAGCATTCTATTATGTCTATTTTCTTATTGTAAGGCATCGCCTATTGTTGAAATATGGTGCCGCGTTGCAGAGTGATTCTAACAATTACAGAAATTTGATTTTCATTTTATTTATTTAAGGAATGTATATCATCGCTCTACAGGAAGCCTTATGTTTATTTTAAAATGCCATCGACACTTCACGAGTATTGTTAACATGCTTTTGTATTTGTATGTAACCTGTGTAATGGGCCGCAGGCCTTTACATGCAATTAACCATTAAATTGAATAGGAATATTTCTTTAGAGGGCTTTAATCCGTTAAACGGCTGTTCTTGTTAATTGGGGGAAAAACAATACTTGTAATCCGTAATAAAAGAGTAATAGAGATAATTGTCGCCAAGTTATCAAGTTATGATTTGCTTTTACAGTAAAAAATTGAATCAGGACCACATTGTGTGTATAACAAGGGGATATGGGGTGATGGGATGAATCAATATAAGATGAAATGTACACTTAGCATACGCTGCAATATAATCTATATTTGAATACCTAGTTTATTATCATGTCGAGCGTAAAACAAAGCATTATGACATCTGTCAAAATTGTCAAATGTAATGAAGTCGAAACGCCTTGCAATACTCATATTGACCGACAAGGCAATCTGCTCACTCTGCTAACATTTGACCACTTTGTTACAGACGACTTTAGAAAACATTGTTAGAAAAGGAGAAATTGCTCTTAACGAGCAATTTTTCCTTATCCCACAATGTTTTCTGCCCTATCAGAAGATTATTTGCACTTTTCATCACATTTTGAAATGTCGTCTGCAAACTCTTTCAATTTCGGACAGTCGAAAATTTGTTGTTTCGGAAAGGGTTATATTAAGGATTATTTTTTATTTTCACGACATATCAAGAGACCAGATAGGATATCTTCTTAAAATTTGCCCCAATATTTATATCTTATTCAAGCTCTTTTAGTCCATACTTTTTACCCATTCGCACATACGGGAGATTTTACACATGTGCTAATTGAAAGCAAAAGCGAACGACACTAAAGCATTGTGACCTCCATGATTGTGGGCGGAAACCATTTGGAAAAGAGGGTAAATTGCTAATTGGGGGCGATTATGATATCTTCTGCTTTTGTTGTTATGCTATCTGTCCTTGTTTTAAAGACTTACGTACTATATACTTACCTAAGTATTAAATGTACATCGAACTCCCCAGTATGTACAAATTCCAAATGAAAAAAGAAAAAAAAGAAGCTACTTCTCTATAGAATTAAATAATCGTTTCAGGCTTTGTACTAAGTTTATCTTACTCTTTACTCACATATGGTATACATGTCTTTTTCATTTGCCGTTCATTAATATGTATAAGTCGTAAGCGTACATGTCATTGTTATATAATGCATGTTAATAACCGAGTAAAGAAGCGAATTGATACATTAGTTTTATACAGCTATATAGGTCTGTCTTGTCATTTCATATATAAAATAAATTCTTTTTAATGGAATAAGATCCAAATCCGTGAGTAAGTCTTGTTAGGATTAATAGTACTGTATATTTACGAAATAGTCCATACCTTTACGATCATACGTGGCGATAAGAACGAGGACTAAAGTATGTTTGGGCGGCCAGATCAACCGGTGATATATCCCTGACTTAATTAGCCCGTCAGACAATGGCTTATCAGTAAAAACTATCCGTGCACGACCAGCTATGTCAGGTGACTGCCATATGACACCCTACAGTTGAAAGATGTCCAAACATGGATGGTCCGGTTTTAGTACAGTTCTGACACTACGCATTGTTCATTATGACCGTTTCTTGCGCTGTTTCGGAGATTTTTGCTTAAGGGTGTTAGCTGTACAGCAGGATGTTATATTCAGCTCGTTTCAGCAAAGACATCGAACATCGCACTAAATCTAAATGGCATAATGTATTACCCAAATACATAATTTAGCATTACGGATTAACTCAGACATTGTATGAACCTTCGACCAATCAACCTGCAGTGTAATCTTTGCCTTCCCAACAGAAGTAAAATACACTAGAGACGACTAAAATGTGCACACAATTAAAGCTGCGCGTTCACAGATGTGAGAAAACTGGAAAGATATAACGTAAAATGTACATCAGCTGTCATGTTGTATGATACACGCTGAAGACTGAACATCGGAAGTAAAATTAGTATACAGTGATGTCTCGATAATCCGAACACGTCCGTTCCCAACAAACATTCCGGATTACCGAATCGTCCGGACTATTGAACCATAGCATTTTCTTATACACATTAAGACATAAACGGCCATTATGCACGTGTATACTTATATCCCTTTACCAAACGCCAAATTTTTTACCGTCCCAAATTAAAAGAGATTGCAGGCGACATTTCAAAACGTGATGAAATTCAAAAGTAATCTTCTGATATGGCAGAAAACATTGTGGGAAAAGGAGAAATTGCTCATCACGAGCATTTTCTCCTTTAAACGCAATGTTTTCAAAAGTCTTCTGCAACAAACTGGTCAAATGTCGTTATTTTTTGGTAATTGGTAAGGTAAACAACTGCACACTATTTCCGTTCCCTTATAATTTCGTTCGGATTGCAAGATATCCGGATAATCTGGGTCCGGATAAACGAGGCTTCAATGTATATATTTTAGTTTCAAGAGCCTTTATTCAGTGAATTGATTTACATGTATTAAAACCCGAACGCGTTGTAACTGTTTTTACATCTACCGCACATAAAATGCATATAGCTCGATATTGGTGATGCCTTCTGATATTATTATGATTTCAATAATCATAGAAATTGTACAGCATGCGACAATACAAAGAACTGATTGATTCAAAGACATTTTATTTTGACAATCATCTATAAGGACAGATGGAGGAGGCAAATTAGGAGGAGGAGGAGGCGAAGGAGGAGGATGAGAAAGAGGGGAGGAGGAGGAGGAGGAGGAGGAGGAGGAGGCGGAGGAGGAGGAGGAGGAGGAGGAGGAGTGGTGAGGAGGAGGAGGAGGAGTGAGGAGGAGGAGGAGTGGTGAGGAGGAGGAGGAGTGGTGAGGAGGAGGAGGAGGGGTGAGGAGGAGGAGGAGTGGTGAGGAGGAGGAGGAGTGGTGAGGAGGAGGAGTGGTGAGGAGGCTCTTGAATACCTATATTGTGCTGAAAGAAAATTACGAGTAGTGTTTTGTTGAGTACAGTTTTTCTCGTATAAATCTGACAGTGTTTATGATGTATCACCATGAACGCATTCGCTTGCGAGGGTGGTTAAAATTGTTTCGAATAACTCACTGAGTAATTAAACCCCAATTAAATTCAACGTTTACATTTCAACAGTGACACCATATTTCGTTATAATCGAGCATGTCTGTATCGGCCACAACAAATAAGTAGTCATAGCTTATTAATTCTATGGACAATATTTTGCAACAAAAATCGTGTGCAAGTACCGACATGTCAGTCTAGGCTTAGCCCGAACGATACCTGCCTTCTATAGATACTTGTGGTGCATTTATTTATATATTTATACATGCATTATTCGTACAGATTGAGTAAATAATTAAAAAAAATGAATTTCATGTACGAAAGCCTTTATGCTGATACATGTTGACCACAAGTTCAACAAATCAAACAGGTTAATCACATCAACACAAACCATTTAGACTAATAACAGTTTTAATCTACAATTTAAGGGAAATACTTGCGTAAAGTCAAAACTGATAAACATACATAGTATGAAAATAAGTGTACAATATTGCAAAGTGAAACATCATTTGAATCGTCTCTGAGAAACGATTCCAATGATGTGTTACTTTGCAATATTGCTTAGCCAAATATTGAAATAGGAGGGACTGTTGTTTAAGCCTTACGCATGTGTTTGGCATAAAATGTTTAGTAAAACGGTAACCAGAAATCGTACAGAAAAGATTCTTGGCGTTGAGCGCAAACAGGTTGTTAATTGAATGTTTATTAGGAAAGGGAATGTATTAAAACTTAATAAACATATCTTGTCACGATACCGCTGGATATAAATAATCATGAAATCATCTCCCACGCACTAACTGGTGATATTATGTCAGCTATACGGGCGTAACACGTTATAAACGTGGGACACGGAATGTTGTGATGGGACAACGGAAAAAGGCTGAATGAGGGACATCTGTAGCAATGTCATAGCAAGAGTTTCTCACACATCTTCTTCCTTGTGAATTACTTTAACTAAGCTCTTTGTTACGTACGTGCATATACTCTTCCTTAACCCTTTTCCAAACAAATCTTTTTCGACTGTCCCAAATTAAAAGAGTTTGCATACGACATTTCAAAGTGTGATGAAATTAGACAATATTATTCTGATAGTGCAGAAAACATATGGAAAACAGTGTTTCCATAGTTGTCTGCAACAAACACGTCAAATGCCGTTAATTTTGGGAAAAAGGGTTAACTGCTAGTATCACATCTAACACATATTATACAGTTAATCGATTCTATAGCTCGTTGGTCTAGGGCGTTGTTTTCAATCTCGCCTCCACCAGTATACCCGACTTCCTTTGGTGCGATTCAAAACAGAATCATTCCACGTGTTTTAAATAAGATATGTGTATGCGTTCAATTGCAGACTTTAGAGCTATAGCAATGGTCATTTGAAAGCCGTCATAATATAGTTTGATATGTGTACTTCCTTAATAGGGCATTCGACAATAGGTCTTAAATTGAAAAAAAGTAATGGATCGGCATGGTAATTTAGATACAAAGGCCACATCATATGTGTATTGATAAAAACAACAAATTTTCGACTGTCCCAAATTGAAAGAGTTTGCAGACGACATATCCAAATATGCTGAAAAATAATCTTCTTATAGGGCAGAAAACATTGTGGGAAAAGAAAAAATTGCTCGTCACGAGCAATTTCTCCTTTTCTCACAATGTTTTCTAACGTCGTCTGCAACAAAGTGATCAAATGTCGTACTTGTTTGGGAAAGGGTTCAACAAATACATATGTACAGTGTATAAACTACTTCTGGTAGTTTTTTAATTGTTTATCATGCAAGTGATTTCTTAGGTATTTTACCCTTTTTATTAGTAACAAACTGTCGATCCATTTTTTGATATACTATAAGCATGTCATTGGTCTTGTTGCATATGCATATCTCGGTATATCAATTGGTTAGCTGATATAGCTTGGAAAGACGAACAGATCTGGATAAGCAGCAAAACCCATCTTCTAATTATCCTTCCTACTTCTGTAAACAAGAACCTTGTCGGAACCTACCTAACGTCGGAAAGCAATCGGTGCAGGAAAGTATGCACCAAGAATATGGTTTTGATCCCTGAACGCTGTGATGTAACTGAAATGCTGTTAAAAATGGCATAACTCTCCAACAATTCTAAGTAAAAACAATGTAAACATTTGTAACCAGTTTTTGTCTTTTCACGTCTTCATATACTAGCTAAATGAAAACAACACACTTTGAGCCCAATTGGTGTTGGCAGGGATACGCTTAATCCTTATGGAACCGACTTCATGCTTATACGAGCAGGTTAGATCACAGACCAGCAAACGGGTATGTGATCTAATCTGTCTGCTCCTCTGGGTATCTTTTCTCGTAAAAAGTAAGCAGAAATTTCAGGTTTTGGAAAGCAGACGACACAAAAATCTGTTTTTAGAAATTTAACCTGCATCCTAAGGGTTAATGCGATTTCAAACAAAAATAAAGAGGACAAGGTTTTAGATATCAGAGATTTTTTATCAACATCAACTTAAGGCCCTAGT
This sequence comes from Cerastoderma edule, assembly GCA_947846245.1. NCBI lineage: Eukaryota > Metazoa > Mollusca > Bivalvia > Cardiida > Cardiidae > Cerastoderma > Cerastoderma edule. The sequence continues at coordinate 35,734,940 of OX401406.1, forward strand.
CGGTGTATAACGTTTATTGCTACAGAACAATCACAATATTTAGGGTTTTCAGTTGTGATGTTTAAATGGCATTTTAAGGACAATCTTTATTTTCTTAGACCGTGAAAACTGCTTGAATGGTTCAAATGGTGGATAATTAGATTGTAAAGGGTATTCTGTATGATGGACGAATATCATACATCTTAATGAACAATTTTTGTTTCATTCGAAAAATACAAAATACTTTCATAGTGTCTATAAATACTCATTATAATTCCCACCTTGCAGTTAATTAATATGCCTTGTTGATTTAAAACGATGAGTTTAACCAGGCAATGTATATCTCGTTTACTCTTGAAGTGATTTGTATTGAAGAGGTTTTTAATATTATCCATGATAAAACATATTTAAAAAATGCTAACAGAATGCGTATGGTATGAGTCAATCCTTGATGGTACATGTAACCGTCACTCGGAAATCATGCTGTGAAATATCCATGTTGCTTTTATCCTATAGAAGACGTGTTTGAAACAAAACACAAGACCGGAACTATTTTTTTGCTTTGCGGAGTAATGTTTATAGACCGGAAGTGTAAATGTGACAACGATAGGGGAAACTGTCAAAACGCATCACCGAATTCTATCTTTAAACATTCTCATCTCAGACAAACCGGCGTGGTATAAAAGGAAAAATGGTCTTTGTTAAATGATTTAACCAAAAAACGGTTCGCCTATCTGACTATTACATTATGTGCCCAAAGTTGAAACAACACTCTTTTTCTAGTACGATGGCTGTAAAACGCATTGTATACGTGATACAAGCATGAAGCTTTACATATACGGTGTTTGTTAATGAATATGCTACATTCTGTGCTGATTTCTCTCATTGCTTTATTGTAAAGTTATATTTAAAGCTTGTGGCCGTATTCAAATAAGGTTTATTGGTTAAACATTGTTTCTAATAGGTTTTCAGGTATATCGTTTGTATTATTATACTTATGTTTTGTCTGCGTCCAATTTTTATTCTTTTTACCTTGGAGTTTTGTTTTCTAGCCACAAATATAACCTAACAACCAAAAGTGCCATAGACTTGTACCATTTCTACCATTGATATGTAGTATAACCTTATGCAGTTTCGAACCACTAACCTCTCACGCTTGATTGTATCCTTGTACCACCACGTTTCCAAGTTTATCCAAAAATGTACCTTTTGCTGTTTGTGGATTTCTTTAAAGGGATCAAAGCCGTTTGAAATCATTATTTAGTCATATTGCACCAAAATAGCACATAGCCACGGCGCCTGTTTCAGAACAGGTACAATCCTTTCGACATGGAACCTAATTTGAAATTGCAATGCTCTTTTACCAAAACATGGTTAAAGTAACACTTGGGCTTACTTAATTCCCAATTAAAAATAATACTAGCCAAAGATGATTTCATTATCGAAAGGGAGTGTAGTTCTTTGATTTTAAACACTTCAAGCCCACAAGTTGGGTCTATGTTATTTGTGATCCTGCGAATTGTCCAAGAAAGTTTTGCACAAGGAAAGTTATGTAATTAGTAAATGAACGAGTTTTTTAGGTAAATGTTAATTCATGCATTTTAGCTATTACCTGGTGACATAAATGTAGACCTAGATGCGTGCTATATTTTGTACACATCCTATGATTCTGCATTTATAGGTAATCTCGTGAAACAATAATAAAATATAACTTGCAAAGTCACTGTTTCCAAAACAATATAAGACATAAACTATAAACAAATTAAAACATGGTTAAGAACGACGCATAAAGTGTGGGTATACTATAAATAGCAGTGATCTCTTAGGTTCCAACTTTACAACTAATTAACTATTCCATAAAGACGGGGCCAGAATTTGAATTAACAGTTTCTTTTATCAATTTGTCTACCTAGTACACTAATTTAAGCCTTAGAATGCAGGGTAATTCTCAAAAATTATGTTGTCTGCTGTCTAAAACGTGAAATATCTGCTTAATTTTGACGAGAAAAGAAACCCAGAGTAGCAAACAGGTTGGATCACAGGTCAGCCGCTAAATCACTTGGCCTGGATCTAACCCGTTTGTATTAACATGAAGTCGATTCCATCGCTATAAGTGCTAAGTTCAGTCTAATAAATGTAACGTCATTTCTTACAGGAATATGTTTTAAAAGAATGTTAAATCCTTAACACTAGATCAGTATTTCATTGGTGCTTTCAAATTTGAAATAAACAAATGACAGTTCCATGACGGCCCCAGCCATTAAACTGAATTTATTGCGTTTCCTTGAAACAAAATATGCATGTTATGATTTTTCGTGGTGTATTTTACAAACAACAGTCTTTTCCCGTGGTGTCCTATTTACTTGCCTATAACTCTAAAACATAAAAATGTTTTGACGCAAATCTTTAAACCAAAATCACAGTAGCTATAGATTAAATATCAATAGAAGACAATAACCGGTAGTAAAGAACAGTATGACCACACCGATTAGCTGAGTGCCATATACGTTAACCCTTTCCCAAACAATAACGACATTTGACTGCTTTGTTGCAGACGACTTTAGAAAATATTGTGGGAAAAGGATAAATTGCTTGGAATGAGCAATTTTTCCTTTTCCCACAAGGTTTTCTGCTCTTTCTGAAGAATATTTTTCAATTCCACTACATTTTGAAATGTCGTCTGCAAAATCTTTTAATTTCGGACAGTCGAAAATTTGTTGTTCGGGAAACGGTTAAATATCGCTCAAAAACGTTCTTGTGTCATTACAGACAGGCCTTTACTGAAAAAAAAAAACCATGAAACTCTAGATAAATAGTGAAATATGTTCCAAGAGCATTTCCTTACCACTCGAATTTATTCCAAATTTTCTGTAGCTAAGGATGCCATCACGTTTTTCATGACAGGCGAGCTTTTACTGGACAAGAAACGTGAAAACCCCAGATAAATAATGAAATATGTTCTAAAATGATTTCTTTGTCACTCAAAATAATTCCAAATGTCCTGTATCGTTTAAACTGATAAACAGCATGTAATCACAGATTGTTGTCCCAGAAGGAGACCTTGCTTGTCACAAGTGGTTTCTCGTTTTGTCACAAGTATTTCTAACACATATTGCAGGAGACAAAAACGTTTTAAGTTATATTCTTTGTATTTTGCATATGCATTTGCTTTCAGTATCCATTTAAGTATTTAAAAAAAGAATTGGTTCGAAGTTTAAAGGTGCTTGTACACAAATGTGACGAAATCTGGACCTGATTTTTTTAAACTGCCCAATAGCTGTAGCATTGTATGATACACACTGGAAATAGTCATTTGAAGCAAATTTAGATCGTATACTATTGTTTCAAGTGTTAATACAGTGATTTAACATGTATTTTAACCCAAAAGCGTGATATAGCTTTTGGTATCTACCGCATATCGGTACATACTTAGATAAATTGACGCTTCCTAAATTGATTTTTCTTCTAAGATTACATTTTATTGTATATAAAACAACAATACAAAAGCTGCATTGTTCCAACGACATTTCATTTTTCCTTTCAAAGTCTCTCATCTGCGAACAAGCACCTTTACATAGTGAGAGGTGTGCTAATTGTAGCGCTAAGGGAGATATGCTGACAGCCCAGGTGTGCATCGAAATAAACATTTAATGCGTTCTCAAATCCTCGAAATTCACATTTTACGACATGTCTGTCTCAAAGTTTGAGGGAGTAGCGTAAACCGAGGATCGCTTTTAATGATATAGAATAATTATTTTAGCCCTTGTTCCTTCATTGACCCTTCTCCATCTTCACATAACTTATATATAGAAAGTGGAAGACATAGAGGAATAAATATGAATAACAGGATATGTGAACGTTGTCAACTACAATAATAATGAGGACGAATGTCACTTAATCATAATTTTCCCATATTTTAAAAGATTAAGATTGTACTATATTGAAACATATTTCATTGAACGATCAAATATGCAAAATTTAGTTGTCTGCTTAATTCGCCAGACTACAGTTTTGTAAAAATGTCTTACAAAGTAGGAATCAGTTTATGTCACGAAATAGTAACAAGATATGTTTTAGGATTGTTGAAATGTGTCTTAAACTCTCTCATACACAACTTTAAAGAATGATTACTATCGTTGATGTCTCTTTTCAAAACTTGCTACTACATGTAGTTAAATTTTCAGTTTAGCAAAGCATCGATGGCTATTTACACACTTTGTCATCATGATTTCTGAGTACAATTAGAAGTGTTTTTAATTTCAGAGCGATGCTTTCTATTAAGTTGATTTGTATGTACATGTATGTAATGATAATATTATCATAGTTATGCAGTTAGTTGTATACTCAGAACAATGAGCTGATATCCTTAAGTTCTAATAAAGAAATGTTCCTTTGTGTTCTTTTCTTCTCCAACCTAGCCCTGGAAAAATTAAGTCTTGTTCAAACAGCTTTTTGAAGTAATTATTGGACATGGCTATGATCAATCTGGTTTTGATACTGAACGCCGACTTGTAATAATATTTTACGAACGATTTGTGATTTTGTTTTACACGTATTGTCTACAGTTGGCTATAACTGTATGAAAGTATATCAATATATATTTGTTAACTCTTTACCACCTGCAGACGATATATTCTTACTTGAAACAGACGACTTTAGATAACCTATGTAAACATGTGAAAAACCTTGAAAAAGGTCTGTTGTGGTGAAATATGAATAGATTGAAAAAGCATTGTGGCAAATGTAGAAATTGCTTGTGACAAGCAAACAAGCAATTGCTCCTCTTGTCACAATGTTTTTTGAGAGTCGCCTGCTGCAAGATGCAAAAATGTGGCATTAGGTCACGGTAATGTGTTAAGCAGGCAAATGTTTATTGTTTAAAGCGTATCCCACTTCATACTGGTGAATACAACATAAAATGTGTTTGAAGTTAGAATTTTGACAACTATATGAACAATGGTATATGTATGTACCAGTCCAAATAAATCGCGAGATATATTTTAAATAGTTTTTTATTTGCACCTGAAACAATTCCTTAACATAATATGCCATTGTTCCATTGCCACACCTATTCCTCTTATTGAATCAATAAATCAGGATATGCTGTCTATAATCGCTAATCAGATATATCAATGCAAGGAATCAGTCAGCGGTTTGGGAAGACTTTTGTAGAGTATCGGTGTAGAAATATAAGAAAGGGGATATATGCACTGACTGATGCCACGCGACTAAACCCTTAGAATGCCTGGTAATTTTCTGAAAATAGATATTTGTGTCGTCTGCTTTCCGAAACATTAGATATCTGTTTCATTTTGTTAGAAAGTGATCATCAGAGTAGCCAACAGGTTAGATCACAGGCCAGTCGCCAATTTACTTCGCAGCTGACCTGGATATAACCTGCTTTCATGAAGTCGGTTCCAGCAATGCAAGGGTTTGATAACATTGGGAATTACGTTCGAACTTAATGTATTCGTCAATTAACTCGTTACAGCTTGAAATGTTGGAAAACTGTCGTTAACTGAAGAAAATGGCTTATCAGAAGCATGAATAGTTACACTTGCATTCATTATATAAAGGGACAAAGCGCAAGACCTAATTCCATCAACCAAACTTTTCAACAGAATATCTATAACACTTTCAATGATGGGTAATTTTCTAAGAATAGACTCTTATGTCGTCTGCTTTTCAAAGCCTTAAATATCTGCTTAATTCTGTTGAGGAAGGAAGTAGCAAACAGGTTAGATCACAGGCCAGCCGCCGATTTACTGGATCCTACCTGTTTGCATAAGCATGAAGTCATATTTAGCACTATAATGGTTAAATGACTCCGAAATGTGTATTTTTAATACAAATGACAACAAACAAAGTTAGATGATCACATTAACACAGGAATAAAAGACCTTCGATCATTTATATTTCAAGGTAGGACGTGAACTTTATATTTCAGTAAATGGCTATCTATATGAGCAGTATAAATTGGCGGCTGGCCTGTAACTAACCTTACTGCTACTCTGAGCATCTTTCTTCATCAATATCAAGCAGATTTTTAATGTTTTGGAAAGCAGACAACACAAAAATCTATTTCTATAAAATAACCTAGCATTCTTAGAGTTAAGGAGGAGTTATGTCGAAGTGCCATTATGAAGTAGGAGCTAAAGCATCCCATAACATGGAGAGATTGATTCGATAAGTCCGCGGAAGTGATATTTCAAGCATGCACCATGCATCACTTGTCATTAACTCGTTATGTATTCATATTGGTTTATAAGATTGCAACAGAAGTCGACGTAACTGAAAGTGGCATTCAACAAATTATAAAAGAACATCTTACTGCTTCATCAATGTATCCAAGAGACAAAGTCGGACTTGGGGGGAATACTACAAGTTAAGTACCAAAATGGCCACTGTCATATTGGCTCACAATCTTGCAAATAAGTGAGAGAATGATGCAAACCTCTGTATGCCTGTTTGCACCATCTCTTGGACATGACTCGTCCAGTTAACCAGGAAACACCTGTCAAAACGACAATACCACAAATGAAATAAACCCATTTTCGTTTAGAGAAATAGAAGGAACAAACTGTCAGTTTTAACGACATTTCCGGTAACTCAGCAAATCAAGCGATTCCCCGCATGGATTCTTTTGTTGTCCTGTGCTTGAGCCTTTCTATGTTTTTTTTTCATTTATTAAATGAAACACCGTATGGATAACAGATGCATCAGTGTTCTCTATCGTGGTGCAAAGGTTGCCCGTTTAACCCTTTACCAAATATTGACGACCTTTAACCACTTTGTTGCAGACGACTCTGGAAAACATTGTGGGAAAAGGAGAAATTGCTAACAACAATTTCTCCATTTCTCACAATATTTTCTGCTCTATCTGAAGAATATTTTTCAATCTCGTCACATTTTAAATTTCGCCTGAAAACTCTTTCAATTTGGGACAGTCAAAAATTCGTCGTTTGGGAAAGGGTTAAAGACATATAAGGCGAAATACCATTCGAAACTGCTTCTTGGTTGTTGTAGACTAACAACCTCGAGGCATGTTTGAAGTATGTGGGGGTATAACTGGTACATTTGAATATAGGATTAATTGCATAAGGGTTTACTTTTGCTCAATCCTTCTTCTAACGTAATAGCTCGGGAAGGTTCTTGAAGATTGGGATAAAGTCCCCTTTTAGACATATATATAAGGAGATCTTTTTGCCGTGAACATTTCGAAGATTGAAGATAGAGAATAGAGAGTTGGTTTCGTGAATCGGAAATGTTGTCGGGCAAGGCATAAGGATATTATCCGGTCAGCCAAAGTGGAATCGGATAATAATCCGAAGGCGAGCCCGATACCATTTCCTATCCAAGGCTCCAACCATCTAATCTGTTTATCCTATTACCTATACGGATTCAAATAAACAAACAGAAAATGAAAATAAATCATGAAAAGTGTGAAACAAAAAGTAAATTTAATACTGACAGGTGCGCGTAAATGTTATACGGCACCCTGTTATCGTTCCGTAAATTGCCCCATTGACAGGATAATGACGATATCCCCAGGACAGTTTGAAAAGTGGCTGTCAAGAATTTACCTATGAGTTCGTTGAATCGGAACTCAAAGTCGCTCAGAATCTTCGAAAGGTCTAATCATAATCGTCCATCGTTCCGACCATGCTAAACTTATGGCTAGGGGATTCTCGTCTAAATGCTGCAGAAGGTTTGGCTGGTAGAGAGCTAACACTGCATATATCAAAAGGGTCGCATCTCAAAAAGAGATTAGTCTATAGAGTCTAATCAGAGGGAGCGGCCACATCTGAACAACGGTCAATTAGTCAACAACGGCCAGCTCGGACCCGTCCTAGTGTTCTACTTCTCTAGATATACGGCGCCTAACGTGAATCTAAGGAATCGTGCAGTTTGCTTTTAGGCAATGTTGCTTCATTCACAGTACCTGCTATAAAAAGAGATAAAATGACTTGATTTCAACTTTGAAATGATCATCAACACATTGCGAAGAAAAAATAGAGAAGCTACTTAGGATAAGTTATGAAGATTTTGGAAGCAGCAGCATCTTTGTGGCAACGGGCCTCACCGAAACAGTGTAACTTAAAGGTAATGCACGACATTCGATGTTGGTATTTAAGCACGGATATGTTGACATTGTTACTTCTAAATGGGGTTCATTTTGAGAAGTCCCTACATTACTTTAACCTTATAGTTGTTGAAACGCTGACCCGGAATAACCCACCTCACCAAAAACCTGACATAAACATCGAAAAACCAACAAACACATCAACTATCTGAACTATTCGGAAAAGCAGCGATAAAAAGATTTGGTGGTCAGTTTAAAAACGATACTTCAAACTTCATACAAGTTGTTTTGGCTCCGTGTTTACATTTCGCGCTATTTAGTTGACATTAAAAGGCGATAAGCGTGAAACTTTCCACTACTATCAATGGATTTTGTGAGGAAATTGCCGGATTTATGGGAATAAATGGGTATATGGGATTACTTTATGTGAGTCAATTAGGTTTTCGCCCGTCATCCGTCAGGTGATAGTGTGGAAATACCCAACTTTAACCAGTTACCCCATCCAGACCCAATGTGAAACTTATAAAATGTTGAAAAAGAATTTCGTCATTTTTGTTGATTGACCATTGCACAAGGTAAATCAAGACAAACGAAACATTTTATGATGATTTGTGTCTTTCGAGCACTAATGAGACTTAATCATACTATAATAAAACAAAAACATCATTTCTTTTTACAAAATAAAACTATAAAAACTAGACTACTATTACCGGTAAAGAGGCAAAAAGTGACAGGTGTGTTAATTCATTTATAGCCATGAGATAACTTATGTGGAATGGGTGTTTTATTTATTCTATCTTATTAACCTAAGATTGCCTTGGTACGGCGGTTTCACGAGGTTTTACCTCAGAGACAATGGCTAAAGTTTGAGAAAGATTTCGCATATTAAAAATGATTTATCGAGAAATGTATGGATGAGTGTTAAAAAAAACTAATATAAATACAAGACATCAGTAATGTAGTAAGATTATACATGAGGCTTTTTGTATAACGCATGGCTGAATTCGGATGATAGGTGCCACAAGCAGTAGGCCTTTTCTTTGTTTTCCAATATGGCTGCATAAGACAAGATTTGCTTGTCTACACGACATTCCTTATTTTGAAGCGCATTGAAATTAACTTTACAGCATATAAATGCTCATTTCAAAGGTTTATAAGATTTGTAGTACAAGCTTTTTCGACCTTTGGCCTACCTGGAGTTGTGCAGTACCAGAGTCTATCATAATGCTTTTCCATAATTATATTCGTTAAGGACTATTACCAATTCTGAGTTGTTATAAAAGACCAAGCTGTTGTTCGCTCTATATATATGAGCATATATATATGAGCATAAAACCTCTCTCTCTCATTAAATGATATGACACTATGCCAGATTTAAAGAAGTGGAATTCTACATGTGCCTATCACCTGACTCACATGAAAATGAGAGTTGCTACGTACAAGCAAATCAATTCCATAAATAAGCGCGTAAAGTTTCTGTACGGATCAGCATATATATTAAACACTTATAGTGCTGAAAACGACTTCTAAACATGCTTTTGCAAACAGGTAAGATCCATGCCAGCCGTCAAGTAACTTGGTGACTGGCCTGTGATCTAACCTGTTTACTGTTCTGATAATCTTTCTTCATCAAAGTTAAGCAGATATTTAAGGATTTGGAAAGCAGACGACACAAAAATCTATTTTTAGAAAATTACCCAGCATTCTAGGGTTTATGACAAGTTGATTTTCTGTTGATAACGGTTTGATTATACTATAATATAACTAACTGTACAGCTAATTGTAAGAAGAAAACTAAAGAAGCTTATGTTGGGTTCTATAAACGAGTTTGTGACGTAAAATGTGTTGTGCTTCTTTTTTCCAATGACGCGACCCATACTTAGCAACGCCTTCGTTCTAGTTTAGAAATTTATGATTTACAACGTAAGTAAAAACATGTTTAGTGCTGTTCACATAATATGAGAGATTGGGCTTTTTTTCGTATGAAATTTAGCAAAAAAGATTTATGATTTGTTTAACAATTGGTTTAGAAGCAACTACAGATTTTTTTTGTAACTCGATACTTTGTTTGCACAGTTCATATACACACCCATATGTCCACTTGTATTTATATAATATTGGACTGGAATTGATTTGATTTGATATGATATAATTTGATTCAGTTGCATTTCGTTTCACTGCAATATATTCAATTCAGTTTTTAATTGGTATCGATGGCTATGGATTCCTATGGGTTAGTTTTGTATGACATGGTCGACTAGTGCCAGGTAAGGGTTTTGGTATTTCCACCATATCCTTTTGTGGAAATCATCAAAAGATATGTCTGTCGGTACTCTTTACATTTTCTATTAAAAACAAACCAAGGTTCTTCAAACGCATTTGTAACTGACCATATTCCTTGTCATGTCATTTGGAAAACATTGAGAGGAAATTTGAACAAAGAATGTTTAAAAATTTTCGCTGCAGATTATCTCCCTTAGATCATATTGTGTGCAAACCATACTGGATGAAATAAGGTTTATATACGTCATTTGAAAGTGATACTTAAAGAGCCTAATTTTATTTCGACATTAGTTTAACTTTTTATGTCCGGAATGTCTGGCGTTATTTACTATGATAATGACCGCAAGACAACGTTAACCCTTTCCCAAACAATAACGACATTTGACCACTTTGTTGCAGACGACTTTAGAAAACATTGTGGTAAAGGAGAAATTGCTCGTGACGAGCAATTTCTCCTTTTCCCACAATGTTTTCTGCCCAATAAGAAGATCATTTTTCCAATCTAATCACATTTTGAAATGTCGTCTGCAAACCCTTTCAAATTAGGACAGTCGAAAATTTGCTGTTTGGGAAAGGGTTAAGCCCATTTCCTCATACAACAGTTTAAAGCCTCTTCAAATGGAAAACAAAAGAAGACAGCAATGATTAACCTCTTCGTTATAAATAAAGTGTTAAGTGGCCCACGCTAAAAGCAACAGCAGACGAAAAGAAAGTATGGCATAGACGTATTCCCTTTACATATGATTATTAAAAGAAGGAATTGTGGAAAAAAAGGTTAATACCTCATAGGTTGCAATTTTATCATTGAGTTTCTTATTTCTTCTGTTGCAACATTAGGCACTATAGAGTAAAAGATTTGGTAATAAGGTTATTTCGTGGATATGCGTTGACACTTTTCGCGTTCTGTAACACTTGTTTTTATATGCGTTATTCCTTAATACGAATATTTATGCGTATAGTTCGCATTCATCTTATTGAAAACGGTTCATCTTTATAAATGTGTATCTATTAAAGGCATATAAGAGGGACAAGGGCGGGCCTGCTTTCCATGTAATCTGGTCAATATGGTGGTAAATATAATTGTAGTTCTCCGGTTTAAACCTCAATGACGTTATGGGTAAAATCTAATATGGATATTAGATAATGTTGTACCTGTTTTAATCACGTATTTGTCCTCTTATTGCTAACGAGACAATATTTCTCTAAGTGTACTTTTAAGGGCTCCCAGATAGAGAATACCCCTTTAACCCTTTACCAAACACCAAATTTTCGACAGTCACAAATTGAAAGAGTTGGCAGACGCCATTGAAAATGCAAAAACAATATTCTGATAGGGCAGAAAATATTGTGGAAAGGAGAAATTGCTCGTTATGAGCAATTTCATCTTTTTACACAATGTTTTCCAGAGTTGTCTGCAACAAACTGGTCAAATGTCGTTATCGTTTGGTAATAGATTAAATCTAAATTACATCCCCCATGCCTGTTACCAGTGTACGGACTGTATCTTATGAAAACAACATTGTTAAAGTGTCCTCAACAAACCGATCCAAGGATGAATTACACTGCTTAGGCTAACAGAAAAAAAACAAATACAAACAAACAATACTTATCTTCTAATCAATATCGTATCTGATCGGTTCGTGCTAAAACATATAGGCAGATCGGCGTTCAAACTTGAGCCGGTCTAGAAAGGTACGCTTTCACCATGCCTTGTTCAATTGGTGACCCCCTGAAAAGGGAGTTGATAAGCCATATTATAAGCTAATCTCTAATAGGTGGAGCCACTTATGTTTGAATTAAGGGTATCCACAATTAGCCTATCACTTTGTGATAAACTTTTCCGCTATTCTAGATCCTAAACTTGAACTTTTTTGTAAAGATCCGTAAGGATTCTTTCTTATCAGGGAAGCTTTTTGATAATTTCAACTTCGCGTCGCTTTCGCGATATGTACTGAATAGATATGATTATATTAAATTTGCAATTGTTTGATAAACAAGTTCTCAAGACGGTTCTTTACCATTCTTGTATATTTCTATTTCAAAAACAAAAGTATTTGCGTTATAATTCTGAACAATTGATTGTAGGGTAAAGTGTTTCACTTAACATACAAATCTTGAAAGTTTCAAAACGTCTAGCCTTCAACCCTTCTAGTGCTGAAACTGACCTCATGCTTAAATACAAGTATGCATCAAAGTAAATTGGCGGCTGGCCTGTGATCTAACAAGTTTGCTACTCTGAGTATGTTTCCTTAACAAAATTTAACAGATTTTGAAGGTTTTGGAAATCACACGACAAAAAAATATGTTTGTCAGAAAATTACAAAGCATTCTAAGGTATAATTATTTTTTCAATATAACACACATTCAAAGTAACAAACTATCAATCCCATTTTAGTGTATACATGCCTGTAAAGAGGTTTCTTCAAATCATAACTATGGATGTCGTTCAAAATGTATAATTGTCTTCTATTGCTGTTTCCGATTTTTATCTATACATATATGAGTAATGACTCAGTTAACGGTACGCTTATCAACGTTTAGTACGCTACCAAAATGGTGAAAGTTCAGTGACTGTGTAGAGTAACGAACTCAGGACCACGACGGTCCATGCTGGATGTACTTTCTACTTACTGGACGATTACAACTCCGAGGTATGATGGTTCAAAGAAAATAATATTGCAAGAATGGTATGTGTATATAAATCCTCGAAATTTCACGGAGATTTCACCGATTTGACGATTATAGCTCCGAAGGATGATGCTTCCAAGAATACAATATTGTAAGCATGGTATGTATATATAAATCTAGGTCGACATTTCACGTAGATTTCACGAAGATGGTGCTTATGAACATGACTTCTTGTCACTTACTTTCTTGTCACGTATGTTATACTACTATTACGTTACCTGGTGTTGTAGTGAACGCCCTTTTATATTCCTCCATAAGAAAATTTTAACCACTTTGTTGCAGACGACTCTGGAAAACATTGTGGGGAAAAGAACAAATTGCTCGTAACGAGCAATTTTTCCTTTTCCCACAATGTCTTCTGGCCTATCAAAAGATCAATTTCCAATTTCATCACATTTAAAAATGCCGTCTGCAAACTTTTTTAATTTGTGACAGTCGAAAATTTGGTGTTTGGTAAAGGGTTAAAAATGTTCACTGACAGATGCTTCACAGTGAGGTTAAATGGAATGATGGGTTAGAAATTTTAGTCATTCAAACGAAAGGTAAACTTATTCAGATTGCTTTGTATGGTATCTTGATACAAACATGTTGATGAAATAAATAAGTGAATCTGGCTCGGAGCCGTCTTCATATCCTCTCCAGGTTTGATAACCCATTCCCTCATATAAGTAAAAGATTTCGTAGGGAGAATTGGCTAGTTGACCCAAAACCCTAAAATACATTTCTTTGTGTGAATAGGTAGAAACTTTTAAAACTAAAGGATACATTGTTTGTAACAATCAGTATCTTATTTTATCACAATTATTTCGTAGATAATAATGGTACGTCAGACATTCGGCTTGGTACGAGGGATTAATTCTGCAGAAAGCATTGCTTACGTCTAAATGCAGAATATCTCTGATAGTCAGGCCTTTTGGTGAGTTGATACCTTACATATGGAGAGGAATTGAAGCAAGTACGTGTACCTACCGATTTCAAGATACTTTGAAAGAGGGTTCATTTGATAATTAAGCCGTTCACTGAGAGAGCCGATCAAGAGTGAAAATTCCCATATGGTGTTCAAATTGCAGACTAGAACCTTATAACTCGACTTCGCTGAAAATCATTTAAGATGAATTAACAGATCCTCTGTAATGTTTGGTCTTGGGATGTCTTTAACTTCTTTAAGCGGTCAGTCTATAGGTAAGGTGATGTAAAGACAACATTGTCTTGAGCCACCAGTTCGTAGTAAAATTGAAAGAATCTCCTACCGGAATTTTTAATATAGCTGGTATAGGATTTCGACCCCTTATATCATAAAAACTTTACTTTGACACATCTGTTGCAGAAAACCTTAGAATCCAATGTGATGAAATGATAAACTGCTCTAAATGAATAGGTTAATCTCCTGAATTGAACCTGAACGAAAGGAAATGTACCTAACTTCATGCGCTAGTAATTTCTTCCTTTGTCATAAAAGATTAACCCTTCTAGAGCTGAAACCGATTCGAAGATTCATACAAGTAAATTTGTGGCTGGCCTGTGATCTAACCTGTTTGCTACTCTGAGTATCTTTTCTCATCAACATTTTGCAGATACTTAAATTCTTATATAGCAGACGACACAAAAATCTTGGTTTAGAAAAAGACCCAGCATTCTAAGGGCTAGCAACTAGCCTGATGCAGATTAGTTATGACGAATCGATATAAAGAGTTTATATATAGTAATCTGTTGATAGGACCGATCATGTCTATCTAGCAATTTCCGTCTTTGAGCTCATATTCAAGATGTATGATATTGTGTAATTCAGTTAAACCAGATCTGATGTATGATGTGTCTGATACGAAATTAGATCAACACCATACCACAGAAATGGCGACACCAAATTTACTCATTAAGAGCAGTTTATGCGTCTATTACAGCCAAACATGCAGAAGATTTAAAAAAAAGAGGTTTTATGCAGTAATGAGTAAAGAGGGTATAATGGGAACATCCAATAACGTTGCGAAGAGTCTCTTATGTTCTCATTATATAATAATTTATATCCTAATACTAGTAATTTTTATCAGTTAGAAACAAGTTTGTTATTTTTTCACATTAGTTTCTAAAAACGTCCCAGCAGATGCGACAATGTAAGATATAATGAAGTAACGGGTTTATAACTTATGAGCGTTCAACCCATAACATGGCGGCGGTGTAGCGCCTCTAAAATTCCCATTATACTATTCAGTCGCTCGTCCTATCACGCTTGGTATATCAGCGACTGTCAAATCCTCTACGCTCATACCCACCGATTACATTACATAGTCGTCTATAATACAAACTTCAAGCGGGAATGACGGTCGCGCGTTTAGCTAGCCTTCTCGTCGGCTAATCGATTCTTCTAATCGAATTCAGTGATCGATTATTGATTTGTTTTCGATTCGATATCATTTGTGATCGGGAAAGGAGCCCATGTGATGTAGGTTTGCGCGGTAAGAAGTGAAAAGCGTGCGTTTTCGCTTAGTTTGATAGACAGATGTTAATTTCGAGTGGTGGGTTTTAAATAGCGAGAGTTGTACATTTATAATACAGCGAATACGTACTTCTATAAGGTGTGTAATATTATCAAAACATGTGGGACAGTGGATTTAGTGTTTAAGGGATTTACGAAAGATGAAAATGAAAGTGGTGCGGTTTCGGATTATACTCATTTGGATGATAGGACTGGATTTAATCGCACTTTTAGCATCAGGTGAGTGTATTGTTATTGTAGCTGTGATGCTAATTTTGGCATTGGATCCTTAACCCTAAGAATTCTGAGTAATTCTGTGAATATAGATTTTTGTCTCGTCTGCTTTCAAAATTTTGATGAGGAAAGATACTCAGAGTAGCAAACAGGTTAGATCACAGGCCAGTCGCCAATAACTTGGCAGCTGGCCTGTGATACAACATGCTTGCATAAGCATGAACTTGGTTCCAGCAGTACAAGGGTTAAGGCATTGGATCCCGGAGATATCATTTGAAAAACTAAGAACCAATCTTACTATGAAAGACAAAACATGATTTCTGTGTAATAAAACTAAAGGATACACCCACCATCTTTTGGCCATTGTGCCACAGAATTAGGCATCAACCAGAAATCAACCTCGTTAAATAGAACTCGTACATAACATAACATAACATTACAAAACATAGCTCTATTGAGACATGAAGCAATCAAGCTCATAGTCTATACATATATAATTACATGCGATGGATATGGTGGACACTATAACCAATATATATACTCACAATAATTGCACCAAAAATAAAAACCAAGAAAAGAAAATGGTGGTAAAAAAGTATGGTGAGAGTGGTTTGATTTTGATAAGTGCTTCTGGAAGGTGATCCGTTGTGCCAGTTCTACTTCCTTTTATCAGCGGGCAAGGCACGTTTTCCTTCCGTATTTCTTGTAAAGTTTACGTAGGAAGCGTAGAAAGGAAGCGTGCATATAACTTAACCTGATGGAACAATGGCGGTTTGTTCAGGGGAATAAACTGATTAACTTAACCTCTTATGAACACTGTCCTCATTCAATAATTATTTTCTTAAAAAAGGGCGAACGATTCCGTAAGAATCAGAGGTAGCAGTGACACAAAAAATGAGTCTTGTAATAAATATATAGCACAATACACAGTACCTGTCGTCACAATAGGTTGATCTTTAAATGCTGCTTTGGCACTGTTTGATTCGATTCTTGCTTTTGATTGTTTTCTTGCTGTTTGTGGCCTTTGAGTTCAAGATCGTTTGAAAGTTGATTTTCAAGTCATATTTTAGATACGCATATGTATTCTGCACGGCTGATATAAGACAACTAAAATTGGTTAAATCTACTGTGACATACCTTTAAAATCTGAAATTTATACATTTAATGTCCTTTTTAACAGAAGAGAACATTTGAAAGTCAAAATGAAATGTCGTTGAACAATACAGTTTTTGTATTGTTGTTCGATATACAATTTTAAAAAAGCAAGCTACTGAAAGAATGATTTATTCAGGCAGCGTCTAAGACTGTATAGTTCATATGCAGAAGATCTTAAGAAATGTAACGCTTTGGGGTTAAAATACATGTCTCTTCGCTGTAAACTCACTCTAAAGAATAAAACAAAGTCTTAATTTTGCATCCAATGACTATTTTTCAGTGCTTATCATATAACAGTACAGCTGTAGTGGAGTTTTAAAGACAATTAGTTATACCTTCTAAACTTCCTCACATCTGTGAGCTAGCAGCTTTAATTTACTCACAGAAAATGTTTTTTGGGCGTTCAATCTGAAAAAGAGGTAGCATAATTATTGTGAGAATCTTAATAAAGACGTTTATACATTTTTAAAACACAAATAATGGACGAGGAGAAATTGCAGGCATACAATACGCAATTTAATTTTTTGTCACAACGGATTTAACCTGTGTGATAATTAATTCCTTTCAATTCGAACCAATTTCAAAATTGTATAAGAGGATAAAGGATAATGCTTTAGACATTCTTTTCCCGATTGATCAGAATTAATATGGCCCTTTACTGTTCAGAATTCTTTGGATACGATCTACGAATAATCATTCATGATATACCGGTTCTTAGCGTGTGTAAAAAGGATTCTGCGTAAGCGGAAATTGTCACCTGGTTATTTCAATAATCATATTAGCTTGTAAATTTTTTATTATATCTCAACCGTATCGGGTAAATCAAAAAATCATTACGACAAAAGATGAAATTGTTCGCTAAGAGCTATCTTCTTTTGTCGTTATGTTTTCTGTCCGATTTGATTACACCTATCCCGCTGTTTTACTTGTAATAACGCTCTAAATAAGGTAGTATTCATAAAGTGTGGACATGGAGGTTCGGGACGGATTTTCTGTATATACCTGATTATGGTTCATATATATATTTGTATCGATTGCTTATATTTGCAAGCTGCAACACACATCCAAACATCTGAGTCTGCATACCTAATAATGATGAATAAAACTGGAATAAGAGAACTTGTCGAACGGCACAAATCTAATGTTATTATCATCTACTCTTGCTTTAACGCTAGGAATAAATAGGAAGGCGTGTCCATCAGTTTTGTGGTACAGCCACCAAACAAACAAGTGGTGACCAATGGTTCCACAATTGTGTATAGGGTGAATTTTTACATTGATGTAGGTTTAATTGAATCAAACGCTAAATTTCCCATCTAGTGTTGGGATTCTATAGTAGGTCGTCTTTGTAAATATTAATTCAAGAAAGAAATTGCTTCAAAAACAAACTCTGTTCATTACGAGTAATGTCATTTATCGCTGGTGTTTTGCTGGCAATATGAAACAGATTTGCTAATTCAGCATCCCTTAAATTGCATGGAGTGTCACGGATATGTTTTGTGTTTAAAATATTACGCTTCACCTGTAATAGTGAAACAATTTTGAAAGGACCTACACCCATCTAAGGATACATGTGCATATTATATAACTACGGTGCGTGTAGATATTTAATTCGGTCGAACAAGCACGCTCATCGGTCGTTCGTTGTAAGACTGCAGTAAATTTTACATAAATGTGAAAGACTTACATTTCACCGAGCTCTCGGTATCATTTATATGATACGTACATGTTAATAGTGAGAGGATGAAAGTACCGGGGTAACTTTTTACTAAACGATTAAGAAATCTATGTGCGTAAGTCAAAACTGTATATGGATAAAATGATGAATAAAAACTCAATTGCAAGGAGACACGTGATTGGGAGCGTCTGGGAGAGACGTTTCAATGACGTGTTACTTTGCAAATATTACTTTCATCCATATTGAAATTAAAGGAAATGTTGTTTTGAACTTTGCACACTATTTGCACCTAAATTGGACGAACTGATAGCCTTTAAACAAGGTAGAGCTGATAAAAATCGAAATTAAAGGAAATGTTGTTTTGAACTTCGCACACTATTTGCACCTTAATTGGACGAACTGATAGCCTTTAAACAAGGTAGAGCTGATAAAAATCGAAATTAAAGGAAATGTTGTTTTGAACTTTGCACACTATTTGCACCTAAATTGGACGAACTGATAGCCTTTGAACAAGGTAGAGCTGATAAAAATCGAAATTAAAGGAAATGTTGTTTTGAACTTCGCACACTATTTGCACCTAAATTGGACGAACTGATAGCCTTTAAACAAGGTAGAGCTGATAAAAATTGAAATTAAAGGAAATGTTGTTTTGAACTTCGCATACTATTTGCACCTAAATTGGACGAACTGATAGCCTTTAAACAAGGTAGAGCTGATGAAAATCGAAATTAAAGGAAATGTTGTTTTGAACTTCGCACACTATTTGCACCTAAATTGGACGAACTGATAGCCTTTAAACAAGGTAGAGCTGATGAAAATCGAAATTAAAGGAAAATATTCAATGTCACAATCGTCTTGCTTTTTCAACTCACGTGATTAAAGGAGAACGGTAGATAAAGAAATGGTTTAGATAGGGTGTGGTTATTCCAATGGTGACTTCCTTTTGTTTGCTCGAAACCACACACAAACACTGTCAAATTTTGATCCTGGCATGTTTTGTTTTGTGTTTGTTCGTTTTTTATCTTTTTTGTTTTTTGTCGAAGCGTTGCTAATTGTTTTACAATATAGGTTTTTGCCGTTTGATAATTGTCGAGAGATAAAATTTCCGTTTCCCAACACATTTTTCCACCGATAATCGTATTAAAAAACATTACAACGACTGAAGTTTATATTCGTTAAAATGTAAGGAAAAAAAAAACAATCGGGAAAAATTGCATCTAGCCTACTTACGAAAACACTGTTATGTGAATTGAAGTCATATGACTTGTGCTTTGATTTACCAATGGAAGGCATACTGGTTAGACCTCACCAGTAACATTATATGTAACCTATGGTCCTGGCGTATACCCCGCACTATGGCTAGCCTGGGGATCTGGTCCACGCGTATACCACGCCTAGTGCGGGGTATACGCACGGACCAGGACCCCAGGCTACATGATATTGAACTTGGTTTCCATTTAATCGACCGCACACCGGAAACAGATAGTAAATTGACCGGAAATACGGGTCCTTCGCAAATGGCAATATTGTAGGGAGAGGTTATCTAGTTCTCCTTTGTCGCATGAGCTTTCTATCACCAAAAGTGAGACAGATCTGTTTTTCATTGGCTGTCAGCATGGCTTGACCGGAGATATCCTTTTACAAACCACCCCCTACATATCCACTCCAACACACGTTTGACAGAAACAAGTGTGATACATGTAGAAGTAAGCAATACTTGCATGTTAGGATAGGACCATTTTTCATAAACATTAATCCTCAAATTTCTTTAATGCAAGTTATATACAACTTAGGTAACTCATTCTCGAGTCCGTTTCCTGGATACATGACCAGTACTCGCGCCGAATGTGGATCAATGAAAGGTCGTAAGGCAGATTCCGCTACTAACGGGATTCGAACCCACGACTGTTGTGTCCAGAGGCCGACGCTTTGCCCCAGGACCACTGTCTTTCACTATTTCGATATTCATGGTGTTGTGCGACATATGGCAGTCGCTCGAAACACTGCATGCTCAAACATGTACCTAGCCAGAACACAGTCGTTCACACGGCCCGGTGTATGAAACATGAAATCTTCTGATGGTTAGAGGAAGTTCATCTTACAGTAATGTCAATGTTCTGTTGTGCTAACGTCTGCATCGGCATACATTCATGAATATTACAAGCCCGAATGCCGCGCCCTACCCCCGATACCGAATGTCCATGCCTCGCCTGAGCACGTTCGTTAACCCTTATAGTGCTGACACGAACCGACGATTTGTTTATGCATACAGGTTGCACCCAGGCCAGCCGCCAATTTACTTGGCCTGTGATCTAGCCTGTTTCCCACCCTGGGTATCTCTCCTCATCAAAATGAAGCAGGTATTTTTGGAAAGCAGACGAAGCAAAAATATATTCTTAGAAAATTACCTAGCATTCTAAGCGTTAAGGCGCCTATTGTATATGTTACATCATGTCTGCTGGTGGAGTCCAACAACTCGGCGCGAAATGTCAATCAGAAAAGCGCTTCCGCATGTTTTGCAACCTATGACATAAATCAAGTATCCTGTCGCCTGATAATCAGGCATTAGAAAAAAAGGCAACAGGTCGATCTAAATTTTGTAGGAACTGCATATGTAGATGCAAAGTGATCCTTTTGACTTTCGTTCAAGTATTTGCTAGAGGCAATCTTACAATATCAACCACTAGCAAGCATAGTCAGTGTGTTGGGCTATGTGGTTTGAGTATCGCCAAAAAACTGTCTATATGGTTCGCACACAAATATCTGAGACGACACTTTTCGCATACGTTTTTGTTAGGTCTAATGCTTATTTCCATAAACTCTAATTAGAATAAGCATACGATTCTTGACACTACTCATATGAGTATGGTGCACGGTTGATGTTAATCGACATTGTGCAAGATGTTAAAATTGCGATTTTCCTCCTCTTGGTATACAGTCAGAGCATATTACAGTATTGCTCAATCACTTCAGAGCTCTAGCATAGTTCGAGTCGATCCAGGAAAGCCGTTATTTAACTGAAAATTTGTTGATGCGATATTAAACATCATACAAACAAAGAGCATATCACTTAACGAGATATGTCACTCGGATTAGTGTGCCCATACAACGGTATATGTAAATGTGTAAATGCCCCCATTTTGTCTGAGCGGTCCGCTGAAATCTGTCAACGTAAACTTTGATAACTGATTATAATGGTGATTATCATAGCTCGCAATGCATAGCGAAATGTAGATTCGAATGCGTTTTTGCATTCGTGTTTGACGTGTGGATCTTCATATAGCCACTAAACTTAGATAATCAGACCATTGGAAAAAACGAACAACAATTTACGTCTTTATGATTTATGCGAATAATAGATGCAATGATGTTACAGAATAAATCCTTTATCATGTTTATGTGTAATATGCTCTCACTTTTTTCTTTACTAAATAAGGCGCTTATTACATGCATATGTTAACTCTTTATTACCTGTAGACGACATTCTTTTACCTGAAGCAGACGAATCTAGAAAGGCTTAGTAAAATAAACAGTTGAAAAACCTTTCAGTTTTGCTGCTGTGATATGTGAATAGATTGAAAAAGCATTGAGTCAAAAGGAGAAATTGCTTGTGACAAAAAAAATATTTTTAGAACATTACCCAGCATTCCTAGGGTGGGGTTAAATGGGACAGGCGTTTTATTGAGAGCATACATCATATTTATTTAACAACTACTGTTGACATGCCGGTTAAACATTTAAAAGAAATGTAAATGTTTTGGGGCACTGCCCCCTTTTTTAAAATATAATTTTTCCGGATTTCTTTCTTCACAAATTATACTAGTTTAATTTTCTCCACTGACTTCTCAAAAGACAATGGCAAACAATCGCTCCACAAAAACTAAAGCACAAAAATAAGGGATTCGAAAATATAAAAACGACAGTAAATTAAATCAAAAGATTCATAACGAAAGTCGCGCTTTTTGTTGAACATTGATAAAAGACACTTCTTTTAAAAGGCACCATATGCACCATTACATTTTGATTTTGTTCTCCTGCTTCATCACATTAGAAGTTACTGTTTGATATATGGTAAAATGAGCTTGTACAAAAAAAGCTTGACACATATTATAAGGTGGTACGCATATATTTTGAATTTTGTGGCAGTCATTTACGCCTACAATTTATATAGCTATCCAAAATGTTGAGAGAAAAAAACAAAACAACACTCGTTGTAGACATATTATCTTAATTATTCGGTTAAACCTTAAGTCGGAAATAAGGTCGAGTAAACGTCTTCCTTTTATAATAGCGAACCCGAATATGTACCAAACGTTCAGAGAATCTTTGTGAAAGGTTATATCTCATTAAAAAGCGTATAATGAATAAAGTGGGTAACCACAATCACCTGGGAGATACCGCCGCTTTCAAATCTCCATGTTTCATTTAACATACCCAATCCCCCGCGCCCAATGAGGGGAGGTGAACACATCCTTATATGTTAAATTCCTTACCCCATAATAAAGTATATTTCTTTGTTGTTGCTTGTGCAGCGGTCGTTAGAAAACTTTGTGACAAAACAATATATTGCTCTTTATCCATTTACCAAACGCCAAATTTTCGACTGTCCCAAATTAAAAGTTTGAAGATGACATTTCAAAATGTGGTGAAACTGAAAAACAATCTTCTGATATGAGAGAAAACATTGTGGGGAAAAAGAGAAATTGCTTGTTAAAAGCTATTTCTCCATTTCCCACAATGTTTTCCAGAGTCGTCTGCAACAAACTGGCTTGTTTGGTAATGGGTTAAGAGCAATTCATCCTTTTGCAACAGTGGTTTCTCTTCAATTTCTGTGTTATTGTTTTTCCTCAGCCTTTGCTTCTAGTTTAGGCTAGTCGATAGAAACCACTATGACTACATGATACATTTCTCTTCATGAGCAATGTATTCTTTTGACACAACGGTTTCTTTTTAATACCATTTGATACAATTTCTATTTCTCCTTTGTGCTGCTTACCGTCTGCTTTTACTTAAAGCTTTGGCTAGTTGATAGAAACAACTATGACCAAAGCATAAATTGCTCTCCATGAGCAATGTATCCTTCTGTCACAACGGTTTCCTAATATTTTTCCTTGAGACTATTAATCGTCTGCTTTTCATTTCAGTTTGGCTAGTCTCAACTTCCCGCGTAGGGGAACAAACCCTATATCTAAACACCCCTCTCCTGAATTATTAATTAGTTCTTGGTCAGCGTTAACATTACTTAATATGACATTAGCGGAGAAGGCACACATCTTTTACATATAACATCCAGAATGAGGTATTGTAATGACAACATGAAAAATGACTTTATTTTGTACGACAGACGATTATTCATCTTGAAAAATGTCTTTTTTTCTCATAGGCTGATGATGCCCGTGTTGTTAGTAACAAAGACACATGGCTCTCTAGTCGGTTACAAAGACTTCCCCACAATCGTATTTCAGGCATCGCAAATAAGTCATATTCACAGTTTTCATAATCGACATTCATTATTTGTTGTAATCGTTACTTGATGGTACAAGAACAATTGGAAAACATTGTGAACAAATGAGAAATTGCTCACCGCCGTTTAAACCTTGTATTGACCGAAGGTTACTTCACTCGTCATAGATAAATTAAAGGACATGTAAATATGAAGAATGATGGTTATTTTGTTGGATATGTTCCATGCTGAGGAGTTTAGGTTACGCAATAGTTTTATAACTTGACTTATACGTTCTGTGCTACATTCTGGTATTCTTAGTGGGAATTTGTGACCATTTCAAAGTAATAAGATCAGCTGACGACAGGACAAATGCATTTTGGCGGGCTTCAATTCAAGGTAGAAATCATTATGACAAAGGGATTAGGCGTTCTTAGCCCTTAGAATGATGGGTAATTTTAAAAAAAATAGCTTTTTGTATTGTCTGCTTTCCAATACCTTAAGCTTAATTTCGGTGAGGAAAGATACTAAAAGTAGCAAACAGGTTAGATCATAGGCCAGTCACCAATTCATTTAACATGTATCTAACCTTGATCTAACCTGTTTGCATAAGCATGAAGCCGGTCCAGCACTATAAGGGTTAATGCGCAATTTGACGTTGTGTCTCAGTGGTTTATACAGTCTATTACATCAAATTCTTCAAACAATATTATGAAGAAATGGGTTTATATCTATCCGTACAGTACAATTCCCATCTCCAATTTTGAATTCCCACCTGACACCTAGCATCGGTTTTCCCCATTCAAAATTTAATGTGACATGTGCGGTTACCATGTTTGTGGTTTTTCCGCTAGCATTTCGTTCTGAGTTCATTCAACAGTATAGGGTATATCAATTGGCTATACATGTTCATCCACGTTTGTGACATCGAAGCGTGTAGAAATTGGACTCTTGATATGTCCATCGTCATCAAAAAATCCATAATCGCATATAGCTTTTGACTTCCCTACATATTTTCCACAAGTCGTTTTGTAAAACGCTACACATTTGAATTGAAATTGCAAAAAACAAAAGGGAAATCATATACTTCCAGTTCTAAAAGGGTCTATGGTCCTTCATGGCCCAGTAGGTAGTTAAGAAGGCGGACTTTGAACTTTGGGCCCCGGGTTCGAGCCCCAAGAACACCTCTGTTTTCACGGGAGTAACATTTCGCAATATCCCTAGCCTAGTTCTGATGAGTCCAGGGAAGCTGTAACATAACTTAAAACTTGTTGATACGGGTTTAATACAACCAGGCAAATTTTGTCCAAAAGCCTTTCCTCAACTCACACAATGCGGGAAATAGCGATCGACACGTCTGATAAAGGGGATGGTTTAAGAGCCTTGTCGCTACTCTACTTTCTTTTTGCACTATAAATGTCTCTGCCTTCCGTTTCATCGAAGGTTTGCGTGATATAAAAACGAACAATTATAATGACAATTATTCGCCCGCATTACCTTTGTATGTGCAATCGCGTATTTATGGCAACTATTGCATCATATAATGGGAGATGACAATTTCCTCGTACATTGACATTACTCGTTGTTCAGTACAAACATGTGTGGTTTTCAAACTAAAGGTTGTGTCTATTATTGTATTGTTTTTTTAAATGCATTATATAACTCATTTGCCTTAAATTCAGATTTGGGTGATTAAGACATAGTTCCTCTTTTTCTATAGTATTTATTTGAGTATTTCGTTGATAAATCTGTAAAATGTTGAC
Organism: Cerastoderma edule; assembly: GCA_947846245.1. Taxonomy (NCBI): domain Eukaryota; kingdom Metazoa; phylum Mollusca; class Bivalvia; order Cardiida; family Cardiidae; genus Cerastoderma; species Cerastoderma edule. The sequence continues at coordinate 35,760,719 of OX401406.1, forward strand.
AATGTTTAAGTGTATATCAAGTAAGGTTGGTGTCTTGAGTAATTTCGACAATAGGGGTCTGTTATGTTTCTACCATTTCGTTCATTACATTTTAACAATCACCGTCAAACAGATTTTGACACTTCTAATACACATTATAAACTCAAAACGGGTTCATCGAATGTTAATTGTGGATATGTACTTCACAATATCAGCGATAAGAGCGTCGACTTTCGAAAACACGCGTCAATAATACAATTAACTTGGTTCATTTTGGCTAATGATAACTTGTTGTTCATCATTGTGCTTAGGAGCAGAACCTAAAACTATCATACATGACATTTAAGTGCCCTTTAAAATCGGAAACGCTTAACGAAAACATGTGACTTTGGAAATGAACTTTATAATGTTTATATGGTAAAAACTGTGTATAGAATACCAATGTGTAAAACACTTGTCTTCTATCTTGATGTGCTGAACAAAATTGTTAATGCAATGCACAGGATGTTTTCGCTATGCACCGGCAGAAGTATAAGGCTTAAATAATAATTAATTTGGTAAAATAAACTTCTGGAACCTTACCAAATACGCCATCTAAGATTTATAATTAGAATGAGGCGTTTCATAAGTGGTAATGGTGACGCTCAATTTATCCTTTATAGCATGATACTTCTTTACGCATCTGTTGCAGCGGCTGTCATAAACCAGTGTTTAAATGGGAAGAACTAACCATTATGAACACTGTATCCATTTGTCACGATGGTCGATACCCAAATAACAGGTGTGTAACAGTATTGTCTTTATCGTCCACTATTGTGTTCAATTCGGATAAGTCGCAAATTCTAGTATGGGTGGGATAAGTAAAACACACGCACATAGGTGCAAAGCAGCAATTCAATACAGACGCGTGGTGACAAAAACCTAGATGTAGACCGGGAATTCCTTTTCATAAAATATAAATATTTCTATTCGCACGCTTCCTTGCACCTGCATGCTCGATAAAGCATTGGAGATGAAGATTTGAATATATTTACCATTACTTACCCATTGCCCTATACTGAAAGGTTTGTTTGGTCAAAATACAAACCAAACCACTCGACCATAACAGTTGTCTATTTTGATGAATGACAATTTGATATTGAATCTGCGTGGAAGAGACATCGTGTGAAAGATGATATTTCTCGACATTAGTATGTGATATAAAGTGGGCAAAATTGATTTTGAAAGATCCATTTTTCATTGCAGATACTATGAAATAGATATTGGGTTAACCTATAGAAAAATGAATATGATTGAATGCGATTCTAAACCCGAGATTGCATATCGAATATGAATATGTATACAACATAGAGTATAATACAAATATTACTTCAACATGTATGTGTCTTGGCCACCCTTTCCTGGATCCAGGATACATTAATTATCTCAAATCATACCAGTATAAACTTCGTCCATGTTAAAGACATTTTGGTGACTGAAGGACTCGTCCGTGATAACAAAACATGAGTCAATATGAAATTGGTTATTTTTATGCAAGAACGGTTGAGTACGTTCTCTTTATTTGGGACTGTGCAGGAAGAACCTTTGACGCATTGGTACAGTTATGTTAAAAATGAAAAAAAAATGATTTTGTATGACATTGTTTTCATTTCGTATTAGAAAAGTCTTTATTAAAGTTGTATAAGAGCTTTTATTTTTCCAAATACTAATCGATATGTCTTATTGTTAATTCTTTTTATTGAATTTCTTCCGACAATACAATTTTAATGAACAAATTGGCCATAAAAGGCAGTTTATATGAATGATATATGCTGATGTTCCCATCGTGAGTCAAACCGTTTCTCGTGATATATTGAATTAATCGGATAGGTATTAGATTTATTCGCTTTATATCATCTCATAAATTGAATCGATGATTAAACTTTAATGTTGTAAATCCTGTTCTACGCTGCAATGGTGCATATGTAATTGATTCCTTTGTCGAGCGATGGGTTGTGCCATATCCAATATATCAGCCGATGTGTTTGTTGGTTGCGACAACGGGCGTTTGTAGTAACGCCTACTAAATGCAATTCGTTGCATAACTATTTCGTTGTATATTTTTGATATATCAACTCGCTTAACCCATTACCAAACAATAACGACATTTGACCACTTTGTTGAAGACGACTCTGGAAAACACTGCGGGAAAAGGGGGAATTGCTCGTAACGAGCAATTTCTCCTTTTCCCGCAATGTTTTCTACTCTATCAGAGGATTACTTTCCAATTCCATCACATTTTGAAATGTCGTCTGCAAATTCTTTCAATTTGGGAGAGTCGAATAGTTGTCGTTTGTTAAAGGATTAAATGTCTCGCTTTGTGAAAAGAAGACATTTTAATCAAGCAGTTTTGTTAATAGAACCAGATTTGAGTACAATAAAATGTATATTAAAAAAGCAGCCGTGTTAAAAAGACAAACTTTTGTTCCATCGTTACTGAAGATTCGTTCTTTATATTCCCCCATACATATTTTTTACCTGCTTCCGCAGTATAGACATAGATTTGCTAACGCACGTGCACAATTATTGTTTAATTGTTTGTACACATATTAATAAATTTAATTGATTATATATACTTTGTAATCGCCGACGAGCATTGCCATGTTCAAGTCCACTTTCGAAACCAAATTTATATTATATTATAATAAATATTTCATTGTTTTCAGTTATTGTTTTTTAATGATGACGTGATGTGATGTTGCTAGCAAAGTCTCGGTATGACAGAAACATGCTTTTGGTCATTTAATCGTGCAACCAGTCTTTGAGCAATAGTTTTGTTTTGACCTTTGTACTATACCTTTGTACTATACTATCTATAAAACATTGCACAAAACATGGCATTTCCATTTTTGTACCTCTTAAAGCTCTTTGAAAATACCACAAAAGATAAGATTATTTGTAAGAAAACGTATACACTTCAATAAGACAGTGTTAGGAATGTCTTTAAATTGTATTCAATTTACCTGTTGGGTCAACTATCTCTTGTATAACGTTCTTCCCTCATCAGGTATTCCCGGATATGAATTTCGTTAATAATTAAACGAATGATCGAGTGCTGCTAATTAATCAAGTTTAAAATTTTAATTATTAACGAAATTACACAGTTCGATTTCTTGATATAAGCTTATTAAAAATGTAAGATATTTGTAATTATTGTAATACATCTTACATACTCGATTATTAGGAAGAAATATCATCTTAACCCTTAAAGTGCTGGAACGGACTTCATGCTTACGCAGATAGGTTAGATCCAGGCCAGCCGCCAAGTAAATTGGCTGCTTGCCTGTGATCTAACCTGTTTGCGTCTCTGAGTATCGTTTCTCATCAAAATTTATCTAAGCATTTATCTAAGGTTTTGAAAGGCAGACGACACAAAAATCTATTGTTCTGTTGAGTTACGCAGCATTATTAGGATTAAGAAATACTTATGCACGGTGCTAAGTCTACAAGGAAAGTGTTTTAAGTAAAGATAGGAATGAAAGTGTCGCCCATGGCAGTGTTCTCTTTACAATTACAGCGATAAATTAGCCTGTTACACAAAGGGCAGATATCAATCAAGATCGACATCGAATTAATTTCAATAAATATTATCAAAGCCCGTTGAATTTGATTTACAGAAAATAAATCAACCCTTATTTGAATGATTTAGTATTCATAATTTTAAACGAGGTACTAAACATGCGAATCATTGCGACGCAGCCTTTATTCAACTTAATCATATCTGATTCAACTTCAAATTGCATCATTCTTAATTAATCCATTCGTTTGTATTTGAAGTTTGTAAATTGTGGAAATGGAAAGGAACTGTACGTTTTATTGATATTAAGTATAAATCGTAGTGAAAAAGGGCCAAATTGCTCCCTATAACTAGTATCTCCTTATATAACTGCGACCGTGTTCAATGATACGACTCCAAGCAGATGACAAGCTAATTACCTACAAATAATATGGGGCAATTATTTAAGACTGTTCCACATCGGAAACAATAGCCGTCGATAGTGAAGTCAATATCTTCATTTTTCACAATGATTTACCCAATGTCTAAAGGAAAATATCGTTTCCTTTCATAAATTGTAAATTTAATGTATTCATAAAGATTTTATGTATTCAAACTTGGATTCAACAGCAGGCGACAATTCTGGTAAGGGTCCAGTATGACGTGTCATGGTCGAATTTCAACGATGTACATGTACAGAATGCTTTCTGGAACGAGTATTGGTAATAATTATGAATGCTCCGGAGATGTCGTGTCGATCAATATCTCCTTTTTTAACAATGAAGAAAATATTAAAATTTCATACGATATTCACCGCCTTCCATTGTTTTAGATACGGGCCGATCACAAAACCTTTCATAGGGAATGGGATGTTGTGTCGGAAAGAGTCAAACAAACAAAGAAGCATGTGTGGGCTGTCGCGGTTTATACTTTTGAATTATATAATTTATTTTGTCCCTTCATATGTTCCTGATGGTTAAAGGTTTGCCGCCGCAGAAACGACGAGTGCGTCTACACTCCCCCCTAATGTTTTGATGTAATACGCGTAGTGTATGGAATCTTTTCTTACAGATAAGCGGAAGGTTTCGAAGATCAGTTTACATAAAATAGCTCGGCATTTAAGTATCTTTATTAAAGTTGTTCTTTCATACATACATGTTTTGTGCAAATTAAAAAGGTTTCAACAATATTATTCCTGTAGAGATATGCACTAGAAAGCCTTTTTAAACCGAATGCATCAGATGCCAAATAAAGAAAACAGTATAGGCAATATTACTTCTTACGCTCTTATGTAAGATTCCATGCAATAAGTTGCTATATAAGGTGAGAATATAAGAATACGCTCATGAATACTCAGTTGAAGCAGACGTCTGAAGAACTAAATGGACAAACCTAACACTTTCTTCTATTACAACTGTGTCTGCGTTTTCAACCCGAAACACACATCAAGTTAAGGTTTAATGTAACTATTTCACGAATTGATTCATATTTAAATAAAATGTCAATAATTAAATGATATAAAATTATATCATTGATATGCTTCTCATATACCTAAATGCTTGTTTCACGATAGTTTCACGGAAACATAGGTTTCGAGCCTATTTGAGTAGAAAAAAATAATATGGTCAAATGGATAATGTGTAAACAACATCTCCTTAAGTTGGATAACACAACGACGTCTGGAGAAGGATTTATATATCTATATGGTCTTTGAATCTGAAGTGGTAATAGACGAAACGCAATTGCTTATTAAACAAATCTTAAATAAAACTTTTAAAACCTTTCTAAAGCAAACGAGCACTTTGGTCTACTGTCTAAATGGTACAATAGTAATGCTTTATTTGCTTAGCATAAATTTCCCCTCGTTTAATGGTTGAAATCCGTGTTGGATATAACTTTGATAGATGATTCGACTGTTATTGCTCCCGAAATATTGATCTTAACCTTACACACCAGTTAAGTGTTAGCCTAAGTTCTTATTAGAACGGGGTCTTGTTTCGTGGCTTCTGTCCATCTAAAGAACTACCTCGCAGACTGGGTGCTGTAAGTAACAAATATCAAAAGTATTGTTTAAACATTCTACTACATTGATTAAGTGACCGTTTTCAAATATTCTACCTTAATTGACATAAATGATGTAGAACCTTTCTGTTTACAACGCCAATACGATAAAGCGTCGTATAAGGGCGATGGGTTTTAAGAATCCTTACAAAAACTGATCGCGAGTATGATACAGCTCAACCCCAACACCTTTATTATTTGGACAACACTTGTTTCTGGTCCTTGTTCAACGGCTTTTGGATATTAGTGTTGATTTAATTGGTTATTTGCATGCAGTGTTTTGTTACCTCTATCCTTTCGTTAGAAAAGTAAGAGAATGTGTTTTTTTAAATAACTTTTCCGGCGTAGTATTGAGCTGTTTTATTATTTTCAACGCCAGTACATTAGCATGAAGGGAAGAATGTCATATTTAAGGACAATAATCGTGGGATCAGCCTAGTTTATTCAAATATATCCCCGTGCCTTCTTCACACACATAAGGGCTGATTGAGAGGGCTGCCCTACGCAAACATGGGCCAATGGTACGAGACGAAGGTTCCCTGTGCAACCTGTAAAGGTGTAGTATCGTTAATTAATGCCGGGAACCAGTTTGTGGATTATGCAACAATCGCCAAGGACAGAGTCGTATCAGTTTAAAAATTTATAGTTCTTAAATTGTATTTGCAGAATAATAAAGCTCTTGATTAACATTTGTCGTCTCCACGTCTTGAATTAAACCCAGCAGTAACAGGACCTTCTTTTAGGACACGGTAAATTTCTTTAGGAATGTGTTTAATATAATATGCATTTTTTAAAAGTTCGTTTACTTAATCAAAAATGTATAAGCCAATACACGTCAAGACGAAGTGCGCTCCTTTCCAGCTCCTTCATTGTGCATAATGATGGTGTTCTATAGTGTATACATGACTTAACCCCTAGAATGCTGGGTAATTTTCTTAAAATAGTTTTTTGTGTCGCCTGCTTTCTGAAAACCGTATATGTTAACTTAATATTGTTGAGGAAGGATTCTCAGAGTAGCAAACAGGTTAGATAACAGGCCAGCCGGACAGGCTAGCCGGACAGGCCAGACAGGCCAGGACAGACCGAGCAGCCGGCTGGCCTGGGTCCAATTTACATGCACAAGCATGATGTCGGTTGGTTCCAGCAACATAAGGGTTAATGGTTAACTTTAAATACAGGTTGTTTAACAATACTTTTATGAAAATTATTCAGCATTCTTAGGGTTAAAATAACCAAGCTGGTTTGTACATCGTTTTTGGTTATGTTAAGAATGTTAGTGGGAAAAATAAAATGACAAAAATAAAATGAGCAAACTGTTTATGCAGGACCAAGTTGTTCAACCCAATTTAGAGAAGAATACTTCTTATTAAGAAAAAGCTATCCATATAATGTATACTCTATAAAATTGATTATCTGCTTGGCAGGCTTATGGAAAGTTTGATATACCTAGAGAGGCTTACCAACGACCCCCGCAAATTTCATATTACTTGTGGTGAAATAACTCTGTAATACTCAGCGTATCACAGTAATGAAATCCTTTACGAAATGACCTCCATCAAACAGACACACGTGTCTTTCAAGGCCCGACATGCTTAAAGGCACATAAAAGGAGAAAAGTACAAATAAATTAATAAAAAATATATGGAATTATTTTATTACGTTCGTAAAAGTCATGAGAATTAATTTACGGATGCATTGGGACCCTATTAAATAGACTCCTTAAACATAAGTTATTTTGTGCTTGAAATACAGTAGTCTCCAATTCAATCATGTTTATCAACAACCTGTTTGTTTACATATTCAAAATAACGAATTCTGATTGGTCAGTTCAAACATTTGTGTATCAACTGTCAAGGTCAGGGGTGAAAAAGCACACAATTAAACTGGTTAAACTGGGTTATTTCTTGTTGGCTTTCACGTTTAAGTTGTGCTGATGGTTGTTTTTGGTGATATCTATTTGAATCTGACCAAAGGTTTACCAAATGATATAGTTTGATAAAGCATTAATCTCCTTTAATGTGCCTTTAAACTGCATGAGCTTTAACGTTAAGATTAGTCCCGTATGAAAGAGAAAAAAAAGTATAAAGTTTTTAACACATCGTTTTATTTGCGATATAAGAAAGAAATCGATGTGATAAAAGAAAAATTATTTATACTACAAGCAAGCGAACAATTTGTCGAAGTGGTAACTTGGTTTAGAGCGGGCGTTGTCCGATTGAAAAGCGCTCGACTCACAAACCAGAAAAATGAATACTTTCTAGTCAGGCGAGACTTTTAATCGAGGTTCCGTCCTATAAGTAGTTATTAGTTTATACAAAATGAACGTAAAGCAACCGATATGACGGAATCATATTACGAAAGATGTGTTGAAGAACAATATATGGAGAGAGTAGTAAAGGGTGCGCATCTAATCCCAGGTGACAGTTCACTTAGGTGATCTTTCCATAATGTGATTCTCCATACTGGTGCACTTTGCTTGTGTTTTGAAAATCCATTGAAGGGTACCGTTTTACTTAACTATGCTAAAAATAAAAAAAGTTCGAAACAACATTCCGTCTTATGTCAACATTAGGGCTAACAAATATTGCATTGTGACACATCTTTTGAATCGTCCCTCTGATACGCTTCTAATGACGTGTAACATTGCAATATTGCGATTTAATCTAAGATATAAACCATGTTTGGGAGTTTTGACTTACGCAACCATTTCCTTAAGTTGTTTAGTAAAACGGTCCCCGCCGTTGAGATAAAATCGGATTTAATCCATTTTTTCTTATAAAGCAACGTTTGCGCATTCGTTCATATGGTATTCATTGTATGGCCTATACCAGCCGACAGATATTAATATGAACACACTCGATTTTTGATATCCTAATAAGCGATATCTACTTATATTGGCCATGACGTACTAGGATATTTAAGCTGCTGAATTAATCTATAATTGAAAGAACCAATTAGATGCGTTTCCTTGTTAAAATGTATATACAAACAAAGAACGAACCCCTAATGTTTTAGGATGTTTAATGATGATTGAGATATCAACTATCGAACGAGATCAGATAAACTTCATTCTAATGGATGCTTCTGGGCTTTGCCCTTCCCCTCCCCCTACCCCAGTTAAGGAAAACATGTTATAAATAGAAATGGTTTTCCGTTCCTTACCAAATAGGGGAGATATTGGATCCAGGGACGTTAGGGGTTATGTTTGACTTAACAAATTAAGGAAAATATTTCCGTAAGTCGAAACCAATAAACATGTACAGCATTTTAAAAGAAAACACAATGTTGTCATGTAACACCTCGTTGGAAGCGCCTCGTGGAGACGATTTCAATGATGTTTCACATGACAATGTTGCATTGGCCAATATTGATATAAGAGGGAGTATGATTTTGAACGTACGCATATTCTTAGCGTTAATTGTTAAGTAAAACAGTACCAATGTGTCTAATGTAAACTGTTGTTCCATTATGTAAAATAAAATGTTGGAAAACGACTTAAGGTTCAAACAAACAGCTCCAAATAAACAAATGAAACACCATATGTGACCTGTTCGTTTATTCCAAATACTTTAGCCGTTTGGAAGGATGTGCTATAAAACAAGTATGTATTAAGTGAACTAGCCCCAGGTATGTCACAGGTATGCGATAAATGCAATAAGCTTACCGGGGTATTACCGCCTCCCGTCAAATTATAACTTGATGGGCTTATAAGCTGCCAAGGGCTCCCCAGTGATATGTTTATGAAGCGCTGAGGAGATACCTCAGAACCCGTCACTCAATCAAAGAATATATGAGTGGTTGTTTGTGAATTGTAAATGTAATTACAAGAGTTTTATTAGAGTGGTGACACTCTTTCGTATTTTATTCGCTTTTAAGGACAAGTTAATGAAATGGCATCTGGCATAAGGGCAATCTTTAGTGGTATGATTAGCCCCATTCTTGCATATGTTATTATTTATAAACTCTTAACTACCTACAGACAACATTTTTAACTTGAAGCAGACGAAATTAGAATAGCTTTGTATACATGTGAAAATCCTTTTAATTCTCCTGTTGTGATATGTGAATAGATAGAAAAAGCATTGTTGCTAAAGGAGAAATTGATTGTGACAAGCAATTTCTCCTCTTGCTACAATGCTTTTTGAAAATTGTCTTCTGCAAGGATAAAAAGGAGGCGTTAGGTGGTGTTGTGTTAAAGACATGTGAGTGAAATGGCATCTGGCGTAAGGGCACACAACATCGGTATAATTAGTCCCTATGTGCGATTGATTCCAGGACAACCAGTCAACTTGTCCGACACTTATAACTAGAAAGATGCATGGATCCCGTTTAATAGTAACGTGTTTCATACATACATTTCCTTTACATTTATTGAAACAATGACCCATGTACTTCACATTTATTGAAACAATAAAGACATATGTCATATAATACAATGGCGATGTAATGGTTTAGACTGATAGCTAAACTCACAAGGTTCTTCTCCAATGTCCAGATACATGAATGATTACTAACGATATCTATAAAAGCGCTTCGTCAAAAAAATGAAATTGCTCATGACAAGCAACTTTGCCATTTATCACATTGCTTCTTAAAGAAGTACGATAACATATGTGTTAAAGAATATAATGGTGGAACGTTTTGGTTTATATTTGTACTTTTTTGTCCAGGCTTAGTTTCTTTCTTCCTTGAATGACAATATCCTTGTTTATTATCTTAGGATACTTACTGACAAGCTTTTTGTGTTTATTTGTACATGAATGGAACGGAAATAAAATAGAATGTATTAAAGGTGTTGGGGTGTCATACACTCACGTACACAAACAATTGCCCTGAGAGAAATGTAGACGTATTTGAATAAAATGGTAATTGAAAGCGTTAAAAAGGACCATTTTATGCAAAATAGACAATAAATACTGTCAAGAGAGTCCCTTTGTGTCACCCAGTTTGATTGTTTGTTTGTTTATTTGTTTAGAAAGTCGATTTTCATTCGATCCTATATCTATCTTGGTTAGATCCGCTGACAGACAAGACATGGCTATAGGTTTCAAATTAGCTCACACCGAACTTCCCCATTGCCTATTGAAAACTCGAAAAGGAGTCAGTGCACAAACTTGATGGTGGCGTCAAGACAAGCCTCAATGGTTCAGTTGTATAACCGGTAGAGGTACCGATATAGTAGACAGAGGTGCTGGGTATGAACCCGGTAAAGCCGATATTCCATCCTATTTACCGACCTTTGGTCCGTTGGCTTGAAACATTGAGTGTACAAAATAAACTCAGTAGAGAATTGACATATATGATAGGTACACTGCTGGTGTTATTCAAGTAAAATACTGTTGATGCCGTCTTAACATTTCAACCATACAAATCAATTTGGTGGAGTCAAGGCACTTTGGTATTGTTAATGATTGGTACAATGTTCCGCATATAACTGCAAAATGAAAGCATAACGGCGGGCAAACCATATGTAAGAACAAACACACTATATTCATTATACCCGAGTTTACATTTTTCGATTCGCCGCTTTCATAGGTTTATGTTTTTTGACAATACATTTAGCAAATGTTTAGAGGTTCGTATAAACATGTCGGGCAGACATACGTTTAGTGTTCAGTAAATCTATTAATGTTCGTTCAGCAACGCTTAGCCTGTGGCACACTGTAAATGATTTATTGTGTCATAACATTTCCCCCAAACAACGTTGACATTTCAGAATAAGCGTGTTCACCAATCCTACGACACTTTGAATTGTGATTTATAGAAGGTTTTTCAGTTCATAAAAAGTCCATTCTGCCTCGTAAACCTAACCATTTGAGGGTGGAATGCACGTTTACTGTGCAATTTAAGTGCATTCACGCGTGGTTGCTGCGCGCATTAATCTCTTCACAAAATAGTCCCCTGAGTGCTGAGTATCCGAAGCAGACGACCTGTGATATTTTTCGATGTTTGTTCTTTTCATCCACACGAACAAAAGAAGTGCATATGAATAAGTTTATAGTGTGCATAATACCAATTATACTATAAATCGATTGGTATGTATTTCGAAAGGTTTTCGGTTTTTTTTATACTTAGCATATAAATGATATGCATACATCAAAGTAAAGTTTTGTATATCATTGATAGTATTTGTCATTGTGCTATGAACTAAGATCTCTTTACTTAAGAAAATGCATTTGTAAATATGTTTCGTAGCTGAGTTCTTTAGAGAAAAGAAATACACACCCTGTGCCAATACTAGAAACTGTTTTCCACTCACTTGTTTAAAGTTGTATCTCATAACTTATTGGCTAACGACTGCTTTTCTTAATTCTTTTCCCTGGCTCATATTGTTTTCCGAGGCCAAATTATTTGTATGTGAAAGCAATTTTATGGATAGTTTAGAAAACTGTCTGTTTCTAAAGCGAGTAGAGTCGTCAAAAGGTTAGGTGTCATTTTAAAAGCTGTTGTTTTCCAGACCTGCTTTTCAAAGCTTCTCTATTTTGAAAATCCATCTTAACCCAAAGCAGCAGGTCTAAAGTCTTTTTAAGTCAATTTGGCAAGACGGAAAAGAGTGAAAATTGCTAGTTTTATCACAGCAATGATGGTCAACATTCACGATTGAAAAAAAGTCACGTTTCAAAACTCTATGATGGCCGTATGTCAATGCATTCTAATTAGATATCTAGTTTCGGAACATGTTTTTAAGCAATTCATTTAAAAATCCATTCCCCAAAAAACACGTGTTTAGTTTATGTCCTTAAGCCAAAACGCCGAATCTCTTTTGTCACAATTGAGGAGATACGGGTTTTTTGGTTTACAACAGCGGTAATATGTAAATATACGGGGTGTGTCACTCTAAGGTCTAAATTGATTTAGAGCACCTTAAAATGGTGGCAATCCGATACAGTTTCGTTCATTCATACGACTATAGAATAGAATTCGTGTCACACCCGACCCGTCCAGCTGAAGGACTGAAGCTATTTATCCGTAAAAGATCTAGACGACCCTTAACCCCGTTTGTATAAGACGAACAGCGGTAGATTACCTTAAAAATACACTTTTAGAAATTATGCTCATCTTGTTTTTTGCTTTTTCTTTTTGTGCTTACCCTTAGAATGCTTGGTAATCTTTAAAAATAGAATTTTGTGTCTCCTGCTTTCACAATATCTTAACTATCTGCTTAATTTTAATGGGGAAAATACTCAGAGTAGCAAACAGGTTACATCACAGGCTAGCTGCCAAGTTATTTGGCGGATTGTCTCGATCTAACCTATTTACTTAAGCATGAAGTTAGTTCCAGCAATATAAAGGCTAAGATGTTCAAGGCATTTTTGTGACATTTTTCTATCTAGACATCTAGTTTTCGAATACGCCAAAAGCTGTGAGCACTCTGGGGTTAAGAGTTGTTGGAACCTTTTTCTTCCAAGTCCTTTTCTGGTGTTATTTTTTAAACTGTTTCAAGATGAAAAGGGTGTCAATGCAAACATCTTCGAATAGAAATATGCTAAACCCCTGCTATTAAGGCGAGACATACACCATCTCAATATCAAGACTGCTCCATGTGAGAACAAGCAATCCATTTTAGCAGCATTAAAGGTACTTGTTTCCAGTTGTAAAGAGATAAGGAAGTGAATACTTAATTTCTTTAATATTGCACAAAAGGTGTTCTCGTATATTATACACACTGAAGAATTTTCATTGGTCGCAAAACTAGATTGTTTTTAATTCTTGAAAGTGGGTATAATGTAAATCAACATGTGTTTTAATCCAAAAGCTGTCCATCTGATTTGAGATTAAGCACATACAAACCCTATACATACGTAGATAAATTGATGTTTTCTGAATTAATTATGCTTTCAATTGCTATTTTTGATTGTATATCAAACAAAATACGAAAACTGTATTCTTTAAACGACACTTTATTTTAACTCTCAAAACTCTCTTCTGTGAGCATGCACCTTTAAACCCCAAAACTGAGAGCGTCCATAAGAAGACAATTTTTCAAGTCATATAAGTGTCCTAGAAAGAGGAGGAATTTCGTTATGTTTATAAAACATCAATGTAAACAAGGTAGTATGCTGACAAAACATAAAGTGTGTTTACTCTATATACATCATTGACCCCATGGCAACATGAAGATTGCTTGCTACGAACAACAAGTTTATTATTGTCTTGTATAATTATGCACTCTAAATTTTCTAATATGAAGTGTGGCTGACCATTCGTGAAACTTGTAAGATGTAAAAAAAATCGAAGGGATCTTCACTTATGAAATATTTGAAGCGTGTAAACATTGTTATGAAGTATGTTCAACACTACCAACAGAGCTATGTGGATCCGTAATGTTATTCAGTTCACACTTATCACGATATACGATCGGTATTAAAGGAGACAGCGGACGGCAAATGTCAGAACTATGAAAAATAATACTGAACAACGGTTGAACAATAGGCCTATAACAAAAGGTGCAAATGATTTCTTCTTTCTTTTCGCCAAGTTTCTGAAATGATCTGAATATGATGTGAAAGAACAAGTATATACATAGTCAATCTTGTTTTAAGCGAACACTCTTCAACACTTTCTGGAATGCTATTTAGTTTGATTATATTCTTATACAGGCCGGATTCATTCAGAAATCCCCAGTAGGGTTGTCGTCTGTATTAAGACTTAACCCATTACCAAACAATAACGACATTTGACCACTTTGTTACAGATGACTTTATAAAACATCGTGGGAAAAGGAGTAATTGCTCGTTACGAGCTATTTTTCCTTTATCCTTTACCAAAGTTTCTGCCTTACCAGAAGATTGTTTTCCAATTTCATCACATTTTAAGATATCGTCTGCAAACTCTTTCAATTTGTAAAAGTCGAAAGTTTGGCGTTTGGTAAAGGGCTAAGTCGTCTTATTCATGTACACTATGATTCTCTCTGGTTTACTATGGTCGCACAAAAGGATATTGACTGTATTAATGAAGTAAAGGACTAAAGAATCTGTCGTGAAACAGACGGTATGTTGGATGTAGGTTGGTGGTTCCATGGATGCCCAATTCCCTCAAATCCTATTTTTCGACTGGTTCAAATCATAAGCAGTTGCGGATTACAATCATATAGCATGAAAAATGACAACTATTTATGGGCATTTAAGTTAACTCACATATGACATAATCGATGACTGAAATGCGATTTCGTAATTTCCATAATACACGATGGTTTTCCGAAAAAGCACGATCTCGTTCGTTCAGGAAGTCGATATGTGACGGAAGAGTTCGGTCCATTCCGTACTGTATCCGATAAAGGGTTTTCAACTTACCATAATTTACTAAATTTGGCGTGAAATCAGTCACCGCGTGGTCCCTAATTAAGGCCCCCTTGGTCACATGTGCCGTATGTAGACCAGGTCATCAATCCATTAACCCTAACAAAGAATGCCGACATTTGACCAGTTTTTTTGCCGCCGACTTTGGAAAACATTGAGGGAAAAGGAGAAATTGCTCGTTACGAGCAATTTCTCCTTTTCCCACAATGTTTTCTGACCCATCAGAAGATTATTTTTCAATTTCATCACTTTTTGAAATGTCGTCTGCAACCTCTTTCAATTTGGGAGAGTCGAAAGTGTGCCGTATGGTAAATTGTTAACCCTTTGTCAAGAGAGAACCCCGTTAAAGGTGCTTATTCGCAGAAGAAAAAAATAGAAAGTCAAAATAAAATGACTTTGAAACTATACAGTTTGTGAATTGTTGTTTGGCTTACAATTAAAAGTGACCACTGAAAGCATTATTAACTCAAGAAGCGTCAATTTATCTATGTGCAGCTTATTTGAGGTAAATCTCACAAGCGAGCCCTTCAATGTAATACATCTACTTAACGCAGTGAAATAATCCATTCTCTCTTTCAAATCGTGTGACTGATCGAAATTGAATGCAATATCAGCCTACAAATTTATATAACAAATGTGAGTTTTCTTTTGGGTGAAAACTATTATGGCAAAATGAGACATAGCCGGATATGTCTTGTAATAGTTGACCAGCTTCTAGCCTTAGGTCCTTGCCATACGCGCGGATAGTCAATAGTCAACTTTGGGATAAGCTTGTAGTGTTGGGATGGGTTTAATTGTCCCCGCTTGAAAGTTAATGTTTTGTGAAATGTGTTAAATTGTAAATTGCCGGTTATATAGGGTCACAAAGGGGTCCATAAACCCAGTGAACAGGCTAGTTGGTTATCTCTTTTTCCCGGTGTTTGATTGTTGGTAACCAACCGTTAAAAAGGCTGCCTGTATATAATGCTAATGGCATATTCACGTCTTAATTAGACAAGGGCATAGTTCAACAGTGGGTTGGTGTTCATTTCGAATGATCGATCGGAGGGATCATTGTTTGTTTAATGTTACTGTAAAGTGATTACTATCCGACTGCGAGAGGGGTCGGATTGAAACTGACAAACCCTCGTAAGAGATAATGGCATTCAAACAGACAGATAGATAGATAGATAATTTTATTGACGTAAATGTTACAGTTTCTAGTTATATAAGTATTTTACAATATTATAACATCAAATACATCAAGATATTTACATATATACAAGTAAACAAGTGGATAGTCTATTTTGAAATAGTATATCAAATGGTTATTAGGGAAGATAAGCAAACATTTTATCTCCCTTTATTTAGTGGTAACATGTTGATTTACCTTTATTACAAATTTATATGGAATGGTAGTAACAATATATCTATAAAGATGAGCAATTAGTTTGTCAAATTATTAAATGAACTTGACCGTCGTTTGAGAGCTTCACAAAGAGACGGACAAATACACCGATGCTTATACAAAAGTACACATACATAGATATAGACAGAGAAAAAGATAGTTGTATTTAAATGCAGACGGACAACATCACAGTGTGGATCTTACAGCTAGCCAACCTGTCAAATATTCCGAAAGCCAGCTAGCCAGCTAGCCAGCTAGTCTGGCAGTCAAATTGTCAGATAGCACGTCAACCAGACAGTTAATAAGCCAGCCAGCCAGACCAAAAGACAGCCAACCACACAGACTCATAGACACACAGACATTTCTGTGCGCGTTCAAATTCTCACAGGGACACTCAGAACCACAGACATACATATACACTTAGTGAAGAGTTCGTCCGAGAGTTATTTAGCTGGGTTTCTAAATGGTAAGAGCCAACTGTTAAACTGGCTAACCTCGACTATTTTCTACGTTGAATAATTTGCGGTTGAATGACAATATATGGTTTTATATGCGAAGCCCGGTTTTCTTTAAAAACTGTTTAATATTCAAAAACTATCGAAATAGTCGACTGGCTGTTTATATTACCGGCCATCAACCGTCTCGCCAGATGGTTTTAGTTTTTAACCCTTTACCAAATGCCAAATTTTCGACGGTCGAAAATTAAAAGACTTTACAGACGACATTTCAAAAAGTGATGAAATTGAAAAATTATCCTCATGTAGGGCAGAAAACATTGCGGGAATAGGAAAAACTGCTCGTTAAAAGCAATTTATCCTTTTCCCACATTGTTTTCTAGAGTCGTCCGCAACAAACTGTTTAAATGTCGTTATTGTTTGGTAATGTGTTAAGGACCTGAAGGAAATGAATGGGTTTTATATATACGAGTCCTCCATGTGAACTTTAATCCTGAATAACCGCTCTAACTAAATGCACATACACCCATTCCAAAACGAATCTTTGTAAATGTTTAATTTTGATATCGAGTGCATTTTAACCAGAAGATCTTTGATGACAGTGGCCCAAAACGTTTTATCATATTTCTTTTGTATTCCCCGAAAAAATGTTTTTATTTTCTGTGAAAGTATTCACAGAAGGAGACCGGCCCTCTATAAGCTTGGAGGTGCCTTTTTGTAATTTTACTGCCGTTTGAACAAACATTTAATCACATAAATGGGATTCTTAGTTTATATATTCTCGTCGGGTATGATACTGACAAAGTCGTTTCAATCGTTGGCATCTGATCCCCGTTTTCCTTGGATTCCAGTATTTGTTTTGATTGGGTTGCTTATTGTCATCTATTTGAAATAATAAATAGCCAGGTCTCAGCTTATACTATTTCTTGTCTTGTATTCAGTTATAACTATATACAAACCCTGAGCTTTGTAAAGTTTGACTTGCATAGTTGATATATAGTTAATCGTTTTGTTTTGGAGATAAAATCGAATTCGCTCTTATTCCGCAAAAAAGATACTCATATCATCATTCACAGCATCTATATCATCTGTGGGTCACTTTCTCATCATTTCTATGTACGCTAAGGCATGCAGAAGATTTAGAGAACGGTTTTATAAAATATAGTGCTTGAATCGACTTCATGCTTATGCAAACAGGTTAGATCCAGGCTAGCCGCCAATGAAGTTAGCGGCTGGCTTGTGGTCTAACCTGTTTGCTAATCTGGGTGTCTTTCCTAAACAGATATTGATTGTTTTTGAAAGCAGACACACAAAAATCTAGTTTTAGAAAAAGAGGCGAAAGACCGAAAAACTACAAGTTCAGTAGAGCCATCGTCTGTCCATTTACTAACCCGCAGATCACCACTCGTGGAACCCCAAACTTACCAGCTATGGAATTTGATTTCATCAGAGAAAGGTGTTGTGACAATACGTTCAGTATTCTAGTTACCAGTTTCACTAGGCCATGGAGTCCCCCTTTTATCTGCTGCGGTGATCCAACTGTACGTGATACATACAGTAGGTCGGTTTGTAATGCGATATAGCGTATAAAACTTGGTCTAGAGTGCATGGATGAGTCGTTCAAATATGCGTTTATCTTTCTTTTTTAACTTGCACGACTTGATTCACTTTTTCACCTAAATTGAGATTTAGTAGTAAAGATGCTTGTTTTCGCAGATGTAAAGAGATGTGAAAATGTACTTCTTAAAAAACTGCACAACATCGGTACTATTACATGGTACGAACTGAAGAATAGTCGTTTGAAGCAGAATAAGACTGTTTTTATTATGAAAACTTGTGAATTTACATGTATCTTTATGTAAATGCATGTATTGTTTTTGAGATACACCACATAAAAACGGTACATACTTAGATAAATTGACGCTTCCAATAACTACTTTTAATTGTATGTCATGCAACAATACAACAACCGTATTGTTTCAGCAACATTTTTTTTTTTGACATTCAAATTTTCTCTTCTGTGAAAAAGCACATTTAATATCGAAAACAAAAACCGACGGCGATTACAAAAAATAATTATTGATACTTTTTCGGATTAGTGTGTAGGAACTAACTATGGTTATAACCGAATTAGGGAATATGGCCATGGTTTCTCAAGACACTTTATACATAGTAAATAATGTTGTAGTAGGTTTGAATTTGTTTCTATCAAACCCATTAAGCCAGTCAGAATCGTATGACAATTTAAAAGAACGTTTACCTGCAATAGAATTCCTTCTGACACATAGCACATGTATCTTTCTCTTATGGAAAAACACGTGTAAAATGAGTAATTCTTACAGCGATGTAAAATGCAGTACATCTATATCAAACTCGATTGCACCTGTTGATGACAGTATATTTAAGAAACAATCAAGTTAACCAAAGAAGGAAATAACTTCTCGTTTTTCACATTTATTTCTACTCAACGTTTACATTACAAATGTATGCGTCACGAACTTCAACCATCAGATGTTGGTTGCTACAATTTGGATACATATTTAGTTTAGTTTAATCATATTCCATTGCAAAAAAACCCACATTCACTTGATATCCGTACAACATTTAGCTAGACAAAACATATATAATTGCAACACATAATGAACTCTAAGAATGATGATATTATTATAATGTAAAAGGATTGGGTCACACGTGTTAACAACACTAGCGATGCATATTTAATCTATTGACCTCAATGCATGGATGGCAAGAATGTTTTTTTGGTTGGATTGGAATAATACGTAACCACAATGGAGACTGTACTTGTCGTAATGGAAAAAACTTCGAAGGGTTCTGTGTGGCTCTGAGGTTAAGGTTGCTTACTTAAAGATCGGGCGATACGGTCCAATCCCCAGCGGCGCCACAGCTTTCGTGGCAGTGTCTTTCAGCAAGCCACTTTAGAGCCCTGCCTAGCTATTTTTTGTGAATACAGTCAAAACTGTAATATAACCATAAACAAATGTGGCATTTGAGTTAAATCCATACAAGAACAACAGTCATTAAAACCTAAAGACGCGTTACGATGGTGGACGTAGAACTCGAGGGGCCTGTGTTCGAGCCACATAACACCTCTGGTTTCGTGGGAATGGCCTTGGTAAGTCACTTCAGAACCCTAGCCTAGAACTGGTAGATCCAGGAAAGCCGTAGGAGTCACAGGTTAAGGCCCTTATCCCGTACTTAAAGGTAAAAGGTTTAAGGTATTCTGTTCTAGTATCGGGACCATGTTTGAAAGTTTTTGGATGTCAAACTTGGGAATGGATGAATTTATTTTTTGGTATCTTATAATGAAAATATACTTACCACCAGATTAAGAAAAAATCACGAAACAACCCAATCTCTTAATTCGGCTCGTGGTACGTAATAACCTGATTTCGGAATTCATTTTCTGACGGGTCCAAAATGAAGGTACAATGTATCATCAGACGGCAGCGGTACGTTTTGGGGTTTGGTGGAAAGCATTTCAACGGCTTGATACATGTATAACCTCTTATTGAATTTTTCTTTGTCTCTTGCAATCGTTAAGACGTCTGCAACATACTTACATGTTTATGATACTATCATAGGTGATGGGTATTAGTACTCTCCTCAAAGTCGTCTAAACAAAGATCAAGGTTGGTGTAAATGAAACCACGATTGGTGCCAGTGCTAGGGTAAAATAATGGTTATAGCAAAGTAACAATTGATGAGTTACTTCCCTTTGAAAAGGCGCCATTTGCAGGTTCAGCTTCCGTGAAAATGAAAACGTTCGTCTGCGCACGTCTGCATATCAAGAATTAGTTATCAAATTAGCGAGCAGATAACGTCTTATACATGTATATCGAACTTGTATGCGAATAATCATGAAGTTGTGACTGTCAACCTCTCTTCCACGAGTTTCTATGCAACATAGGCAGTTTGTCCCCAATGCTGGTGGTTGGCCAGGGTCATAATTGAAGGTCAAATCAGGCAAGCGGCGGAAGGTATACATTTACTGGCGCATTTTGTTTTTTTTTGTTGTGATAGGAAGATTATCTTTGAAGATACATGTAAAGCTATTGTGAATTTGCTTTTAAAGCCTCCAAATTCATTCTCTTAGTTAGGATCTAACAGAATTTTCCTGTTCAATGTTCTTGATATGTTTAGAAATTTATTATGTAAACCATGAAGTGATGAGTACTTAGTTTACTAAATAAGATTTGAAGAAGAGGCTGGTTCATAAACGAATCCATAAAATTGCAATTACTAAAACTTATCTGAAAAAAAAAAACACTGTGAAACCCACATGGCATGTCTTTCTGCACAATTTGTTTGGACATTTTGATCTCTGTTGATACTATTTGGAATCCCCATTCTTCTAAAATCACTCCTATAGAAAGGACGATATCTCTTGTGCAAATTGTAGAAATTGCTTCATGCTAGGAGTGATTTTAGAAGAATTGTTGATTCCACAAAGAGTAATTTATCCTTTTCCCATAATGTTTTCCAGAGTTGACTGCAACAAACTGGTCAAATGTCATTTTTAGTTGGTACAGGTTAAGACAGCAAGACAAGTATACCATATGGTACAAAGGGTCCATGTAAGAGTTGATAATTCAAATCTGAAAGGTGTATATGGCTGAAGGGATGGTATACATAATAACTATCATATAAAGCGAAAATGTCACACCTATATGATTATTTATGAGAACTGGTGTATATTTTAAGATATGAATTTTTTATCACAAAATAAAGGGGAAAGCTGGAAATAAGGTTGTACAGGTGTTTTGTATCAACTACTTTAAGAGTATTTTGATTACAACTATACCTTTAATTATTTTAAAAGGAATTGATTGAGTTTGTCATAGGTCCAGTCTAACAGACAATTTCTCTTTCTGTCAAATATTAATTAATATGCATATTATTGTTCCATATATATGCACACATTGAACAATGATATGTCTTTTAAATAAAAGATATCTTGATTATTCATGGTATCAGCTAATATTTGTAATGCCTTGTGGTAATGTTTGCATCCTTAGGGTCAAGACTCTCAATCAACATAGTGGCAATATGATTAACCCTTTCTCAAGCAATAACGACATTTGACGACTTCAGAAAAGCTTGTGGGAAAAGGAAAAAAAAAATTTCCCACAAGGTTTTCTGCTTTAATATGGAGAATATTGTTCAATTTCATCACTTTTTTAAATATGGTCTGCAATCTCTTTCAATTTGGGAGTCGAAAATTTGTTGTTTGGGAAAGGGTTTAGAGTAATTTATTCAGAGATTCTGTAGATAACATTGATCTCGTTACACATACTATCATACCTTTTTACTGTTATGGCTTAGCGACCAGACAAAGATCACCCCACCTATGATTCAAACTTGGTATTTGGGCATAAAAATACAAGCATGGTTGCTTTATTGAGCTGTTTCTAATAACTAACCGTGTACATGGTATTACTTTGGGTAGTTTAAACTTAGAACTTTATTATACATTGGTTGTGAGTGAAGCATGAAGCTTGTTAAATTCATTTTCAATGACAATTTCCTGGGTACTAAACAAGTACTTGTGCCAATTTGTGGGCCAGTCTCGGCACTTTCACCTTAACCCTTTCCCAAACAATAACGACACTTGACGACTTTGTTGCAGACGACTTTAGAAAACCTTTTGAGAAAAGGAGAAATTGCTCGTAACGAGCAATTTTTTCTTTTCCCGGAAGGTTTTCTGTTCTTTCTGAAGAATATTGTTCAATTTCATCACATTTTGAAATGTTGTCTGCAAATTCTTTCAATTTGGGACAGTCGAAAATTTGATGTTTGGGAAAGGGTTAACAAGGATTGGACGCCAGACCCTTGGTAATTGAGGCCCAAACTCTATTGCTGCACCACTGTCACCTACAAGTCACTTTCATTGGTTTTTCCCGATTAGGGTCTTAAGCTATTCTTTATTCTTTAGTCATATTGCAGAGGCTATCATACATACTCATGCATACAGTATCTCCCCCGTACTGAACAAAATTTCTTCCATGTACCTGTCTGTTTTCACACATCAACATATATGAAGACTGGTAAAATCCAAGTCGTCATGTGAAACATTCTTCGATGATTTACAATTGAGATAATATTGGATTAAGTTGGTCTCAAACTCAACTGCCACTTTTTTCTAAGTTGGAATGGCTGCGCCTATGGGACCTAGCAAATAAATTTGGCGTTTAAGAGGCAAATTGTTATTTAGTTGATTTGAATAACGAACAAGGATGTGTTTTTCCATCCCTTTCCCAATAGTTTTTAACATATATATTTGTTTGCTTAAAATAATAGACTTGATTGAGAGAAAGATATAGCTTTTTCTCAAACTTCTATCGGTTTTGCTTGTGATTGATGTATCCATTGAGATTTTTTGGTTAATCTTTTGTAAATTAAACCTACCCATTTTCACAGGGTTCATATGATATATCTTATGATTTGTGTGAAGCCGTCAATCTCTAAAACATCTTTTGACCCTTTTCTTAGCGAACAATGATTAGATATGATGTAAAGATACACAGGTGTTGTTTCTCAATTTTTCATTACATTGTGAAAACTGGAGATTTATTTCATTGGACTAGTTCTTTCATTGAATGAAACCTGAGAACGGTATACTTTTTTCTGGATATATTCATAATTCTTACAATTCTGTAGGTTTTATCAAAGTCTAATACTTTTAGAAAGTATCCGTATTTGGGGCAAAGAGTTAACAAGTCATAATATGATAATACAACTTATATTGGATGGTTGATAAAGAAAACATAAAAGGAGTTGGAGTTAAGTAAAAGTTGATATGTCAGAATGATGCAGCAGATTTTAGGTGATATTGTTATTGATAAAACAGGAGCTTGCCTCAGATGTTGTCCAGATTGTTTGGGAAATATCATAACCATATTAGAAACAGCTGGGTAGATTTTATTTCCATATCAACAAATGAAGTTGTGAAAGATTTTCAAGGGACAAATTCAAAGAGTTGTGCTCTGGGAATGTTAAATACAGGAAATTGATTTTAAATAACACTCTTAATGTCCCCAAACCAAAGGCCATTTTCAATTTCTTTACTCCTTAGCTGCTGAAATCCAGTGATTATTAAATAGTGTGAGTTCAGCCTTCACACCTGTTAGCTCCTCTCTGGGAAACCCATCCAATGTCACTACATTTAAGATTGCACTAGTTTGAAATCATGTGATTCTCTTTGTTTTTGGTGATATAGTTATTATTTCGATGACTTGTAATTTGGATGTTTAAATAAAACAGAAATAAATTGTTTTGTTTGAGCTTATTTTTCATTTTAATAATTTTTGATTTGACATCACTGTTTCTCAAGTCTTTTGCTGCAGCCTGTAGTTATGTAAACTATTTTACATAGCTAAAGTCTAAATATATGTATGAAAGGATTTACTGAATGATCCATGTAAACTGCACATCTGCAGTGAAATGATAATTCCCTAGCGAAATGTGATCAAGTGTGTTTTTGTGCACTATTGCCCTTTAAAACATATAACCAAGGTAATACAGGGAGGAGGCTATGGTGTGGCTTTCACTTTAAACCCTTTACCATGACAAAAGGCTCAATGCACGGCTATAGTAAATCATTCACATGCATGAAACACTAACTGTTATGTTGCATCAAACCTTACATGTTATCTAATCTAGGGGTCAGTGTAAGACTAAAGTAAGTCTATCACATACAAGAAGCAATTATTAAAGTATTGCACGGATTTCTCGATGTACTCTTTGACAAGAAATCAGTCTAAGAAGTGTTTATGATTAGGTCTTACTAAAGTCTTACATTGCACCCTTGATAAGTTAAATCTATTCAACCAATTAATTCATTTTTCGTTTATGTGCATAATCCAAACTAATATAATGAACAGATGTCAGGCATAACAAATAACAAGTAAAGACAAAATACACTCTCTTGTCGTATTTGGTAGAAACCAAAATTAATTTCTCACTATGAGCAAATTCTATCCAACTGCCACAATGTTTTTTTTTTAAAATCTTCTCAAATTGAGGACTTGTGGTTTAATGTTGGAACTATTTTCCTGTGCATAAAATTTTGTTTTTAATGTGGCCACATATTGTCCATGACAATGTATTCCTTGGTAATAAATAAAGATCTTTATGGAAAATATTATCAACTGATTTGAATTAAATCTAACTTTTGTGTCATTGATTTCAAGTACCGGTAGGTTCTACAGTAAAAGGTTTGAATACACTGGATGTTTATGAAAAAGGATAAATGTAATATGAGATAGATGGGTAGAAACTTATCTCCTAATCTTATTCAGCCATATGGCAACTTTTATCTGGTCTATAAATTTGAAATCAACAGAATACAACATAAAAAATAACACTCACATTACATTTTCCTTATGAAATTGGATGGTCATCATTGTTGATAATGAATGAATTGCTCTTATGGAGCAATCTGTTATTTTGTTGTAGTAGTTTTTAAAGACTTCTGAAGCATATGTGTCAAATGAGGTTTCAATTCCATTTAGTGAGAGGCTATGGATATCAAATAAGTGTTCACCTTTTTGAATTGATTTAAAAGTTATTTGATCCTGAAGTGTTTTGTCATAATGTTGAAACACAATTTTCTATTTCTCAGCTACTAGGCTTTTAAGCCAGTTCAATGCTATATGTTCATGGACTTCCTCGACAGACATGTACAAAAAATGGACATTTATGAACACAAGTTGTTCTCGTACATGTTCATGGTCATCATTGATTTGTTCATGAATGTACTAATAAACATGATCATGTCAATGGAAACGTTCGCCAACATGTTCTTCAAATTCATGAACATATTCAAGAACAGCTTTGTGTTCACATACAGCCATTTCCTGCATGGTGCAGAAGTGGAGTTTCCCCCTTATTTTTTAGGGTTTGTGAAGTTCAATAAGAACAACATTAGTAATAGCTTCTATAGAACGCTAGCACATCAGGGGAATAACATTGAAACCAGATCATAGGCAACACCTAGAAGGTTCAGTGCAAGACTTAAGTAAGTTCCTCATTGACTATCTTACTATAGTTTTCCATTGAGTGATCATCTAGCTTCTTGGCTTCAGATAATGCTGGAATATAAAGAAAGCATTGATTAAAATGGTTTTAAATCACAAACAACTACATGTTTCAGTGATCAACAGCTTTGCCTACATTTGCCAGGCTTCTACAATTGATTACATCTTAAAATGTATAGTGGGTATTGTCTGTCATTATTTATGGAAGCATATGTAGGTTCACAACTAATCAATGTCAATTAAATCCATTAATTTGTGTCGGATTTGAATATATTTCTCATTAATACAAAGCAGTATTTGTGACCTTTGAATCAGTCTAGTACAAATTTATTTGAAATACCCAAACTGTCCCATTTCTTCTTAAGTGCATTTTTCATGCACCTGCAACTTAGGTAAACAATTGTTGCAAATGCAAAATTGCTCAAAATGAGTAATTTTTTCTTATGTTTCAAAGATGTTTTACCACATTGGCAATGCATTTTGGAAAATGACATTCCTTTTGAGATCTACCACATAATAGCTGTACTTAGATAAATCAATGCCTCCTGAGTTAGTTATGCTTTCATTAGCTATTTTTAATAATTTTCAATCATATCAAAGAACATTGCAAAAATTGTTTAGTTTTAACAACATTTTATTTTGAGGTTCAAATTTTCACTTCTGTACAAGCATCTTTAACATCGTATGCTGTTCTTGGTTCAATCTCACCAAGTCCTGGGTACCGTTTTACTAAACAGTTTACGCTAAAGATTTGCATAAAACAACAATTCCTCTTATTTCACTATTGGACGAAGCAATTTTGCAAAGTGACACATCATTGGAAACGTCTCTCCGAGACGCATCCAATGAAGTGCCACATTGCAACATTGTACTTTCATTGAAGATACTATCCATGTTTATCAATTATGACTTACGCAAACATTTTCCATAAGTTGTTTAGTAAAACGGGCCCCTGGTATCCTTCCAAGAAAGCATGAATCAGTGCACTGCTTCTGTGATATAACTGAAAAACAGTTGAAAATAGTGAATAATCGGAGTTGCTTGAATGCAACATATCAAATTGAGAGAACTTACATAAATATGTAGATGATTTATCTGTTTGGGTGATGGCGGTTAATAAAGAAAAAGATACCGAGTTCACGCCTCAGTAAAATCTTTCCTTTACACCATCCCAATCTAACCCAGTTCATAATTACTTACCCTATTTCATAATGTAAAATGTGTAGACAAGTTGAAATCAAAGACATCAGCAAATAATTAGAAAGTATTTTATTTCAGAATAAGATTAGAAACCCATGTTGTGTTCGAAGGCTGTAAACCTCATTTTGAACAATTTCTGTATCCGTTTAAGTCAGTTGTGTTGAAACAAGAACTATAAGAGGAAGCTTTGAATGCAATCTGAACACATCGGGTTTATCCATCTCTGAAATAATAGGGATGACGCCATATTGATTCCCGCAAGAATGACGTCACTTTATTTTCGTTTTTAAAAATAGATCTTAAATGTGAAATCTAAAAAGTCGTTAAATTTGATTGAGGAAACAACTATACATGTCACAACAACAATTTTGCCATTTGGTGTGAGTTAAAGATAAAAAATGATTTAAAAGGATGTCCAACACATTCACATTGAACTACTTCACGTGCACGCTTAGAAAATGTGTTAATTGCCAGATGCAGATAAAAAATCTTTGAGGTGTTGGGTAGGAAGTTTTGTGAGAAATGGGAAAGTATCTGTTCAACAGCAATTTCTCTATTTGTCACAGGGCATCTTTTAAAATAACTTCTTTTAATACTTAATTCCAATTATTTCAATTTTCCAAAAATGCATTTAAAATTAGATGATATGAGGTAATGGGTTAAATGGGTGTTGAAACCCTGCTGAATAACAGCAATTTCTCCATTTGTCACAGTGTTTCATTTTAGTCAACTTCTTTCAATACTTATTTGTATTTTATTCCAATCTGCCAAATGTGCATTAAAACTATAAGCTTTGTAACGTAATGGGTTAAATGGGTGTTGACTGTAGGCTGATGTTAGACAGTAATATCTAGGTCTATGATGTGAGGGTAGATTGGGAGCATGACAGCATGACGAGTAATGCAAGTAACCATGAAATCTCAGATATATCTAGCCTTGCTTCACATGGTACAATCTCTTAACCATTATTATACAGTCTCGTCTTCACACCCTTTACCATGAGACAGGCAGGCACGCAAGCTTACACAAAGAGACAAAGAGGAAGGAGTCATTTGACACAATCATATGATACCATTAATTTTGAAAGCAATAGGCTAATGTACAAACATTCTTTCTTTTTAATATTATTGCTTATTTGTGCTGAAGGAATATGTTTAATTCAATCAAGATATACTGTAAGCACTATATAAGAATAAGCATTTTTGGGCTTCATGAAAACTTAAAACTCAGATATGAATTAAATGCCAGTAAGAATATTCAAGGCTCTGCAGACCATTATTAGCATTGTAACATTCAAGTGGCATACCAGCCCAATCCTTGCAGCCACCATGTACAACCTTTAATACCATGGTGGCCTCAGACTCTAAATGAATCCATATGATATAATCATTGGATAGAGTTTCCTGATGCTGAATCACAATTGTTTAGTTTTTCAAGTTGATTCATTATTTACCTCAATACATATAATGTTACAAATAAAAGGTGGTATAATTGATATTTCTTTTCAAAAGTATCTATTCAGCCTTCAGGGCATGTGAGATCAGCCCTACTTAACCCTTTACCAAACACGAAATTTTTGACTGTCCCAAATTGAAAGAGTTTCCAGACAACATTCAAATTATGTGATGAAATTGAAAAAATAATCTTCTGAGAGAGTAGAAAACATGGTGGGAAAAGGAGAAATTGCTCACTATGAGCAATTTCTCCTTTTCCCACAGTGTTTTCAACAGTTATCTGCAATAGAGTGGTATAATGTTGTATTTTTTTATAATGGGTCGATACTAATGAATAACTCTTTTATCTTTTCCCCTACAAAGGATTCAAGAACTGTTTTCGTAATCTTCATGTACAGAAATAAACGAGAAATGGTCATTCATGAACACAAAGCTGGTCTCGAACATTTTATTGAATTTTAAGAACATGTTCATGAACAGATTCATGGACAAGAACTTTTCCATGAATAATTCATGAACATGTTCTTGAAATTCATTAACATGTTCAAGAATTAAACTTTGGGTTCATGAAAGGCCATTTTTCGTTCATTTCTGTTTATGACAACACTTCATAAACAAAACAAAGTTAGTAATGAAACTTTGTTAAACTCATTAATGAATTAACATTGATGTCATTTTGACAAAAAGTTATTTTTATGTCAAGCAATTTCTTTCATGGTTTGATGCAAAGGCATTTAAAATCAATTGTTTTATGATAAAAGTTTGTTGTCCTTAAGACTTTGTGAGTTTCAAGGTCAACCCCATTCATCAAATGACTACTGCATTATAAGTGAAATTCTGTGACAAAAGGATGAATTGCTCTAAAAATGAGTCAAAGAATAAACAAAATTAGAAATTGTAGAATTAAAGTTAAGATAGATGTCTTTCATTGAAGCATAGTCTAAAAGATTAGAGCTACAATACAACTACACAACTTAGTATTCAATGGTTTTCATTTTTATAATTGCATGCATGTTTTGCATAAAGATGGTTTATTATAATGAATGACTGAAAAAAAAAATGTTGTCAACACCCAGTATTCATTCATCAAACAGTGAAAAACTGCCTTTTGATATTACGCATAATTTGCCATATTTAAATTTCTGCAATTCATAAATGTCTTCAGGTCATCTTTTAACAACAAATGATGACAATTTAGGGGCATTAACCCTTTACCAAACAACAAATTTTCGACTGTCCCAAATTGAAAGAGTTTGCAGACGACATTTCAAAGTGTGATGAAATTGAACAATATTTTTCGGAAAGAGCAGAAAACCTTATGGAAAAGGAAAAATTGCTCGTCACGAGCACTTTTTCCTTTTCCCACAAGGTTTTCTAAAGTCGTCTGCAACAAAGTGATCAAATGTCGTTATTGTTAACATAACCTGAGGTTTAGTAATTTCAAGCTTCCCAACTGTAGAAAAGGCCCCGGGGCTTCAGGATGCAGGGCTACAAGGTTTTATATTCTGCTGCTGCAGAAAATTCAAGAAAGTCCTTTGGTGGAAAGAAAAAATACTTATTGAATCTTAAACCATTCCCTTAAATAAGGATTTGTTACTCATAGATGTTTATTAAAAGCAACAGCAGTTGACATTTACTGATAAACAGAGGAATCGCAGTCAAAGACTGACTGTTTTGGCTATGTAGGCAAGTTTACTCCAGGGATTTCTCTACAGAGTGATAGACATAATGCCTTCATAAAGCATGGGTTTTCATATACCACCAGAAGCGGAAAGTTGATCTTCATCTCATGTCTGGCATATAATGTGGCTATCATTGGCAAAAGGAGGTGAAAAAAGCAAAAAAAACCTGGGCCATCTTGTTCATACATAAGATCATACACATTGGTCACATGATTCCCCCACCTTTTTTTGTCATGATTACTTCTCGATTTGACTTCTACTGTTTCTAACTTTAACCTTGTAAATATATAAGAAAAAGGTTAAGATTTCTCATACACCAACAGGCTAATTTGTTATATCACAGTCATTCTATTAAGGTATGTAAACTTCAATGAAATTTAATTTATTTAGTCTAAACCCCTTACTCCTTAAAATTTCATGTTAATGCGTGTACTGCTGCTCTTTACAAACTGATGAGTAATGTATCCTCTAGTCACAATGATTACCGAATTTCATACAGGAAAATGTACTGCTGTCTTTGTCTTTTTGGTTGCCTTTAAAAAAAGAATTTTGCTTTCAATTTGAACAATTGACAAATTTTCATAAGGGGGAATGATTGAGGTATGTAAACTTAACCCTTATGGTGCTGGAACCGACTACATGCTTATGCAAACAGTTTAGATCCAGGCCATCCGCCAATTTACTTGGCGGATGGCCTGTGATCTAACCTGTTTGCTACTCTTGCCATGTTTACTAATCAAAATCATGTAGATATATAAGGTTTTGGAAAGCAGACAACACAAAAATCTATTTTATAGAAAATTACCCAGTGTTCTAAAGGTAAATGAAAAGCTGAATGTGCATTATATATTAAAAAGCTTTAGTATGTGAGGTTGAAGGCAATTTTGTCAATTTTTTGCATCTTTATACATCAATTTATTACACACTTGTGAGACCTTATCCATTATATACACATTCTTTGCCATTTGTATCTCTACCTTCTTCATAATTGAAATTTACCTTACATAATTACCTTACATAATTATGTGACTGTAGAAAGTAATTTCTAAGGGTAGATTAACTTGCTTAATTGTTTACCAGTAATCAGTTTCTTCTTAGATACTAGTTTGGTAAAAATTTTGATTTTATCTTTATTCTTCAAAATTACTTCATGTTTTGAATTTGAACTTGAAGTGATATGTTATATTAGAATCAATAGTTTTGTTAAGGATATTTAGAACTTCTCATCATAAATAACTTACAATCTTAGAAAATCTAATGCTTATTTGTTGAAAGTTTGGAAATGTTGTCTATTATCAAATTGTCTTACAATGAGGAAAGATTTTCTTAGTAACATTATTCACAGTAATAATTGAGTCTGTTTATTAACAATCCAACTAATGAGAATTTTTACTTGTCCAAAATAAAGCAACATTAGACAACTAATAGAACTGAAATAAATATTTTTCTATGATACTTGGTATATAGAAAATACTTTGACAGTGTGTTAAATTGTTCATTGGGAGCAATGTATCCTTTTGTTAAAATGCTTTCTTAAATTCCCAACAGATGCATTTAACCCTTTCCTAAATGCCAAATTTTCGTCTGTCCCAAATTGAAAGAGTTTGCAGACGACATTTCAAAATGTGATGAAATTGAAAAATAATCTTCTGACAGGGCAGAAAACATTGTGGGAAAAGGAGAAAATGCTCATTTAGAGCAATTTAACCTTTTCCCACAATGTTTTCCAGAGTCGTCTGCAAAAGACTGGTCAAATGTCGTAATTGTTTGGTAATGGATTCAGCAGTTAGTAATGAATTAAACAAGAGGTTTAAAAGAAATGACAATTTTTAGAAAATTCAATTCTAAACCAATTAATAAAGGGTTTGATTCAAAACTGGTTATTGAAGAGATGAAAGGGACTGATGTAAAACATGCGTAAAACCTTGAAGGCTTCATCAACATATGCAATCTGTACCATCAGCAGGTTTAGAAGGGCTTGTCAAGTTGAATTTAGGCAATTTGATTTGCCCAAATCCTAATGCAAATGGGAATACAGTGTACTTAAATCTGATTGTGGTTTGAAGTGTTTTTTTTACTATTTTAACCCTTTCTCTATTGAAAACAACTTTGAAAGCCTTAATAGCTATATTGTACTCAATTACCTTGACACAAAAGCTAGATTTACTCACGATTTGTACTTATGACAAATAATAGTAAAAAGCTATTTGTCTTTGATAGTCTAGATCATTTTGATATGATATTGATGTTGCTGCTAATAATTTCTTTTTAACATGGAAAATGTTTTTTCAATGAAGCTCAATCTTAGAACTTTTCGACTTATTTGTAAGGGATCCAAATATGGACATAAATTCTTAGAATCAGATGAGAATTACGAAACACAAAAGTCTTTTTTATCTATGATTGAACTGCATTAAGTATATTTTGAAAGCCAGTTGGTGCATGTTGCAAAGGTACATGACATCCTTGGCTTCAGACACATTAATGTACATGATTATTTTGAAAATCAATATGATGCAAAGTGGTTTGTTTGTATGTTTGAGACACCTATCGTTTTAAAAAGGATGAATTAATCTACCATTTCATCACACCCACACCCTGACATATATACTTGTCCATGAGGGGCATGCATAGCCTAGCGGTAAGACATTACAGAGCTTGGAAGCATATGGCCCCTCTCCATGTGAGTTCAACTACCAGATGCATAGCCTAGCGGTAAGACATTACAGAGCTTGGAAGCATATGGCCCCTCTCCATGTGAGTTCAACTACCAGATGCATAGCCTAGCGGTAAGACATTACAGAGCTTGGAAGCATATGGCCCCTCTCCATGTGAGTTCAACTACCAGATGCATAGCCTAGCGGTAAGACATTACAGAGCTTGGAAGCATATGGCCCCTCTCCATGTGAGTTCAACTACCAGATGCATAGCCTAGCGGTAAGACATTACAGAGCTTGGAAGCATATGGCCCCTCTCCATGTGAGTTCAACTACCAGATGCATAGCCTAGCGGTAAGACATTACAGAGCTTGGAAGCATATGGCCCCTCTCCATGTGAGTTCAACTACCAGATGCATAGCCTAGCGGTAAGACATTACAGAGCTTGGAAGCATATGGCCCCTCTCCATGTGAGTTCAACTACCAGATGCATAGCCTAGCAGTAAGACATTACAGAGCTTGGAAGCCTATGGCCCCTCTCCATGTGAGTTCAACTACCAGATGCATAGCCTAGCGGTAAGACATTACAGAGCTTGGAAGCATATGGCCCCTCTCCATGTGAGTTCAACTACCAGTGACAGCATTTGGATTTTCATTAGAGGAAGTCTTCCGACTGGCTAATGGAAAACGGATGGTTCTACGCTGCTGCACCATTAGTTGAGTATTGGGTCTTCCTCCATTACTAAAAGTTGGGCATCGCAACATAATTGAAATAATGTTGATGTGATGTATTTAACTCCGTAAAAACTTCAAAGTGCATGTCCAGTCTACAAAACCCAACCCAAATATTGAACCTACATTGAGGTGCTTTTCGCGATTGTTCAGTTGCTTGAACATTCCAGCAGGAAGCATCTAAAATATCCATAGAAATTGATTAACCCTTTCCCAAACAACAAATTTTCGACTGTCCCAAGTTGAAAGAGTGCAGACGACATTTCAAAATCTGATGAAATTGAAAAAGATTCTTCAGATAGAGCAGAAATTAAAACATTGTGGGAAAAGGAAAAATTGCTCATTACGAGCAATTTCTCCTTTTCCCACAATGTTTTCTAAAGTCATCTGCAACAAAGTGGTCAAATGTTGTTATTGTTTGGGAAAGGGTTAAGTAAAGCTTGATGACTAATTATGATACATTTTCTCATTTCAGGAGATTGCACTCATAATGGTAGAGAATACACGGTAAGTCAAGTTTACAGTTACCCACATTGTCCACAAGTCTTGTACTTCATTCTTTAAGATTTATCATGTGAACTGTCATTCTATTATCGATGTGGGCAAACCTTTGGCCACATTAAAGGTGCATGCAGAACCTATTATCAAAGGTTGATTATGGATGGAAATGATATTTTTCTTTTATTTTTCTTATAGAGAAGCGAAGGCTTTGTTTTCATGAAGTAAAAGGAACAGCAATTATAGGGTTCAGTGCCAGACTATAGTAAGTGCTTGATAGATATGAAGCCATTACTGTAGTCTTGCACTGTGTGAGTGAACCCTCAAATAGCAATTGCTTAATAGAGTTCAAGAATGCTACCTTTATCTGATCATACCTCACAAAAAAAAAGAAATTATGCATTATGAGCAACATCTCCTTTTTCACAATTGTTTCTACCAAGTCTTACAAAAATATATATTTTTCTAAATCATTGTCGGCTAACATGCTCTTTTTTTAGACCATGCAGTCACAAAGTTTTAAGAGAAAATAGGTGAACAGAAGACATTTGAAGTTCTTCCCGATTTGTTTCATTTAATGAGGTTTGCCATATTTCCTGTTAATTTTCGAAACAAAGGCTATCTTTATTAACTTCTTATGTTTTTTTCTGTTTTCAACTACATCTATAAGAACAGTGCTTAAACAGAACTGAACAATACTTAGTTTTTTCCAAACTTTACCACTCACAACTGTCCAAGAGAAGAGTTTGTAATTCAACATTATGGACTAATCAAGAATGGCTTTTGAAATAGTTTGCAGATGACATTTCAAAATGTGATAAGATTGACTAAAAATCTTCTGATAGGGCAGAAAACATTATGGGAATAGGAATTGACACATTAGGAGTTGTGGCTGCATCAAACTGGTCAAATGTCTTTATTGTTAATGGTAATGGGTTAAAGATTCTTTATTTTACAAATCATTTTCTTCCTTTCATCATTTAAGACAGTAGTAGTGATACAAACTTACAGCTATGGCAGACAACAATTGTGAAAGGTAAAAACTGAATTGTTCTTTATCGTATAAGGCAGACACCATTGGAATAAGCCTTAATATTTGTTTGTTACAAATCTTTTTTCTTTTATCACAATAGTTTCTTAAACTTTTTATGTCAAGTGCAAGAATTTAAAAAAAAAAGTGTATATAAAGGGTAACCCTTTGTGCTGGTATCGACTTCATGCTTATGCAAACAGGTTAGATCTAGGATTCCAGGCCAGCTGCCAAATAAATTGGTGGCTGGCCTACGATCTAACCTGTTTGCTACTCTTGGTAGCTTTCCTTATCAAATTTAAGAAGATATTGAAGGTTTTGGAAAGTAGACAACACAAAAGTCTATGTTTAGAAAACGAACCAGCATTATAAAGGTTAAGACAATATTTTTTCACCATTATAGTTAGTTGATAACATTTTATATTTCAATTGTTTCTTTTTATACAGACAAAACAATGAAGGCTTATCTTTGATAGGGTAGTCTAGTTTTTCTGATATTTGATATTTTAAAGGTGTAATGTAAAACCGCCATTTCCTTCATATATTATCATTTATTGCACATATGGCATTTAATTTAATGAAATAAATTTGAGTTGCGACCAAAATTACTCAAAGTGAACAATTCTTTTCCTTCACAATGGTTTCATCCCATTGTCACAGTGTATAAGCTGTACTTTTAATTAAGTTCTACTGTTGGTTTCAGTTTTTGCCTAAATATAGTTTTACATGTGGGAATGGGTTAATAGAAATAACAACATTTTACTAGTTTCTTGCAGACACTCTTGAAAACATTGTGGGGAAAAGGAGAAATTGCTTGTTTAGAGCAATTTCTTCTTTTCCAACAATGTTTTCTAACCTATCAGAAGATTATTTTTCAATTTAATCATGTTTTGAAACGTCATCTTTCAATTTGGGACTGTTGAAAGTTTGGTGTTTGGTAAAGGGTTGACTTAAAAAAGGGGGTTTTGAAGCATTGTGAATGACACTAATGACAAAGCTTATAAAGGCGATAGTATCTCACCATGATGTATTGTGATGTCCACCCAACATTGGATCACCAGTCCTGCAGCAGGTGAAAATGTACCTTTAACCCATTACCAAATGGTAATAAAATTTGATGACTCTTGAAAACATTGTGGGAAAAGGAGAAGTTGCTCTTAATGAGCAATTTTTCATTTTCCCACAAGGTTTTCTGCCCTATCAGAAGATTGTTTTCGATTTCATCGTGCTTTGAAATGTCTTCTGCAAACTTTTTCAATTTTGGGCAGTCAGAAATTTGGCGTTTGGTATAGGGTTGAATCTCCTGTACAAGATTCAAGAGCTTATTCTTGAACTTCATTAAATGAATACTCATGAACACTGTTGAAAGCTGGTAAAGAAGTGTATGAAACCTGTGCCTTTAATTATTCAAGATTTTGTGAGTAGTCTAAATTGAAAGAAAAAGCAGAAGCCCCAAAAAAGCATGAACATTATGCCAATGATGATTGCATGGTAATTAACATTTACCTTTGTGACATTGGGTAGAAACCAATGTCACAAAAGCAGAAGCAGTTGGGGTGATCACATGATCAATGTGTACGACATAAAACTGATTGCAAATGGTGGCGCCCACAAATAAGCAGGTATTTATATATGCATTTTTTTCAGCAGAAAACTGTTTTCCACAATTTGATATATGCCATGTTCCAACGATCAATTTTCCACAGGTGAATGTTGTTTCCATTTTGGCAGTGCCATTCACTTCAAAACCTTGAAAAGAATTTTGAGTCGAGGGATGCAAATTACCTAAAGACATCACCCATCAACAGCAATTGCTCTCCCGAGTGTTGGATGTAATGCCGTTATAAACCATGTGTTATCATATACCGCCAGAACGGGAAAGTTGATGGTCAATACATGGTGTATATAAAATAGTGGAAAAATAAAGTATTCTGCTGAAAAAGCAAATATCAAGGGTTCAACGCAAGACTATAGTAAGTGCTTCACAAACGTGAAGCACTTACTATAGTATTGCGCTGAACCCTCGATATACCTGTGGCGTGTACATCTTGTTCGGACATTTTTCATAAACATTGGCCACTTGATCACCCAGCCTGAGAAGATGTTTGTTACATCACATGCAATTCACCATTATGAACTTCTAAGGTGTGTGGAAAAGATGCATTATGTAGTAAAGGGTTAGCATTGTTGCTGCACTCCAAGATCAGATAATCGTAATAATGACAAATTGTCCATGAATTAGGAATAATTTTTCGCTCAATTGAATTGCATTTTCAATTTAACTTTGGTTTCAATCTTGACAGGTAATCACAAATTGTAACAAAAAAGGTTTTGTTTCTCTGTGTCAATTATAACCAATTGTGCATATTTTTGCATGTGCATGGTGAAAGGTGCATTTGTTTGACAGATCATGATAAATTTTAACCCTTAGAATGCTGGGTCATTTTCTAAAGACAGACTTTTGTGTTGTCTTCTTTCTAATACCTGAAATATCTGCCTAATTTTGATGAGGAAAGATACTCAGAGTAGCAAACAGGTTAGATCACATAAATTGGCGACTGGCCTGGATCTAACATGTTTGCATAAGCATGAAGTCGGTTCTAGCACTGTAAGGGTTAATGTTTACCTGCATAGTAAACAATCTGTCATGTCTTTAGCAAACATTAAAAGAAGAAATGAAATTAGGAAAACTTTAAACTTAACACATGTCTTCACCTAAAATTTTGATATTTCATTTTAGTTTAAACTGGCAATGTCATTTGACTTTTACAATCAGACTTGTCTTTTAATATTTGGGAGGCAGTTTTTAAAAAGTCTATAATTATCATCAATAAGAAAAGGGTTTGACAGAAGTTGTTGAATGAGACAAGAGTGAAGAACAAACCTGTGTTTGTGCCATTAGATGAAGAGATGCACTGAAAAAGTCACCCACCGCCCATGCAGTCCTTAATGACCCAAGTAAACATCAATGATACAATGCAATGGAAAGAATCGATTGATTCCATAATTATGAATTGTTTGTTGGAAAATAGCTCTTGTGGTTTCTCTTTTAATCAGAACTGTCACCCATTACTATTTAAAGTCATAAATACTATCTTTATTTATCCTACCCCTTATAGTGTTGGAAACAACTTCATTCTAATGTAAACAGGTTAGATCCAGGCCCGCTGCCAAGTAAATTGGTACTCTGAGTATTTTTTCTCATCAAAATTAACTAGATATATATAAGATTTTGGAATGCAGATGACACAAAGTTTTTTTTTTTTAAATTATCCAGCATTCTAAAGGGTTAAATAATTGACTTTATCTACAAAAAATTGAGCAACACCTTAATTAACCACTTATGAACAAGGTTGAGATGTATCAATGATATACTTTTATGTAATACATAGATCTGTGTAGTCATTTTATCTGTAAAAGAAATTTGAAACTTAAAGGATAAAAATCTCAATCTGACAGATAGTCCCTTTAAAAACCAAACATGCAAATACATTAGAAATGTGTACAAAACTCCTCAGGGTAAAAGATCAAAAACTCTTAACATTCCCACCTATCTTACTGCTAATGCAAAAACCTGCTGCACTATCTTTCCCTTCAGGAATGGAAAATATGCAAAAGTGATTACAGGTAAAAGTGCAATGATGCAAGCTAACATTGCAGATTAACCCTCTCCATAATGTAAATGGACCTCTGACATGCTTGTGAAGGAGGATTTATTAAATAATCATTAAAACCTTTTCTTCATTGATGATTTTATTTTGCTTTTTAAAGGTCACAACTGCATGATTTTAACAAACAGAAATTTTATAGATTATGAGATTTCTAAATATGAGTAATTTCTTCTTATGTGTAAATGGTTTAGTACTTATCAACATGAAACAGGAATTTCATTTTTTGCACTCCTCATAAATTGATTCTTTGCTGTTGGTTTCAATTCTGGCCAGTTACAAAGGGAATCTGGTTTGAAATAAAACCTTGCTCATACATAACACTTTAAAGTTGTTTGTTTTATACAGAATTAAGAAACAATTTGCAAGTCAAAATAAAATATCATTGAAGCAATATATAAGATTTTGTATTGTTTGATATACAATTTAAAGTAGCTAATGAAAGCACAAATGTTTCAGGAAGTGTCAATTTATCTAAGTATGTGCAGTTTATATGTGGTAACATGATTTAAAAAGCTGTGTTATGCTTTTGGATCAAAATACATGTTTTATTACAGTATGCACACTTTAAAAAATTAAAAGCAATCTGATTTTTACCTGCTTCTAATGACTATTCCTCACTCTGTATCATATAACTGTATACAGCTGTTGTGCAATTTTATGTGTAATTTTGCAGGAAATATTTTTTCAACTTTCAATTTACGTTACATCTGTGAATAAGTACCTTTAAAATTATAAAGTGGGTCTCTATGCTTCAACATCAAGAGAATGATTGATTAACCAGAATATTTATTCATGGATAGTTTGTGAAGCTTTGTGAATATGTTTTAGATAAGTCTTTCGAGATTGCTTGTAAAAGAAAGAGTGTTAAAGGTTTCAAACATATCAGATAAGGTTATTCTAGCATAATAGAGAAGGCTTATCTGGGCAGTCAGGATATATCATTTACCTATTTTTACTTCATGAACAATAATGAGGGTTCTGCAACTTATCTTTGGAGATTTTTGACTATGAATGGAATGGCTATTATTCATTAATGCGATAGCAGAAAGTCAAATGTTGAAAGGTAGGGAAAAGGAGAATTTTCTGAGTTTATCATTATCTCCTATTGTAACAATTGGTTGAGTAATTATTCATGGATATATTTTCAGTTTGATACATGTAGTTGATTTAAGATTATATGTTGTATTCTGTACATTGATCGAAAAAGGAAAATAGTTAATAAACCATCATTGTTAAAGTTAGAATGTAAAGATAGAATTTGATGAAAATTTAAATTTGAATGAAATCATCATCTCAGAATTGAATTTTATTTTTGGTGTTGGAAAGATTTAAAGTTTTAAATTTAAAGGCTGTATTTAAGTCTGCATGATTTGTTTGTTTTCTTTGTATGGTCATTGCATCATTTGAACGGTTTGTACTTTTTTGTCTGCAATGCTGGCTGGCCTAGATCTATCCTGTTTGCATGAAGTCAGCTCCAGCACTATAAGCGTTAAATGCTTTGAATCCATTATCATCTCCTGAAATACAGAAATATGAAATGGATGTTTAGTCATTCCCTGTTTTCATGTACCTGTCATGCAGAATTATATTTTTTTTCTTTATAATGGCTTGCACAGAAAACATATTTGTATGTATCTTCTCTTAATACAATACTGCTGAATATCATGTGATGTTAGGCATTATTTGATATATGATAAAAGTTGGTTCTAAAGTGCCTTGCACTCCCTCAAAACCAGCAGGCCTGGTGGGGATCAAACCTAGTACCTCTGAGATACAAATCCACCATCATAATGGTCTACCATTGAGCTATGTAGAAACCCAAACGTTTATCATAAATTTCCACAGACAAAAAAGAAGGAAAGAAAATAAACAGGGGTAAAACATGAGCACTATCAAAATTCCAGATTCCAATATTTATTTTTTCAAGTCTACTGCAAGCTCATCCAGACGAAGAAATCCAAAGAAGATTCAAAGAAGATGCTGAAATTGAGAAATTTGTTGATGATATGTTGATGATATTTGAATGGTTCTTTATCTTGTACTGGAAGATTATAATCAATCATTTTACTGAAACAAAACATAAGCTTTTTATGCCTCTTACTGCATATTGAGTCAACTTTCCTTAGCCTACAGAGGATCATTTAACCATAATACTTCAATGAATGAAGATGTTGTACAATATAAAGCAATTACTTCCTTTAATTACAATGACATCTACTGAAAATCCCCCAGAAGGGAATTATTTCATACTTTATAGCAGCCATCTGCTTAATAGATTTAAAATTTGATTTTCACCTAAACCCTTTGAGGGTGGGGTATGAGTTAATTTTGCTAATAAAATTAAGTCCTGAGACATAATCAAAATCCTGTAGGTTTTGATGAAAAATTTCCTCATATAATGTCCTATTCATAAAAAGCAGCCCCTTTTCATCTGAGGGTCGTCAAGGAAGCATATTTATGCATACCACGCCCTGTAAATTAATGGGCTCACCAATCTTATATTGCACCCGTATTATCTGTCAATCTGTGCAGTGTTTGGGGTCGCCGGGGATTACTGCACAAGTATGTTGACAAGCGAGGCAAACAAAACAGTGCTATTATTGCACCTTTGTTTGTCCTGGAAGAATAAACAATGGGAAAAAAGCCCGAACTGCAGTGCAGACTGAAATATTACCTTGCCAGTTGTAATCAAAATCCAAGAAAATTGTAAAACATAAATATTTGGTCCAATTAAGTTTAAGAAACCCTTTCCTCAAAGAACAAGAACAAAAAACACCTAGAAGTTAACCCCTATTATTATATCTATATTCTATCAATAATCAAATTTAAGGACAAATGATGGAATATCATGTTGGATCATTTCCCATCTTGCTTTATTACAAAGTACTCCCTTTCTATGTAGAAACGAAACTTTCGTTTCCATTCTTACTGCTTTATTTCTATCATTTCTTAACTTTTAGTCTGTGTGTGGTAACCTATTACAGTCCAATGGAGTCTGAACAAAAAGATTGAATATAATCTAAATTCAGAGCCTCAGATATATTTCAAGATGCTGAATACATACTGA
Organism: Cerastoderma edule; assembly: GCA_947846245.1. Classification (NCBI taxonomy): domain Eukaryota; kingdom Metazoa; phylum Mollusca; class Bivalvia; order Cardiida; family Cardiidae; genus Cerastoderma; species Cerastoderma edule. Next base: position 35,802,482 of record OX401406.1, read on the forward strand.
AGTCTACGACATACATTATTCATATTTTAGCATTCACAGTCTTTATTTAGAAATTTTAAGCAACAATGCAGCATTCTATTCAGTATAAATTCAGACATCATTTTATCATGAGGTATAATATCTTACTTTGACACATAAATTGTATACGCCTTTTAGACCATTACAACAAAAGGATAAGTAACTCCTTAATATCAGTTTTGTCCTTTTTCGCAATGATTCCTACAATGCATCTTAAGATTTCTTTGCTGTTATTTGTTGTTTCCCTTATTACTTTTATTTATGGACCAGTAACAAATTCCCTTGAGGGGTAAAGGAGGGGATTTGGTTAACCCTTTACTAAACAATATAACTACATTTGACCACTTTGTTTCATTGTTACTCTGGAAAACACTGTGGGAGAAGGAGAAATTGCTCGTAACAAGCAATTTCTACTTTACCGACAACGTTTTCTACTCTACCAGAACAATTTCATCACATTTTGAAATGTTGTCTGCAAACTCTTTCAATTTGGGACAGTAGAAAACTTTGCGTTTTGTAAAGGGTTAAATGGTTGTTTTGCACTTCAGTTGAAGGGTTAACTGTGGTGCACAATTTATTTCTCTTATTTAATGATAGATTTGAATAGATTCCTAAAATGTTTTGATTAAAATGCACTCATGCATTCTGCTCAATTAAACTATAAATTGGTTTAACAGACATGCTTTGATCACTTTGTAAATCAAATAGAGTAGTCCTTGCATTTACCCTTTGGTTGGTAGATGGTGTATTAACTCCAGGTTACTTAATCTGATTATATAATGCGCTTGTTGCAAAAGCTTGATGAAATTACCTTGACAAAAACAGAAAATGGTCATTACAAGTTCTGATATAAAGTGTATATCGAGGATTTAATGTGTGACTATTGCAGGTGCCTCCCTTTAATGAAGGAGTTCCAATAGATGCATTGAACCTTCAATATGTGTAGTTTAAACTTATTTATTTTACATCAACTGTGGAATAAGTTGTTACAACTTCGATAAATAACTCTCTAAACGGCTTTGACTGGATACATGACCAGTATTCGTACCGTATGTGAGTTAATAAAAGGTCTCAAGGCATATCTCGCTACTCATGGGATTCCAACTCATGACCAGAAGCCAACACTCTACCCCTGGACCACTCTCCTCCTCTTCATTTTCAGTATAAAGAATGCTCTTAAAGATGTTTGTTGTACAGCAAAATCTTAAAAATCTATCAAAACTTGACTGAACTGATCAAATCATTGAGACCTACTCATAACTAGGGGTGCTATATGGTATATTAATCAATATACAAATGAATATTATGTTGACAAGTAGAACACAAAATTTTGTGATTTACCCAAATTGAAAGCATGGGCACATGCCATTATGTATAGGGACCTATTGTAATCGTGGAACCCATTGGAATTGAACAGAAATCATTGTGACAAAACACGAGCTTGCTCTCACACAAGAAATAGGTCTAGTTTTTGTCCGTATCTTTGCTGTATGCACAATATATGATTACCTACTATAGAGAACATTGTGTACAGAATACTTAAAATTTTCTTTATGTTTTATAACAACTGTTAACAATCTAAAAGATACTGGATATCCCATTGCACTGAATCCAGGAGATAACCTGATCCTGGACAATGTTAGCCCTTATAGTGCAAGGTAATTTTCTAAAGATAGATTTTTATGTTGTCTGCTTTCCAAATACTTAAATATCTGCTTAACCTTGATGATGAAAGATACTTAGAGTAGCAAACAGGTTGAATCACAGGCCAGCTGCCAATTTACTTGGCAACTGGCCTGAATCCAACCTGTTTGCATAAGCATGAAGTTGGTTCAAGCACTATAAGGGTAAGAAGGACATAAATGACCTTTATAACTGGTTTCTGTATTCTGACAAGTTCATTAACAAGTAATAATATCACTTAAATGTTAGTTGTAAGTTTTTATTCATCTTACCAGAAAGAATCACAGGTAAAGAGCAAATTGTTGGTTCATTGCAATACTACAGTAAAAGCTTCATAAACATTGAACCCTCGAAATGGTGATTTCCCACAACCAAGTCGGCTATCCCCTTCTAATTGTTCTTGAAAAACTTATGAAAACATGTAAGCATCATCCATGCATATCAATTAAACACAAGAAACAACATTCTTACATGCTCATATTTTAATTATAATTGATTATGACTATATTTAATTCGTATTACATATTATAGTCGTAACTTAGCCATGACCAAACAGGTATCAATCTGTGTAAATCTTCCTATTGGATCAGCTGGATCACTTTAGTTTGTATGTATGTGATGTATAGGTTTTATACCATCTCAACAATTTTATGTTAGGATTTACGACTTCACTGCTACTAGGCTAGGGATCAGGGGATCTGAACTGAATCTTACAAAAGCACACTCCCAAGCTACCAATGTTACTTGTGTGACTGTAAAGGGAGAATCTTAAATTCAGAATAAATGAGGAAAAAAATTCTTTAAGGATAATTCTTCACTCTACATGCAGATCTATCTTACTAAGAAATCAAATTAATATGTTTAATCTTTATTTCTTCTTCTTGAATCATGCTGCATCATCATCATGATTTCAACTATGTACTTTTGATCTTGACTGCTAGTTGAATACATTTTATAATTGATAATTATAGTGTGTCATACAAATGCATACCAACACAAATTTGCAGCAGACAGAATTTTAGAGTATGATTATTTTAATGAAAAAGAATCGTCATAATGTCAATAGTTTTAATGAGCTTGGAGACAGCCTGATGTAGTTTAGCCTGACCTTACAATGGAGCTGAAAAAAACCAACTGAATTTCTAACTCCATCATTCGTTACTTTACCATGGATATGGAAAAACCTTTAACCCTTTCCCAAACAACAAATTTTAGACTCCCAAATTGAAAGAGTTTGCAGATGACATTTCAAAATGTGATGAAATTGGAAAATAATCTTCTTAGAGGGCAGAAAACATTGTGGGAAAAGGAAAAATTGCTCGTTACAAGCAATTTCTCCTTTTCTTACAATGTATTCTAAAGTGATCTGAAACCAAGTGATCAAATGTCTTATTGTTTGGGAAAGGGTTAATTAAGAAACCACTTTGACAAAAAAGTAAATTGCTTTCATTCACCAATTTATCCTTTAGTTACAAGAGTTTCTTCTACAAAAAACTTCAATATTAGACTATCAGAATTGGAATATGTTGCTTTTGAACAATTCACAAATTTCCATGTGTGATGGGCCAATGTAATGAAAAACCTGTAGAAATAAAGATCATCCTGAACAATGCAGTTTGATCTGGGATCTCAACAAATGATTCCACAATATATCATGCCATATACAATCGAGTCTCGATAGTCTGAACGTCGTTAATCCGTATTTTTCAACATCAGAACAGAATTTGTAGGGAACGGTCCTTACCTTCATTAATTCCACTGTTTCATCCTGAAAATCCGCGTTCCGGCTCCCGAAAATAAAAATCAAGAACCAAGCCTAACTTCTAATAGTATATGCGCACGACTAATCAGGAAACCAGCGTAATGATTAGTTTTTGCGGTAATGTATGTTTTTTGACGATACGGTAATCCAACATTCACACCTTTTCCAAATTCGCAAGTATGCTTGCTCATAAAATGTCACCAAGTGTAGTGTATTAGGAAAGGTGTTAATTGTTGGTAAATCGGTCATTCAGTCAGTTAACTGGTCTAATTAACCTAATTGTAATTATTGTCGCATGCAGAAAGTCGGGTTTGTAAAAGGTGTAAACTCCCTGCATTGACAGCAATCAGGAGACAATGTCTGGCAATCATTTTCAACTATTACGTTTTTGTAATTCATATTAAATATTATTAAAAACGGTGCATAGGTAAACATTTCACTGGAAACTCGCTGATTGTTTATTCCGGATAATTCATTAATACGAACATTTCTCCTGGGAACGAAAGTGTTCTGATAAACTAGGCTCGACTGTACATATAATCCTCAGCAGTGGTTGAAAGTGTTATCAGTCACAGATTAGATTTGTAAAATGAACATGCTGATCTGAAGAGAAAAAGTTAAAGCTATACTCGTTAACAGATCTGAAACATTTATAAAATCCTGCCAGATGATTAAAAAGGCAATATTTTTGTAACTTGGCATGTACAGCCATTAACTACAAAGTTAATAAATGTTTTAAGTAAATATTTAGTAATCCATTACATAATCCGCTGTATTAATTATCTTTTATTATGTGCAACCCAACATTCCTTAATTGGCAATGAGACAAGTTGGCATAGCATGAAGTATAAGGGATTTTTTTTTCTAATGGGCGAAGTCTGACAGATAACGAATATCTCTTTAGACTGCAGAGTTTGATGTAAGAAATCATTAATTATGCATGGAATGTCAACCTTCCCATGTTTTTGCATGCAAGGTGTTCTTTCATATGTCATTCAAATTTTTCATGGAAAGAAATGTTTAAAACATACTGTGTCAGGCAAGCTTATGCTATCCAATTGTAACTCTTTTTCTTGAGCAGTGCATTTTAAAAGTTCTGAGACATCAAATCATTCCAGCTTATTAGCTTGTTTTTCAATTAATTAATACTTTTTATTTCTGGATCCTACTTGGCCCTGCGGTTAAGGTGTAGGTCTTGTGACATATGGGTCCTGGGTTCAATGCTCACCATGTTTGGCTGTTTCACCTTATATAACAGCTCCATTAAAGGCGCCTTCCAAATTGGATTTCTTTACTATCATACAGTTTTCCCAAGAATTCTAACATATTTTGGTTTTCCAATTCAGCAACTTTATCAATACAATTTCCCAAAATTAGTATGCCTGAGGTCTTCCCAATTAAAGCAAAAAATGCTCTGCCATGGCAGGGGCATTGGTTTTTTATTGGTGTGTAAGACACTGCAAGAGCCCTGCCTTAAGCACTGGGAAAGCCTTTAGAAACTGACATTCTGTTGGCACCAGGTGTAACCCCATGTTAACGAAAAAACTTCTTTTCCTGAAGCAATTAACCCTTATAGTGCTGGAACTGACTTTATGCTTATGCAAACAGGTAAGATCCAGGCCAGCCGCAAAGTAAATTGGCGGCTGGCCTGTGATCTAACCTGCTTGCTACTCTGAGTATACTTCCTCACCAAAATCAAGCAGATATTTAAGGTTTTGGAAAGCAGATGACACAAAAATCCTTTTCAAGAAGATTACCTAGTGTTCTAAGGGTTAAGACAATAACAGGCTCTATAGGTAAAAATAAAAGGCTGTAATTAAGATAAGAAATAGCTCACAGTCTGCCAACAGTTTGTGAAGGAAGAAAACAGGTTAGAACATTGAAGGGTTTTGCTAAATACCATTTATTGTTCTCTCCTTATTAACTCGGCTGACAGAAAGAAGTACTTGCTGACACTTGTGAGGTGCAATCTGGGAACAGATAGGAAAATAATGAGGCTCTAATCCTGAAAGACAAATACTATTGAGCTATGGCAGATTGAAAAGGGGTCTTTCACCGACGTTTCCCCTTTCAGATTTCATGAATAGATCCAAAACTAAAGCAACAATGATTCAGGCTTTCAATGCAAGACAATTTGTAGAGGATTTACTATATTCTTGCAATAAGCCATCCATTTCCTCTTTTCCACAGTAGTCTCAAATCTGTCTATGGTAGGCAAAGAATAAGTAAGCCGTTATAAGCACTCTTAACCCTTTCCGAAAAATATCCACATTTAACAGCTTTGTTGCAGACAACTTTGGAAAACATTTACGGAAAAGGAGAAATTGCTTGTAACGAGAAATTTCTCCTTTTCCTACAAGGTTTTCTGCTCTTTCTGAAGAATATTGTTCAATTTCATCGCATTTTGAAATGTTGTCTGCAAACTCTTTCAATTTGGGACAGTTATGCTAATCAGGCTTGTGAAGCACTGTGTGGGCTCAACACAAGACTACAAGAAGCACTTACTATAGTTTTGCATTGAGCCCTAGACTAAAGTCAGTTACGTGGTGAAACAATTGACTTGATGTAGGTAGGGTCGTTTTGAGCTCGGATCGGCAGCTAAGTCCTTTTTCTTAAGGAGAAATAAGGAGATGAATGTCATTGTGATGATTGATTCAAATCTTTTAATGATGGTCCTCAGGATTATGATTCTTATTTCGTAATACCATTTGACCTGTCACCATTGCCATTCTTGGACTGATAACATATAAAGCTAATACCATTTAGATTATTGAAATTTTAACTTAGAGTTAAAAGGATGTTCATCAATTCCATGCTTGACATCAAAATTATTTCATTTAGAAGTTAGCTTTGAAATACAATTCGATGGAATTGGAAAATGATCTTTGATATTACAATACATTTCTACTTTATTTGATTTTTATTCTTTTTAGCACCTTTTTTTTTATTACGCAATTCGATCAACCCAGTTTGGCAGACTCAATGCAAAACTTTTGAGACAAAAAAATTAATTAGAGCAATTTCTCCTTAAGATAAATTGCTTTCTTCACTCAATCACAATTGCAGGTTGATCATAGTTGATAATTTCCGACTGCTTCTTCTTTCAATTTAGTCCACTGACTCAAAGTCCTATATAAGGGAAAAGGAAAAGGTTAACTCGCAAAACGTTTCATTCAAAGTAATAAAGAATATAGAAAATAACTTTCACACGGCCATGGAAATGTTGGTTCAGTACTTGATGACATTCTCAATCATCTAGTCCAAAGAACGGAATTGTCATTTCCTATTATCAACTAGAAATAAAGAAGACACCACGCCTTTGGTAGGTTTGCCATATTATTGTCACTAATAATCAATTAACCTTGTTACCAAAGGACAAATCTGTCTTTAACCCATTACCAAACAGTAACAAAATTTAACCACTTTGTTTCAGATGACTCTAGAAAACTTTGTGGGAAAAGGAAAAATTGCTCGTATGAGCAATTTTTCCTTTTCCCACAATGTTTTCCGCCCTTAAAGAAGATTAATTTCCAATTTCATCACAGTTTGAAATGTCGTCTGGAAACTTTTTCAATTTGGGACAGTCGTAAATTTGGCGTTTGGTAAAGGGTTAAACATTCCAATTGAAAGTAAGAAGACTACTGTCAAATGAAACTTAAAACACACTTCAGAGCCATAGCCTCTTACTGGTGAATCCAGAAAAGCTGTAACATAGAACTGCTGCAGTAGCTATAGGTCCTGTAGCAATTAATTCAATTGAAGGGACTAAGTGAGTTGCTATTCACCTTCTAAAACAATTGGAACTACTCGGATATTTCCGTGAGCTGTGAAATACACCTCGGATATAAGTGTAGGGCTACAATTTTTCGGGTAAATCAGCATCCGGCAATTAACACATTTTCTAAGTGTGCACGTTAAGTAGTTCAATGTGTATGGAAGTGTTGGACATCCTTTTTAATCATTTTTTATCAGTAACTCATACCAAATGGCGAACTTGTTGTTGTGACATGTATAGTTGTTTCCTCAATCAAATTTAACGACTTTTTAGATTTCACATTTAAGATCTATTTTTAAAAACGAAAGTAAAGTGATGTCATTCTCGCGGGAAACAATATGGCGTCATCCCTATTATTTCAGAGGTGTTTTCATTTGATAAACCCGATGTGTTCAGATTGCTTCTAAAACTGCACTTCGAGGGTTCAACGCAAGACTATAGTAAGTGCTTCACAAATGTGAAGCACTTACTATAGTCTTGCGTTGAACCCTTGACTTGTGATTATGGGATCGCTGAATTTATATTTTTGTGTGTAAGGAAGATTACTAATTAAGGGTCTTATGAATTCAGTCACACCATAATTGGTGTTAAAAGTGTCATAATGACAAAGTGCTAAGCCATTTACCAATACTAATTAAGAGATCATCTTTCAACGTAAAGTATATCAATGACAGAAAAAAGAATCCATCAAAGGACATTTAACCCTTTCCCTTATATGGCATTTTGTACCTGCTCCAAATTGAAACTAAGCTTCAGCAATCGACAAAAAAAAAATGAAGTATAAAAATTGAACATTTTCCACGAGAAATTTAATGATTAATAGGTTTTAGGGAGTATGGGGTTAAATAAATTACTTATTTTCCCAAATGCTGTTTCTAACGATATGCATTGTTTATTAATTTGTTGTATGCGAAAAAGAAAAAATACATATAACCCATTTGATTTTTAAAGGCAACTTAATATTATATGCTTTTTTAAGTACTAACTCCTGCACATTTTTTCAATCATTTCTTTCAATTTCAAGTTTTGAAACATTTGTTTAAAAAAAAAAAGGAAATAATGCTTTTCAATGCATTTGAAAATATAAAATTGTGACAAACTTACAGTTAATTCCCTGCAGTGTGCAAAATAATCATGGATGGATCAATTTGTGCATTTATGCCCTTATTTGTACATTTACCCAAATCTCTCGATATACCTATGTTATGCTTAATCAGCAAATTATTATAACAAACAACTTAGGCGAGAAAATAAACTGCTCATAAATAGCTATTCATATGTCAGTATATGGCTTCTTTCTGTTTAATGAAAGTGGAATTCGTTATACTTGACCTTTGGCGTTAGTAAATGTTTTGAACTTGAGTAAAGCTAAAAGTTCCCTGAGTAGAAAAGAGTGTTTACAGTTCAATAATTAACTATGAGCCAAACTGTTTCTATAAAACAAAACAAAGGCTGGGATCCGGTCCTTTCAATGTAATGATTTTATATCAGGAAAGGGGGTTTGACACAAATTGTATAATACTTCAAAGTTAGATTGCTGAAAAAGATCAAAAAGATAATTGGCAAATTTTGTAACTTCTTCAATCACCTGTTCATCAAGAATAGAGATCAAACAGTTTTTCTGTGTGTGAAATATCACTTATTCTGTATACCCTTGTATTACTTAACTGTATTGACCTAGTTGTAACAATTTAGTTTATAGGTTTTACAAACCTTCAACATTATTACAGTTTTGTTGCAATGCTCGACTCTACTTGATGGAGGAAGACCCCATACTTAACTGGCCATAAGTGCTGGTCAAGCCGGGTAGAACCATCGGCATTTCACAAGTCAGTCGGGAAGTGTAACTCTCATGAAAATCCATATCCCTTTTTGGGATTTGAACCTACATAGGGAAGGGCCATGTGATTCCAAGTTCAGTACTCTATAACCACTGGTATTGTTCTTATTAAGACAATTTAAATCAATTTCTGAACATTTCTAGTATCAATCTGTTGCTTAAAGATAAGACATTATTCTTTAACTATTTCACCTTCTTATGCTGATCTTAATATACATCTTTGTTATTGAAAAAGGACCATTTAAAAGCTTTTGAAGCAGCTTAATTACTTGAGATGATTTTCAAAATAACAAATTTTGTTCACAAAGAAATGAATTGTTTTGTCATATTGCTTTCAATGTTATAAGTAATGGGTTTTATTGGTTTAACCCATTTCCAAACAATATTGACATTTGACCAGTTTGTTGCAGATGACTCTGGAAAACATTGTGGGTAATGGAGAAATTGCTCTTAACAAACAATTTCTCCTTTTCCTACAATGTTTTCTGCCCTATCAGAAGAGAATGTTTCAAATTCATCACATTTTGAAATGTCGTCTGCAAACTCTTTCAATTTGGGACAGTCGAGAATTTGGCGTTTTGTAAAGGGTTAATATTAAAATGGAGGCTTGGTCTCATTCTGTTTCTTCCATGTTTCTCCCAACCAAGTACAGGTACCAATGAAAATGTCTCTTCTCTAGTCCAGGGTACCGTTTTACTAAACAGTTTACGCTTAAGATTTGCGTAAGTCTAAAACAACAATTCCTCTTATTTCAATATTGGACGAAGCAATAATGCAAAGTGACACATCATTGGAATCGTCTCTCCGAGACGCTTCCAATGAAGTGCCACATTGCAACATTGTACTTTCATTGAAGATACTATCCATGTTTATCAATTATGACTTACGCACATATTTTCCGTAAGTTGTTTAGTAAAACGGGCCCCTGATAACTGGTCTCGAAGGCTATTGCTATTTTGACTGACGCCTTCAAGCACGATAAATGTCCAAATGACGAAAAAAGCTTCGTTCAAGGATCATTATTGAGACTAGTCTCTTCTCTAACTATATAATAAATATTAAATTAAAGCCTGCCTGTATGTTTTTAATGTGGCCAAAAAAGTCTAATTTTGAGTGTCATATTGGTTAAAAACCTCCACCACTGTTGTAATTGTAACTAATTATACCTCTAAGTTTCAAATTGATTTTATATAAACATGAGTAAAAGTGTTTCAGCAAATATCTGTTATGCAACGATATAAGGCCACAGCAGGTTTGTGCAGTCTAGTAATTCAAAATCTATAACAAAAAAAAAAAAAGATGAATCTTTGTAGTGTATAGGGTAGAGATTTGTATGAATTGAGTAAATTTAAGTAATTTTAAAAGCAGTTTTGCTATAGATATTTGAATAAATATCTGTGAAAACTGACAGATCAAACAAACCCAGTATTGTATATCCTAAACGTACATTTTTTTGAAGTTAAATCTTTTGATAACCAATCTTTTGATAACCAATGTTGTGAATGCATGTATATTGACCTTATTTCTTACATATTATTATATCTATCATCTAAGTTTCTTTTCTTGTAATCTAATTATATAAGCTCTAAGGGGGCTACTTTGACAAAAACGTTGGCTCTATATTCTCTGAATTGGTCTAATTGACTCTTAGGTAGTCCTCATTTGAATTCTTACTGACTTTTAAGATTTAATTTTTTCTTTCTAAATTATATAATTAATATACACTGAAAGCATTGTGACATAAAAAGAATGTGCTTGTTGTTTGTGAACATGTTATAGTTTTATCACGAAGATTTTAGATGGTGTATGTTTCAAAGTTAAAGCAAAAAGGTGACATGAAATGAAACACACTGGATGAAGATTGCTTGTAAGAGTCTCCATGTATCAATTGGTAAAAAGGACTGCCTGATCCTGGATTATGAACCCTTAACCCTTTACCAAATGCCAAATTCTCAACTGTCCCAAATTGAAAGAGTTTGCAGACGACATTTCAATATGTAATGAAATTGGAAAATAATATTCTGATAGGGCAAAGATCGTGTTGGGAATTGGAAAAATTGCTCTTTATGAGCAATTTCTCCTTTTCCCACAATGTTTTCCAGATTCATCTGCAACAAAGTGGTCAAATTTCGTTATTGTTTGGTAATGGGTTAAACTTTTGGAACTTTCTTCATGCTTATGCAAACAGGTTGGATCCAGGCCAGCTGCCAAGTAAATTGGTGGCATGCTGGCCTGTGATATTACCTGTTAGCTACTCTGAGTGTCTTTCCTCATGAGAATTAAGCAGATATTTAAGGTTTAAGAAAGCAGACAAGGAAATATAATAAGACTAGCAAACAGGTTAGATCACAGGCCAACCACCAAGTAAATTGGCGGCTGGCTTGGATCCAACAAGCCAAGCTTTTTACAAAAGCATGAAGTCGGTTCCAGCACTTTAAGGGTTACATCAAATACCTTTGATCAATTGTTAAGAAAAAGATCATCAAAAAACAAATACTTTCTCATTTTGTCACAATGACTTCCTTTAGTAACTCATTGTCACAACCCCTGCAAAGTATTCAAGATGTGTGTTCATGAACTTCACAAACAGCCATGAACGAAAAATCAATGCTCCATAACACAAATTTGTTCCTGACATGAATGTCAAAAACATGTTCATGAACATATTCATGAGCATAAACATGTTCTCGACATTCATGAGCATGTTCAAGATCAACTTTGTGTTTATGACACCATTTTTTTTATCATATATGTTCATGAACACATGTCTCGAATCTTTCCCTGAGGAAAGAAGAGCTGTAACATTTTTAAAGTTTATAAGGGTTGTCTTAGCTTATAAAGCTTTGAATGTGTACATCTCATGATGAGGAAACGGTTTGACTGATGTGGTTTGATAACAGTTGTGTTCTAAGAGACACAAAACTCTGGTTGTCGGTCAAAATGATTTAATGTGAAAGGATTGATACTTATTTCAATGTTAGGTTTTAAAGCTTTTTGTACCATTAATTCTAGCTAGTTGTCATAAATGATGACTGATTTCTGATCCATCCTTATAAAAACAGACATAAAATTTTATTTCATTATTTCCTGTAACTACTGCACCCACTGTTACCCACTTTTTAAGATTTTTTTTATATGTTTGATTGTTATGACCAAATAATTCTAAACCATAAACTTTGTATTAACATCTCTTTGGGAAAATATCTTTTTTTCACCATGGTTCCAACAATTATAAATCTAAAAGTTTCAAAAATCATTTTGTTATTGAATTCATGGATCTAAATACATCATCTGCAAAATAATAAAAAAAAGTGTAAAGTGTTTATTAGACTGCATCTGACAAAAGTTATAATGTAATTCTATCAACTGAAACCAAATCTAAATCTTCCTACTTAATAAGAAGGTTTTTTTTTCTTTTTATCTATTTGCATAGTTTCATCGTTTGCAAAGGATTCAAGAATTGTGTTCATGAACTTAATCTACAGGCATGGATCAAATGTGACTATTCTTGAACACAAAGTGGTTCTTTCACAGGGGTAATCTTTCTGCTAATGTATAGTTCCATATAGAGTAACTTAGTGTATTAAACCTTAATTCCTTTAATATATTATAGAGTTTTAATTCCAGAAGTTTAAGTAGCCGACTTAACAAATAGGTACAGCAGGAATAACATATAACTTAAAAAGGTGACCTCTTTGCTCAAGAACAAGCAATTTGTTTTTTTGACAAAATAGTTTCTTCCAAAATGCCATTTTTATACACTTGTAAGACTGCTTTTTTATCCAAATAGGATCAAAATTTCTCTTGAGGGTATGGGTTTAGCTTGCAATGATAATCATTTATTGGCTTTTAACCCTTTCCTAAACAACAATTTTTGACTGTCCCAAATTGAAAGAGTTTGCAGACGACATTTCAAAATGTGATGAAATTGGAAAATAATCTACTGATAGGGCAGAAAACCATGTGGGAAAAGGAAAAATTGCTTGTCACAAGCAATTTCTCCTTTTCCCTCAATGTTTCCTAAAGTCATCTGCAACAAAGTGGTCAAATGTCATCATTGTTTGGGAAAGGGTTAACAGAAAGTTCAGAACTTTACAATATATTAGTGCGCTGATATTTAATGTGAAGTGATGACAATAAAATTATATGGCTAATCATAGGTCTATACATTAAACTTAACAAGGTTATTAACAGATGGAGTGATTTTCACTTCAATGATCATGACCAAAGAGATATTGAAACCTTGGTCTTAGGAAATGTTTAACCACTCTCGTCATGTGACATTAGCAAGAAGCACAAGAAAGAATTCTTGCATTTATTTATAAACCAGCTTTACCATAAAAGCTCTGATAGGCACGAAGGCTAACTTAACCTTGTTTAATGAAATCACAGGATTTCAGCAACTTAGAAATATTTAAGAAATTGATCATGGTCTACTGTATGGTGAGAATGATTGTTGATATCAAATCTTGAACATTTGTTACTCCTAGAGTATAAACATCTTAGTTTAAGTCCCTTTAAATACTCCTCTTCAAGTATCTGTATAAAAAGTATATCTGTTACCAGGTACATGGGAAAGCAATAGATTGTTTTATTATATAAGGTATTAATTATATTAGATACTTGCTGATACTAAAGTATAATTCAATTTTCCCATTCATTTCATGGTTGATAGTCCTGTCCATATTCATAATCAATTTGTTTGTGTCCCCGTAGGTCAATGCCTTATTAAAGTGAGGTGAAAGGTAAGGGATTATTGATGTACTTCAAGTAAAAAGTTTTGGGGACTTAATAAAGTAGTGTCTGATGATACCAAGTCTAGACGTGATCCCATTAAAAATGTACATACAACATTTTTGGACTTTTTATTAACCCTTTACTCTATAATACCTTACTTAGATGACTTTGCTGCAGTTGTCTTTTGAGAAAATTACTGTGATAAAAAGATATATTGGTCCTTATGAGCAATTAATTCTTTTGTCAGAGTGGTATCTACCCAATGTCCTAAAAAATTGTAATAATGTCAAACTGTTTTTGTCATCAGGTGTTGCCTTTAATTTGGACACCACAAGCTCCATTACGGAGACTGGGAAAAGGTCATGAATATAATTAGTATCAATGATAAGGAACCCTTTGGATGCTTTTCATTGGTTGATAGCTAGATTTGCTGCTTGTATGCAAGGAGAAATAAGATTAGACTTAATCCTTTACTAAATGCCAAACTTTCCACTCTCCCAAATTGAAAGAGTTTGCAGAGGACATTTCAAAATGTGATGAAATTGAAAAACAATCTTCTGAAACAAAGTGGTTAAATGTCGTAAGTGTTTGGTAATGGGTTCAATTATTAGGGGAGCTTAGTTTGTCCCAATGTTTATAGTAGCCTTTAGAATGCTGAGTAATTTTCTTAAAATAGATTTTTGTGGTGTCTGCCTTTCAAAACCTTTAATATCTGCTTAATTTCGATGAGGACAGATCTCAGATACTCGAAGTTGCAAACAGGTTAGATCTCAGGCCAGATGCCAATGTACTTGGCGGCTGCATGGCCAGTGGATCTAACCTACTTGCATAAGCATGAAGCCGGTTCCAGCACTATAAGGGTTAACATCTTCAGGAACCCTTTGGATGTTTTTTTTTAAATATTGAAATTTGATTGGTTGCTAATTATTGTTTGTTATCAAGTAGGCATAAGATTAGACCAATTATGGCAGTTTTGTTTATTCTCAATGTTTATTTTAGTCTATTGAAGAAGAAACATGCATTCATGACAGAACTAAGCTTTCTGTAAATTCAATCACAATTAAAGTCCTGATTTAAAGTGGAGGACTGTAAATTCATTTGGAAAGGGATCTTTGATCTGTCACATTAATTGATGTTGATCTTGTTTTCTGGATTTATAACTTTTAATTATTGGAAATTTGTATTTTAATGATCTTTACTGTTTTTGGTCAATATACGTAAATGTCACATCAATGGTTTGAAAGTCTTCTGCAGTGTTATCAATAAGAACAGGCAACAGGCCAAAATGACCACTTAAAATTATGTTTTGGCCAGTTCAAATTTATAGAGGTGTTAAGAAACCCCCATGGAACCCCCTTCAAGTGGCCTGTTCAGATTTTGTTTTTGCCTGTTCAAACGATTCTTATTGAGAACACTGCTTCTTAAGGTCTGTATATAAAGGGGTCTGAAAGCTATAGGTAATTAATTTAAATCATATTGTTACTGCAATTAATCAACAGCCACATCGACATCTAAAAACAACATTACCAAAATTCATTTTCTTTATGTTATTTAGTAGAAATCATAATTCCTCATTAGAAGCAATTCATTTTTTTTCTGAGCAGTTTCTTAAGGTCTCCGCATCAAATATGCAGCAAAGTGAGGAACCATGAAATGAAAGGTTAACTTATCAATATCCCATACAGCAAATAGAAGTCATTTTCAAAGATATGTCTTATATCATCAGTGCTATATAGATAACTCTTAAATAGGGGTCTTGCATGGCCCAGGGGTAAAAATGGTAGTCTTAGAACTTGAGGGTCCAGGGTTGGAACCTCACAGCTATCTCTTGTTTTGTTGGAGTGTTGTTTTGCATGGTAAATCCAAGAAAGTGGTAATATAACTGAATGATTGCTGACACTGCATTAAACCCCCTACAATAAAAAAAACATGAATTTAAGACAGACTGATCATTCTTGACCAATGTGTAGGACTATATATTGCCTACAAATTTAGCTGCCCTGTTTTTGAAACAAGACCTACTGATATGAATAAATGGCAAAAAGATGAAACTCATTTATGTTGTGCTGGATGTGCACAAGAACCAACTTCATGCTTAATCAAACAGATAAGATCCAGGCCAGCTGCCAAGTGAATTGGCGGCTGGCCTGTGATTTAACCAATTTGCTTCCCTGAGTATCTTTCCTCATAAAAAAAACATAAATTTAAGGTTTTGGAAAGCAGACGACACAAAAATCTATTTTTAGAAAATGTCCCAGCAATCCAAGTGTTAAAAACTTATGAACTGTCAATCTTGTTTTAAGTGACCACATTCGGAACGCCTCGGCCATTTCTTAAACTAACCTCGGAGGTAATGGGGAGCCATTTTTTAAAGTAGGTCAGCAACGAAGGGCCAATCGTATCAACTCAGCAATCCCCGTCACTAATCGGGGATTGCCGAAAAGAGCCAATTGACAAAATAGGAAACAAAGATGTGTTTATATGATCATCTTTAATGAAAAGGGTAAAGAAAACCATTCAATTGTGATATATAACCAATGTGTGTGTATTTAAATACATCTTTAGTGCATGTGTGCATTTTGCGTTATCCGCCGGAAATAAGGCGAATTCCCCCAGGATTTCTGGTGTATTCATGTACTGGTTACGAGGTATATCTACCTACTTGCTACGGGGATTGCCAAGTAGATACGATTGAAGTGACCATTGACAGAGGACACAAAATCCTTGTGTATAAGACAACTAAATTGTATTAATATTAACACAAATCATTCAGAAAGATACAGTAGGACCGTTCTGAACCACCCTCTGAATGACCTTGCATTACAGTAGCCTAAATTAGACTAAGTTAGTTTTCAAGCACTATTTAACTCTTTCCCCAACAATAACGACAGTTTAACCACTTTGTTGCAGACGACTCTGGAAAACATTGTGAAAAAGGAGAAATTGCTAGTTAAGAGCAATTTCTACTATTCCCACGAGGTTATCTGCTCTATCTGAAGATTATTTTTCAATTCCAACACATTTTGAAATGTCGTCTGCAAACTCTTTCAATTTGGGACAGTCAAATTTTGTGTTTTGGAAAGGGTTAAGAGAGGTTGCTTAAAACAAGATTGAATGTTTATATGTATGATGTTACAGTTCTCTTGCTATATATTATTTAAAAGGAATATTCAGTAAGTAGCCTACTCTGAACATTTTATCACCTGGAAGGCAGTAGCCTTGAAAGAAACAATGTGATACATTTTATTTTATTGCCCTGTTTTTATGTTTCACTGTCTTTTTAATGACTGCTTATTTCTCTAAATGTTTTTGCTTAGTTCATAGGTCAGTTTTTCTTTAAGTAGATCATGACAAAAAACTTGAATTAATTTGTCTTTGTTTTTGTTCAAAGGACAAAGACCGCAATAAAGCAAGGGCTATCCAGTTTTAATGGTTTTGTCTTCAAGCAAATATGTCACAAGCTTGGTTGTCTATGATAACCTTATAAACCTCTGTAAGCCAAGAGCTTGGAGCTACCATAGTTAATTTCAGGGGTTGGGAAATCTGATTTTGATTTTTTGTCTATTAATGTCAAATCTTTTTTGCACTTGTCCAATGGTTATATAGTAATTTTCAGTGAAAATTCACTTGTCTCTCGCTTTTTTTTAAAGAGGTTTGCTTCAAAAGACTCTCTCAGATATTGAGAATTTAACTTTCTACATTCAATACTCTTCTAGTATATATACTATACCTTAAAATAACAACATAGATTTTTAAATCAACTTGTAACTACAGCTTCCCAACCCTACTGATGACTTTTCAAAATGTGATGAAATAGAAGAATGATCTTCTGACAAGGCAGAAAACATTGTGAGAAATGGAGAAATTGCTGGTTAAGAGCAAATTAACATTGTGGGTAAAAGGAGAAATTGCTTGTTAAGAGCAATTTCTCCTTTCAAGAGCAATTTCTCCTTTTCCTGCAATGTTTTCCAGAGTTGTCTGTGGTCAAATGTCGTTATTGTTTGGTAATGGGTTAAACAGGTTTATTTTGTAAACAATGATCTAAACTTAGAAGAAGAGGTGGTATTTTTAGATACCGTCATCACATGGTCACAACTGTAGATAATATACCCTCTTCTTGGGATGTTTGAACTTGTCACCTACCTAGTCCCAATAGTGACACTTCCCAGCCAAGGATATGTCAGAATGAATGCGCATAAAAATCTTCCAAACTGTAGATTTTTCTATTACCGTATCTGTTGCAATGTTAATAAGTGCTAACTGTCAGTTAAATTATGCAAATTATGAACCATATCAAGCAATGCTCCAGGTTATTTTTAAAATTTGAAAAAACGAATGCACAGTTGAATAATTATTTAACATATTGCTTAGTTAAAATAACTTCTTTAATTCTTGGCTGACCTAGTTTTATTGCTAATTGTAAACAAACCATATAGTATTCACTCTTTCGAAAGCATCATATGAACATGTTACAGCCTCAACTCTTCCGTTTTCAATAGGGAATGTAAAGTACTTTTAAGTTAATTTACAATTATTCTAGAACTTTCACAATTCATGTGGATATGAGCGAAAGTATGGCTTTAACGTATTGCTTAGTTAAAATAACTTCTTTAATTGCCTCTGTAGCAGATGACTACATGAAACAATTGTGAGAAAAGAAGAAATTGTTCAAAATGAGTTTTCTTTATCTTTTTGTACCAAAAGTTTCTAGATACCTTAAATCATAGCAACAATCTGATATTTAATATTGTTAATTATTCATTCACTAATGTCTTTTTGTGGTAGTTATAAACTCCCTTATAATTGAGTAAGTTAATGAATATTCATTTAGTTTTTTCAAACTAATATTTTTATTGTTTATTTATTAGTAAAGCTCAATTTGTGGGATGGTCCACGTAAGTTTTTTGCATGTGTTACTTGATAAGATATTAGCTGCACTCATACCTTTCCAAGTTATAAAGAAAGGGAATGTTACAAAAGACATTTAGTAATAAATCAAAATTTGATTACCTCTAAAACATTAATTTGCCTTGACTTTTGCTTCTCTCTTCCATTTGTTAAAGACTTTAATAGTCAATATTATTTGTCTGCTGCTGCTGTCAAGTTGGACATGTGGAAAAGTCTCCTAACCCTTTACCAAACAATAAGGATGTATGACAACTTGGTTTCAGATGACGTTAAATAACATTATGGGAAAAGGAGAAGTTGCTTGTAACGAGCAATTTTTCCTTTTCCCACAATGGTTTCTGCCCTATCAGAAGATTGTTATCAAATTTTATCACATTTCGAAATGTTGTCTGCAAACTCTTCCAATTTGGGACAGTCGAAAATTCTGTGTTTGGAAAAGGGTTAACCCTTTACCAAAAGCAGATTTTTCGACTGTCCCAAATTGAAAGAGTTTGCAGATGACATTTCAAAATGTGATGAAATTGAAATGAAATCTATTGTGGGAAAAGGAAAAATTGCTCGTCTAGAGCAATGTCTTTTTTTTCCACTATGTTTTCAAGAGTTAAGCCTGCAACAAACTGCTCAAATGTCATTATTGTTTGTTAATGGGTTTACCCCTAAAATGCTTCTTAATTTTCTAAATATTATTTTTTTGTCTCATCTGCTTTCCAAAACCTTAAATATCTGCTTAATTTTGATGATGAGGAAAGAGACTCAGAGGAGCAAACAGATTAGATGCCTGTATATCCAACCTGTTTGCATAAGCATGAAGTCAGTTCCAGAACTTAGTCTTTCGTTGGATTACTTCGGCCATTCTTAGTATGCATCAGTCGGGACTGGAACTTATATATATGATTCGCTTTACACTGAATAGTTCAGGCCCCGACTGGAGTCATCCGAAGAACTTCTGGATAGAGTTTCAAAATGAGGGATTATGGGTATTCAACCTTATATAATCATTGTTGTCTGCAATTGCACTCAGTTTATTCAAATCATACCATCAATTAAAAAGACTCTCCCAGAGATGTGTGCTTTGGTATGTAATAAATTTTAGAAATTTGACATTCACAATCCTTGTAACTAAATCAAAGACCATTTGCAATTTCTTTACTTATATATGTTGCTAAAACCTCATGTGTTCGTAAATAAATGTGATGTGAGCTTTCGCGCCTGTCTGTCCTCCTTTGGGAAAGCCAGTTTATCTTTTTGGCGCGCCTTGCTATCACATGATATCTAAAAATAACAAAATAACACAGCAACAACAACATAGTAGCAAAGGGAAGTAATCCTATGCTAAATCCTCAACATTCAGTGTAGAAAGTGTGAGTATTTTTTTTATTTTTTTTCGTTATCAAATTGAGCAGGATTCAATATATTAATGTTCTTGCTGATTGTTTTCCTCCTAATTCGGCCCATTTTCGTCTGATGGAAATATTGTATTTGATCATGCACATGTGTGATAAACATTTCCAAAAACCCACATGACAACGGTATAAAAAAATACCACCTCTTACTCTAAGTTAAGATTGTTGTTTACAAAATAAACCGATTTTAAAGTCATATTTCTTTTCTTTACAGTCATGAGCAGGATTAGGAAGTTGTCAATAATCTAGTTCTACTTTACTTTAGAAATGTGTGTTGTTTTTTTACGGTGGAAGACAATTTATTTTAAAAAGTTCAAATCTGGATCTCTGAGAGAGTATCATTAAGAGCAGAATAAGTAAAGTGACTACCTCACAGATTAAGAATAGAAAAAGAATAAATAAAACGTCTTCTTCGGATATAAATGGCATACAACTAGATCATTGATTCCCACCTCAACCATCCTCATAAACCCTTTTGAAAAGACATATTACATTTATCTTGAAGATAGAGTAAGCTGTTTTAATTGTTTATTTCTCTATAAATGATCTATTATTTCCTTCCCATGGAGTCATCTTTATGGGCATGAGTGTCTGAGAACCAGACCATGAAATGAAGTGTTTCTCTTATTATGTGACACCAGCAAGGTGTGATAGAGAGCAACCCCAGGACCGTTTAATTTTATAAATCTTGTTTTTTGCATCAAAGTGCTGAAATGCATGAACCATATTGTTTCACATTCTTAACCCTTTACCAAACAATGCTGACATTTAACGACTTGGTTGCAGAAGACTCTGGAAAATATTGTGGGCAATGGAGAAACTACTTGCTAAGAGCAATTTCTTCTTTTCCCACAAGGTTTTTTATTAGAAGATTATTTTCCAGTTTCATCTCATTTTAAAATGTCTGCAAACTCTTTCAATTTGGGACAGTCGAAATGTGGCGATCATACGGGGTTAAAGAATACAGTCAGGTTGATTATCTTTAGAATTATCAGTTATTGAAATTGGTTATTCATCAAGGACATGATATTGATTGTTTAAAACAACTTGTGAATGTTTGTAACTTATAGAACACAATCTCTGAGATACATATCTCATTGAACACAATTTGTGTGATAATAGTCCCTTTCAGTAAATGGTTGTGAATGGGAGGTAACAGAAAACAGTTCATTGTTAGGATGATTGAATGGTATAAATAGAAGTTGATTTAATCCCTTACTCTTGAACTTTCTCACCTACAGGTTAAGGCTTAATCAACCACTGTGACAAAAAAGATATTGCTTGAAACAAGCATAGGACTAGATCAACCACTGTGACAAAAGAGGAAATTGCTTGAGACATGCAATTTCTGCTTTTGTCGCAGTGGTTTCTTCTACTCATCATCACAAAGGAAGTATGTGATTTTTCTCATACTTTGTAATCATTGTCTGCTATTGCTTCCAGGCCTAATATTAAGAAGGAGGGTGACAACGGTGCAGTTGTAGAGGGTTAGCTTCTTGTACTAAGAGACATGGGTATGATTCCCAGGAATAACCCATGAATTCTTCTTCTTCCAATTACTGAGCTGGGTTCTCTAAGGAATGTATGCAGCTCAAATGTGCATGGTGCTGGCATGCAGATTCCCATGCCTATGGTTAAAATTTTAAAATTATATACAGTGTCATGTCTGTGAAGAAGTGTCAGATTATGCCACAAGGCATAATCTGAAATCATCCAGGGAAGGTGCAGACACTACTCTAGCCGGGAGGAGGTAACCCACTCTCGGGCTGTCCTTGGGAAGAAGGAGTTGGCTAGTGTCTGGTCTGTTATACACTCCTGGAAGAACTTATGCTGGCCTCTGGTGCGTGTGTTGCCACTCTGTAGATACTTGTCTGATCTGATGTCTACTTGGTTGTTGTAGATCTTGTACATCATAGAGAGTCTGCAGTGTCTTTGACACATTTCGAGGGACTCCCAGTGCAGGTCCTTAATCATGTTGGAGACACATCCTGGAGTTTTTGTTGAAAAGTCATTGAAAACATAGCCCGATGCTCTGCATTGTATCTGTTCAATGGCATTGACATGCTTTTGTAGGTATGGATCCCATACTGGCGCGGCATGTTCGAGGGTTGGGTGGAATTGCCAGTACAATTAAGCCCACAAGCTGGCTCAGGTACTTTATAAGTATCCAGGAAACTGTCATCCAGAGTGAATTAATTAAGCTTCAAACTCCAGTTCCAATGGATGTATAATGAATAAGTTTAAAGGCCCATTAAAGGAGATTAATGCTATATCAAACTATATTATTTGATAAACTTTTGGACAGATTCAAATAGTTATCACCAGAAAACACCATCAGCACAACTTAAATGTGAAAGTAAACCAGAAATAACCCAGATTAGCAAGTTTTATAATTCAGATTTCCTTATTCTTCACCTCTGACCTTGACAGTTGATACACACATTTTTTAACCAACCAATCAAAATTCGTTATTTTGAATATGTAAACAAACATGTTGTTGATAAACATGATTGAATTGGAGACAACTATATTTCAAGCACAAAATAACTTATTTTAAATGAGTCTCATTAATAGGATCTCAATACATTCCTAAACTAATTCTCATGACTTTTATGAACATGATAAAAGAACTTCATATAATTTCTAATTAATTCATTTGTACTTCTCTTCTTTAATGTGCCTTTAAACTGATAATAAGAAATGGTTACTCTCATGAAACAAGGCTGTTTTGATAGTCCTTTTTCTAAGACAAGTTAAACTTGACATTGCAAGTCATACTGCTATCAAAGGAACTCTTTTCTTTCTATAAATATGATAAATATTTCTACAGATATGAAAATGTTACTCATGTATTTATTTGCTCTGGTTCAAAGGAATGTTTACGGTCGCATTATTCTAGTATTCATAGGGAGAAGTATAAACAGCTTTGTAAAGCTGTATTTTATTACAGCTTTAAGCTATAATTTTACGTTAACATGTATTGTGTTACGCTTGCAGCGAACCACGCCCCAATAACCAATAGAAAACAGATTGGACAAATTTCATAAAGAAAAGTTTCAGAAAAGAATATTTAACTAAGACTGAAGAGAGTGTAGATATGTTCCTTTAAAGCGATTTTTTTTCAGCCAATTTGCAGCATATAAATTATGTTCTTAATCAGGACTTTTTGTACTAGTCTGAATTAAAAGCAAATAAAGACACCATTCATCTAACATTGTTTTCATGATACCAAGTAGAAACCAAGTGTTTTAGCCAAGCTGTGAGAAGTGTGAAAAATGAAGAAAAAAAAAAGCCTGCTGATTTCAATTTAAAGTTTGTAATATGGACAATAATGACTGGACACTTATGAATAATTTATTTGGTAGAGCCAAAATGCTTATCAAGATGTTTTAGATATAGATAAATTTATTTCATTCGAAGGGGTGTATTTCCCCCATTCGAAGGGGTTAATTTTCCTGATTATCGTTTTCTTCAAAACCTTTAATTGCAGGAAGTCATTAAACGATTCTCTTTTTATGCACAAAAAGAACTTACTGACTTGTTTTTGAAATACTACATGCAACTTATTGGCCAATGATACCCCCCTTTACATTTAAGAGCTCAGTTATAATGCCTTCACAAGATAAGTTCTTATGATTACCAACAACTAAGGTTAAAGTATCTCATAGCTACATGTTCTATGACATGATTGTGTGCCATCCCATGATATCCCTTAACCCTTCACCAAACGCCAAATTTTAGACTGTTCCAAATTGAAAGAGTTTGCAGACAACATTTCAAAATGTGGTATGAAATTGGAAAATAGTATGTATTTCTATCCTGCTAAATGTCTTGGCTATCTCTACCCTTTTGTAAGAACCTGGACTGGAGTTGCTTGTAGGTTTTGTTTTGTTTATGTTTGTATTCATGAACAAGTTAAATCAGATCACGGTGCCCCAGATCTTATCACTCGTAATCAAATCTTGACGGTTCATTAAATCAATAAGGTATGACCCAACTCAATGTCATAAAGAAGTCATATCTTTAAAAATCTGTTTGAGCCTTAGCCACTGTTCAATAGAAGAAGGCTGCTTGTACACCGTTCCCCTGCATACAAAAAAGAACCAATATTCTTGAATTTATTCATTTATAAACAAAAAAAGTTCTTGAATGTGTTAATGAATTTCAAGAACATGTGCATGAATGTATTTATGAACATGAACTTGTCCATGAACATGTGTATGAAAATGTTATTGTTGTTCATGCATGAACACTGGTCTTGAAGTTCATGATTCAATATGCTCAAGAATAACTTTGTGTTCATGAAAAGCCATTTCTTTCCTTTTTTTTTCATGAATGTCATATTCTAGATGTTTATGAACCTGTTCTTGCTGTTCATGACTGTGTTCAATAACAACTTTGTGTTCATGAACAATATTGTCGTTCATGTATGCTCATGAAGGTCATGCAAGCAGTTCTTGAATTCCTTGCAGGGATTTGGACTAGTTAAAGAGGAGTTTTCTCCTAACTTTTATTTCTTAACCCTGTATTGTTACTTCTCATTTCAATACTCATTTCACTCATCTCTAATGAAAACCCCAATGAGTACCCTCACATCAAGGGTTCAGCGCAATACTATAGCAAGCACTTCACGTGTGTGAAGCACTTGCTATAGTCTTGCGTTGAACCCTCGACATTCAGGTTACTTAACCCTTTCCCAAACAACAAATTTTCAGTTGTCCCAAATTGAAAGATTTTGCAGATGACATTTCAACATGTGATGAAATTGGAAAATAATCTTTTGATAGTGCAGAAAACATTGAGGAAAAAGGAAAAATGGCTCTTTACGAGCAATTTCTCCTTTTCCCTCAATGTTTTCTAAAGTCAACAAAGTGGGCAAATGTCGTTATTGTTTGGGAAAGGGTTAAGTAATTTTTCGAAAAAAGTACATGTAGATTAAAAGCCTCTGAAACACATGCTTATTTGGAATGCCGCCATGTGGTAATCTGATGTGTTAGTCTGTCGGTCTGAACGACCTGACCATTGAAAATTGGTTGGATGTTACTGATAGGTTTTGCCAATTTCTTATCAGAGTGATCACAATCTTAAATCTGATACCTCTCTGTTATTCAATTAATCCTTTTTTGGGATGTTTCAAAATACATTTTCCTTCTTTAGGGAAGAGATTATGGATCTTAGGTGTCTAATGGAAAAAAATTCTAAACAAGAATTATGGCAAAGTAATCTTTTTTGTTGTTGCAAGAATGTACAATCATCTGGTGACATGCACAGGCAAAGGTTCTTAGCCTTAGTCAGTAGTTCTTTTCTGATTGTAAGTGAAAATTATTTAAAATGCGACAAAAGGAAAAAAGTTTTCCCAGTGAAGTGTTGTCACAATGTTTGATAAACAATCTTTATAATATATCTGCAGCAAACACTTTCCGGCAATTTATCTTAGTGGGATGGTGGTTCAAAGTACATGTGTATCATTTTTTTTGCCTGATTAACTCTTCTGTATTTTTTGTCATTTGATGACAAGTTAACAATCTCTAACTTATATTTTTCATGATAATTGTTTTATCAATAGACCAATCCTTTCCCTGATTATGACCTACTCTAAACCCTTAGAGTGCTGAGTAATTCTGTGTTGCCTACTTTCCAAAGCCTTAAATATCTGTGTAATTTTGTTAAGGAAAGATACTCAGAGTAGCAAACAGATTAACTCTAAGGCTAGCCACCAATTTACTTTCAGCACTATGAGGGTTAAGAACTCAATAAGTGTGATTTAAGAAACTTATGTGACAAACTGTTAAAAAGCTTGGAACGAGCAATTTCTATCCATAATCACAAAAAGGAATCATTATCTCATTGCATAGTTCTCAACTGGTATTGTTTTCAATTGAATCAGTCTCAAAGCACCCTTATAAGGGAATTGGTTTTAAGTTAACCTAGTTGACATTTTCCAAGATTCAAAGTAAAGCGTTTCAAATTTCTGAAGGACTTAATGTATTCTTGCATTGAACCCTGAAAATTGTCCATTGGCGATGAACCAAGTTGGATTATGTGTCTCCTAAAAGCAGCTGAAGCTAAATTCCTTTCTTCCAGTTTTAAGTACTTGTCAGTCATCAAGGGACTCTTTGACAGCTTGAATAATGATTTATGAGCTTTGCTTGACGTCAACTTTGTGTGATGCCACTTTAAATGTAAAGGTTTTGGCAAGGAATAATCATTTTAAAAAAAGCAATGATGTACGTTGTTGTTCTGATATCGTATTACACCCTTTTGTATCTTGCAATGGTTTACAGTGTTGATCAATAGATCAAGTCATCTTCAGACAACTTTATGACACATCTTACCCTTTTTGTCATCATTTTTAATTAGAGGCAAGACATGATTAGAGTGTACTGAATGTAGTATCATTATTTAAACTATAAAATTAAGACGCCTATCACTCTTAGCGGTCCAATAATAGTAATGTTCAGAATGTTTTCGAAAATATTAGCAAGCAATTCGAGGATTCAGTGCAAGACTATAGTAAGTGCTTCATGTTTATGAAGCACTTACTATAGTATTGCACTGAACCCTCAAATTGTAGCAATACATCTGACAGATCGATCACTATGGTTCTGTTACTGTATGAGTAGCATTGATTTGTGGAATATTTGGAGGTTTAGGAAGTTGGTGCAGGTTTTGGGTTATAATCCTGAACCAATCTCCCATGCAGAGTTATCGTCCCCCGGATACTACCTCTGCAACGGGCTCACGCCATCTTTGCCACGAATCGTGGCAAACTCTGTAATATTGCGATCCAAACTGTTATATACATACAATTAAGTAAAACACTATTTGAATAAGTCAAAATTACCTTTAGTTTATCCATACAGTAGAAATTGAATATGTATTTCACTGATTTTTGCCAGAACTATTTTAAAGCCTTTTTACGCTATTGAAAATCAATCCGCGGAATGTTTACATCTTTGGTCTCCCGCTTGATGTATAATAAATGTTGGTTATCGCACAGTTTGGATACCAGTGATGTAAACAAAAAAGATATAGGATTTGGGAACGATGTCTTCACTTTACAACTGTGTTTTTAAAGAGTTTGCCACTTGCAAAGATTAATATCAAAATACGTGATAGGATTGTCTTTGGAATAAGACAAAAGCTTCTTAAATGGCACATTCTAATCATCTGAACGGGCGCAGATCTCTCCAAATCGATGTTCTGAAAACTTCCACGAATGTAAGATATCGATGAAATGGTGGTTTTAAAAAGGTACTTCCAAATAACCAACAAATAAGCTTCACATGCTATGAAATGAGAGCTGAATGAGATAAAAAAGAGTTGCAGAGAAGATACAAGTTATAGGCTGCCAGAGTTCGAAACAAAATGGATATTTGGATGATGTGTTCATGGTTTGTGGGGCCACAGGAAAGGCATGAGCATAGAGACAAAGATGAGAGGAAAGACGTATGTTGAATTAACTGCAAGTACCTTTTTCTAACTATGCTTGTGTTTTATTGTATATAATACATGGTTTACCGCTAACTTTATGATGTATGTATGCTCAAACTTTGTGCAAAAGAATAGACAAACCATTAATGATTCTTAAGAAATAAGAAAGCTGTACATCCTTGGTTCTCCCCTCTATAAAACTGCCACAGCTGTTATTCTTCGTGGGGGGTAGGGCTGGGGGGTGGCTAGGATGAGGGGGAGTAAGGACGCGGTTATCTTAAAACTAGTCGATGGATCAAGGCAAATTTATGCTTGATTTAGTGCACTTTGGGGCATTTTGGTAAAACCTCCAACAATAGTGAGAAAAGCATTGGAATAAAACTAAAAAATGAATGACAGATTGTCATTTTATATCAAATCCCTTTATCAAACTGATTTCTACACTTTTCAATGTTACGAATGTTATCTTTAGTTGCTTACTATTTGGATAATTTTCACTATTCATATCTGAGAGAATTGGTCGATGCTTCTGTTAATTGTAATTTGAACATAACGTAGCATTTAGTCAATCAATTCAGATGTCCTTATATTTTCTCACAATCCTCTTTCTGAACCAATGAATGCACATACTTTACCATGTCAACAATCTTAAATAAGGGACAAGAGACTAACAAAACATTCCATATTTGATTCATTCAATGCAGAAAAAGAATTTCATTGATTACCATGATATAAATTTGTAATAAGAAGAGGGACTCAATTAGAAAGTGGGCCTTTTGCATAAATCTTTTGGACGAAACAGTAAGTTGTTAATGATAACCAGGTTTTTCTTTAATCGAAATGCTTTCACAAGCATGAAAATGGGTCACATTTTTGAAGCATTGTTATATAACTTAATAAATCATGAATTATACCATATATAATTTCAGAATATTTGGATGAACTGTATAATGAGCAAGTTTAATTAGTTATTATTAACCTCTCTAATGAAAAAAATGATGGAAAGAATTGATAATTGATAGGGTTAAAGGTGGCCAGTAATATGATTCTTTTAGTGTATAGGATGGTCTAAGGTGCATATTCTGTAGATATTTGTTAAATGAAGAAAACAATTAACGATTAACAATTAAGTTTTTGTTTCAGATTTTCACTTTACTTCTTCACATGTTTTGAATTTTACATACATATATCAGCTATAGTTGAATGAACAATACTCATGCTTTGCATCAAAATTAATCATAGTTTTTATAACTGCTAAGCAATGCCAAAACAGTTATGACAACAGTTTATTTCTTAAGTTTCTTTCATAAATGCTTATAACAAATTCACAATAAGTGACTAAATGATGAAAGCAGGGAGCATCCCCAGATATGGTTATAATTGCTACTTAGTATTCAAACAGTTGCTTGTTAATAGAAACTTAAAGGACTGATTGTAAGAGTTTAATTCTTTTGTAATTCAAATGTTTTCTATGAATAATCTTTTAAGACAAAAATATACATGTGTTATTATCATTACAGCATACAACAATCAAAATCTTTAAAAGACAAGTTCTCACCATGAGAATATTACTGTTTAATGATATGATGATGAAATATTGAATTAACAAATAAGCTGAACTGTTGTTTGTTAAAACATTGTCTAGTTGATACATAATGGTTTTCATTCATTATATTTCAAGAAAGATGATGTCAGAACAGTGTTCATAAAAGTTGAAAGCCTTTCAACCATAAATATCATTTGCTGTATAAAATGGAAAAGTAACTAAAGCAAAATTACTCAACCAAATACAGTTTCACCTGAGGATCACCAAATAAACAGAAACAGTGTCCACCATGTGCATTATCAAAGCATGATTGAAGAATATGGTGTAGGTGAGAGATAAGATAGGAACTTTCTTATCAGTAAAACTAGGTAATGAAAAGATGAGTTTGATCTGAATAAAATAACGCTTGGATCTGTTTGATGTGTTAGATCTGGTTAATGATTCATTTGTTCGTTCTAATGTCTCAAATGAGTACCCACAACATAGGATTTAAAGAATCAATAATTGCTTAATATGCCTTTTATCTGGACATCTGCTTCACCCATTCCTCCATGTAAAATGTGTGACTTGATTAATTTGAAAGCAAAAGCAGGTGTTAGAAAATGGTTTTAAAGCAACTAACTCAGATAGTTGTGTATTGGGTGAAATAAACATTAAAAATTTGATATGAAAAGGACAATCTCACAGATTGGGATCTTTAACTTTTAAGAAAAGATTGTCTTTTGCAATTGAAATGACAACATATTTTCTAAAGTAATATAAGACTAGATTATTGACAGCTTTCTTACCCAATCATAATTATTTAGAAAAGATAAAAATCATTTATTTTGCAGATATTCCAAACCATTTAAACTGGCGTTTCTCTAAACAACAATCTAAACATAAGAGACATTTAACCATTTTGTTGCAGACTACTCTGGAAGCATTGTGGGAAATGTGGAAATTGTTCTTATCGAGCAATGTCTACTTTTCAAGCAATGTTTTCTGCCTTATCAGAAGATTATTTTCAATATCATCACATTTTGAAATGTCACCTGCAAACTCTTTCAATTTGGGACAGTCGAAAATTTAGTGTTTGGTAAAGGGTTAATCCTTTCCCAAAGAATAATGACATTTGACCACTTTGTTGCGGACGACTTTAGAAAACATTGTGGGCAAAGGATAAATTGCTCGTAACAAGCAATTTTCCTTTTCCCACAAGGTTTTCTGCTCTTTCTGAAGAATATTTTTCAATTTCATTACATTTTGAAATGTCGTCTGCAAACTCTTTCGATTTGAAACAGTCAAAAATTTGTTGTTTTGGAAAGGGTTAAACGGTTTGCATTATCAACAATATACACTGTAAATGTTCTTTATAAACTTTTCTTAACAGTTAAGAATGCTGTTGGAAAGCTGTCAATAATCTAGTCTTCTGTCACTTTAGAAATTTGTATTTTCATTTTATGGAAAGAAAACTTCTTATTTTAAATTGTTAAAATCACATGTGAGATAGTCCTTTCAAATAAGTCTATTGAGGCCTAAGATTATGATCAATGTCCACTTAATCAATGTCTGAACTGACTGAAGGAAGACTTAAACTTGAAATGAAGAGTAACATTTGGTGCTATTTGTTGTTGAGGTCACCAATATTCTCGATTCATTGGATTTTCTTGAGAACGTTTCATTCTGACTGACGACTCATTTGTTAAACTACGTGGAGGTTTGATTTGTCTTGGAGAATGTATTTTCTAGCTGTCATTCACTTTGTTTTGATCGAGGGGGCGGGTTTCGAGTCGTATGGAGCGTCGCCTCAATTCTACTCAATAAGCTGTTGTTCAAAACACTTCAAATGTAAACTGCTTTGTATGTAAATAAATGTCTTTATTCTATTTCAACAGTCCTATCTTATCTATCTTTATATTGTGATACGACTTAAGAGACTTCTTAATTTGATCTGAGCGTTAGTTTGGAGCTCGCTTTTTGCAAGCCGCTAGATGCAGTATTCTACTACCCGTCAGTTTCGGTCACGTGACCACGCCGGAAAAGTGGTACTATTTTCTGAGCCCGTCACAGAGATAAATGTGGGAGCGTAGCGGGAACCAATTTACTCTGGTAGAGATTGATCCTGAACAAGTACTAATATTGATATCAAGTTCTTAGCAGAACAATAATGTAGATTTTGATAAAGCACTATAATGAGTTAAGAAGATGTACAAATGGTATATTTTAGATTTAATGTGTGGTATCTGTATTAATAGCCAACATTGGTTGATGACAGCAGCTGTGACAATTCCGAGACTGGAGACTATAGAAGTAGAATTTGTAACTTTTTATAAAATGGTGCAAAAAACAATGTTGAAGCTAGTATGGTGAAAATAATTACGAACTGGTTCATGATCCCTCTAAATTAAGTCACATTTATTGATTGAATTGTGACAAACTGTTTTATATTGGTTCATTCTGACCCCTATTTTTGCCCTACACGCTTTGTGTGTTCAATTACAAATAATGGCTCCATTTGGGTTTTGAATGTCATGGTAACTGAGAACTAAGCTACCAGCTATAATTCCATGAATGTACACTACTGGCTATATATTATAACAACTGCCAAACAACGCTGTAACATTCAACACAGTCCTAAAACAATGGCAGTTTTAACAGCAATAGAAATTAAGATGGCAAAGTGGCATCAATTGCAATTTGAATAAAACGGATGTTGTAAACATCAACATAAGTTAAGATGTAGAAACTTGAATGTATGTGTTAAATCTTCCAGATATATAATGAAACCTTTTGATTCATATGCATAAGTTTCAGCATGCTTGCTGATCAAGAAGTTAAAAACAACTATTTCAATATAAGAAATATGGTCTTGCTTACTTTATCGTTGTTGTCTAATGTGGCATTCAATAATGGAAGACCCACATATTCCAATAGGGGAGAGAGATATGTTAACTCGGCTTCCCCATTTGTGTAGTGTGACTACTGTTCCTTGGCTGGACCTACAGCTGTGCAAGCTATGTTGATTTATTGGGAACTTTCACTGACACTTTGGTAACTTGAAGCATATACCCTGGTACACAAGTAGACCAATTGCTGGTCCCAGCAGGGTCTTGGTTTTCAAGATCAATGGCCAAAAGGTACACTTGGATGCTGCTTTATTAACCCTAAAATAGAATGCTTGGTAATTTTCTAATAATACATTTTGGTGTTGTTTGCTTTCTAAAACTTTAGATATCTGCTTAATTTTGTTGAGGAAAGATACTTGGGGTAGCAAAAAGGTTATATCACAGGCCAGTTGCCAATTTACTTGGCGGCTGGCTTGAATCTGACCTGTTTGCATAAGCATGAAGTCGGTTTCAACACTATAAGGGTTAAGAGCCTTTTTCTAGGTCTTCTTTTTCTACCTGCTCTTACAGTTAATTGGCTGGACCTACTGCTTTGTTAATTAATATGTTGTCATAACAAGGGTCTGATGCAAGACTGTAGCAAGTCCTTCACTTTTCACAGTGTGTTGTATTTTTATGTTATTGCCCTTTTATGGTATTTCAATCAACAACAGCAACATTGGATTTTCTTGATCATGGCTTTTATCAATGCTTCTATGATAAGTAACACCTAGTGTCGCCTTGAGTTGTTATTTAACACAAATCAACCACCAAAGAACCAAGGTTGCTCTGAAGAACTTTCAAACTTCAAGGTATGCTTTCATTGATATCAAGTAAAGGGTTGAGCCAGTAACATCAATTTGAATTTTGCAATGTCATGCCGCCTATTTGCTTCATTATTCCAATAATAATTCAAACTACCCTCAATAAGATGGGCATTGTGAATGCAGTGAGACATCAATAATGTATGCCTCTATAGAACACATAATAGGCCTTCTGTGCACTTGTGATATCAGACACATCATCATATGCACATTGTAAATTCGGAACACCTCAGCCATTTCTTAAAATAACCTCGGAGGTAATGGGGAGCCATTTTGAAAGTAGGCCATTGACGAAGGGCAATGTCCGTTTGCAATCGTATCTACTCGGCAATCCCCGACACAAGCTGGGGATTGCCTAGAAGATACAATTGAGAAAATATGAAACAAAGATGTGTTGATATGATAATCTTTTATGAAAACATTAAAAAAAACCATTCAAATGTAATATATAACCAATTTGTGTGTATTTACATAAATATATTGTGCCAGTACATGTGTGTTGTTATTATGTGCGTTATCCGCCGGAAAACAGTCGAATTACACCAGGATTTCTGGTGTATTCATGAACTACCTACCTTATCACTTGTCCAACACATCGTTGTTTTAATGGTACTGACGGATGATTTTAACATAGTTAATCAGTCTTGTCCAGCACACGGTTGTTTTAATGGTACTGTCTGATGATTTTAACATAGTTAATCAGTCTTGTCCAGCACACGGTTGTTTAAATGGTACTGTCTGATGATTTTAACATAGTTAATCAGTCTTGTCCAGCACACGGTTGTTTTAATGGTACTGTCTGATGATTTTAACATAGTTAATCAGTCTTGTCCAGCACACGGTTGTTTTAATGGTACTGTCTGATGATTTTAACATAGTTAATCAGTCTTGTCCAGCACACCGTTGTTTTAATGGTACTGTCTGATGATTTTAACATAGTTAATCAGTCTTGTCCAGCACACGGTTGTTTTAATGGTACCGACTGATGATTTTAACATAGTTAATCAGTCTTGTCCAGCACAAGGTTGTTTTAATGGTACCGACTGATGATTTTAACATAGTTAATCAGTCTTGTCCAGCACAAGGTTGTTTTAATGGTACCGACTGATGATTTTAACATAGTTAATCAGTCTATAAGCAGGAAAGTAGTCAATGGCTTTGGAAGAAGACTGTGTATTTCTGATGATTAAATACCAGGGCATATCAATATCAAACAACATCAAGTGTTACCATGTTATTAGATAAGTACATGATTTAAGCAAAGCATATATATATAATTTAGAGCAAAACATTATTACTAAGGACAAATAGCTTATCAGATTTTATTCGTTTGTCACAATGCTTTGTATACTGACTGCTGTTTTTTTGCCAGCTCTTTTGGATAAATGATTTGTGCATGAATGGACAAAAATGTCAGAACACATGGTTTACTCAATGAGGCAAGGGTTTTTCCAAAGCTGATGGATCTACCTGAAGCAATGGTGTCATGTTACATTCTGACAATTGCCAGTTGGTAATAAAAGTTAATGTAACACCTCTTCAAATAGTTGATCAAGTGAAATGATGACAGCTGCATAAATAGGCTGGCCATTATCATGAAGTTGGCCTATTATTTTCACAGGTTTGGGCTTGATTTATATCTTACGGAAGCCTGAATATCATCCCTATTATTAAAGCGGCTATTAACAAACTTTTGAAGGTTGGAATTTGTGACAGTATGCCATGCAGGTTGATATTCCTTTATTGAAGTGCTTGAAATGCATCCCATGTGGTCGCATTTGATTGTCCCATTTTTGAAATGCAGTAACAATTTATATTTTTACAGAACTTCTTCAAAACTATTGTGATTAAAGAAGAAATTTATTTAGTTAAAGGTGCTTGAAAGAGTGGTATTTTAATGGCCCCAATATTTCAGCAAACTTTGGTGAAAACGCTCAAAATAATGTAAAATATAGACGTGCCTTCACAATGGAGCAGCAGAGGTTATGATAGCCTGTGTGGTCATGGATACAGCATGCTAATTCACTTGTGTGAATAAGAGTCGGTAATCCCACTACCATTGGCCAAGACAATTAATTAAGGGTGGTCAATTTGCACATTCCCATTTGTAGATTTGGTAAAGACCCACAGCTGTGATCGAGGCATAGTGACAAAGTGCAGTAATAAGCAAAAGAATCATCATTTTTTAAAATGTCAGACTGCAAATTCATGTCATTTTATTGTTCAGGGAAATCATGATTTACACATAGATCTGAAGCCCTGTATTTTGAGCATGAAGATTTTTTACAATGATTGATAGAGAGAAAATGATATAGAAAGTATAAGAGCATTTGCTCATAATATTTTTATCATTCATCAAGATAATGTCCTTTTATTACTTTTAGTTGCTGTCGTGACATATGTGCTTATATTTATGCCATTAATTTTCTGAACTCCATGATTATGTTGACAATTGGTATTAACAAATACTTAATAAAGGCAATATTTTTGCAGTTACTAAGATGACTTCTGCAACATTGTGACATAAGGCAAAATGAAATTCTCCTTTTTAGAATATTTATTGATTGTGGATTCTAAATCTATTATGGAAACTTTCATGAGTGTAAATTTATTAACTTAATATTAAAGCTGCCTGTTGCAAATTTGAAAGAAACACTTCTAACATGAATTACATCTTTATAAGATGACGAATGGATATTATGGAATAAGTGTAAGAGTATATCAAGTACTTAAGGTTAGTGAAGGACTTACTTAAGTCTTGCATTCATCCACCTTTATCAATTTCTATGAGTATCAGCCATCTAAAGTATAACTGATTCCAAATCTATATGCATATGTCAAGTGATTTTATAGTGCACACACAGCTATAAATTTATGAGTTATCATTAGATTTACTGTTAGATTTACTGATACAGGCGTGTCAAATATTTTAGGACATAATAAAAATTAAAAAATTGATGTATGGTTGATTTCAACACTACTCAGAAATGCCTTAGTTTTCTGTATCTGCAGCAGATTATTTTAGGATTGAACCTGGGACCCACTGGACCAGAGGCTGATATTCTATCACTGCAAAACGCCTTAACCCATTACCAAACATTAACGACATTTGACAAGTCTGTTGCAGAAGACTCTGGAAAACATTGTGGGAAAAGGAGAAATTGCTCTTATTGAGCAATTCCTCCTTTTCCCACATTGTTTTCTGCCCTACCAGAAGACTTTTTTTCAATTTCATATCATTTAGGAATTTCGTAATATTCATAACTGTTTCTTTAATTAAAAATTCATATGAAGACATTGCACATGAAATAAACGCTGTGGCAAAAGTTAAGCTGTCTGTAAAGAGCTATTTCTTCTCTCTTCATGATGGCTTCTATAGTTACACAGAGAAGAAAATAATTCCCATACTTTCAAAATAACTGCAGCCTTCTGTTGCTCACAATTTTGATCAATCAACTAATCCCACATGAATGAGAGGGTTAACCCTCAAGAGTGCTGGGTACTTTTCTTAAAATAGATTTGTGTGTCGTCTGCTTTCCAAAACCTTAAATATATGCTTAATTTTGTTAGGGAAAGATTCTCAGAGTAGCAAACAGGTTAGATCACATGCCAGCCGCCAATTCACTAGGCGAATGTCCTGGATCTAACCTGTTTGCATATGTATAAAGGCAGTTCCAGTTTGTGCAATTATCACCTGTTGAAATCTCCTCATGGAAGCTTTGATAGGAGACCTTGCCAAATCTGATTTTAGAATACAACTTATCAATCATTTTTCTTACCAAGTCAAGCAGAAGGCCCATCCTGTAAATAGTAAAGCAATCCAAGGGTTCAGTGCAATACTATAGCAAGTGATGCATGTTTATAAAGCACTTACTATAGTCTTGCATTGAACCCCCAAATTGTCAAAACTACTCATTGCAATGATTACTCTGAAGGTGACATGAAGTTCATCTGCCTTTGTTTTACAAAGGGTAGTTTACAAGCTTTTTGACTAATTGTTTCTATAGGTTTTGTTTGTGTACCTCATGCAAATAGGAATTCACATACATCAATGTTCAATTCAAGACTGCAAAATGTCCCTCTTTTTGTAAAGAACTCACTTAAATTCTTCCACTAAGACCTTGACAGATATAATGTGATTCAATTTGGTTTTGTATGTATTCATCCTTTGTGGCTGGTTATTGATGATGACTTTTTTGCAGTGGAAGAATTCTCATTGACTGTCTGCTTTATCCTTAATGATAGGCATGTATTTTGCATTTCGTACCC
The DNA here is from genome assembly GCA_947846245.1 of Cerastoderma edule. NCBI lineage: Eukaryota > Metazoa > Mollusca > Bivalvia > Cardiida > Cardiidae > Cerastoderma > Cerastoderma edule. The sequence continues at coordinate 35,839,548 of OX401406.1, forward strand.
TGCGAAGCATTCAAGAACTGTGTTCACCAACTTCATGAACAGACATGATGGCAAATGGCCATTGATGATCACAAAGCTGTTTTTAAACTTGTTCATGAATTTCAAGAACATGGACATGACTATGTTCATGAACATTTTTTTTACATGTTTTTCATGTTCATCAACACAGTTCTTGAACCTTTTGCATGGGTCCTGTTATTGTGGCCTATGCAGTCAGCCTTAAATTTCCTTTTGAACAGTGACTATAAATTGTTTTTATGAACCTGTTCTTGATGTACATGTTCATCTTCTTGAAATTCATAAAAAAGTTAAAGAACAGCTGTGTAATCACTAATGGTCATTTGTGGTTCATGTTTGTTCATGAAGTTCATGAACACAGTTCTTGAATCCATTCCAGGGGATTTATTGAGAAGATATAGATGAATACCATGGTATCTATCCTAAGCACAATATTTTGATATTCATTTTAAAAACACTGACAGTAAGTCATCTTTTTCTTAATTTTAATTAGCATTTTCTTTATTTGTGTATACATAAGAAACCGGAAAAAACAACTTGATAAAATTCAAGCAGTAATCATGACATAGCCAGTTACATCTTTCAATCAAGTATGACACAAATTTAGAGTTTTGGGTCATAACTGCATGGTGAGATTTCAAAACAACACTGATGGCAACTTAGATTGTTCATGCTTGAAATTCAATTATATGCTCTGCTGGACTGAATCTTTGAGGTTTGATCTAAGTTTAGGGATGATATATGAACCAAAATGTAATGCCTTCAAGGTATGCAATAGCACAATTATTTAATCTGCATGAGCAGCTATTTTCATTAACCATTTCCCTCAAACATGTAATTTTACTTAATCAACAGTGAGAAATTCAAGAAACCATTGTAACAAACAATTAGCAACATTGGGTTTTCCTTGTGTGACAATTGTTTCAGACAGTATCACAAAAATATTTTGTTTCATTACCTTAACATTTTTAGAATGGATTTCTTAACCATCAGAATACTGGGTAATTTTCTATGACTAGATTTTTGTGTCGTCTGCTTTTCAAAACCTTAAAAATCTGCTTAATTTTGTTGAGAATATTATTCAGATAAGCAAAGATGTTAGATCACAGGCCAGCTGCCAATATACTTTGCGGCTGGCCTGGATGTAACCTGTTTGCATAAGCATGAAGTCGGTTCCAGCACTATAAGGTTTAATAATTGCTTATTGCTGTTCCTTCAATTAGGAAGGATTTGTTACCTTTGCTTTGAAACGTTGTAAATGTCTATACTTATTTGGTTTACATCAAATTTGAAGATGTTCTTATAACTTATATGAACCACTCTATAATTCTTTTTTCTTGTAAGGTTTTTATAATGTTGATTGATATTAAAGGTTGCACAGTAGACCCAGTGCTTCTCATGGGATTCCAACCCACGACCCTGGTGTCCACAGGCCAACACTCTACCTCTGGACCATTTGTCTCAACCTATGTGTATTTCTTGTATGCTTCAAGGCACATTTTATCAAATCCTGGCTTATTTGAAAGGTTAACATATGTTAGGTGAAGAAGAAAAAATATGTAAATACACGACATTGCATAAATTATACATATTGGATGAAAGAAAAGGGGTAAGATATGTGTCATGTCATGAGAGAATGATGCTGCAAAATCTAATACATCCAGTGGTATCATATTTCTGTGTTTTATTTAAGGTTTTTATTTACAGATGAGAAAATGGAAAAAATAAAATGAAAATGTCTTTTTCTTTTTCTGCACTTATCCTTATAAACTGGTTATAGTATACCATATAATAATTCTATATCATAATAAGTAAATTCAAGTAAATAATCACTTGATCATTTAGACTTTTGGACAAGCTGAGCAATAGGAACAACTGATTTTGCTACCCCAGTGTTGATTAATAAGTTTGCTTGAAGTTCATTGGCATGTTCAGAACAACTTAAGCAATACATCTGGAGTAATGGGCTTGAGATTAGTATTTAAGGTATTTAGACCTCCATTTGAGGTGTGAAAGGTCATTGTATCAGGCTGTTTATCATTTGTAGGAACAATGTCAACAAGGCAATTGAAAGAGAACTTCTTGTTGCCACCCTTATGCTGCAAAATAAACACATTGGAACCTTAGGTGATCTTTTCAGAGCATATCAAAGTTATTTGGCACTATTTTAAAGTGCATGTTTCTCAATTGCTTGGATTTGTTGGGACTTTGAAACATATTAAAAGAGAAATAGCTTGTTTAATGCATTTCTCCAGAAGTAAGATATTCCATAGACTGATCATTTAGAGAAGTGTTGAATGCCATATCTTATCACACCTATTCAAAATTACATTTTGAATTGCATGTTAGGTAATAAAATTGATCCCAAGTACAGAATTATTCTTACTTGACAAGGAGTTGATTCAATAAGAATTTTATCATGAAGTATGTGCTGATAAATCTGATACCACTTGCGGTTGGCTTTTTAACCCTTATAGTACTGAATCATTTTCTAATAATACATTTTTGTGTCATCTGCTTTCCAAAACCTTAAGTATTTACTTAATTTTGATAAAGAAAGATACCCAGAGTTGCAAACAGGTTAGATCACAGGCCAGCTGCCAAGTAAATTGGTGGCTGGTCTGGATCTAACCTGTTTGCATAAGCATGAAGTCGGTTCCAGCACTACAAGGGTTGATATCTCACTGAAGGGGACAAATGTCAAACCTGTATGCTTTTTTATTTGCTGAAGTGAAATTGTTTGAATACCGTACTTGGAATTATGCAGACATTTCATTTTTTTTTAATCCATATTTGTTAAATCTTTTTTCGGTCAATATTTTATATCCCAAACCCACATTCCTCATTATCTCATATAAACTGACTTGAAAATCTAATCCTTTGAAGGATTCAATAATTTTGTTCATGAACATACATAAACGACAAATGACCATTCATGAACACAAATTTGTTTCAAGAATGTGTTTATAAACATAAAGAACATGTTCATGAGGGTATTTATGATGTTCATGAATGTGTTATTTTAATTCATGAACATATTTAAAAATAGATTTGTGTTCATGAACATTCATTTGTTGTTCATGTCTGTTCATGAAGTTCCTGAACACAGTTCTTGAAGCCTTCACAGGAGAAACTTCATCAGCGTCAATACAATAACCTTTGGAAATCAGATTTTGAGGTCCTATATTGAGGTTTTATTACAAAATTAAAGCAAGTCCTAATAAGAAACATTAAGCACTTACTATTGTATTGCGCTTAACACTTGATATATTATGTCATAATAACATCTGTCTATTCTGTCATTCATATAAAACATGTTGATCGCAATATCATATGAATAAAAACATTATACTATTATATGACTAGACAATTGTAAAGGAATGAGATATGTTATATGATAAAGGATACGGTGTCTCTATGTTGGCCGTTATTCAGGATCCTAGAGGTCTGGACTAGAGATGCGTCTCTTTTGTTAGCTTTTTTATTCTCCTCTAAATGCTTTATTATGCGTATCAAAATTGCCTTACAATGAATATTCTAATTGATATGCACAAATAAGCCAATATCTCAGATAGTAAGAAGTATAGATGGCGTAATGCAAAATGCTTTCTTCTGTAAATTTTTTTTTTAATCTATTATGAGAACACTACATGTACTCAGTTACCAGACCAGTACATTATGAGTAAGCTGAAATTCCATGTTGTTGCCCAGACTGATGTTAAATGGCACTTTTACATCCATATAGTGGAGGCATCATTGACACATTCCAAGAACTTTGGCTAGACCTATTGTTAAACCTCTTCTTTGCCTCTTTCACCAATATATATGTTCTCACATAGTTACTGCTATATCTTTTATAAGCCTCCATACAAATGATCTGCAAAGTCAAGTTTGCCAGTGTTATTAACATAACAGTACCGATGCATGAATATTCAGTGCAAAAATGATAATTATTAGTATTTTCTGAGACTGATAGACTTGCTATAATCGTGCATTAACCCCTACATTTATTTATTTCATACTTTACTACAAAGGAAATATGATAATTATGATGGTCACATTAAGTACAGGGTAAGGTATATCTTAAATCTGCTGTATCATACCATAATGCCAGCTTAAGTTCAAGATCAAGGAACTCAATCTGTTTTAACATGGGGGTCTGGGCTGGAATTTGGGCTACGCATTTAATCCCCATGTTGTGCTTGTACAGATTACATAATTTGAGTTGCTCAAGTCAAAACCTTTCAAAATACTTCAGGCTAGATTACCACTGCAAATATACCTGGCTTTTCGTGTGTTTAAATAGTATCATTTTGAAGGCAAGATAAGTTGACCCATTTCGTCTTGCGTGATACTGCAATAGAAAACAGGAGGAAACAATGTTGAAGCCTGAAATGCAGGTAGAATTTGACATGGAAAATAGCTTGTAACATGGCAAATTTTCCTTTTAACATGCATTAATTTTCACAAATGTCCTGCTGTTATTCCATTATAACAAGAATATGTGAAGAAATGAACAATGGGTGGCAAAATCAGATGTTGATATACTTGTCTGTAAGTGCTATTAAATACCTTTTCTACTGTTGTCGGTATAATAGTTTAAGTAAATTTCACAAAAAAATCCACTTTCCTGTGAAGGCTTTTGGACAAGCCAGGCAATAAGAACAATTAATTTCGCCGCCACTGTGTGCTTATCATGTGTCTGTTTATGAAGGCTGTCTGAGATCAAACACCTTTATTGCTACTCGATCATGAATGATCACTTAACTTCAAAAACACTGTGATATTTAAATGATTATGTTGCTTATGAAAAAGATTTCCTGTAGCATAGTCATATGAGATGCGATAAAAGAGTATAAAAGTTGAACACTGCTGGCATCAGGTTTTGTTGAAGACAATTAAATAGTTTTGTTGTTTCATTATGACCAAGACTTAGTTCTCTCACAAGTTTCAAAGTAATTTTGTTTGATTATTTCACCCATATATAACTGGACAATCTGAAGTGCAAACACATTGCTTTGACATAATCTAAAAAATGACAAAGGAAAAACAATGTTGTTTTTTATACATACTCAAGGGACAAAAAAAGTTTTCGCAAGTTCCCAGTTGATTGCTTTCTATTGACATTTTGTGGGAAACAGGGAACGATGTGATTCCGTACCTCTTTAATATTTGAAAAAGCAGTTAGATACACTGAACAGAGAGAAATTTCTAGTAAGCCTGAAAGTGGTTCAATAAGTCTGTCTTAGGTTTTGATACAGATAATCCAGTTGTTATTGTTGTTATGCTCCTAAAGAAGTCAAACTTCATGTTTGTTGTAATCAATCCAATTGAAAATACTATATGTGGGCCACCAGGCCATAAGCACTACCAGGGGTTTATAAAAAAACAAGCCCCCATTCCCTGTTAACCCTTAAAATGCTGGGTTTCTTAAGATAAGTTATGTGTCGTCTGCTTTCTAAAATCTTAAATATCTCCTTAATTTTGATAATGAAAGATACTCAGAGTAGCTAACAGGTTAGATTAAAGGCCAACCGCCAATTCACATGGTGGCTTGCCTGGCTCTAACCTGTTTGCATTAAAGCATGAGGTCGGTTGCAGCACTATATATATAAGGGTTAAAAGCACTATCTCACTGATTGAGATTTAAATCTTTTTGAAATAAAATATCTTTCTACAAATAAAATGACATCACAGATCTATTAAGTTACAGAAAACAAGATTATTGATACAATTCTCATCTTTCATAATTGTGTTTTGGAGATATAGCACATTTATGTGGCAGATTTTGTAAACTTTTCAAACAGTTTATTTTGTAAACAATGATCTTTTAATTCTGTCCTGCGAAATAATTGAAATAGGAAAGAGTATCTTAGTCCAATATTATGAAATGGATAGACAATGTTATTGTGTGATGCTAGCAAGGTCTTTAAGAGCAACCAATTACAAATTATAACCAATTGTTTTAAATCAAAGCACTGAAGGCCCTGATGCTCAATTAACCAATGGAATTACAGATTTCAACATATTTGAAATGTAGATAATGAAAATGGTTTTTTATATGATGAAGAGGACTGTTTAAATTATCTTTTCAACATTTGTTACCCTCACAACAAAATGTGTGAGACTTTGTCCCTTTAAAGGGTTAAAATGAATGATTGTAAGTTGAGACTTTTTATCAACCAACAAGCAATCTTTGAGCAAATAATATGTGCTATATTATGGACCATCATGCTTCACAGGAAGGATAACTCCTTTTGTCACAATGGATTCTACCTTGTATCATAATTTCATTTTTACATTTAATTTTGACCAATCACATAGTTCCCTAATAAGAATGGGCTAAATAGGTTAATTGTGTAGACAGATGCCCTACTTCTATGTTGGGACCAATGAATAAATCATTTGACAGCATATGGTTTGATTATGTAAATAGTTTTACTTTTTAATGAGGGGGTCCTATATTTGAAAGACCTCACCCAACAACCGAGTTTGTTGAAACAAACAGATTGAACTGATATTTGGTGTCTTCTATAATCCTTTACCAAATTGAACTTGCTTAACATCATTTGAAATGATTAATTGATCATTCTCCTTTATGGATTTTGTGGTTTCTATTAAAATAAAAACTGGTAAACTGACACAGAAATAAAGAATTTTAGGGTATGTAAATGTCAAAATTACTTGTTTGGAAATTATGAGTTAAAATAGTATCATAACAAAATTTGCTTGGTACAAATGTAAAAATGAGCATATGGTAACAACTTCAACTCTAGTTAAATGTAATTAAAAGGTGAAGATCATTTCAACAAAGCGATTTGACAAGTCATCTTGGCAGTCAGCAAAAACCCTTTTTTTGAAGTCTTTAAAGGCTCTTGCTAGACTAAGATTCAAATTTGAGGAAAATGATTCTGCCTTAGCAAATAAGAAATAAATCACAGAAATCTATTTAGAAGCTACTTTTTTAAATTCCCATCTAAAATGAAATAGTTTACCAAATATTTGATAATTAAATTTTTTAATGAATTTTACACCTTTTATAATAACTTTTTGTATATTTATCTGATTTGAAAGTTTGGAAAAAAAGCCCTCACATTATTTGACAACTTTTGGGGCATAGTAAATGATCTAAACAGAATAATACTGATAGCTTTGATAAGTTTGAATAGGCCATAGAAGTGCCTTTCAAAGGCGTCCTTTATGCCTAATATGACAGTTAAATTCATCTTTTTACTGTTCAAGTACATAGCTTAAACAGAATAAACCATAAACCCTTTTTGATATCGAGAAAATTTAAACAACATTGTTACTTAAGACATAGAAAACATGATGCCACTAGCATGTATTGATCATGTATCTGATCAAATTCTCCTTTTCTCACAGTCTTTTCAATGTTAACTGATGAGCATTACCTAATTTTTCATTCATAATATTTGTTCAATAAGTTAATTAGTAATTACAAAATGAATGGCTATACATTCTGGTACTCCTGCAGTAAATTTTAAGATGTTTCCAACATTTTCACAAAAAGGTGACAGAAAAAGAATTTGCTCAGAATAAACATTTCCTTCAATTTTACATATACATTTGTACATTCAAAAGAAACCTTAAACGTAATGCCTAGATTTGAGAGATGGTGAACCCATTCCATCTATTTGCATGGACCTTACATGGATCTTATGTACTCATTTAGGTCCTTATTTTGAAGAATCAGCAGATAACAGTGGTCAAGTGGTTCAATGCATGGCTGCAGTAAGTCCTTCATGCTTGTGAAATGCTAACTGTAGGCATGCATTACAATTTCTGTTGGAAAATTAACATTTCAATAATGATAAGGTCTAGGAAAGAGTGTATGTTACAATAACAAAAATCACTCATTTCTACTTTTGTCATATTCGTCTTCTGATTCTATAAAATGCTAATGCTACAGGTTCTTTCAGTTGAGTTTATATCTTTAAATATAAAGAGAGAGAAAAGCGTTCATGAAGTTTACATAACCACACTTCAGATATATTACCTTACAAAGGTACATTGATTCAAAGTTTAGGCCACATACTTCAGAAAGCCAATGATGTAGGGGTTATGAGAAATGTGGTTTATACCGTTCCTTTTATGAAATCAGAATGCTCTGTCATGCTGCCTTGAGTTGAAACATGATATCTATCCTTTCTCCAGAAACAGAAAGACTTGTAGGATCTATAAACATATAAAAGTAGATACTTAAGGTCGTTTATGGCACTCGCATAGTTCACCAAGATTCACCGTCTGTTGACCTCTATGCATGAATAATACTGATGCTGTATATTTAATACTCGACAGTCTTCCAAACACAGTCAATACACAATAGTGCTAAACACATTATATATCAACAGGTAAGCTTAGTAGCATAGCATAGTAGCATTTATCAAATAATGCACAAGGACAAACCATGTGGTCAAACATTATGGACGGCTCCGAGGATATTTTTAGATACTCAGTATAGCGTGTAATTCATGCTTATCAGGCAGGTCAACAGACGGGGAATGTTTGTGAACAATAACAGAATTACCATTGGTCAGTATGTCTCACTGTAAATTTTACTCTCTGACCCAATCAAGCATAGTTTAGCCGACCTTTGTGGGGTTTTATACTGGTCCAAATTGATGTTGTAATTAAGGTCAGATGACATTCATGCAGAATGAAAGGTGTTCCCTGGTGGTGCAATGAATTTTATTGGAACCAGCCTTGAAAACTGGGGAAACAGAGGGTAATAAAACTGAGGGTTTAATGCAAAACCAATTGAAATTTTTTCACAAATGTGAAGCACTTAATTGCTATAGTACTAGCTACTCTGAGTCCATGAAATGTCAGATATCTAAAGGTGTTACAATGGTTTTGAAATCTATTGCATGCCATCTGTTCATACTTTGTATATTGTCTTGCCCTCAAAATTGCATGGAAAGCAAAGGTTTATGCCATTAAAAATTTCCTTTTGATTTTGGGAAGAAACAAATCCTCATTAGCAAATTATACTTTTGGAACAACTTTTTTTTTATGCATAAAGCTATATGTGGTTAACAATGCATAGATATGAAGGAAGACGTTTATTCCTTGATTGCTGGGTAATTTTCTAAAAACAGATTTTTGTGTCGTCTGCTTTCCAAAACTTTAAATGTCTGCTTAATTATACTTTTGGAACAACTTTTTTTTTATGCATAAAGCTATATGTGGTTAACAATGCATAGATATGAAGGAAGACGTTTATTCCTTGATTGCTGGGTAATTTTCTAAAAACAGATTTTTGTGTCGTCTGCTTTCCAAAACTTTAAATGTCTGCTTAATTTTGACATGGAAAGGTACTGAGAATAGCAGACAGGTTATATCACAGGCCAGCCACCAATTTATTTAGGGACTGGCCTGGATCTAACCTGTTTGCATAAGCATGAAGTCGGTTCCAGCTCTATAAGGACTAAGAAAAGAAAAGAAAAATAGTTAGCAAGGGGATTCCCTTTAAAGGATTCAAGACCTGTGTTTATGATTTTTATGAACGGATCGGACAGAAAAAATCGCTGTTGATTACGATGTTGTTCTCCGACATGTTAAGAATGTACTCATTGACACAAACATGCCTATGAATATGTTCATGAAGATGTTCTTCATGTTCATGAACATACTTCTTGAATCCCATGGGTTAAGCTGCATGTGGACAATAATGCATAGATATGAAGGAAGACATAAAACCATTACACAGCTGGAATGAAACTGTTTCTAAATGCAACCCCCAGGTCACAAATCTTTGACTGTGAATACAGTATAGGGGTCAGAGGTGTCCTTTGAAGTTGGCAAGACCTGGCTAGGCATACTAATTAGACAAGTGTGCTCAACCCTTAATTGGCAAGATTGTTGAAGGATTAACCTGAACAACAAGAATGAATTGTTTTTAATTGGTGAAGGCAGTGTTAGGATCTGCACAAAGACAATACAGTGCCTGTCATTGCCTCAACTTAAAAGCCTAGCATTGTTTATGTTTACCTTAACTGATATTGCAAAGTTTGAAAAACCCTTTTATGTTTTAAGTATATTTCGCTTTGAAATATGTCTAAACCAAAAATGAATTTTAGATTTTCATTGCAAAGTTATAGAATTCATTTCAACCTGAAATATCAACCTTTTGCAACACCTTGTTCTGTGATTGAAAGCCCAGTCATATGTAATAATTCTTTTATGTATACAAGGGTGGTAACATCTGACTTTGATTTATCAAATCCTTTTCTGCACCTTAAATGTATGCATGATAGATATATGATTAATTTCAAAAAGGCTTCGCTCGTCAGTTAAGGCCTTTGGACAAGCTGGGCAATACAGACAATTGACTTTACTACCTGTCATAGATTTAACTTATTCAATTAGTTGTTTTTTATTCCTATAACATTTAGTATACAAGTTACAATGTAATTGAAATGAGTTCTTATCTTTAATGGACACTTTGAGCTGTCAGTATCTACAATAGTTATGGAACTATTTTCTGCATTCTTTGTCTTGATTCACTTTCGTTAATGACCTCTCCGATTCCCTATTAATCTACCCTGAACTTATTGAGGGTTGAATGCAAGAGTAAGTCCTTCGCAAATGACAGGCACCTGCTGTAGGTCTGCATTGAATCATCGTTATGTGCATGGTAAAAACGGAAAATAGTTTGTAGGGTAACTCCAGCAAGCCTCTTCATATCGAGCGTTCAATGCAAGACTAAAGTAAGTGTTTTATGAACATGAAGCACTTACGTAAGTATTGCATTCAACCATCGATATATATTACAAGTTTAAATTGAGAACAAAATGGCAGCTAATTGTGAGTTCTACAACTGGCGCCATGCAGTTTTTATTGAAGGATGAAATAAAAAATGGTTTGCATTATGTGAGTTCTACAAATCTTACTAATGGGAACAAATAATTTGATTAAAAAAAACAAATATGTGACTTATCTTTTGACTTGTAGTGACGCACACTGAGTTCTGGGGTGGGAAAGTACATTGACCCCTATGGCTTTCAGTGATTATTCAATTTGAGACTTATCCCCTGGTAAAGTAGAGCCTAAGAATGCACGTTTTTGTGCAGATAAGCACTGTGTAGCTGTTAAACTCCCAACCCCATAATACTTTATGTACTTGACTTTATTTTATCTGCTGCAGAATGTGAAGAAACCAAAATTACAAGACGATCAACAGCTTAACCCTTTACCAAACTCCAAATATATTTCAATGTCCCAAATTGAAAGAATTTCCTGACACATTGTGCATTTCAAAATGTGATGAAATTGGAAAATAATCTTCTGATAGAGAAGAAAAACATTGTTAGCAAAAGAAGCAAAAGAAGGAATGCATTTTGTTTCAATGATAATATGGGCCATGTCACGGGAAAAGGGGCACTCGGACATAGCAAACAGTGTAGCCCCAGACCAGCCGCCACGTCACTGATGTGGCGGCTGGTCTGGGGTTACACTGTTTGCCATCTTAGAGGACATGAAGTTCTACCTTTAAATAAATACAAATGATAACTGTCTTGACTAGATGCTGGAATAATAGCGCTAAGAAAGAGCTGAGTCAGCGGTTTTTATTTATGTCCGAGTGCCCCTTTTCCTGTGATGCGGCCCATATAAATATTCAAGTTTTTAATATGGTTGCCAGAGAAAGTATTGAAAGTGGTATTCCATTGAAAGTCTATCAGTTAACTTTTTAGTTATATTATTTCATTTTATTCATTACTTAGTTTCAAAAGTTACAATTGGATATGTTGCAGGGGCTGATTAAAGAAAATGAAAATAAAAAAAGCTGTTCAAGATGTAGTGTGTTCCTAGATATTATCAATCAGACATATCAAACATTGTATACATTGCTTTTTTATGCAAAAATGCTTGCCCTTGGCCCATGTGGTATTAGCTTGGTGCCCTGAGTGACAAGTGTGAGAAAAGCCTTGCATATCATCTTGTTTGATGAAAGATGTACACATATGATTACTTTGATCATGTTATGTCAACTGTATGATATAGATACAATTACAATATACTTTATGGACATATTAGAAGGTAACATATATTCAAAACTTTTTCCCTCTGAGGAAAAAACTCAGATCATCATTGTGATGACTATGAAAAGACTGAAATAAATAAAACCAGTATAGTTATACGAGATGAAATTGAAAGTGATTACATGTCTTGTTGATAAAGACTAAGAATATGACATACAAAAATTATTTGCAAGCATCTAATTCCTTCATGTTTGTTATTTGTCACCAGTTCACCTTAAGCTGTCACTATAAATAGTATTTATGGAACTATTTTCTGCATTGTTTGCCTTGATTTAATTTACCCGGTGCATGGTAAAAAAGCAATAAAGATTCGTAAGGCCAGCCGCCAAGTAAATTGGCGACTGGCCTGAATCTTACCTGTTTGCATAAGCATGGAGTTGGTTCCATTATAAGGGTATTAAATGCAATATTATGTAGGAATAGGAAAGGATAAAACAAACAAAAAAACTTGTTTCTATACTATTTTTTGTGAGTAATTGTGATAATATCTCTCTCTCATCTCTTTCTTCAGGGGGGTCTCAAATAGACATTAGATCATGATGATTATGTAAGTAATGTCATATGAAACCACCTTCAGATCTTTACAGATTTTAAATTCACCATTTTTCTTAATGAGATTTTAAGGCTGGTGGAAATTGAAAGCAAAGGCAGAAAGAAATGATAATGAACAAAATAAACAAAGAAACAAAGCAATTGTCTTGTGATATTCAGTTTTAACTTACTGATTAATGAGACCATTGCTATATAAAACGTAGCTTATTAGGAATTCCACTGTCATTTTGTGTGTTGAGCATAATATAAAAATATGACTGCCTTTAAACTTTAGACTTAGTGATTAAACATAGACTTGCTCATCATGAATAGATACAGTATTTCAAATCAACAACATCATAATGCGCACTAAATGACCTTAGCTGTCAATGCGCCTTAAAACACCATTCATTCATAAATAAATACAATTAGAAAAACGGTTAATTAAAAGGATATTTTTTGTCTCTCTATTTGCTGTGCCAACAACAACATTTGCATGGAGCTGATAGATGTAAAGTAAAGACCTGATAAGCACTAATGGCAACATGTTGAATAATAGTAAGGTAGTTTGACAGGTTATTTCTTACTTCATTATGATAACCCCCAAGTCTGATTGGTGTAATATCTTTAACCTCTCTCCTCCATATGAATGCATTTGAACACATCTGTTAGAGATGTTATTCACAGATGAAAAAATTTGAAAGTTTTACGACACGAGAGACATGATGAAATCTTTGGGTTTTACATTATTCAATGTGCAAAAATCAACAAATTGTATTTGGAATCAAAATAACTGTCAATCTGTGTTTTTCGACCTGCTTGGTGACCAACGATTGGTAAATGTCTGAATTGTGTGTGTCCTTTAGCATTAGAGAAACATGTTGTCAATGTGTGATTCGCATCATACAATGTGCGAAAAAACAACAAATTGGCATGAACTTGGAATGAAAATAACGATCAATCTGTGTTTTTCGACTGCTTGGTGACCAACAATTGGTCAATGTCTGAATTGTGTGTGTCCTTTAGCATTAGAGAAACATGTTGTCAATGTGTGGTTTGCATCATTCAATGTGCGAAAAACAACAAATTGGCATGAACTTGGAATCAAAATAACGATTAATCTGCGTTTTTCGACTGCTTGGTGACCAACAATTGGTCAATGTCTGAATTGTGTGTGTCCTTTAGCATTAGAGAAACATGTTGTCAATGTGTGGTTCGCATCATTCAATGTGCGAAAAACAACAAATTGGCATGAACTTGGAATCAAAATAATGATCAATCTGCGTTTTTCGACTGCTTGGTGACCAACAATTGGTCAATGTCTGAATTGTGTGTGTCCTTTAGCATTAGAGAAACATGTTGTCAATGTGTGGTTTGCATCATTCAATGTGCGAAAAACAACAAATTGGCATGAACTTGGAATCTAGATAACTATCAATCTGTGTTGATTTAGCAGATTATACAATTATTCATGAATTGTTAACATTGTTTCTCATATCGAGGGTTCAATGCAAGACTATATAGTAAGTGCTTCACATACGTTCAGCACTTACTATAGTATTGCATGGAACCCTCAATATTGAGTGAGGTTTCCCTTGTATTAACATTTTCATCATACCATTTGAAGAAAGATTAACGCGCACTTGCATGGTGATTTTCTATTTGTCACAATGATTTCTACCCAATATTCCAATGTAGATTTTTTGTTTTCATTTATAATTTATAGATGTTGTCTGCTGTTGTATTGCTTCAATGCAATAACCCTTAGAACTCGTGGTAATTTTTTGTGTTATCTGCTTTCCAAATCCTTAAATATCTGCTTAGTTTTGATAAGGAAAGATCGCGATACTCAAAGGAGCAAACAGGTAATATCTCAGGCCAGCCGCCAAGAACTTGGCAGCTGATCTGTGATCTAACCTGTTTGCATAAGCATGAAGTCAGTTCCAGCATTATAAGGGCTAAAAGCTAGGACCTTTCGAATTGTAGGATATGGCCTGTACTGTCCAATATTCTAGCTGTAAAGGATAATATTATAAGGAGATTGTTAACGATAAGCGAAATAGCATTGTTTAATCTTTGACTAATGAGTTCTTGCTGACAGAGAGCAGAAAGGTGTTTTGTCTTTTTTTTCAGGGCTGAGGCAAGCCAAAATGGTGATTTAAGCCTTTACCTCAAGATCTGTTCAGAGTTTTGTTAAAGATCCAATTTGAAAGCTTTACCTGCCCTGTGATAAGATATTTAAAAACATTTCAATCAAATTTCTTCTTTTGTAAGAATTGTTCCTTAGGATCCTGCGTGGCTCAGGGGTTAAGATGGTGGACTCAGAACTCGGGGGTCCCTGGTTCCACACCCACCAACACCAACTGGTTTTGTTTGAGTGGCCTTTGGCCAGTCACTTGAGAGGCCTAACCCAGAACTGGTGGATCCAGGATAGTTCAGATTTCTGGTCTCGAAGGCTATTGCTATATTGACTGACACCTTTGAGCGCAATAACTGTGCAAATGTTAAAAAAGCTTTGTTGATTACTCATTATTTAGATCCAGGAAAGCCTTATGAGTCACAGGCTAAGGCCTTTATCCTGTACTAAAATGGTAAATGCTATGCTATATTAAATCCTCTGCTAAATGTGTTTTAGCCATTTCTTATGCTTGTATATGATGAAAATTGCTAACCATTTTATTACATCTATTTCCAGAAACATACAGTGTGGCAGCCAGGTCCATGTACAGTGTGTACCTGCGAGGACCCAGTCATATCCTGTGAGACCATCCGATGTACAGACCCACAATGCAATTTCGAAAAGGTAAGTCCATTATGAATGCCTCACACTTTAACAAGGGTGCCTGCAACTATTTTGTGTTGACAGCATTCAATAACCAACAGGATATTGTGTATCGTATAAAAAACACAATGTCATCTTGAAATTAAGTTGGTAGCATTGCGAAAAAGGAGCGTTTATGCAGTCAAATGCAGCATGTACAGAAAGTGTGATGACTTATCAAATCATGTGTCCTACTGTACTCATTGATAACTCTACATATCATATTGTATGTAAAGATATTTTATTGCATGGTTTGCAACATCATGTTGTATCTGTGATGGCATAGTGCTAAGAGTAAGGAATTCCATATAAGACAAACTGGGTTTGCTTCATCTAAGCAGCCATTGAAAACGCAGTCTTTCATACTGGTAGAGAATAGATGGTTGGTGTCGTGAATCGAAAATGTTATTTGGCAAGGCTTAGGAATATTATCCAGTGAGCCGAAGGTGAAACGGATAATAATCCGAAGCCGATCCCGATAACTTTTCCGATTCACGACACCAACCATCTATTCTATTTATCCGGTTACCTTTATCTTTTCTTTCAAACAAACAAAATGTAAATAAAACACGAGAAAAAGGAAAAAAAATAAGTAGAGAATGATGTGAACATGACGTCATTTCATTTTTATGACATCATGATTTGTCATGTGGATGTGTTATATGGTTAGTGCCGGATATCACAAATGTTATACGGCACCTAGTTATCGGTCCCAAAGTGGCACTAGTGACAGGATAAAAATTGTTATCTGCTGTTTAAGTTGTACTGATCATACTTTAAAACTGATTCTAAATTAAAGATACAGATAGTGGATTAAGATAGTGTCTCAAAATTTAATGTAAGACAGTACTACTTCTCCACAAACATATAGAACTTACAATAACCTTGCATTTTTATAGCGAGCTGTCATATAGAGTTGTTGTTTTTTTAGGGCGAGTACCTACAGATTCCTGCGGATAGCTGCTGCCCAGAATGTGTTCCCCAACTTTCCTCATGCCTGTACCAAGACTCAGAAATTCCGGTAAGTTAATGTCCAATAAGTTGTATTTATAGATAAGGGGGTTTGTCTAGATATTTTCAACATTAGTTTTCAGGGGTAAAAGATAACTTCATCCTGTGAAAATACATATTCCTTTATGAGCTTAATGAAGGCATATATGAGTTGATACATTTTGAAATCACCTGCTGATTTGATTTGTGGTAGGTGTAGTTAGGCACTTCCATATGATTTAGCATTGTTATTCGTTATTACCAATCATTAGCATACATGTTTTATTATTTTAAGCAAAAGGTTATACACCAATATGTTTTGACTTGATAAATGAAGCCCCCCTCCCCTCAGAAAAAAGAATCAAAAAGATATCTCCAAAAGTTATTTGATATATGTGTAACATGGTTAGTTTATCAAATTAAAAGACCTCCCAAGCATTTGTTAGTATCAAATCTCACCTCGAGATGAACAATAATCATTGGTCATTCAATTAATATATTTATGGTATCATGGTTGACTTTAACCATTACTTCACATATACATAATTTAATAGATTTAATCCACTTGAATTTATTAGCATACTTTTCCTAAAGAAAAAAGTCTTGTAAAAGAATGTTTTGTTATTTTGCTATGTATTACCTTGTATCACAAAGTTTATGTTGCTTTAAATGATGCTTCATTACTAAATTCTGTAATATGGAAGGAGTTTGGGATAAACCATTTCCTATAGGGAAACACAAATCTTGTGCTAAAACCTTTGTACAAAATTGGATTCAGGTTCAGATGAGAATTGCGTTAGCCTTAAAATGAAAACAGGCAGGAAATCACTGTGTATGAAAGGAGGAAATGCTTATTTGAAAATATTTCAAAACTATTTATATCTTTCTGGCAAAAAGTTAATTATCTCATCAGAGAATGGTAGAGGGTTTCCTGTCTGATATTATTGTATTTGAGACTTTTCTGGAAGTGCTCCAAATACCACATTCAGTGTGGAATAGAGATATTCATAAAATGATTATCCATTGTCATCTAGGTATCTTGCCCTTCCATATAAACCCTTACTCCAAATGTTATTCTTTAATCTTATTTGCAATCCGAAATTTGAGAAATTAATGTGACAAAAGGAGAATTCTTATAGAATCCATATATAAAAAAATCCATATTCCTTGCAATTTGGGCCATCTGTTATCTTTAAGTAGATAAGTATAACTGAAAAGCTGTTTGCTTGGCAAAAAAGACTAACCATATATACTAGTAAAGCAAAATCAACTTAATTAATTTTGTCTATGGGAATAAGTTTACAAATCATTCCATCTTTATAAGAAAATTATCATGGTAACAATTTTCTTTTAATGCAGCAACACTATTTCCTTAAATGGAAGTTTGAATGTAATGTTGACTTATCTTGATTAAACAAAGATTCAATATTAAAATGCATTTCTAGAGTTATGTCCTGTTGATTAATCCTTTACCAAACGCCTGATTTTCAACTGTCCCAAATTGAAAGAGTTTGCAGACGATGATTTCAAAATGTGACGAAATTGAATAATAACCTTCTGATAGGGCAGAAAACATTGTTGGAGAAGGAGAAATTGCTCGTTAAGACAACAATTTTTTCAAGAATTGTCTGCAACAAACTTATGTCAAATGTTGTTACTGTTTGGTAATTGGTTCACATTTACCATGAAATATTTCAGCACAATACAGAATGGAGCCCCGAGTCCTGCGTCACCTGTATATGTCTGGATGGGAAGGTCACATGTTCCAAGGTTCCCTGCCCGAATCGACAGTGTAAATCAGGGGAGATAAGTCAGACGGTACCTGGCCATTGCTGCCCACAGTGCATACCATCAGGAAGTAAGTGGTATTCATTACATACGATAATTTTGATATAAGATGTGTAACCAAGGTGAGAAAAACATGCAGCCAGACCGGGACTCAAACCCGGGACCTTCGCAAACCGTGCAAACACTCTACCGACTGAGCTATCCAGCCTGCTTACACATTTAACTCTACCTTCTTTATCAAGACCCCTACCACATAATCTCTCACACAATTGTAGTTTGTCTCAAATATCCTGGGAATAGCCTTCATATGTGAAATGACCCTGGAGTATTTATGACTGTAGCTCTCATGGGTTATTTACTTTGGGCGCCAATGTAACCAAGGTGAGAAAAACATGCAGCCAGACGGGGACTCAAACCCGGGACCGACGCAAGCCGTGCGAACTCTACCGACTGAGCTATCCGGCCCACTTAATATTTAACTCTACATTGTAAATTGAGACCGCTACTACAGATGTAAGGTAAAGTCAGACTTGTGTTTAGAGGCCAGCCTATGGAACTGAGAAAATTGGCTGTTTAAGACAGGTTGGCTGCTTAAAAGGATGGTTGCTTAACATAAGTTTGACTGTATTACTATCATGGTTAGGTTGGCGAAAGCTTGATCCATGTCAAATATATCTACTCAGTTTTTTTTTAGCTGAGAAGTACACCTTGTGCGTAAGTGTAGGGTTACATACAATATTTCAGGTAAATTGTCCGCGACTTTTAATTCATTTCGTATAAGCATCCACTTAAAGTAGATCAATGTATACATACAGTAGTATTGAACAACATTTTAAATCATTTTTTATCGATAACTCATATATAATAGTGAAATAGGTTATGCAAAGATCTTGTGTAAGTTCACAGCAGCATTTCTTTCTTTTTTTTTAATTCAATTCGATTCAATTCAAACAACTTTTATTCGCTCACGTCTGAATTTATCAGACATATGAGTATAGTAATACAATGATATTACATTCATTCACATAAACAATAGTAATGTATATATATAGGTTGTAAGGAAACAGAAATATGTAAAATAGAAGAGACAGGGATTGGATGGGCTATGCGCTTGACTAGCGCACCATTAGAGCTATGAGACAGACTATATATAAGGTATTAATATTGAATATTGGGTAAAGCATTGTTGCAAAGAAACATGTCATTCTAGTCATCCCTCAAGGCGCTTCTAATGGGGTCTTATTTGACAGTATTTGTGAAACACTTACTATGGTATTGTGCTGAACCCTTAATATGGTAAAATGGTATCTTGAAACAAAATGCTGATGTTAATTCATGAAAAGTAGTCAAATGTAAAAACACATATTTCTTTACAATCAATAAATCACTGTTTGTTGTGATAATTTAAAAATCTATGTTTATCCACGTCATCATGATGCATGCTAAATTACCTTAGCTGTCGACACGCCTTAAAGCACCATTCATTCATTCATTCATTAAAAAATCATATGATGTCATCATTGCCTATCAATAATTTTGGAGTAGATGTTCTTATTTTTTTTTTACAAAACCATCATCAACCATTGATAACTGTTCAATGCTCTAACAACATATACAGTTGGAGTTTTTTTCATGTTTTATACTGTTAATAAAACATTGGTGCAAAACAACTGCATTTATTTTACAAATGTCTAAGCAAGTTTTAACAACATTTTGTCTTTAGATTTCCCATTATGCAACATTGAGAGGTTAATGGGTTTAAATAGATACAGGTTATTCATTAAATCATTACCTGGATTGAAAACTTGTAACAGGTGTGTTTAATTGATGTGTAAGCATTCGGAAATGATTACCTTTGTGATTGTTTTATGAATGAATTTTGAAAACAGTTTCAACATTATGAAACTAGGAGGTATAAATTAAACAAAGCAATAAAATGTCTTTTATTTCAAAAAGATTTTTAAATCCATACTAGTGCTAATGTACATTAGTGTTTAACCTACATTTTCATCCAATGAGAATGCGTCAATTTGAATTTTTTTGTTGGTTTATTTTCCATAAACTACTATTCGAGTGTTCTATCTGGGCTCTATGAGACTATTACTCTGGTATCACGCATGCGCATAAATGTGTAGTTTTAGGCTCCACCTCCAAATCAATGACACGTGTAAGCCTAGTCTACGGTAGCGATTGAAAGATCGCTGTGACGTCGCGGGGGAGAAATAAACACAGAAATAAATAAAAAGGAATTACAATTAACTGGGTATCCTAACATCGTTGAGAAAAAAGAAACTGAACTATATTAACCTTTTACCCCATTAGGAATAACGTGACGGGTACAAATTGAAAGCATCAACAGACAAAAGAAGACAATTTCTTCTTTTGTCACAAGGGCTTCTCAAGTTTTCTGCTGTAGGTGTGGAATAAATTATGGAGTAACGGGTTAAACTCAAAACTACATTGCAATCTACATCACTGGGTAGTGCAGTTTTCTTCTTCCAAATATGGTATGGCAGATTCTTGGCATGCAATTGACAGCCGCGGAAGGCGTGGTTTATGTCGAATTTCAAAATACTGAGCAGCAGTTTTATGCCATTCGCAGATCATACGCGTAGAGGCGTGGTTTGCCAGCGTCAAATAGAGCGCTCTATGGAAATGTAGGTTAAACACTAAATTGTTTAGAGGCTATATAGTGAAATTTAAACGACATAGAAACCCCGTCAGTCGCTATCGCTCCTTCCTTGGGGTTTCTATATCGTTTAAATTTCACTATCTAGCCTCTAACCTATATATAAAATTGTGTAAGTCCTATAATAATTGACAACTAACTTAAGAGTACTTTAAATTCCCCTTTACAGAGGAACTGAGATGTTAACACATTCTCATGATGCCTTTAAAGAGAGAATATGATATGGTTTGTTTACAATAAGGGATAAAACAAGGTCAGTCAGGAAAGGTTGAGAACCAAAGAAATCTGAGATTTTCTCCATTTTGAATATTCACTTTGTTGGTGTTGGATAAATGACAGTATTTTTATGTGTATTGCATGACTTTTCTAACCAGGTAACGCTACTTACTTATAAGAGCGCTCATCACTATTGTAGATGTAACTTGAATGTAAACAATGAAGTAAAACTGTGTGGAACACAATTTGTGAAAATAGCACTTTTAAACATTGATAAATAGTGCAGGCATAATATTGTCATAATCATGTAGTGTTTCGCTATGTTTAAACATATTCTTTCATAATTTGTAAATCATTTTACCAGGTAATTTGCAGTTCTTTGAGCAATTGTATGCTTTAAAGTCACAATTCTGTTCGAGAACTGGATCAATTGAATATAAATATACATGAAGTATTTGGTTGACATATATACAGGTTACCTATCAAAGATCTAATTGATATCTTAAATTGCTGGACTTGCTCATGGATTATTTTTTATTAACTATTATCAATTAATGACCCATAAATCTGAAATTCTAACCCACACAATCTTCCAAATAAATGGCATTTGGCCATGTGTCATGAACACAGGCTTTGTCCTATTCTAATGTTCCTAACCCTTTACCAAACAATAACGACATTTAACCACTTTGTTGCTGACCACTCTGGAAAACATTATGGGAAACGGAGAACTTGCTTGTGACAAGCAATTTCTCCTTTTCACAAAATGTTTTATGCCATCTTAAAAGATTATTTTCCAATTTCATCACATTTTGAAATGTCGTCTGCAAACTCCTTAAATTTGAGATAGTCGGAAAATTTGGCGTTTGGTAAAGGGTTAATGTGGTGGTAAACTGAACTTGAAGGATATTTACATGTATTCCAGTTACTCTTAGAATTCTGGGTAATTTTCTCAAAATAGTTTTTTGTGTTGTCTGCTTTTCAAAACCTTAAACGTCGGCTCAAATTAGATGGGGAAAGATACTCAGTGTAGCAAACAGGTTATATCCACAGGCCAGACACCAATTTGCTTGGCGGCTGGCCTGGATCAAATCTGTTGACATAAGCATGAAGTCTGTTCCAGTACTATAAGGGCTAATGTTAACCCACTACAAATAACTCGGAAAGGCTAATGAGCTGAAAGTTATCGTGAAAAGTCTCAACTGTGAAAAAACAGCTTCCATTATTCAACCTTGATGTGGTCCGAGTCAAAACCCCAAAAAATAGAAAGGGACTTCCTGTCTTGATTAATGAGCATGTAATAGAATACCTGTAAAAGTAACACTTCAGTTACAAATTCTTAAACATCTTGCCAATTTCCTGTCACCTTTGACAACACGCTTGAAAAGACAGGGTCCCCTTGAAGTGACAAGACTGCAGTGGTAAGCTGATGGCTTTGCATACAAATTAATGCTTCCCTGAAGGATGAACTTGGGTCTGGCATTGTTGCAACAGTGAAACTAACCCTTAGAATGCTGGGTAATTTTCTAAAAATATATTTTTGTGTCGTCTGCTTTCCAAAACCTAAAGTATCTGTTTAATTTTGATGAGGAAAGTTACTCAGAGAAGCAAACAGCTCAGATCACTGGCCAGCTGACGATTTACTTGGTGGCTGGCCTGGATCCAACCTTTTGGGCAAAGCATGAAGTCAGATCCAGCACTGTAAGGGTTGA
Source organism: Cerastoderma edule (assembly GCA_947846245.1). NCBI lineage: Eukaryota > Metazoa > Mollusca > Bivalvia > Cardiida > Cardiidae > Cerastoderma > Cerastoderma edule. Next base: position 35,862,375 of record OX401406.1, read on the forward strand.
GATTAGAATGGCCATCCACAGGTTGGAACATGATTCCAATGTCTTTGCCATTATTATATTGTGATGCTTTTCAAATGAATTATCTTGAATTTTTCCGAATTATATTATTTAAGTTTTACGGTTGTATTGGACAAAAGGAAACAATAATGTATTCAGTTTTGAAATCTAACGAAAGGAATATTTGATACTGTCAAATATATGTTTTGACAAGAACTGACACACACTAGTATGTTGCAAAAGATAATTTCATTTTAGAGAAATATTGGAAATTGGTATTTGTTACTTGCAAATTGTATGATCAGAGATTAATTATGATATGAGTACATGTTTTTAGCACACTGTGCATATTCAAGTTTGCAACTTTTTTACATACACTGGTTGATTTAACAGCCCATTAGCTGTCTCAAGTTACCAGGTAATTACAAAAAGGGATATGTTATGTACCTAATGGAGGATTATAAAACTAATGATGTAAATGTACTGAAATGGACTCTGCCTGGGTAAATGATGAGACTGTCATTGGTCCATTGTCAGGGTGAAAGGTGACCTTCCCTGCCGTGGGATATTTAGGTAACCAAAGAGGACCATATCTCAGGCATTTTATTGAAATAAATGAGAGTTTAAATCGGTAATTACTAGGTTTGACTAAGCATGTTCAAGCTCAATTTATTTACAAAGAATAAACCCATAACTTTTTCATCTCTGATAAACTCTTTACGACCTTTTTTATTTTGACCCATTCCACCATTGTGGAATAATGGCTTGTCGAAATTTATGTTAACACAAACAATAAGAAATGGCATGAGAATAATCCATCAATATTGTGAAAGAAATATTCTGACCACAGGATAAAATGATCATGATGAGTTATTTATCATTTTGCCACAGTAGTTTTATCTACAAAGGGTGGCTCAGTGTAGAGCTTAGTAAAGGTTTACATTTGATACATTAGTTCTTAGGTGATAGTTATACTATCACCTAAGAACTAATGTATCAAATGATGGTGGGTGGTTTTCAATTAGAGGCCATTTAGAAAATGTTACTAGCTAGTGATTGATTAAAACATGGATAGATTTGTATTCTCTGACATTTTTAAATATCTCTTAGTTCAAACTTATTTATTTTACATTGATTGTAACGGAAGCTTGAAGCTTATTGAATTCACTATCAATAACTGGTTCCTGGATACTAAACCAGTACTCAAACCAATTTGTGGGCTAGTCCCGGCAATTTTCACCTCAACTGACAGGGATTGAACCTGGAACTGCGGTGGTGTAATGGTTAGCATCGGGGATTAGAGACGGCTAACCTGGGTTCGATCCCTGAAAGTGATTATCTATTTCACCGTTGAATGTTCTTGGGCAAGACACATTTCCTAGCTTAGTACTGGCAGATCATCTGGGAACATGTGCTATAATGCTCGAAAGTGTACATAAATAGGAAGAAAGGAGAGAGATAGAATTCCCACACAGTAGAATAGGTTGTGAAAAGGGTTAAAATTCATGATACAATTTGCTCCTATTAAAGTTGATAATTAGCTCATTAATCTTCATTAGCCCTTTCTTCCTGTTAAAGGAAATCATAAGCAGCCAGGTTATAAAGTACAATTGGGAGATTTGTCTGGACCAAAAAGGCAAATTTAAGAATCAATGATGTGTTAATGGTACTGGCATTCTGTGGCACCGATTACAAGTACTGTGATATAAGCTTTGAATCAGAGCCAGGTATCATCAATGTAGTTTTACTTTGCAGACAGAAAGGTTTCAACCTTTTTTCAAATTGAACAAAATCTCAGACAAGAACAACATTTTGTTGCGAAAAACAGGATTGTTTCTATGCAGATTGAAAAAATCTCCTTGAAAAAAGGAGAAAATGTTGTCACTTGAAATTTCTCTTACTGTAGCAGTGGTTGCTTAAATCTCCCATAATAGGACTGGTGTGTAACAGCAAATTCATATGATGGAAAAGGATGTATGTTATAGATGTGTTCACATCATGCATAATCTTATGCATTACTTTGCACTGCTCTTACCTTTCATTATTAAGTTAAATCGTTTTACTTACGGTAGAATTGGCTATTTATTTATTAACATGAATTGGTGAATTTACCTTATTAAATCATATGATAATGATACAAAATGTTTTTTTGATAAAGAAGAAATGTGTTAAAAGACAAATCACAAATTTACTCTTGATTTTTTTTAAGATTCCTTTTCTGTGAAATCATTTTCAATTGTAGCCTTATGATGTTAGTCATCCATCTAAGGTCCTAATCCTATATCAGACATATGGGAATTTGTGACTGGTCAGGATATTGTCAAAATATTCCATTTGTGGATGGATGGCATGTTTTGCCACATATTTCTCATAATGTAAATTAAGATTAAAACAACTGTAAACGTTAATTACAATTCTATCATGAAACAACCTTTATTCAATTCACAATCAATGAAAACATTTTAACGAGGAGTGAAAGAATCCAAAGTCAACCATTTTTGTTCGCCTGTTTGTAATTCGCGAGTCAAGCTCCACTTCCGTTTGCGAGATTCACACGAGATTCATGCGAGATTCATAAGCACTTGCGGAGATCTTACAAACTTATGGTAATTTGCAAACAATTTGCAAACGTTTTCCTTATTGAACACAAGGCTGACATAATCCTATATCAGACATATCGGAATTTGTGACTGGTCCAGATTGAAATGAACAGCAGATTACTGAAATAATGTAGAATATAATACATGTACATAGTCATTGAAAACTTTATTCAATGATACCTGACATTGCTGGTTTTACTATGAAAGACCTTAAAAACCTCTGTGACAAAAGAATGAAATAATTTTTGACACATAATGGCCTTTCTAGTGTATTTTTGTTTTGTTGTTTGTCATTGCTCTCTTTTTGGGCTAGTCATAAATTCACATATGAAGGAATGAGTACACAAGAATTCAGAAACAGCTGGCTCTATGAAATGTAGAATGAAATAAAAATAAAATATTAACTGAATGTAGTTACGATTACCAAGACTCGAAGTCCATTCTTGGTAATTGTGAACAGTGTAAGGGAGGCAACTCGAAATACTGATGTGTAAACCTTTAGCTGAATTGGCTCATTCAAAACACATGGTATTTCAGGGTTAGAGACAAATCCGAATACCAGCTTTGTTTCGACCAATTTCTCAAAAAAAAAAAATCAATAATGATTTTAACCCTTTCCCAAAACTTAACGATATTTGACGACTTTGTTGCAGACGACTCTGGAAAATACTGTGGGCTCCGTGGCCTAGTGGTTAGAGTACAGAACTTGAAATCACATGGCCCCTCTCCGCGTGGGTTCAAATCCTGAGAGGGATATATTTGAGAGAGGCAGTCTCTCGACTCTTAAATGGCCGATGGTTCTATCGCCTTGACCACCTTATGGGCAGTTGAGTATGGGGTATCTGGGGCTGCTACACTTAACATAAAAAAAATTGAGATTGGGGCTCAACGTAAATGACACACAAGAGATATGTTGGTGATTGAAACTCCAGATTCATTCCCCAAATGAAACCTGTTCAGGGTAAATTTGAGACAAATTTTGATTGTGTGGGAGAGTATGTAGTACCTTTTTCAAGTTAAAGTTTAAAGTATAAGCGGGCTGGACAGCTCAGTCTGTAGAGTATTTGCATGGTTTTAACACGTATGTATGAATATGTTGGTTACATATGCATTTCCTGTACTGCATTATAGGAAACACATTATGTTCATATGAATTATTTAAGTTTGCAGTTGCTTTCAGTTAGGACTAGTTTATGAATTCCAAATTTGGTTTGCAAACTTGTAACATAATGTAATTGAACTCAATGTCTATTTTCAGAGCCTTGTAACTACCATGGAACCACCTATGATGATGTGTCCGACTGGCAGCCCCTGCCGTGTACGCAGTGTGTCTGTCGGGATGGCAAACACTCATGTTACCCCATTGACTGTCCATCTGTTGTCTGTGCAGAGGTTCGTTCATTTATAATTTGTCTCAAACTGCTTTATGATACATACTTGTTAACACTTATAGTGCTGGAACTGACTTCAAGCTTATGCAAACAGGCTAGATCCAGGCCAGCTGCCAAGTAAATTGGCGGCTGGACTGTGATCTAACCTGTTTGCTACTTTGGGTATCTTTCCTCGTCAAAATTATTCAGATATTTAAGATTTCTGAAAGCAGAAGACTAAAAAATCTATTTAATTTGAAAATTCCTTTATCCCTGCTAAGCTTAGCATAGAATTGATTTCCTTTGGGATGGAAAACACTCATGTTACCCCATTGACTGTCAATCTGTTGTCTGTGCGGAGATGCGTTCATAGAATTATGTTTGTCTTAACCTGCTTTGTGATAAATAGTTGTTTGCTACTAAGCTTGAAAAAGATATATTTCAATGAAAATGGAACATTTTTTGCAGGCACTCTTTCTTTCAATACAATCTATTATGATTTCATGTTTAATTGATTTATAACTATCTTGATTAAATGATGATATGCTGAAACTCTCAATTCAGACATTGTGATTATTGATGAAATGAATTTCCACTTTGTTAGTTTAGATTTGACCATTTTGAAGCAACTTCTTAAAACTTAGATGAGATTGTTTCTTTGAGAGGTCTATTTGCTCGGTTTGTCATAGTATTGTTTTGTACTTGCTCTTTGTGCGTTTTAGGACCAGATTTTGGAGACCCCGATGGATGCCTGTTGTCCTGTGTGTCAGGGCCTGAATATGACCTGTATTGAAGGAAAAGATGAGTATAAGGTACATATTCTTATCAAATTTGCTCGGTTTGATATAGAAGACAAATGATAATAACATTATAACAGTGTATTGTTACAAATCTTATTCCACGATGCCTCAGATTTATGCATCTGCTGAAGGGCTGTTTAGAAACTTCTTTGGTAAAAGGTTGAATTGCTTCTTATGAGCAATTAATCCTTTTGTCACACTAGATTCTAAACTATTTAAAAAAAAAAGTAATTTAATCTTTCTCCAACATGCTTCTATACATGAGAGTTATAATTCCATGGTGAAAGCTGAATTAACAATGACTTCATTAAAGCAAGAAAGAATAATGAAAAAAGCACTAGGTCTTGCTTTCCAACTTTTTTAGGTCTGAGCAGTAAGTTGGTAATAGATACAAAAATGATATTTATATTTGTTTCAGAGTGGAGAGCAGTGGAATCGGGACCCCTGTATGTTGTGTGTATGTATAGGGGGTACTGTTGTCTGTACCAGGAAGGAATGTATGGGCTTCACTGGCTGTGACGGGGTAAGTTCAACCATCTCTTTTAACCCTTAAAATGATAGATAATTTTGTAAAACATAGATTTTTGTTCCTTCTGTTTTCCAAAACCTTAAATATCTGCTTAATTTTGATGAGGAAAGGTACTCACAAGCATGATGTTGGTTCCTAAAATAAGAGGGTTTAGATTATTGATACATGTATGATGAGCATTTGAGTTTTGTTTGCAGGGATCTGCCCAAGTTACACGAGAAGGGGAATGTTGTCCTGAGTGTGTACCAAGGGAAGGTAAGTAACTCTTGTAATATATGAAAGTATATTGCAGTGTCTCCAAAAGTTGTCTCCCTCTTTTACCATTTTCTATTAGATTGCTCTAAGTTAACCCATATGCATAGAAAACATCTTTGTAATGTCTTTGTAACCACTGTCTTATAACAGTACTTTCAAACTATCATACAATTAATGTTATTGTCAAAAAGAAAAACAATATCATGATTTGCAAATATCTTTCCAAGAGCTATGATATTTGTGATGAAACTTTAGACACTTGCTGCTCCTTTATCACTGAGTATCTCAATTACTATAGTAGTTTTGTTTGTTGATTATGTTATTTTTGTTTGAGCCATATTCTTTTTTTTTTGCAATTGACGATAGATTGATTTATTCATTTACTCCAAATAAGGAATTGAATTTGAAATATGCATGATAATCTCAGGTACATTAGTTACACCATTGACTGGAGACTGTCCATTTAAGCATAAGATCTATGAGAATAAGTAACAAAAAAAAAGGAACTTGCTTATTATTGGACTTTCTCTTTTTCTAATTGAGATTTGAAGGGCATTAGTAAATATGTTTACAAACAAGGTATCAGACAAAATTTTGGAATTTTTAACCAATTACTGATGTGAAAACATTGAAACAGTTGCCATATATAACTATTGTATGAAAAAAGAAACAAATGTTATCTAATTCTATAGTTTGATGAATTGGAGTTGTGTACTGTAATGCCATATTTTCATTATCGTGTATATATGGATATATTTGTTTAATTCACAGGGGTTTGTAGCGATGAGGTACCTGTTAAATATCATGGAGACATTTGGAACACCACTAATTGTGAATACTGCTCCTGTACTGAAGGGGAAGTGCAATGCCATAATGTAGCCTGTGAGAGTATCGTCTGCTTTAAGGTACCTCACAAATGTTATGTTTTTATTATGAATTGAAAGGAGTTAGGAGGTTTATCAGTGTGATAAGCTGTAAGGCTTTTATTGTTATTTTAAATAAAAACATTGTTTCTAATAAAAGTGTTTATTTTATGAATGAGACATAACCCCCATTCTTTTTCAATAATTAATGATATTGGATATCAAAATGGATATGGTACCATGTTGCAAATAAACATGTGCCCATCAAATTTTCTTAATTATGAAAAAAGTTCTATTAAAGGGGAAACAATTGTTGTCTGACAAATAAAAAGAACTGATTTTCTCTTTCAGTAGATAGGCTTTTCAAAACAAATATCTTTAGTTGACCGCAATGGTTCCATCCCACCATATTGAAATTTGAGTCCATATTATTGAAAGCACTGGCAAAGGACATTAAGAAAAATAAGAAAAACAATCATGTATTCTTTTGTTACAGTTGTCTTTTAAAAAGTATTTTGCAGTATATGCCACAAGGTGAGATATTGTGAAGTAAAATAGATGATACCAAAATTAACATCCTCTTTAACAGGAAGAAGTGCTTGTCCACCCACCAGGTACATGCTGCCCACAATGTGTCATACCGCCCACCTGTAAATTTGCTGGCCAAATTATACAGGTAAGTGAATCAACCAATTGTACATACCGATACACTAAAATTGACCTAAGTTATAGTAATCTGATTTGAAAATTGATTAAGGAGATAAGATTATTGAAACTGCACAAATGCAATGTTTTACAGTATGATCAGTAAAAAAACACTTGGACTTTCCCTTGTAATTTCTTTGCAGTTTAACACAGTGGATGCCATCACTAGTAGCAACATCATATACAATTCTTTTCACTTAAATTTATTAAATTGTCTAAGAGATATAAGTAATTCCCATCTCTTCTTCCAGTTTTCATCCATTCCACAATCATATTAACAGAAAAAAGTATAGAATGTATTAATAATATTTTTAGTAAAGTAACTGCATTTAATTGATAAGTTTGCAGACGACATTTCAAAATGTGATGGAATTGAAAAATAATCTTCTGATAGGGCAGAAAACATTGTGGGAAAATGAGAAATTGCTCGTTAAGAGCATTTTCTCCTTTTCCCACAATGTTTTCCAGAGTTAACTGCAACAAACTTGTCAATTGTTGTTTTTGTTTGGTGATGGGTTAATCTATCCTATATGTTGTTCCCTGTTTAGGATGGTGAGCGATGGTACCAGGATCCGTGTACCTTGTGTTACTGTGAGTCAGGCAGGACAACCTGTTTTACCCAGCATTGTCCCAGCTGTCCTGATGGGTATGATATGATTAGGGAACCAGGGGAATGCTGTGGCACTTGCAGAAAAAGTAAGAGCAAGTTATATAATGGTTATAATAAGAACACGGAACAATACAGAACAATATGGAAACCAGGGAATGCTGTGGCACTTGTAGAAAAGGTATTGGCAAGTTGTTAATTAGTTAGCCCAGCAATATGGTACAGGAACCAGGGTAATGAATTGGCGGTTGGAGAAAAGGTAATAATTCATTAATAATAATCAATTCATGCATATAGGCAACCAAGGGAATACTGTGTCCCTTGAAGAATAGGTTAGGGAGATTTATTGACAAGTTAGCACAGTAATATGGTATAGAAACCAGAGTGTGTAGTGCTGTGTTACTTTAGGTTAGGGAGATTTATTGACAAGTTAGCACAGTAATATGGTATAGAAACCAGAGTGTGTAGTGCTGTGTTACTTTAGAAAAGGTAAGGGCACCTTTTTAAAATGCTAGCACAAAAAGAGGAGCCAGAGGAATGTTGCGCCTTCTGTAGAAAAGGTAAGGGAGACGTATTGATCAGTTTATAAATTCATACAGTAAGGGAAGCATGAGAATACTGTGGCACTAATGTAGAAAAGGTAAGAAAGACTAATTAACAAGTTATCACACTGTTGCAGTCAATAGAAAATGGGAAATTCTGTAACACATGTCTTAAGGGTTCAATGCAAGATAATAGTAAGTGAACTTACTATAATCTTGCATTGAACCTGTGATGTAGAAAAGTAACTGTTGAGACTTATAATTATCACACTTATATATCAGGTAATCTGTTGGGCTTGTTAAACATGTAGACATGCTTAATTCAACAATCTATTTCTTCATAATAGTAATTAAGATAATTCTATATAATTATGGTCCATTATCCTTCTTATAGGTGCTATCACAAAACATATGATTTTCTTGGTGGAAATGTAGATTCTAAGCAATTGTCACTTTGTGGGAAAAAAACCAATACTCATTAATAGAAATATGAAGAAATGCGACCGTTGTTGAAGAATTCATTTTGTAAATGCGTAACATGACTATGGAATTCTTCTCTTGCAGTGGATTGCAAGCCGGAATGTACAGAATGCTCGCCTATGGCTCCAGACAACTGCTCAGTCTGTACTAACACACAGTTATATGTACAGGATGGTCGCTGTGTACACTCATGTAGAATGGGGTTTTATCCCTCCCCATCCCGTGTGTGTATGCCATGCCATGAGACGTGCTACACATGCAGCTCCGGTACCCAGTATCATTGTGACATGTGTCAGCCTGGACTCATGTGGAAACATGGAGAGTGTGTTACTCAATGTGGGTCCGGGTATTACCTACAGAATGGGAAATGTCTCCGTATGTATGCTTTTGTTCATTTGCTTAGGTATATGAGTCTCTTATTTGATTTTTTTTTTAATGACACACTATCATTAATTGGCCGATAATATTATGCTTACTCAATGTTGATGTGGATATTACTTACAGAATAAAAGATGTTTTGGTATATACGCATTTGTAAGACAAAAACTTGCATGGTTGTACAAGTCTCTTTAGGAAGGTATTTAAAAAGAAATTTAGACTTATTTGCGAATCTGCTCACTCAAATAAGTCCAGTTATACTTACAAAATAAAAAGTGTCACCTTATTCATTCTTTTAGATAACATCATAAAGGCCTAGTTTTATATATGTTTTTGTAAAGAATAACACAGATTTATTTGCTCATCTGACTTCTTAGCATTCACAGGCAATGAAGCATGGACTTAGGATTAAATGCAAAGCTATATAGTAAAACACAAAAGTTAAGCACAAACCATATTCTTGCATTTGTGTAAAAATAAATATTCAATGTTGAAAGGCATGATATCCTTAACAAATATGTGTAATCAGGCATCAGACATATCAGTGTGCAGTGTTCAGCCAAATAAATCACACCTTTATTTAAAATTAGTGAATGAGTACTTATTTCAAATACACTCTATTACAGAGTTTCTATAATTAGTATATTTTCCTTTTTCAGAATGTAGCCCCCGATGTAAAACCTGTACTGGTCCCAGACCAGAGCAGTGTATTGCCTGTTCTAATGCTGCTCAGGTTGTTTTTCATGGCGAGTGTGTGGACCAGTGTCCAGACAACTTCTTTATTAAAGCAGGAAAATGTATCGGTAAGATGATGTTGTGTTAGAGGAAGAATACATAATGATAGTATAAAGTTATGCTATGAATGAAAAGTGACTTCATAGGACTTATTCTATTTCAACGCTCATAATTATGAAGCAAATTATTAAATAATAAGAATACATTGTTTTCAAAATTTTAGATTAGCCAATGTCTTTTACAACTGTCAATCACAGTCTGATATGATGAGTTTGGAAACAACTTACATTCCTTGAATATGATATTTAGAGGGGTCTCAGTTGCCTAGTGGTTAGAGTACAGAACTTGGAATCGATTGGCCCCTCCCCGGTTGGTCAGGCATTTGGTTTTACATGAGAGATAGTCTGCTGACTGTCTTAGGGAATGCTTATGGTTCTATCCTGCTTAACCAGCCCTCACAGGCCATTGAGTATCGGGGTTTTCCTTCATCAATAAGAGTCGGGAATCGCAAAATAACTGAAATAATGTTTACCCTATGTAAAACCCATAATAAATGAATATCAAATGAGACAACAAGGTTTATTATGTTGTAAAGACCAGCCAGAGACCACTTCATACGAAACATTTCCATATAGTTATTAACTTGAGTAATGATTATCACAAATGTTAAAGTTATTTGCAATATTTCTATCATATAAAGGAGGTTCTTTTCATTTTCCCCCCTTCCACACACACACACACAGACACTTTATCCCTATCTTGTAATCCAGTATGATGTAAAAGTTTGAAATAGTTTTTAACAAACATTATAAAGAGAAAGTCATTTTTTTTGCACATGTTTGTCATATGCAATTTCTTTCAATATAAGGGAATAGTTTAAGCATGTAGTATATGTGTATTTCAGCATGTCACCCCACATGTAAGACATGCACACCAGATGGGAAAGGTTGCGCAACCTGTTGGGAAGGGGGTTTACTCCACCTTGGACAGTGTGTCACGCGATGTTCTATTGGATACTACGCCAACAAGGAAATTTCTTGTTCCCGTGAGTACATTTCCAGGGTTCAGTGCAAGAATTTATACTTATCCTCTTACTTTTATGAAGGACTTGCTTTAGTCTTGCTCACATCAGTATAGATGGTTGTTTTTCCTTCAATATTCTGATGAACGGTATTTAGAAAATCTCTTAATTGTCTTTGAGATCAACCCTTCAACCCTTAAAATGCTGGGTAATTTTCTAGATATCCATTTTTGTGTTGGATACTTTCCAAAACCTTAAGTATTTGCTTAATTTTGATGAGGAAATATACTTAGTGTAGCAAACAGATTAGATCACAGGCCCGCTGCTAATTTACTTCTGTCCTGGATCTAACCTGTTTGCATAAGCATGCATGATGTTGGTTCTAGTACTATAAGGGTTAACACATCTTTAGTATAAAAGATAATAGGATAATTGTCCTCTTAGGATTTTGGAAAAGCTGGGCTATACAGACAATTGACTTTGCAACCCCTTAACACTATATGACATTTGTAAACCATTCTCTTGAAAATACGGATATATGATTTATTTATTTAACAGAATTTATTTTGGGCAATATGAATCCTGTACAATTAATAATTTGATAATTGATAAGCTAGTAACCATATTCCTATGTTTATAGCATGCCATCCGTCCTGCGAGTCTTGCAGTGGTGGCACCAACAAGAACTGCACATCATGCTTTACTGGTGGGCGTGTCACAGAGAAGGGGAAATGCAGGAATAGCTGTCCTAAGGGCCAGTTTGTATCTGTAGATGGAACATGTAGAGGTTAGTATCTTGCGTGTTTAAGTTTAAAGTTTCATCTCTTAGATGGATAACTGGTCAGTGTTTATACAGCTGACAATTTAATGAGTGAAATGAGGATATAATAATTTTTCTATTGACAAGAGAATACATTTAACATAACTGCCATAACTGTTCAAGAAGAGTTTAGAAACCACTGGGACAAAATGATAAATTGCTCCTTATTATAAAATTATCCTTTTTTTGACAATAGTTTTTACCCATTGGGACAAATATGTCTTTTATCACTTTGTTGTCTGCTGTTGCTTTCAAATCAAGTCACAAATGTAAATAAGGCGGAATTGGTTTAGTCTCAAGAAACATTCGGCAAAAACAAGCATTTGCTCACCCATTATAAGTTCTATCTTTCCTTTTAGTGAACTTAACTGTCTTTTTTGAAAAGGTCACTTCCTACAAAGATTTATGTGCGTTATTATTACTGAATCTGTGTCTTGTAAGCAAAACGTATCAACCTTTAGACATAGAGGACCTTGGAAATATTACTGTTATGTTTAATGAACTTAGACATTTGAAATCCTCTATTTAAAAAAGAAGGCAATTCAAAACAGAACATGAAAATGGGAAAGTGGGTAAATTACCACATCATCTATGAATTGATATGTGAATGTTCAATTTTTATAGTAAACAATGCAAAAGATGGCATCAAAATGAGGCACTGGTGAATAATAATATGTTTTACTCATTAACATAGAAACATGACTTTATTGACAGTGTGTGAGACGGGTTGTTCGGAGTGCCATGAAGCCTGGAGTGGTGGGACCTCCATATGTAGTGCATGCAGCAAAAAGAGCCTAGTTCCATCTGGCAGTGAATGTATTGACAAATGTCGCCCTGGCCAGTATCAGGAATACAGAGCTTGTAAAGGTATGTGCAGAGCTTAGCCATGTTTCTTGATGAAGTTTTTTTCATTGGGTTTTTACATCGCATCAACATTGAAATCAGTTATGTTGCAATGCCAGCCTCATAATCGATTGAGGAAAACCCCAAACTCAAATGCTCAGAAGGGTTTGTCCAGCCGAGTATATCTATAGACGGAAAACCCCAAACTCAAATGCTCAGAAGGGTTTGTCCAGCCGAGTATATCTATAGACATTTTCTAAGCTAACGAGGAGACTACCTCTCAAAATCCAAATGCCATTATTGGGTTTTAATATCATGCTGAGAGGGGCCTTGCGATATTTTTAATTTGTGCAAATGGGAGAGAACAGAAGATGATATTCATGAACTTTAAAATAAAAACATTGGCTCACATAAACTTGTTATACACCTTTGTAAAAGGTATTTCTGATCATGATATAACTTTGAAATGATGTGCAACCATAAAGTAGACTGCTCCATTTATAATAAAATATTTTTTTTTTACAATGGATACCACAAACATTTTATCTTTGTTTCAATTTTATTTAGATTGTGGAGAGAATTGTTTGTTTTGTTCATCACCAACAACGTGTACCAGATGTGCCTCTTCAATACTGCTACACAAAGGGCTATGTGTGGACCACTGCAGCCAGGGACAGTTTGAGGACAGAAAGACAATGTCGTGCAGAGGTATTGAAATTAACTCATCTTTTACCTTAACCCATTACCAAACATTAAAGACATTTGACACATTTGTTGCAGTCGACTATGAAAAAGTTTGTGGGAAAAGGAAAAATTGCTCTTATCAAGCTTTTTCTCCTTTTCCCACAATGTTTTCTGCCCATCGGGAGATTATTTTTCAATTTCATCACATTTTAAAACGTCATCTGCAAACTTTTTCAATTTTGGACATTCGCAAATGTGGAGTTTGGTAAAGGGTTAAGGCTAGTTGAAACTAAGAGAAAATGCATGGGACAAATATGTTGAGTGAAATATATTTTCTTGGTAATATTGGGTAGAAACCATTGTAGTAATAATACGATCTGATTTATGACAGAGCCCTCTTTTACAATCTTTTCTAACATAGAAGTTTGTTACTGTTTTTAGGTGTGTTCGTTTAATGTTCGTTTCAGCAAAAGATTAAGAAACTATTTTGACAAATAGGGAAATAGTTTGTCACAAGATTTGTCTCCTTTTATCAAAATTTTTGCATTTAATTCCCCAAACTGACAATAATTTCAAATTGAACAATCCTTCAAGTTTTATTGCATTATATATATATCAAGAAATAAATGATTGATTATTTATTACAGATTGTGGTTCAGACTGCTTGCAATGTTACACGGACAGGGATTGCAGTGTGTGTAGTAGTGAGACCTATCTCAAGTCTGGACAGTGTGTACGGACATGTGGTCAAGGTCATATGCCCAAACCAAACACAAGGGAGTGTATAAGTAAGTGAAATACCACATAAATTAGATTGTGTGAAATTCAGATTGGATGAACATCACTAAACTATACATAACAAAACTTTTAACCCATCACCACACCATAACTTCATTTGACCAGACTGTTGCAGACAACTCTGGAAAACATTGTTGGAAAAGGAGAAATTCCCACAATGTTTTTTGCCCTATCAGAAAATTGTTTTTCAATTTCATCACATTTTGAAGTGTTGTCTGCAAACTTTTTCAATTTGCGACAGTTAAAAATTTGGCATTTGTTAAAGGGTATAGATAACACACTAAATAGATGTTTCATAAATATCTTAGTAGAATGATAGTGTAGATAGAGTGTAGATAGAGCCAAATCTTGATTCGATATTTCATTACTTATTACTCCTTTTCTCTCATACAAACATAATTCAATATACCTTTTACAGGCAACTTAAAAAGTTTATTGTGAGCAAAGAAAAAATTGCTTGTCTTGACCAATTTCCCCCTTGGTCACAATGGTTTCTCTATGATATCTCGGGGTTTTCCAAGAAATCATGATGGAAATGTTTTTTTCCATCATTCATTACTAAAACTTATTTACTTTATATTGATTGTGACAGCAGCTTGAAGATTATACATTTCAATATATTTCGATGACTGCTTCTTGGAAACAACACCAGTACATGTGCTGATGTGTGGGTTATTTCTGGCAATTTTCATGCCGCCTGATAGGGATTCATACCCAGAACTATTAGTACAAGAGGCAGACTGATATTGAATATTTGGAATCTGATATATAATTTTATAGGATGTTGGAAAACAACAACATAGTATTTAAAAAAGAACTCAATAGAAATTACTTTTTTTCCAGGAAACACAGGTCCACCAATATTTCAGGTTCTAAAGCATGTGAAGGTTGAGAGTGATGAAATGGTTACCTTGGATACAAGGTTATTCTATGCTTCTGACCCGGACTTGCCCGCAGATGTGTTGGTTGTTGTATTGGACGATGTTCCTGAGAATGGGGATATTGTAATGGCTAACCAAGGAAAAGACGTCAAACTCTACAAGGGGGATAACTTTACGATACACGATATGGAAAATGGATTGGTGCGGTTTCGACACTATGTAGGAAACACTCAGAAAAGTATGTGACATATGATATTATTCTTAATCCAAAATGTTAAGTATCAAATTCAAACATAAGAGATTTAAGATATTGATGGTCAAAAATTGCTTGTGACAGGCAAATTTCTTGGCATTGGTTTTTGCCATAATTGCTTCCCTAAAAATATTTCCTAGGAATGTTGTTTTATGAATTGCTGTCTGCTGTAGAGATAATTCAGGGCTGTCTTAATTATGAATGATTAGTGGTGTTCTCCTCATTAATAATGTGCTGGGCATTGCTAAATAAACTACACAGTTCGTGATGGGTTATAAAATGTTTTATTAATTTTATTTGATTTAATTAATTTTCTCTTTCATAAATAATCATTCTATCATGCCTTGGAGCATGCTGTTGAACAAAAGAAGAAATCACTTGAAACAAACAATTTATCTTTTTCCAAATGGTTTTCTTCCTACTACATGTACCAAACTTTGTAACTGTCACAAGTTTTTGCTCTAAATTTGAACCAATCTATCACGAGGTCAAGAGATATGATAAAAAGATTTCTTTTCAGCTTATTTACATAATGCGTTTTTGCTCTTATTCGCAGGTAAAGCTGTGATACATATTAGTGACAGTCAGCTGGACAGTGATCAAGGAGACTTGTACTTCCAGAGTGTTTCACAATCCGCCATTACCCTGGCTTCAAGGGCAGTTCTACATGCCACAGTGGGGGAGTTTACACCCATATCTAAACAACATCTTGACTTGAACACCACTTCCAACCCAACAGATGTCATCCTTACCGTCATACAAGGTATGCATGGTGAAAACATCGGTAGTAAATGTAGTTTATGGTTAATAGTTTTATAAATGATTGTACATTTTTCTATGTATTGTCAAACTTGCCTTAAGTAGCTATCCTTTACAATTCATGAAATGAATTTTATTGCTTGTTTTCTTTAAAACATGCAGCTTAGTTAGCATGTTTTCTTTGTTTGTTATTTTTCATTTGTCTGGCATATTAAGGTAAGATAATGAAAGAAGATCAACTTTCTATAAATGTAATACTATTTATAAACAGCATCAACAGAATGCTTTATTAAATATATCTATCTTAAAGGTGCTTCTGCACAGATGTGAAGTGAACTTACCAACTTGCAAGAATGAATGAAATAATGACTTTTATAATATTGCAGCTGTTATGATTTTCATATTATATTTTATATTATAAACAGGACCCCGTAATGGATATATATTTGCCAAACATATTCGTTCAACGATCCACAGTTTTACCCTGGCCGACCTGCAAGCAGGTGTGGTGGGGTATAAACATCACTCTAGAGAGAAGGTCACTTCAGACATGGTGGAGTTTCAGGCATCAGACGGCATCAACATCTTAACATTTCTGTTTTATGTGGAGATCAGAGATAGTGTGAGTAAACCACTGTATTAGAAATATACTTCTTTAACTTAATCCTTTCCAAAACAACAAATTTTCGACTGTCCCAAATTGAAAGAGTTTGCAGACGACATTTCAAAATGTGATGAAATTGGACAATAATCTTCTGATAGGGCAGAAAACCTTGTGGGAAAAGGAAAAATTGCTTGTTACGTGCAATTTCTCCTTTTCCCACAATGTTTTCTTAAGTCGTCTACAACAAAGTGGTCAAATGTCGTTATTGTTTGGGAAAGGGTTGAAGGCTGATATTGCAGGGGTAACATTTAATATTTGAAATAGGTGGGTGATTTTCAAATGTTAGCAGGAGTATTGGAGACATCATCAGTAGGTCATAAAACTGAGCAAAGAAGCCGGGATTCCTGGTCAAAGTAGCGAGGGGAAATCCCTAGCCCCGGCTCTAAATGAAACCTCTGATATTGACGGAATTTTAAAATGATTTTAACATTTTTTGTATACATTATTTCAATGGTAAGCTATAGTTGAAAACGGTTTAACATGTATTTCCACTATCAACAAATGGTGTTGTATATAATCCAAATAAAAGGACTTCACTTCTCAATATAGTATGCCTTTTAATGCCTATTTCCACTTCTTTAATTCTTCTCCAAAAACTACATTGGGGTTACTCACTCAATTCATTACTCACAATTTAAATGTAGAATTAGTCTAGATGTCTGAGTATTGCATTGGTCATGGTTTAAAACAATTAAACACAACTAAACCAGGTAGATACTACTGTTCCTTACAGCATAAGATGCCCCACATCCCCTGCCCCCACCCCTCCCAAGGCTCCGAGAGGATTGAAACCTCCCATAGACCAAAAGGGCAAAAGCCTGCTTGATTTTCAGTATGAATACAGACTGTGAAAGCAAGGCCTAGCGATACACAACAGAATTTTGGGGCATGTAAAGCTAGTTTTGTGATGTTATCGATAACATATTCTTCAGGATAACATGGCTCAAATTATACTACGCAACAAGGTGAAACATGTAAAGCTAGGGAAGATATAATAAATATTGGACAATCTACTTCTGAAATAAATTCATACATAATTACTGAACACCATTGATTAAACACCAAATAACTATTTTTTTACTCCAGGATGACATGGCCCCAATTATACTACACAACAAAGTGGGACATGTAAAGCTAGGGGAGATGTTACAGATATCAAATGAACTACTTCTCGCTAAGATCGTAGACGAGGAGAAAGCTCAGAATGAAGAAGTCATTTATACACTTGTACCTCCGCTGAATAATCCACAGGAAGGTTTGTAGCTATAGAAGTTTGTTTTATTTTTGCAAACTTAGAACTCGGGGGTCCCTGGTTTGAGTCCCACCAACACCTCTGGTTTCATAGGAGTGACCTTTGGCAAGTGACTTCAGAGCCTAGTCTAGTACTGGTTGAACCAGAAAAGCTGTTACACAACTATGAAATTATTGATATGGTGTTAAGCACCATACCAACAAACAAATTTATTTTTGCAAATGTGGTTTAGTATCCAGGAAACTGACATCAGGAATGAATTTGATAAGCTTCATGCCTCCGTCACAATCGATAATAAATAAGTTTTAACTAACAACTCCATTCATAGAATTTGATTTGAGAACCAATTTTAAAATTCCAGGTGAGATCATGATGGTGGTGCCAATTCCCCCAGATGGTATTGGTAATGGGTGGGAGGATATGGGGGATGGGACAATGTCTGCACGGATGACACGGTTTCTCCAGCGAGATATCGACGAGGGTCGCATCTTCTACAAAAATAGAGGCAGCGCAGCTCTTACCGATATTGTCAAATTCGAGGTTTGTTTTTCTCATTTGTATGAAGATTCTTTTTTATCCATCTATTTGTTAATCAGGACAGCCATATGCTGAAAGGAAAAGGATTAGGTACAGGATGTACAAAATTGTAATTCAATCTGAAGCATGACTAATAAATTAAAGCCCATGTTGAATGTAAAGAAGAGACCAAAGCCACCATGCCTTTGTTAACTCACTTGAGCTTTTTAAATGAATATTGATATCATAGTATGTACCATTTATACATTTGCATATATTATTCTTCCTAAAAATGGTTTTATCTTAGTTTGAAATTCCATTGCAAGCCTTGGTGAAAGACTATAGTAGGCCCCTCACTTTTGGGATGGACTAACTGTCATCTGGAATTGAAATCTTCATTTTGACGCTTATTCATATTTCTTTCTGTAAACCATTCACTGCTTTAATCCTAGGTTGCAGACACATCCTCATCTAACTCGGTGCTTCCAGACCAGTCCCTTATGATTACTGTTCGAGAAAAATTATTCCTTGGTCATGCAATACATCCAACTTTGGCGTCAGATGTTCGGCTTGGATTAACAGTAAGTAGAAATAAATGATATGTTTTTGATTTCCATTTTGCAAGAAACTGTTACACCTTGAATGTGTATGGCATTAATGTTGTTGATTTCCCTGCCTAATTGTATTTTTGTAGGATCAGTAAATTGAACAATCAGAATGATCTCAAAAATGAGGTATTGACAAAGATGGGATGTCAGTAACATTATAACTAATTGATGTGCTTTTATAAGGTTTCTATATTATGATCAAATACATATCGGACCAAGATTCAAATTGACTCAAGCTTTCATTGGGAAACCATAACATCCAATTGATGACAAAAGAATGAGCAAAATCTCCTTAGTTGATATCCCAACATTCTTATCTGATAGCACAGGCATTTGAGTTCTCCTTTAAAATGAAAAGGTATTTATATTATGCAACCTTTTTCTTACAGGCCCACGAAAATCAGCTTGTACCAATAACCAATTCAGACCTAGCCTTCACGGATCCAGACACCCCCCCAGATAAGATAGTGTACTCCATTACACGCCCACTGAGTATTAATGATGGCCTACTAGAACAAATAGAACGGCCATTCCATCAAGTAAAACAGTTCACACAAGAGGACGTTAACAGTAACAGAATCATTTACAGACCACATGATCATGAGATTGGCTACAAGGCAAAAGATGTCTACTTTTATTTTACAGGTTTGTGTGTTTTCAAACATTACCATTTTTGACTTGTAGTTGTTTGAACTTAAGATATTTTACATTGTAATTGGAGGAATAAACAAAACCTAAATTTCATTATTTGTATCAAGATTGTCAGTTTATGTCTACCACTCTAAATGCTAGAAAACATTTAAAGCCTGTCAGCACTATTGATTGAGGTTGATCAAAGGCTAAGACTTTTCCATGTTTGTCAACAATTTAAGAAACAAGATATGGTAATATTAACCCTTAGAATGCTGGGTTAATTCTAAAAAAAAGTGTGTCGTCTGCTTTCCAAAATCTTAAGTATCTATTTAATTTGGATGGGGAAAGATACTTGGAGAAGTAAACAGGTTAGATCACAGGCCAGCTGACAATTTACTTGGCAGCTGGCCTGTATCTAATTGTTTGCATAGGCATGAAGTCTGTTCCAGCACTATAAGGGTTTAAGGCAGTTTGATCAGTTATGTACATGTTATTTCAGTATCTGATGGGGAAGAAAAGCATGTACTGGAGGAACATAAATTTTCCATCCATATACTCCCCATCAATAACCAACCACCAAGGATCAACACACTGTCACAGCTGGTCCATGTGTCCCAGGCAGGAACTGTTCCCATTGGTCCATCTGTAATGGTGGTTACTGATCAGGACACGCCCCTTTCGGATTTATCTGTAACACTGGCCAAGGCTCCAATGGCTGGAACACTGGAGAAGTCAGAGGATGGAATGAAGGCCACGCTTAGACAAGGTAATGTCAACATTTAGATGTTTTTGCTTTTTCTACAACAATAAATCTACTGTGAAGCAGCTTGTTTAATGAAATGTCCACTTATCAAAAGTAATTCTGTGTACCTTAAACAGTTACTTAATTTTAGGTATTTTGATGAGAAAAATATGAGATGAAAAATCGAGAAACTTAATTCATTGCATGCTTTTCCCCTTGTCACAATCATTTCTACCAAATATCTCAAAGCAAACTTTGTTTTAACATGCATTTAAGAAGTCATATGCTAGATTTAAATTTTTAAATAGGGTAATCTGTTTGACAAGTTTTGCTTAAAAATGCTTGGTAAAATGTATATAGAAATGTAATAGAATTGAATTCAAACCTTTTTCCAAAGACAAACAACTAAAAGGTGTTTTGGCATATCAAATTGGAATGATTTTAACAGAAAAAAAGATTTCTAACAATGATTAAAAGATCTGTACATTAATGAAGTGTTTTTTGAATGTTTATATCACACTAATCATTAGTTCTCATATGGTTTGCTACAAGTTCCTTAAAACAGGGAAAATTTAAAATACATTCAAACTTGTGTTAAAAGGCCAGCCTATGGGACAGAGTAAATTGGCTGTTTAAGACAGATTGGCTGCTTAACACAAATTGATGTACATGTATACTATAAATCTAACAATGGGACTTTCAGTAGTGGTTGTTTAAGGCATGTTGGCTGCTTAAAAGGGTGGTTGCTTAACACAAGTTAGACTGTAGCACTAAACTTTTAAAACTTATTTTCAGGTGACATCTTTACCTATTCTGAGTTTGAGCAAGGTGTATTTGTTTATGTACATGATGGATCTGAGACATTGAGTGACAGTCTGACATTAGCTGTCAGTGATGGGGAACAATTGACGGCAGCAAAGATTGACATATCAGTTATACGGATAGACAAGGCATCCCCGTACATGCTAGCACAGTCCTTGTGTAGGCTTGTTGTTACAGAAGGTAAGATTGTATCATTGAAATGAGAGCATTATTTGATAAATTTGTATTTCTTTTACGAATTTTTGTTGGTCCTAGTACATGTGGATGTTTTTAGTTTAACCTGTTTAACCCTTTTGTTGCTGGAACCAGTTTCATGCTTATGCAAACAGGTAAGATCCAGGCCAGCCGCCAAGTAACTTGGTGTCTGGCCTGTGATCGAACCTGTTTGCTGTTCTGGGTATCTTTCCTCATCAAAATTTAGCAGATATTTAAGGTTTTGGAAAGCAGATGTCACATAAATCTGTTTTTAGACAAATTATGCAGCATTCTAAGGGTTAAAATGAAAATATTGCCTTCTTGAAAAAGCTTAGAGATAGAGACGAGTGTCCATATCTGAGTTTCTAAAAACAGTTTATTAACTCTTACTAAGTCAGTAATCATTTGGTGTACCTTATATTGTTAAGATGATCTAATTAAGAGTTAACATCCTTTCATACAAGTTGTATTAAAGTGTTGCCTCAATATTGCCAATATACCAATGACATGTTACAATGACCTTTTAGCTTACCAAGAAAGGTGCATGGTGTTTGTTTATTACAGAAATGTGAGCATTAGCTTACCAAGAAAGGTGCATGATGTTTTTTTATTACAGAAATGTGAGCATGTAATATCCCCCCTTTTTAGTTATGATTGTTTATTGTATTGATGAAAGTGTATGTAAGGTAATTGTCAATTGATTTATGGGTGTTTTATAATTGAGCAAAGAAACCTCTCAAAGACCACATTCACATCCAATCAGTGTATAACTCTCTTTATCACTGATCAGCAACTGTTTGGTGTCTAAATGTATATATCCATAAATGATCTATGTAATGTTGTAAAAGCTCTTGAACATGCATAAATTATCTACAAATGTTACACTATACACCATGTTATAGGAACATCCGAAGTGGTCAAGCGAGAGATACTTGGGTTTGCAGACCATGATGATCGAGACGAGCAGTTGCAGATCAGGCTTGTAGAACAGACAGTTCATGGGAAATTGTTACTGAGAAATACACAGGTGTTTGTCAATACAATCTTCTCTCAGGAGGATATAAATAATGGACATCTCAGGTGAGTGAAAGACTATGAAACCCATGATAGTAATGAATCTTTCCATGACATACTAGGGCCTGATGGCTAATGGTTAGAGTAAAGGTCTTCTAATTGCATGGTCCCTCTCCATGTGGGTTCAAATTGCAGTATGAGTTGATTTGGATTTTCATAAGTGGTAATTCATTTGGTGACTTACAGAATACCCATGGTTCTAGCTAGCTTCACCGCCCCTTATTGTGAGATAATCTTTGGGTATTCCTCTATTGATTTTATGCAGGGTGTAAAAATCTTATTTAAATACTGTTGATGCTATGTAAAACCTAAACAAAATTTGACGACACACTTATTAATGAGCTTAGGATTATCAAAGGAAAACCAGTCATGAGTCTATATAAAATGTAACTCATGGTTAAATTCATGCAGCATGAATTTGCTTCATCAATTTTTAATCTGATATATTTTGTTTATTATTTTGGAAATATAATCAATGCATTAAGCTTTATGTAATCTCTTCCTGTGGTTTTGATTGCAGACTGATACAAAGAAAGTCTAGCTCCCCATGAATTCAGTGTTAACAAACTTGTTTACCATTTTCTACCACACAGTTTCCTGGCTGATGCTGAGATTGGAGACAAACCTGTGACAGAGGTGGTGCTATTCAATGTCACAGACACCAGTAAAAACACACTACCTCGCCAAACCCTCACTGTCCTCATAGAGCCAGATAATAACCAACCTCCAAGGGTGAAGGTCACACCAAAGGTCAAGGTATGAGGTCATGAATTCTTTATTATTGTAACCACACTGGTATCTCTGTGACCTGAGAAATCCACCTTGTACATAGATGTAGGATTACAATTTTTTTGTTATGTGTCCAGGCTTATAACACATGTCCTATGAACGTTCACGTAGTGTAGTTCAATGAATGCGGAATTATTGAACCATTATGTTATATCATTATCTTTGGTTGGTAACTCATACTTTAATAAGTAAAAGTATGAGTTGAAATTTATTTTTGTTTCTTACTCAAATGAAATACTATTTAGATAATGCATTTGACAGTTTCATTTGAAAACATAAGTTCAACAAAAGTAGCCTTGCAAGAAGCAATTACATGGCGGCTACCTTATTTTGTCAGAGATAATTTCATTGGATAAAGCAGACGAGTTAAGATTAGAACTTTTAGACGATAAAGTAGCGCTCATAAAGAGGAGCTCAATTGTTGTTACCCTTACTCAAAGTCTGGTGACTTTAACACAACTCGGATAACACTGTCTGAGATTTGCTGTACTGAAACTGTAACTATTGTATTATTATGCACATTTTACTCTAGCAGATACCTTAAGAATTAAGGATGAGATTAAACAATTTCCATTTTGTTAAAACAATTCATTAAATGTTATTTGCCAGGTTGATGAAGGTGACCTTGTGGCCTTGACCTCTAGTGATATTGCTGTAAATGACCCTGACACGCCCTTTGACAGATTGGTTGTGGTCATAGAGAAACAACCAGGGTTTGGTGATATAAAAGATTTCGCTCCAAGTAAGTATCCTTATAACAATTGATCAGTTGACATAACTCCGCCCAAATGTTTGGTGGATATGCATACCAGCTTTAAATTAATACCTTCAATCCTTTTCAAAATGGTTGCGATGTCTTGCCAGTTTTGAAATTAACTATCAGGAGGGTCCTGATTTGAAAAAGACTTGGGCAAATTGACTTAGAAAACTTATAAAAGCATTTAATGATGCTAATTGATTCTTAGATGAATTCTAGAATCAAAACTTACCTCCCTGAAAGCCAAATAGGGGTTATCATCAAATTTCAAAATTGCTCAAAAATTAGTTCTAAGGTTTCAACTTGGCTAGAAAACACCTTTGAATCTGAAATGTTTTTCAAGATCACCATATGGTTGAACCAAAAGCCCAAATCAGGCTTATCAGCAGATTTCAAACTCACTCAATTTTGATAACAACTTAAAGAAAAACTTCTTCATATATTTGATGCAAAGTAAAGTAAATGTAACTGTTTATGTTTCTGACTTCAGCTGAAGGTTCTGAAGTATTTGAAGACAGACTGGTTTCCTCCCTCCCCTATGATGATTTGGTGAATGGCTACATTATTTATGCTCAGACAAACCACAAAAACAAGGAACCAGTCAAGGACAGTTTTCTTTTCCATGTGACTGATGGAGAAAACAAGTCCCCCACATATCGCTTTAATATTACCATACTGGTGAGTGTTATATGTCTACCTTAATTTAAGCCATTTTTTGTTTATATATACATGTCAATGTTTAATACACCTACTGGACAGGCCTACAAAATCATGAGGAATTGATCTTAGTGAGTAACTTCTTCTTTTATCAAAATGGTTTTCACCCATTGTTGCAAACAGTATGTTATTTCTTATACTTTAAAATCATTTTATGGTCTATAATTTGGAATATTTATTTTATTATGTTATAAGTAATTGGCAAATATACTGTTTAATAAGGTTTTTTACCACTGAAGGTGTCTGATAAACAAAAATGCTATATGTTAATGGATTTTGATAAGTAATTAGCATAACTGATACTAGAAGTTCACTGGCGCCGGATCCCATAATAATAACCTATATCTATAAATAACATTATTTATAGATATAGGTTATTATTATGGGATCCGGCGCCAGTGTAGAAGTTGTCTTTTCAGCAGTTATGCTGGAATGGTTCTTTCAACTTGAAATGATTTTGTTAGATGTATAACCCTGTATTACTTCTGTATACACGCTGAATGATCTTGTCTGGCAATGCACCTTAACCCTTATAGTGCTGGAACAAACTTCATGCTTATGCAAACAGGTTAGATCCAGGCCAGCCACCAAATTAATTGGCAGCTGGCATGTGATCTAACCTGTTTGCTATTCTTAGTATCTTTCCTCAACAATATTATGAAGATATTTAAGGTTTTTAAAAGAAGTGACACAAAAATCTATTCTTATAAAGTTGACACAAAAATCTATTCTTATAAAGTTACCCAGCATTCTAAGGTTTAAAATCCCATTCAATCATGCCTCTGTATTACTCATTCCTAGCCGGTCAATGATGAGCCACCGAATGTTGTCACAGAGCAGATATTTGTTCATGAAGGACAAACAGTTGCTGTAACCAATGCATCTATATACATTGTTGACATGGATACCCCACCCAGTGATCTAACTATTACGATAGAGACATCTCCTACTACTGGTATGTTAACAGTGGTGTTTATTTATTTGTTTGTAGTTTAATGCCATTTTATTCCTCATATTTTCATAAATATATATTTTGCAGTGATAATATTACAAAGGTACTTTTGGTTTGATTGCAGTGATCACTGCAGTCAAACCAAAAGTAACTTTATAATATTTAAACTAGTTTTTTAGTGTAAATGCAATGTACTATTTCCTTAGTGCCATTGTGGAAAGTCATAACTTTACTTTGTGTGAGTTAGATAAGGCAGCATGTCAGGAACCTGCATTTCTTTCTTTTTTTCTCTAGGTAGTCATGATATTTCTCAAGGAGGAGTATCAGAGCAAACATTGTTGTGTTTTTGGATTAATTAAGCAGTTAGCACTTATGTGATTTGCCTATTGTTTTGTAAATTATATGAAATCTAAATATTCCATTGGAGTTTTGTGGCAAAATATCAATCTACATTCATGTAATTAATAGGGATTTCTAATTTGCAGGCCTAGTCCTGATTTCAGGCTTTGAGATTTTAAACTTTCCTTCTTTGTTCATATTGAAGATGTTTTAATTCAGGCTTCAAGGAATGATTTTCAAGCTTGAGCATTCCTTTACAATAGCAGGCATGCTAATCAAGCCTACTGTATAACAAACTTATTCTGATAAACCCAAATCTCTTGAAAGCTGATGAAAACAGAGACATTTGTATAACATTTATGTTTGACATACAGTGAACCCTCGTTTATCCGGACACCGATTATCCGGATGTCTCGCAATCCGAACAAAATTGTAAGGGAACGGAATTATTGGACCAGTTTATTGCAGACGACTTTTGAAAACATTGTGGGTAAAGGAGAAATTGCTCGTGACGAGCAATTTCTCCTTTTCCCACAATGTTTTCTGCCATATCAGAAGATTATCTTTGAATTTCATCACGTTTTGATATGTCTTCTGCAAACTCTTTCAATTTGGGACGGACGACAATTTGGCGTTTGCTAAAGGGTTATAAATATACACCGCTCATACAGACCGTTTATGTCTTAATTTGAATAAGAACATGCTCTGCTTCATTAGTCCGGATTATTCGGTAAACCGGACATTTTGTTGGGAACGGACGTGTTCGGATAAACGAGGGTTCACTGTATTTGTATATTATGGATAGATGATACAGGTCTTATATGCAAGTTTTATCTTTTAGTCTTCTACATTTCAATAATCTTAGCCCTTCCACATTTAAAACAATTGCATGTATGATTTTATTTTAGGGGTTATTAAAAGAAAGTCAAGCCAAAGTCAATCTGTGTCAGAATTAGAATTTTTACATTCTGGAGACAGCTTCTCATATTCTGTAAGTATCAAATCAACTCAAGAGCAAAGTCTACAATATCTTTGAACTAGAGAATAGGGCAGTGTTTAACCAAGTGCTTTAACCTATTACCAAACAATAACAACATTTAACCAATTTGATACAGACGACACTTGAAATCATTGCAGGGAAAAGGAGAAATTGCTTGTGACGAGCAATTTCTCCTTTTCCATGATGTTTTCTGCCACATCAGAAGATTATTTTCCAATTTCATCACATTTTGAATTGTCTTCTGCAAACTCTTTCAATTTGGGACAGTCGAAAAAATGTTTGTTTGGTAAAGGGTTAAGGAAAAGAACATTTTTATTCTACTACAATGATTTCCATAATAATCAGGGAATCATGCAATGAGTTATGTTATCTTTTTTCACTTCTTATCAATTTGGGTCTTTGATAGGCCTTGCTGTTAAATGTTCTTATTAGAAGTCTTTAAAAGCTATGAGCACTCGGCAGATTAGTTGCTGTCTTAACCCCTTAATTAATTTTCACAAAATACAACATAACTAGAGTAGATCATGCAATCAACCATTTTGACTGAAGGAGAAATTACTCTCATCATAATGACATCTTCCTAACTGTATTACCTGCTTGAAAACTGTGATCTGCTTCTTTTCAATTTCTGACCAATAGAAATTTTGTCAAAAATGGAATTAATTGTTAATGACTTTTTTTAATTTTATTACAGGACATAGTGAATGAGCTAATGGTGTATGCACATGATGGGTCTGAAGTGTCAATGGACTCCTTTTCCATACAAGTTACCGACGGATTGTTTAACGAGACCAGACGACTGAGCGTGATAATAGGCATGGTGAACGACGAAACTCCGAGAGTTGTCACCAACAGAGGACTGAGGATGCCTTCTGGTATAGATATAGATTGGTTTCCTTTGTTCCAAATGAATTTTCTAACCACATTTATAACTTTACATGATACAAATGACTTGACAATAGATGAGGATATTTTGAATTGTTGTGACAAAAGGGACTGTTCATTTTTAGCACTTTCTTTGTTTGTGGAAATGATTTTTTGATTTTGTTAAGAATATAAAAAACAAAATGTCTTTTTTTTTCCTTTTATAAAGTCTCTTATTGTATTATTGTATCATAATTGGTCCAATTATGAAACATTTGACTCTTAACAAATTCTAGTTGTTGTAACTTTGAATATTAGTTCTCCATTTTGTTTATTTTTCTTGCTAGGTAAATCAAATTAAGTTAGATATTTGAAGTATTTTTCTACACATATATTTTGTTTTATATCTTCCAGGTTCTAAATCTACAATTACAGCAGCCATTTTGAATTCAGACGATATAGATTCTGAAAATTCAAAACTCATTTACACAGTGACCAAGGATCCAAAGATTGGTTCCCTTTATTTGACAAGGAATAATGTTCAAATACAGATCACAGCTCGGGGACCAATCAAATCATTTACCCAGACAGATATCAATGAAGGTAATGCTTATCCATTGACTGCATGTAAAATACTTTTTTTCTTTCATGACATAACTTTTATTTAACATTATAAACTGATTCTTAGAGCACTGTAACGTGTATCGGGTCCCTCTCGGAATAAAGCCATCGTGGGTCACCCATCCAGGGACTAACCACTTAGTACGTTGCTTAACTTCAAGAGAAAGCCAACCACTCTACCGAATCACCCATAAAAGCCGGCTTCTACAGCGAAACTGTAGAAGTAGTGTTTATACATAAACCCTTTTTCTGTCACAGCACATGTAGCAGAAGATTACAAAACAGTTATGATAAATAGAGCAATAATTGCTGGATAACTGTGATTGCTCTTTTATCAAATTGTAGTTTTACCAATACCAGAAAAATCTTGCTAAACAATAAACTTGCTTGTGCTTTAGGATGAATATCAGCCCATTGAAAAAGAAATTAATATTACACTTGAGACATCTAGATTTGTTTCTTTACTAAATATATTTCACCACAAGTAAGTAAAATACCTGGTAAGTTCAAGAAAGAGAACAAAAAGGGTTTCATCTTTTATACTTGCTTTTTTGTTTCTTTCTAGTCAAATAGAAAATTTACTTTGCCTTTTTTCAGTTCATGATTTAATTGTTTTTGACTTGAATTTTCCAGGTCATGTTGAATATGTTCACAGCAGAGGGGAGACCACGGGTAACATTATGTTCAAGTTTTCTGTGTCTGACCCAGAAGGCAATAAACAGATAGATCAGGACTTCTACATCACCATTCTAGGTATAAGCTTGTTCTATCATATATACATGAATACATGTTCTAATGAAACTGCAGCTTAAGAATGAATAAACCTATATGAATAAAGCAAAAAGGAGCTGTTTCTTGATGTTTGATCGAGCCATAAAATCAAGGCTTTGGGAATTTGTTCAGTATTGCAATTATTTACAGACATGTGTGGGTTATAGAATGGCCATTTGGAGTATTTTCATAGATACACCAATTGCCTCATATTGAATTTGGTAATTGCTAAGAGTGAATTACAATCACACAGATTTTACTGTTAAAGTAGATTAAGTAGGAAAATATTTCTGCAATATATCTATGTGAATCTGCTTTAGCATTTGATTCAGCCTTTAATCGAATTGTTAAATGTATTTTCTGGATAAAATAAATAACTTTGATACATTTTTATACAGTTGAGTTATGCTTAAAACCAAAACTGGCATATTTTATGGGTATGACATTCATGCTGTAGTATATTTGGCAAAGCCGGATTAATATGGGATGACCAGTCATGTTTTTAGTGAGTACTTTCATCATTTTAATAAATGGTTTCTAGTGTTGTCAGCTACAATCTATTTGGAGCAAGAAGAAATTTTAAGATTACATTGTATTTTATTTCCTCTTGATTTTAAGAAGATAGACTTCCCCCTGAGAATTTCATTTAATAAGATACTTAGTCATTTGGAAGATTCTTTTTTATTGTATACCACTAACTATTTTAACTAGAACGGCATTAGGATACAACTGATTGTTTGTTTTTTTATTTGCAGAAGACAGACTTCCTCCTAGTATGTTGTCGAATAAGATCTTGCTGGTACCCGAGGATGGGAGAATGACCCTCACTACAGAGTATCTCTCCTTCACGGACGGGGACACATCTCCGTCTACACTGCACTATCTACTCATAAATCTGCCCAAACTGGGACATCTGGAGTTGAATAGTAATCCAGGTAGGCACTTTCCTTCACTTACACTATTCTGATAAAACAAATTCTCTTCTACTGATAAATGGCAATATAGATTTAGATTTAAAAAGATATGGATCATTGATATTGCAGATAAACCTTTATAACGGGTCTATTTCGTATATAACAAGCTAAATAGGAATAAAAGGTGCATTTTTTTTTATATATTTCAATGCGCGAAGCCTCACTTCACATTCCTTAACGAAAACACTTGGTTGCAGGAACTTATATGTAAAGAAATTGAAAATGGTATTTTGCTAAGTCGCAATGATTGTTATTATCAAATTTTGAAAGTTTATGACTCCCAGGCTAAAAACCTTTAATGTATACTGATTCAAACAGGTGTTCCGTTAGAGGAGTTTACCCAGGCAGACATCGCGGCCAATGACATAGTATACATCCATACAAGTACGGAGGAGGTGTATCATGATACTTTTACTTTTTCCGTATCTGACGGAACGAATGAGGTCATCAGAACATTTACAGTCAACATTAGCCCAGTTGATGACTCCATTCCCGTTGTAACATCTAGTGGACTCCTTGCACAAGAAGGAATAAGGAAACTGATTACAGAATTTGATCTTAAAGCTATAGATCCAGATACAAAGGTAGGCATGCCAATGGAGTTAAGCCATATTCAAGGAAAAAAGCCTTTAACCCTTTCCCAAACATCCAATTTTCTACTGTCCCAAATTGAAAGAGTTTGCAGACAACATTTCAAAATGTGATGAAATTAGAATATAATCTTCTGACAGTGCAGAAAACATTGTGGAAAAAAGAAAAATTGCTCTTTAAAAGCAATTCCTTCTATTCCCACAATATTTTCCAGCGTTGTTTGTAACAAAGTTGTCAAATGTCGTTATTGTTTGGGAAAGGGTCAAAGGAAACTAGTTAAACAATCATTAGAGATTGGTTTGAGATTTACATATGCTACAACTCTGAAATGACTTTATGTGCCACTAATTTTCTCAAATTAGAGTTTTTTGTAACTTAACTGTGCAATGTAACAGTCATCTCATTGTCCAATTCAATTACTTGTAATTGTTCTTAGAAGAGAAGTTTCCAGATGTGGCATTACTGATGTAAAATAGAAAACAATTGTGGGCAAACAAGGGAAAGTTCCTACAGACATTAACCCTTAGTGTGCTGGAACCCACTTCATGCTCATGCAAACAGGTTAGATTCAGGCCAGCCGCCAAGTAAATTGGTGGCTGGCCTGTGATCTAACCTGCTTGTTACTCCAAGTGTCCCTCCTCAACAAAATTAAACAGATATTTAAGTATTTTGAAAGCAGACAACACAAAAATATATTTTTAGAAAATTGCCCAACATTTTAAGGGTTAGAACTTACATTATACCTCATTCAATGTACAAGTAAGACATATCTAAGTCTTTCTCTTTGCTTTTACAGTTGTCATTTACAACTGTTTTTCATACATCTACTATTTCTCTATCCTTTAGGAGGATTCAATAATCTTCACCATTGTGAACCCACCAATCCATGGTACCATAGAACATCTCCAGAATAACAACTGGAAGTCTACCTCGGTGTTTACAATGGCCGAGGTTTATGAGAATGAAGTGAGCTATTTGCATGATGGAAGTGAGACGATCACAGACCAGTTCAGGTTCACTGTGTCCGATGGTACAAACAATCGGTTTTCTGTGCTGGATGTAGGGGGTGGTGAAGGGACTCCCATTGAGACCTCGGACCCTGTGGTAAGTGATCTGTGAATGGGTGAAACACTCTGGCACTGGCCAATAAGTTACAACGCAAGTCAGGGTTGATTGCAATACTATGAATAAGTGCTTTATGTTTGTGAAGCACATATTTAAGTCTTACAGTGAACCAACTTACACATTCTTTAATTTTTTTTTATCTCCAACATAAAATGCCTTAACTGGAAGTCATATAAGGTGTAAAAAGGTTTGTTATAGTGTGTTTCTTTAAAAGCCCTTGTAGCTTTGTAGCAAACTATTTCCTCCCTTTTCTTGTATTGTATATTTTCGCCTGTACAATTTTGATATGGGCATGTTTGTTAACCTCCATGATATTGTTGAATGTCCATTGTTGAGGTTTGAAGTGAGTATCTTATCAGTGGGTGCCAGGAGCTCAGATGTTGTCATCAATTTATTTTTATACTTCCTTTAAGTATCTATATTTTCCCCTGCCATAGTAAATATATTCATACATTTCCCTTAGTACTGTTGAACATTCTCTACAGAAGTTTGAAGTGAGTATCTATCAGTTGACAACAGAAGCTTAGTAACTGTTGTTGTCAGAGATATGTATCTAATCTTCCTTGGAATTTCTATGTTTTCCCCTGCCATAGTATAATGTCATTATATTTATATATTTCCCTAGAACTGTAGATTTTTCTATGCAGCAGCTCATTGACTGTCATTTAGCTCTACACTTATGATTTTCCCTGCTTTAGTATGATGTAAAGATGTTATGTACTTACCTATTTGGAAGAGAGTCTTCCAGGGGTAGATTGTTGGCCTTGGGACACGAAGGTGGTGTTTGAATCCTGTGTGTTACTAAATTCTCCTTGTGACCTTTCATCAATCCACAATTGTTGCGAGTACTGGTGATGTATCCAGGAAGCAGAATCGAGAGTGATAAGTCTTAGTTGTAAAAACTTGTTTCACAGTCGGTGTAAAACGAATAAGTTTTAATCAAATGTATTTCCCTAGTACTGTTGAATTTCTTCTCCAGGAGTTTGAAGTGAGTATTCTACCAGTGGATGATGGGAGTCCAGTTATAGTCAGTAACATGGGTCTACACTTCCTTGAGGTGTCAGGCTCCGTCATATCTAACATCATTACATCTCGGGAACTGAAGGCCACAGACGAGGATACGGGCGCGGATAAACTGAAATACGTTATACGATCTGCTCCACAGCTCGGCCGAGTAGAGAGGACTGATAGACCTGGTGTAGATGTACTCTCCTTTACACAAGGTACCAGTTTGTTTGACCCTCATTTACCTTGTCCTTATAAAGGGTATTGTGATTGTTCCATTTGAAAAAAAAAATAATAGCACATGATAATAGTAAATGACACCTTTTTAACCCATTACCAAACAATAACAATATTTTGACCACTTTGGAAAAGAGAAATTGCTTGTAATGAGCAATTTCTCCTTTACCCTCAATGTTTTCTGCCCTTTCAGAAGATTACTTTCCAATATCGTCACATTTTGAAATGTCGTTTGCAAACTTTCAATTTCATACAGTCGAAAATGTGTTGTTTGGGAAAGGGTTTAAGGGAGCCATGATGACAAAAAACGGTGAATTGTACATAGAAATTCCTTGCTTACAGCTGATCTTAAAATAAAGAGTGGTGGAAGGCTGTTTCTCAAACATTTCTAACTGCATTGATTGCCTTTTTAAATGTTTAGGGGAGCCATTGTGACAAAATGGTAAATTGTTCATATAGATTCCTTGCTTACTTTTTTTTATTATTATTCTTTTCTGTTTGTACTCATACCCCTTAGTGTCATCTTGTCATGACATAACAAATGATTGACCATAACATAGGATTAACTGAATATCTCTCTTTTAACAATTTCCCAAACAAATCAAATCTAAAATAGGAATTATAAATGAAGCATCACAATTTAGCAAAAACAGTTTTATATGTATATATTTGTTTGCATGTATGTTTATAAATATAGGATAAGAAATTTGCAAAACATACATTTCAATTAGTTTTACAAGTGGTGATAAATAACAGCAAAATTGCAGAAACTAACCCACAAATTAACCCGTTACCAAACAATAACGACATTTGACCACTTTGTTGCAGAAGACTTTAGAAAACATTGTGGGAAAAGGACAAATTGCTCATAACAGGCAATTTTTCCTTTTCCCACAATGTTTTCTGGCCTAGAAGAAGATTATTAAAAGAATTTCAGTTTCATCACATTTTGAAACGTCTTCTGCAAACTCTTTCATTTGGGGGCAGTCGAAAATTTGCTGTTTGGGAAAGGGTTAATATTGCATGCAAATGCCTCTTGTAGACTTCCTTATTTAGACATGTGTACAACATACATCGTCATTTATACAGGTAACTTGTCAGCTTTCATGTTCGCATTTGCAAGGAATGTTGAAATGTAAGACAAAGGTAATTGATATGAAATTAATGATTGAAAAATGCCATTGCCATCCTCAAATAAAGTCAAACACAACTTATTTGAATAAAAAGATTATTTACTCAGCAAGGCAAACACACAAGTTCTTTTTTTTCTATTTTCAGATGACATCAACAATGGTCATATTCGCTATGTATTAACAGTGCAGGATTCCTCCTACCAAGACAGTTTTACATTTGATGTGTACGATAGTAAGCCCCATCGCGTGCCGGGGAACGTGTTTCACATCACATGGTCATCTGTCAGTTTTGCAGAGCCACTGATTAATATTACAGAGACTGAAGGAGTAATCCAGGTCCCGATCAGAAGGAAAGGAAATCTCAAACAAGTATAGTAATTTTGCTTTTGCTTGGGTGTTGATTCTGTTTTCAACATTTTTTCAGTTAAATTTCATAGCAGTTCATTATGTTCATAGGTCCTTAGTAATTCATTAGTACAAGTCCATATGTGGTAAAGTTAAGTAAATAACTGTTGAAATAAACTGTGTTTACCAAATTTGTTTGAAAAGAAGGTCTCCTTTGACATAGTGAGGGTTCAATGCAAGGCTTAATTAGAGAATTCTTCACAAACATGAAGCACTTAACCCTTTCCCAAACAATAATGACATTTGACAACTTTGTTGCAGACGACTTTAGAAAACATTTTGGGAAAAGGAGAAATTGCTCCTAACGAGCAATTTTTTCTTTTTCCACAAGGTTTTCTGCTCTTTCTTAAGAATATTGTTCAATTTCATCACGTTTTGAAATGTTGTCTGCAAACTCTTTCAATTTGGGACAGTTGAAAATTTGTTGTTTGGGAAAGGGTTAATATAGTCTTGCGTTGAGCACATATTGTATAAACAACAGTGACAGGGGTAAGAATTGCACATCACAACAGTACCCCCTCTTATTATGTATAAATGATTTAATATTTTCATAAAGATGCATCAAAACAAGAAAATATGGAGTAAAAGCTTAAATGTGAAAATACAGCATTTTGATTTGTTGAATGAAAGTTTGATATATTTTTTTCTATTATAATGAAACATTAATATCTCATGAGTATAAGTGTCATGATTATGTTTAACCCTTTCCCAAACGCCAAATTTTCGACTAATCCAAATTGAAAGAGTTTGCAGACGACATTTCAAAATGTGATGAAAATGGAAAATGATACTCTGATAGTGCAGAAAACATTGTGGGAAAAGGAGGAATTGCTCGTTACAAGCAATTTCTCCTTTTCCCACAATGTTTTCTTAAGTCGTCTGCAAAAAGTGGTCAAATGTTGTTATTGTTTGGGAAAGGGCTAAGGTTTAAAAGTAATGAGCGACTTATTGATATTTTCTGTAAATGTGTGTAATGATCATGTTGCCTGTATGTATAGGTAATAATATTATCTGTTTATAGGAAATTCCTGTTTAAGAACAAAATAATTTTTATGTTCTGTTTTATAAGAACTGAAATATTGATGTTTCATGTGTATTGATTATGAAATATCCTTTTGTTTTTTTTCCAGTACTCTATAGTGACGTGTAGGACTGTGTCGGGAACCGCGTTGTCAAGTGATCAGGGAACCAGGCCTGGCCAACAGGACTTTGTACAACATGTCGGTCAGGTAAACAACTCTTTCCTTCCTATAAACCCACACTAACGCAATAATACGTCAATCTGATGTATCTGCTGCACATGACTTGAAAAGATGTTACTTAGACGAAAAGGATAAAATGCTAATGATGAGTAACTTGTCCTTTTTATCTAATTGTTTCTACCTAATACCATTAAAAAAAAGATCGTTTTTTCACTCATGAAGTTGATCCTTGATCCACAGACTGAATGCCACTTATTTCTTGATGTGTTTGTCTCTTAGGTTGTGTATTTCTCACAGATAGTAAGTGGAACATGGTATTGAGTGTTCTCCATTCCATTGGGTAGAAACCATTGTAACAAGAGGAGGAATTGCTAATCAAACAAATATCTCATTTTGCTGTGGTTTC
This sequence comes from Cerastoderma edule, assembly GCA_947846245.1. NCBI lineage: Eukaryota > Metazoa > Mollusca > Bivalvia > Cardiida > Cardiidae > Cerastoderma > Cerastoderma edule. Next base: position 35,898,689 of record OX401406.1, read on the forward strand.
TTTATTCTAGGGAGGTAATCACATTTAAACACATATGAATTGAATGATGAAAGATTCAGAAATTATTTATACTCACAGTATGAACTGTTAAATTACTTCAGGTTCAGTTTGATGAATGGCAGGAGACGAAGACGTGTACCATCATCATCAACGATGATTCCATTTTTGAAGGCTCAGAGAAATTCTATGTAGAACTGATTGAACCAGTGTTTACATTGATTGGAGATGTGCCAAAAACAACGGTTAATATCATAGACATGGAGGATGGTAGGTTTATTTCTTTTTTATATATTGATATATATAATATATCTATGACTGTTATCTTGATTCAGAAATGTTGTTGGGCAAACTGAATGAATGCTATTAGGTAAGCCAAGGGAAGTTCTGCAATATACAACAATATAATAGAAAGAGACTATTTTAAAAAGTAATACATTTTGGAACTGTTGTGACCATTAGTGAAACTCATTAAAGCAATTCTTCAGTTTATAACAATGGTTTTTTAAATTTTTCTACAGTGTATATGTTAAAACAATCACATATGTCCTAGATTGATTATATTCTTGATTCTGCCTCATGGATACATAACTAGTATGCATACCAACTTCTATAATTTCTTTTTATGTTGTTGCTGCAATATACTTGATAAACAGAAAGAATCAAGATAGAAACTAATGTCACCTGCTATCATTCTTTAACCTTTACCATATTACACTCTCTGTTTTCAGAACCAGTTTTGCAGTTCCAGCATCCAGTTTATCAAGTGAATGAGAGTGAGAGATACCTGTCTGCCTCTATTGTTAGAACTGGTAGGTGTAAATACTAGTTAGCCATTTTCTTAGAAAGACCTTTGTTATAGGACCAAGTAGACAATTGCAGCAGACATTTATGAAATGCATGTTTTAAAAAGAAAAGATAGGACATGATATGATTAAAAAGAAAAGATAGGACATGATATAAAGGACATATTGGTCAGTTAACCCTTTCCCAAACAACAAATTTTCGACTGTCTCAAATTGAAGAGTTTGCAGACGACATATCAAAATTTGATGAAATTGGAAAATGATCTTCTGATAGGGCAGAAAACAATGTGGGAAAAGGAAAAATTGCTCATCATGAGCAATTCCTTCTTTTCCCAAAATGTTTTCTAAAGTCGTCTGCAACAAAGTGGTCAAATTTCGTTATTGTTTGGGAAAGGGTTAAAAACAATATTCGTTACCATCATTTTTATATAATTTGAAAAGAAAGAGAAATGTAAAATCATGAAACAAACTTTGCCTTACAGGTGATTTCAGTAGTACAGTATCCACAATCTGCTTCACCACATCACTAACTGCGCGGGGCAGTCCGCTTGACCGTCTGGATACAGGATCGGATTATATCTCTCGGGGAAACTCCAACTCTTACAGAGTTGTCTTTCCTTCAGGTGTGACCGTCGCAACTTGTGATGTGAAGGTAGGTTATGAACCCCTGTTTATTCTGACAAGGGAGCCTGACACTCTTGAACTAATGTCTGGTCGTTTGTTGATTTTTCTTTTTTATGATGACTTTGAAGTATTTAGTAAGAGCAAGGGGTATTGACATCAAATTTCAGTTAGGAGACCCTTCCATTCCGTTTAATCTTAAGCTTCCTGAAAATGAAATAGTTTAATTTGATTGGATGTCCTCTGGTGCTGGTATAGCAATACAGTGAACCCTCGTTTATCCTGACCCCGATTATCCGGATGTCTCGCAATCCGAACAAAATTGTAAGGGAACGGAATTATTGGACCAGTTTATTGTAGACGACTTTTGAAAACATTGTGGGTAAAGGAGAAATTGCTCGTGACGAGCAATTTCTCCTTTTCCCACAATGTTTTCTGCCATATCAGAAGATTATCTTTGAATTTCATCACGTTTTGATGTCTTCTGCAAACTCTTTCAATTTGGGACGGTCGACAATTTGGCGTTTGCTAAAGGGTTATAACTATACACCGCTCATGCAGACCGTTTATGTCTTAATGTGAATAAGAACATGCTCTGCTTCATTAGTCCGGATTATTCGGTAAACCGGACATTTTGTTGGGAACGGACGTGTTCGGATAAACGAGGGTTCACTGTATATATTTTTTTGTTTCTGAATTATTAGTGTCATTAATCATTTTAGAAAATTTCAATTGATTTCGCAGTTAAATGATGAGGTCTGTCTGTTTTTGAACTCTTGAAAACTCCAAAATGTATCATTAATCATTGGACTGATTAATGGTCAATGTTATTGGTTTTCATGGAAAAGGCATGTCACTTTTACTCCTCAATCTAGCTTGCCAATTCGTTTATATAATCAAACCGACATTTAATACCTACCTCCGCTATTGTTTGACACAGGAATAACAATTATCAGACTAATTTTGGGATTACAGATATACAAGTGCAGTTAACTGTGAAGATTGCCATCTGTCTGTAATATCTGGACCGATTTTTTCATCAAATCTCAACTTGCATGGGTCTGGTACAACCGAAACTGTTCAAAACCAACAAACCGGCATTTTTCTGATCCCTGGTGGTTAAACAGAACAGAATGGAACAGAAATAATTTTGTTGACACAACATAATGAAAAATTACTTACAAGTGATATGCCAGTTATTAGATATCAACTGGAAATCTTTGTAAAACCCTATACATGTATTACTCCAATCTGATGTATACTGAATGTTGTTTATTCTAGCTGATTGATGACAGTATACAAGAGGCCTCGGAGCAGTTTGAACTGGAACTCTCCCTGCCATCATACGGGGCCAAACTGGGACCAGCTAACAGAGCTACGGTGATAATTGAGGGACCAAATGATGGTATGTAACACTTAACTATTCTCTCGTGAAAGCAAAGTATAAGAAGTGAACAAACGTGCTTATGTGCGTGTTTTCTGAATAGAGGACTAAAGCTTTATGTTTTTAGCTCACCTGAGCACGTAGTGCTCAAGGTGAGCTTTTGTGATACCGAGATGTCCGTCGTCCGTGCGTCCGTGCGTCCGTGCGTCCGTGCGTGTGTCAACAATTGCTTGTGAACACTCTAGAGGCTACATTTATGATCCAATTTTTATCAAAATTGGTCAGAATGATTGTCTCAATAAAATCTTGGCCAAGTTCGAAACTGGGTCATGTGGGGTCAAAAACTAGGTCACTAGGTCAAATAATTTAAAAAGTTTGTGAACACTCTAGAGGCCACATTTTTGGTCCAATTTTGATGAAAGTTGGTCAGAATGATTGTCTCAATAAAATCTTGGCCAAGTTCGAAACTGGGTCATTTGGGGTCAAAAACTATGTCACTAGGTCAAATAATTTAAGAATTTTGTGAACACTCTAGAGGCCACATTTATGGTCCAATTTTGATGAAAGTTGGTCAGAATGATTGTCTCAATAAAATCTTGGCCAAGTTCGAAACTGGGTCATGTGGGGTCAATAACTAGGTCACTAGGTCAAATAATTTAAAAAGCTTGTGAACACTCTAGAGACCACAATTATGGTCCAATTTTTATCAAAATTGGTCAGAATGATTGTCTCAATAAAATCTTGGCCAAGTTCGAAACTGGGTCATGTGGGGTCAAAAACTAGGTCACTAGGTCAAATAATTTAAAAAGTTTGTGAACACTCTAGAGGCCACATTTATGTTCCAATTTTGATGAAAGTTCATCAGAATGATGGTCTTAATGAAATCTTGGCCAAGTTTGAAACTGGTTCACGTGGGGTCAAAAACTAGGTCACTAGGTCAAATAATTTAAAAAGCTTGTGAACACTCTAGAGGCCACATTTATGGTCCAATTTTGATGAAAGTTGGTCAGAATGATTGTCTCAATAAAAATGTTGGCCAAGTTTGAAACTGGGTCATGTGGGGTCAATAACTAGGTCACTAGGTCATATAATTTAAAAAGCTTGTGAACACTCTAGAGACCACAATTATGGTCCAATTTTTATCAAAGTTGGTCAGAATGATTGTCTCAATGAAATCTTGGCCAAGTTCAAGACTCGGTCATGTGGGGTAAAAAACTAGGTCACTAGGTCAAATAATTTAAAAAGCTTGTGAACACTCTAGAGGCCACATTTATGGTCCAAATTTGATGAAAGTTGGTCAGAATGATTGTCTCAATTGAAATCTTGGCCAAGTTTGAAACCGGGTCATGTGAGGTCAAAAACTAGGTCACTAGGTCAAATATTTGAAAAACCTTGTGAACACTCTAGCAGCTATATTTATGGTCCAATTTTGATGAAAGTTGGTCAGAAGGATTGCCAAAATGAAATCTTGGCCATGTTTGAAAGTGGGTCATGTGGGGTCAAAAACTAGGTCACTAGGTCAAATAATTTAAAAAGCTTGTGAACACTCTAGAGGCCACATTTATGGTCCAATTTTGATGAAAGTTGGCCAGAATGATTGGATTATTTACCATAAGCTTGACTGTCTTAAAATTTTCCAAATTTATTTACTGTTGAAAACCAATAAACGACTTTGAGATACATTTTCCAATTGTTATTATTTTAATTTGCCCAACCAATTGTTACTGTCCCTGCTTTCACAAACCTAAATTTCCTTCATCTTAATTCTCTTTGTCTTGGTGAACATTAACTCAAGAAGACAAATACAATACACATAAAAAAAATGTTAACAAGCAAGAGCATTGGCTTAGAGTATTCAATGCAATTAGCACTTAGAAGAGTTTGAAACATACCAACCACTCTGTCTTAAATATACCTCTTTTTCAAACAGAACTCAGGTGAGCGATAAAGGGCCATTATGGCCCTCTTGTTTCTTTTCATATTCATATTTTTGTTCTCATGAAAGACAATAACATATTATATAAAGTGATGTAATAAACCTTGAATAGTAAGTGGTCTCTGGATTTAATTCAAAAGTGCCCTTTTGATTTTGAAAAAAGTATTCAAATTAAGTGTGAGTGATTAAAACTAAAATATATGTTTATCATGCATAGAGTAAATTTGAATCATATATCTAATAGATTGTATACCTAATTATTTTTAAACTTGTGAATGCAGATTCTCTCAAAACAGTCTCTTCTTTGCTTATTTCAGAATCTGTGATATTTTTCACCAACTCTACATTCCATTTTGCGGAGAACACTGGGACGATCAATATAGAGATAACACGGTCCGGTTCAGACCTCTCACACACCTCATCTGTTTGGTGTGCCACGAGACTGTCGAATCCACCATCTGCTTCCTCGGGTCTAGACTATGTACCAAGTTCTAGTCAAATTACATTTGGACCAGGCCAAACTTCTCAGGTAAATATCATACTTCATTTCAAATATGTTTTGAATGGTTTTCTTTATTTTAGTTTTTATTCAGGATGATTTATTCATTTGTTTATTTTATTATTTTACTACACACTATTTCTATATAAATCAGAGGCATGTATCTCAATCGTAAAGGTTGTCTTATATTGTCCTTTTCATAAATTTTTTTTAATGCCACAGCTTTTCTTTTCCAAGAAAATCATTTTCAAATTTGATTTCATAACAGAAGATATAATGTGTACCATATAATGCTATTTCTTGAATTCCTCTGATAGAATATTAGAATATCTTCTTCATTTTCATTCCTTATTCCCATTATGAAACTAAAATCTTTTAACAGCATCAATATTGCCCTTTACAAACTCTACAAAAAATGTGCTCTTATTTTTTTTTATCCCCTTATTCAATGAACTTGAGACTGATTCTCTAACTTTTATTACCTTTTCACAGAGATGTCAGATAACCATTCTGGATGATGACCTTGACCCTCGGGTTGAAAATGATGAGACCTTCACCTTGTTTTTGAGCTCATCTATAGGGAGCAGTCTTGTCCAGCCTTACATCACCACTGTTCATATACAGGATAAAGACTTGGATGGTATGTTTGAATCATAACAAATTATGAGAGCATGTATCTTGTCCAAAAAGAAACCAATAGCGGAGAATTAAAAAGAGGTGTAAAGTATAACAGCTTTTGGCAGTTTACTTTCTTACGGTATAGCTAAACAGTGGATATGGCCTATATCAGCGGATATGGAAATCGATCTGCGGATATGACATTTATTTTTCAAATATTCAACTTACGCAGGGTTTATTTTTTTACTATGCTTTGAATTTGAAATATATCTATAACAATAACAAATAACATAAATCCCTATGTAATATAAATAAGACTGATCAAAATTGAAAACAACAGCAGTTATTTTAGAAGGAAACCATTAACAGAAGAGAAATTGTGAGTAAATCCTACTTGTGTCAAGTTAATTTCTTGCGTCTTCTGCAGCAAATATGGTAATGTGGGGTATATATTGAAGAAAGGTTTGAATTAAATATTTTTATTGTTATAGTTTAAGTTTGTTCCGGAAAGCATATATAAAGAAAATTTGTGACAAAACTATTGTATTAAAAATCATGGTATCATCTTCAACATGTTTTGAATACTTCAGTTCCGAGGATGTCATTCGACAGTGGTTCCTATGTTGTTGATGAAGCAGCCCAGACCCTCAGCGTCCCTATATATAGAACCGGGGACATATCATTTGAATCCTCTGTGATTTGTTACACTCGACAAAATACAGCCCAAGTGTTGGCAGACTATGAGGAGAGGGTACTTAATGAGGAATCTAGAATATACTTTCACCACAATGAAAAGGTATTGAATCATTAACATACTCTAGTCTGTGTAAATTTGGTAGACACCATTAAACCATTTTATCGTGTTATCCAATATATTTATGATAACTTGGATATAGCGCAAAAAAATTCACCCAAGGTTTATTATCATAATATAACACTACATTGGGTTTCTATATATATTTGGGACTGTCCGTCAATTATTTATCAAACAATCCAGACAATGTACAATCTCTATGCAGTTATCGTTGTTAAATCTCAATATATCTTGATAGGAATTAATTTCTCAAATTCTAGAGGAAGAGTTTTTTGTTGTTGGTACTTGAGCAAGATAATTCAGATAAGTACCCACAATATAGGGTGAAATCAATGAACTACCAAGTAAGTTCATTGTACTTTGATTCGCCTCTTCACCCCCGATTCCCTTCTTTTTTTTTTAATCATGCTTTTTAAGACAATTAAACTTATTTATTTCATATAATTGCATTGATTGTGAAACACGTTCTTACTACACAACTTTGACTAATCACACTCGATCCTACTTGCTGGTTACACAACCTGTACATGTGCCAAATGTGGTTTACTAAACAGTTGCAAGGAGAATCTCACTATTTACAGTATTCAAACTTACAACCCTCATGTCCAGAGGCTGACGTTTAACCCTTGGACCACTGTCCTCCACAAATAAGATAAATAGAGAATAGATGGTTGGTGTTGTGAATAGGAAACGTTATCGGGCAAGGTTTTAGGAATATTATTTGGTGAGCCGAAGTCGAAATGGTTTTTATTATCCGAAGCCGAGCCCGATAACTTTTCCCATTCAAAGACACCAACATTCTATTTTATTTATCCTGTTACCTTTATGTATTCGTTCAAACAAACAAGATGTAAATAAAACACGAGAAAAAAGGAAAAAAATAAGTAGAGAATGATGTAAACATGACGCCATGTCGTTCTTATGATGTCATGATTCGTCACATGCATGTGTTATATGGTTAGTGCCGATTATCACAAATGTTATACGGCACCTAGTTATCGGTCCCAAAATGGCACCAGTGATAGGATAATTAACAAGGTATTGTGAATGGGTGTATTCTTTTTTCCATACAGGTTAAGAATTGCACCATTGTGATAGTAGATGACAACGAGTTTGAAGGGGAAGAAATGTTCTTCCTAAAACTTGCTCGACCTCATGCAATAGATTCTGATGCTCTACTTGGAGAGATTAATTCTACCATGATCACCATTACAAACAAGGATGATGGTAGGTTTCTTTACACTTTTCTTTTCTATATCTGCACATTTTAAAGCACTTGAAAGAGAGTCATAAGAAAACAATACAATACAATGATTTTATTTGCAATATGATATAAAGTTTTTTCCATATTACAAAATAATGAACTTGATCTTAAACACTGTTACCAAAAGAGATTTTTTTTAGAGGCAGCCATTATATTTTCACCTTGATATGGTGTAGAATATATTGTGTCAAAAGGAAAAATCGCTTTAGACAAGCAGTTTATCCTTTTTACCCTTTCCCAAACAAAAACGACATTTGACCACTTTGTTGCAGACGATTTTAGAAAACATCGTGGGAAAACGAAAAATTGCTTGTAACAAGCAATTTCTCCTTTTCCCATAATGTCTTCTGCCCTATCAGAAGATTCTTCTGCCCTATCAGAAGATTAATTTCCAATTTTATCACATATTGAAATGTCGTCTGCAAACTCTTTCAATTTGGAAGAGTCAAAAATGTGTTGTTTGGGAAAGGGTTAACACAATAGTTTCTATGTTATAATCAAGGTAAATGTTGTAACTTTGAGCTTGATTGCTGTTGTGAGTTTTCTGCTTAGTTTAAACAATTATGCAATCTGATATGTTGATATGAGAAAACTTACTATACTGTTAATTGTGTATTCGCCTTTTTAATGAGATGTTATACTTTACAGATGTGTTAAAATAAGTTTATAAAATATGGTATTTACAGAGAGCTATTGGTATGATCCATTCCCTTAAAGTTTGATTTGGTGTTTGGTAAAGGGTTGACTTGAAATATGAACTATGTTGGTAATATTTTGATTTGAATGTTAACTACTGTTTATTTTTACAGTACCAACTCTAGAATTTGAGAAGTCAGCATACAGCATTCCAGAGCCAAGCTCAAAGGATCAGATTGCCACAGTGGTTGTCAAGGTGATAAGGTCAGGGGACGCAACAAAAACGGCCAATGTTCGATGTAGCACCAGAGACGGATCTGCCATGTCTGGTACAGATTATAACCCAAGGAGCCAAGTACTGGAATTTTTACCGGGTACAACCTTATTCATTTATTTTTCAACACTAAGTTTTAATATTTATTTATAGTTTTTCTAAAGTGTAGCATCAGGCATCATTTTTGAAATTTACAAGTGTCTAACAATTTTCAAAAAGGGAACAAATAATTGAGATTAAAGAAGTATTTGTTTATTTCAATTGAATATATTTTCTATGGTGTGATTATTTCTTCAGGTTACAAATACGGTATGAGGGAATATTTATGAATTATTTTAATTCTAATTTTAAAGGTCAATTGATGCTCCATAAACATACATTAGTTGTGGTTCAATTTGGACTGAGTAAACCATGCTTTATGACAAATCGTAATATCAGATCTGTTTATTGAATTATACAAAAATAACCTTACTTTTGTCACCTGTTAAAAGATATTGATGACAGAGTTAATATATAATTTGATCACAGGAATTCAGTACAAGACTATATACTTTTCTAAATGATGTACTGTGAAGGACTTATTTATAGTCTTCCAATTAAATAGTACTTACAAATAATTTCCTTTATTTTTTTTCAGGTGTGAGATCACTAGACTTCCCTATTGATATTCTCTATAATAGTGATATAGAGTGGCATGAGACCTTCAGTATAATGCTGGGTCCAGGTGAACCCGTAGGTGCTGAGCTGGGTACCAAATCTACTGCCACCATAACCATTCTAGATAACGATGTTTCTGGAAGCATGGTGTTACCATCTCCACCATTGGTATGTATTATAATGGGGGTATTTCTGGGAAGGTCCCTAATGATACCAAAATGGTTGGGTAGCAAAAACTGCTGTAACTAATGTAGATAATGATTAAAGTTAATGGTTCTAGAAGCATGGTGTTACCACCTCCACCATAGTAAACGGTACATACAAATATAAACATTTTTCACAAAGCCAGAAATTGGATAACATTGTCAATAGATTAACAAAGGCAGGCTGAGCAGATAGAATAAGTCTTTACCTGGTTAATGTAAATTTATTTGTTTTGAGGTTAGTACCAAAATGCCTCTCTAAATGAAAGTTTTCTGGTAATGCAAATGTTGTCATTGTAAACATGATTGTATATGAAGTCATGACCCTGTGGTGTTTCAGGTTGTTTCCCTGTTGAAGTATGACAATGCTGAAGAAGGCATGAAGGTAGATCCATCCCCAGGCTATCCTGTAGTTTGTATCACTGTAAGTATGACTCAATAGGCTTACAAAATGTAAGGGTAGCGTTTTACTAAACATATTACATGTATGCTCCAGATTTGCAGAAGTTCAAAACAACACTCCCTCTTTATCTTTAATATTTTGATAAGTAATACTGCTAAGTAACACATCATTGGAAACATCTTGGAGGGATTATTTCAATGATGTATTACTTTCTTTGAGACACTTCCAATGACATGTCACATTACAGCATTTTGCTTTTAATTAGGATACCATCCATGCATATCAGTTTTGACTTAGGCAGATATTAATTCCTAAAGTTATTTAGTGAAACAGTGCCCTAGTCTCTTTTAATACTTATGTTATCTAAATCCCTCCTATAACACATGAAATAAATGCAGCTGATAATTTAAGAGATCATGCTATTAAGGAGTATTTCATAATTTCTTTTTCAAAATCTGTTCTACAAGCCCCGTTTTGAAAGTAATATTTAGAATTGACATTTTATTGCTTATCTACACTTGCCAACTGAATACACACTTCTCTCAAGAAAACCCTGTTTCTTAATAAATCTTTTTTTCCTCCATTACAGCCTTGTGATAAAGAGCATCCATCCTATACAGTAACACATACCATGTGTGAGGAATCCAAGATCAACCAGTCTGCCATGTTTTATAGATGGGAAGTGGCAATGCCAGAAAATGGAGGCAGTCGACCCCCATTTGTCGAGATTTCGTACAAAACTGCATTTACGAGTGTTAATCACAAAGTTCTTGACAGTATTTATTTCCGACCAAGTTTTAAAATACGCTGTATCGTACAGCCTCTGGATGACAAAGGAAATCCAGGAATACCTCTCAAGAGTAATCCTGTGACGATCGGACGAGAGAACGGGATTTGTAAAGCTCCCGTATTTTCTGGGCTCCCGTATAGTTATCAGGCGCAGTCCTTCCACGCCAAACTGGAATATATCGGAACTGAGGATGAGAACCATCCCAATACAATACATATCTCTATCAAAGTTCCCCACCAGGACGGAATGCTACCGCTTATCTCTACATTCCCAATCCACAATCTTAAATTTGTCCTGTCAGAGCCCATCTACAGACAGCAACACATCTGTTCAAACCTCATCACCCCGCAAGAAAGGCGGCCATTACTCGACTCGGGATTCCTCCTGAATGAGTCGTTACACATCAACACGCAGTCCGCAGGATACGACTTCCCATATCAGTTTGACAGCACATTGAGGGAAAACCTTACACTGTTGTTGTACAAACATCTCGACCTTAAGACGTGTATCTGGACGTTTGATGCTTGGTATCACATGTCTGATCTTGTCGATCTTTGTGGGGGACGTGCTGTGTCGGATTTCCAGGTGTCAGATAGAGGTCAAACGTACCTGAGTGTTAGAGTACCATTGTTTGTGTCTTACCTGTATGCTGTGGCACCTATAGGTAATTGTTTTTTTAAATTAGTGTAATAGAAAAAGGTTTTACCTGGTTAACCCCTTCCCAAACAACAACATTTGACGTCTTTGTTGTAGATGACTTTAGAAAACATTGTGAGAAAAGGAGAAATTGCTCGTAACGAGCAAGTTTTCCTTTTCCCACAATGTTTCTGCCCCATCAGAAGATTATGTTCCAATTTCATCACATTTTGAAATGCTGTCTGCAATCTCTTTCAATTTGGGACAGTCCAAAAATTTGTCGTTTGGGAAAGGTTTAATGCTAAGCTGGCAGCTCATAGTGTATCAGTACTTAACCCTTAGAATGATGGATAATTTTCTAATAATAGATTTTTGCGTAGTCTGCTTTACAGAGAAGCAAACAGGTTAGATCACAGACCAGTCGCCAATTTATTTGGTGGCTGGCCTGGATCTATCCCATTTTTTTCTTTCATGTGCACAAGATCAGTTCCCGCAATATAGGGGTTAACCACTTGGATCTCTTAACTAAATTGTACATTTACAAATAAGCAGCAATGTTTTCTTAACAATTTCTCTTTATGCAATTACATTAAAAATAGTGGTCTGGATAAAAAGTTGATTTTCAAAAATACCTTTCAATGACACCATGTTTTGTATGAATAAATCGATTGAATATTTAATTTAGTTGCATGAACCATTAACACTTCTTCTAGGCTGGGGTTCCCTGGAGCATCGGACGGAGCTTGAGTTCTCGTTTTACTACGACACTGTGCTGTGGAGGTCCGGGTTAGAGACCCAGGGTGACCTGTCTGGCAACCTGCAGGTTATGAGGATACTCATTGGAGATGATGGTAAACTGGTGGTTGACTTCAAGACCCATGCCAAGTTCAGAGGTGAGTCTGTCAGATAGGGTCTTAGGTAAACTTCTGTTGTATTAAACTCTTTCCCAAACAATAACGACATTTGACCACTTTGTTGCAGACGACTTTAGAAAACATTTGGGAAAGGGAGAAATCCTCGTAATGAGCAATTTTTCCTTTTCCCACAATGTTTTCTGCCCTATCAAAAGATTTTCCAATTTCATCACATTTTGAAATGTCGTCTGCAAACTCTTTCAATTTGGGACAGTCCAAAATTTGTTGTTTGGGAAAGGGTTAACCATCTCATTTTGAAGAATTTTGTGATTTGGTCAGAATTGAAAGCTACTACAGGTGCAACATTTATTAACCCTTAGTATGCTGGGTAACTTTCTGAAAATAGATTTTTTGTGTTGTCTGCTTTCCAAAACCTTAAATGTCTGCTTATTTTTGTTGAGGAAAGGTACTCAGAGAGGCAAGCAGGTTAGATCACAGGCCAGCCACCAAGTAAATTGGCAGCTGGCCTGGATCCAACCTGTTTGCATAGACATGAAGTCGGTTCCAGCACTATAGGGGTAAACCCTTTCATTTTGAGGAATTTTGTGAGTTGGTCCAAATGGAAAGCTATAGCAGGTGCAACATTTATTAAGTTTAACCCTTTCCAAAACAACAAATCTTCGACTGTCCCAAATTGCAAGAGTTTGCAGACAACATTTCAAAATGTGGTGAAATTAGAAAGTAGCCTTCTGACACAAGGGTCATGGATTTAAATCTTGTGAGTAGGTAGATTTTCTGTGCTACCTTTCATTTTTTCCACATTGGGTGTGAGTACTTGATGTGTAGCCAGGAGGAAGAATCAAGATTGGTTAGTTTAAGTTGTAAGAACTTGTATCAGAAATGATATAAAATATAAAGATTTTCGTTTTATTTTGGTGAAACAGCATGGCTTCTTTTTTGTCAGGGGATTACAATAAATATGGAAATGGTTGTAAAATGACAAACATTGTAAATTATAAAGTTGAAGTAAAAGATAAAAATATTTTTGTTATTTGCTGTTTTAGGTCTGTTTGTATTAACGCACCACACCTTACCAGGATACACCAGTCGAATAGTCTCTGTAGACAAGGTCATCTCATTCGACCTGAACATATTGTGGAGCCAGAACACGTTTGATGGACCAGTACAGCTATGGAGGGCTACAAGTGACTACAGCCTGAAGGTAATAACAAGATGTCTTTAATAGCACTACTTTAATGTGTAAAGTAGTCTCATACTGTCAGATTGAAAAAGCATTGTGGCACAAGAAAAATGGCTTATGACAAGCAATTTTTGCTTTTGCCTCAATAATCCGTTGAAAGTCGTCTGCTGCAAGACGCAAAAATGTGGCATAAGATGGTATTGTGTTAAGATACATACATGTATGATGTTTACAAAATAATTATTTTTTTTATCTTCAAGAGTTTCAATCTATGGTATATATAATCTATACAAGATAATTCATTTTTGGGGTATATATAATGTTTACGTGTATAATGTATTATTAATATGACAGGATCATGTTTACAGGATTATTCGTTTTTTGGTTGTATATCATGTTCACAAGGTTACTTATTAATTATATGGCATATTTACAGCCGTTGACATAATATTTAAAAGAGTATTTATATATGGTGAATATCATGTTTACTAGATATTAATTTGTAATAGCTGTCAAGTTTCAAGATTATTCATATTTTGTCTTTTGTGTCAATTTTACAGGATTATTTATTTCATGTCATGTTTACAAGATTAATGATGTATGTTTTGTGCTATGTTTCCAGGATTACACTGGGGAATACACAGTGGAGTTGATACCATGTACTGTACAATCCAACCAAGGCTATACAATACAAACACCATTACCTTGTACAGCCCACCATCCGACAAGGTATTCATCAAGTTTTAAAACAATACCAAACAATAACGACATTTTACCAGTTTGTTGCAGAAGACTCTGGAAAACATGATGGGAAAAGGAGAAGTTGCTCTTAATGTGCAATTTCTCCTTTTCCCACTATGTTTTCTGTCCTATAAGAAGATTGTTTTTTCAATTGCATCAAATTTTGAACTGTCGTCTGCAAACACTTTCAATTTGGGGCCTTTGGTAACCCTTATGGTGCTGGAACTGACCTCATGCATATGCAAACAGGTTAGATCAATGCCAGCCGCCAAATAAACTGGCAGCTGGCCTGTGATCTAACCTGTTTGCTACTCTGGGTATCTGTCCTCAACAAATTTAAAAAGATATTTCAAGTTTTGGAAAGCGGATGAATCTATTTTTAGAAAATTACCAAGCATTCTAAGGGTTAAGAAACAAGAGATTTAAATGAGTTCTCAATTATCTTGGAATGATACATAGTCAATACAGAATTGTGTTTCAGCCTCTGTTTTAAAACATTGGATTTATTACCTTTCATGACTTTCAGTCATGATTCTGTTCTCTTGGATTAGCACCCCTATGAATATACTTTGTACATTGTTTAGAGCTTATAAGAACTGTAAATTGTTTAGATGACTAGATTTAGAAAACATAGGGATCATGAAAGAATTCTGAAGGGATCAATAGGGAGAATATGATTAAAAAATGATGGTCTAAAAAAAGGCATCAAAAGATTTAAATCGGTCTTTTAAGAATCTGTTGTCAGAGACTAGAAGCAAATGCTGGTCTACAATAGCCAGTAAATGACACATATTTATTTATCTATTTAACCCTTATAGTGCTGGAACTGACTTAATTCATGCTTATGCAAACAGGTTGATCCAGGCCAGCCTCCAAATGAATTGGTGGCTGACCTGTGATCCAACCTGTTTGTTACTCTGAGTATCTTTCCTCATCAAAATTGAGCAGATGTTTAAGATTTTGGAAAGCAGAAGACACAAAAGTCTATTTTTAGAAAACTACCCAGCATTCTAAGGGTTTAGACATATGCTATGATGTATGATTACAGGTTTCAAGTACCCATAGCCTTCCAGCAGACCAACAGACCAGTCCCCTTGGAGTACACCCTCAACACACATTTCCTGCTGAGTAATAATGAACGCATGTTCCTGGAAAATCCATTCACCCGAAATATCAAGATGATAGATATGGACTTGAATACAGCATTTTCTAAAGGTACCACATTAGGAGTCTAATGCTAAGCCTTTATACAGGGTTTTCATTAAGAATCAATTGCTGATGCAAACCATCAGTTAAAATCCCTTGTGAATCGGTATCTTCATGCCCAGTCATAAAGTCTGATAAAAGAGGGTTGTTAGGCTGAATCGGTTAGATCTTGGATCTATTTAAAGTACAGGCGACCCTCGTTAGTCCGAACACTTTCGTTCCTAGGAGAAATGTTCGTGTTAACGAATTTTCCGGAATAAAGAATATGCGAGTAACAGCGAAATGTGGTTAGTGGCGAAATGTTTACCTTTACACGGTGTCGGTGTATCATGATAATTACTATGAAGTTAGAAACACACAATTCTTATTTTTTTCTATTGAAGGGAAATATAAAGTGTTTATTTGGTTAAAAAGGATTTAAAAAAAAATGACAATTTGAAGCGATTTCTTTCGAGAAGTTTAATTTTCTTAAGATAGCTCTGAAGGAGCATATCGATTGAGTAATAATTGAAAATGATTGCCAGACATTGTCTCCTGATCGCTGTCTGAGCAGCCAATCAACACCTTTTACAAACTGAACTATCGACGTGCGACCGTAATTACAATTATGTAGGACCAATCAACTGGCAGAATGACCGATTAACAAACAATCAACACCTTCCAGTACACTACACTAGGTGACATGTTATGGTCAAGCATACATGCCAGTTTGCAAAACGTGTGAATGCCATTTACAACAGTAGACCGATCCCTTCATCGCAACTGAAACCTCAAAATAAACAATTATAATGGTTTCCGGACTAGCCATACGCATATACTATGAAAAGTGACTGTTGGTTCCCGATTTTTTTTGTCCGGTTCTGGAACGCGGATTTTCCGCATTAAACAGTTAAATTAATGAAGGTAAGGACCGTTCCCTAGAAATTCTGTTCGGATGGTGAATAATCCGGATAAACGACGTTCGGACTAACGCGGGTCCACTGTAATTACTTAAATTCTGAATGAAAACCCTGTAAGTTATCTTATATTGTCTGGCTATTACTCTACTGCTTTTGGAAATTGCTTGTAATATAGATATTGATGCACAAACAACTGCTGAAGTATTATATTGTTCATTGGTTGTTTTATTTTTAAAGATACAATTTGAATGTGAAGCATTATGACATCTGTAAAATTCCGGAGGTCTCCTCAATACAACACAGAGGCAGTTCTGTGTGGCTAGCATCCAGTATATTTTGTGTAGACCAAAACTTTAATATATGTGTTTTGCCATGTATTCAATATATGTTTCATGGGTGAATTGGAGGCCTTGATTAACCCTTTTCCAAACAACAAACTTTTGACTGTCCCAAATTGAAAGAGTTTGCAGACGACATTTCAAAATGTGATGAAATTGAACAATATTCTTCAGAAAGAGCAGAAAACCTTGTTGGAAAAGGAAAAATTGCTTGTTACAAGTAATTACTCCTTTTCCCACAATGTTTTTTTAAGTCGTCTGCAACAAAGTCGTCAAATGTTGTTATTGTTTGGGAAAGGGTTAAAGTTACTGTGAAGGAATAACTAGTGTTTTTACTCTATGTCTATGAGATAATTTGCAATGTAAAATTTCATACTGAATGAGGATTAGTCTTTTTCTTGCAGTATTTTCTGTTACATACTTAGGTATTCAAAATGAAATATATCAATAAACTATCACCAGGGCAATTTACAGATTGTTAACAGGATGCTGTATAACATTTTTGATGTCTGCCACTAGATCACAAGATCGCTGTGCGCACCTGGAGGGTTCGGTGCAATACTATAGTAAGTGCTACATGTATGTGAAGCACTTACTATAGTCTTGCGTTGAACCCTCGACCTGTCACTACTGATTATTTGTTTTGTTTCACATTTTTCATGTTTTTTATTTCATTTTCTGCTTGTTTATTTGAATCCATATAGGTAACAGGATAAATAGAATAGATGGTTGGTGTATTTGAATAGGAAATGCTTTTGGGCGCGGATTCAGATTATTATCTGATTCACCTTCAGCTCATCCTTGCCAAGTAACATTTCAGATTCATGAAACCGACCATCTACATGTATTCTCTATTTCTGGTTTAGGCAAAAATATCTACATTTGTGGGATGAATTGATATTCTTGTGTCTTGTACATGTATACTCAATGCTAGTTTTATATTTTTGACAGATGACTGTTTGTTTGGACGAGTGTTGTGGAGCCCAGAGCAGGACCTAAAGGATGCTTACTCCTTGATTATAGAGAAAGTGTTCATCTGTGCAGGTTTGAAACATTATTTCCTGACTCTCTACTCTAGACTGAGTTATAAAACACAGACATGTCTTGTTATAGGAAAAAGGATGTTGCTATTGACTAGTTGTTTTCCTTTTATGTTTCATTGGTTTCTTATTTAAGTTCAAAAAGAATACAATGATTTTACCACTTTCAAACCATTCTAATTGGATTGGTCCAAGATTTTAGCAAGAATTGGGAGAAAAATTCGAAAAAAGAATGTTCTTAGACACTTCTTACAAATCAATTAAATGGTGACGATTATGAATGCATTATTGTTAAAGTAGGGTTTTCAAGAGTGAGCAAACCCATCCTTTCTGCAGATGTTTTGAAACATTGACTTCAACTTTTAACCCTTTCCCAAACAATAACGACATTTGACCACTTTGTTGCAGACGACTTTAGAAAACATTGAGGGAAAAGGAGAAATTGCTCATGACAAGCACTTTTTCCTTTTACCACAATGATTATCAGAAGATTATTTTCCAATTACATCACATTTTGAAATGTCGTCTGCAAACTTTTAATTTGGGACAGTCGAAAAATTGTTGTTTGGGAAAGGGTTAAGACAGGGAGAAATGGCATGTACAAGCCATGTCTTATCATACTTGCTGCAAAGAAAGCTTATGTGAGTGTACAGTTTTCAGTTTAAACTTATTTGTTTTACATCAATTGTGAAACAAGTTCTTACGACTTAGATTTATTACTCTTGATTCTGGTTCCTAGATGCTTAACCAGTATTCGCGCTAATTTTTTATTAATGGAAGGTCTTGCTACTCAAAGGATTCAAACCCATGACCCTATTAAAGTTTGGCATTTAAACATACACGTGTGCAACTTCTACTGAATGTTCTGCATACAATATATTCTCAAATTCAGGGCGTGACGGTTATATACCCACATATGACCCAACAGGAAGTAACTACAACAACGGACCACAATATGGCTGTATACAACCTTCACCTAGTCTCAAATACAGATTTCTAATTCTGGTAAGTTTACAACATAAATGATTTTCATTGCTTTGGTATGTTTTTTCCATCTAACCTTACTCTTTATTTATGAATAAAGTATTGAATTCTTCTATAATCCTTCACTAAACACCAAATCCTCGACTGTCCCAATTTGAAAGAGTTTGCAGACGTCATTTCAAAATGCAATGAAATTGAAAAATAAATAGGGCAGAAAACATTGTTGGAAGAGGAAAAATTTCTTGTTACGAGCAATTTCTCCTTTTCCAAAAATGTTTTCCAGAGTCTTCTGCAACAAAGTGGTAAAATGTTGTTCGTAATTGGTAATTGGTTAACCCTTTACCAAAAGCTAAAATTTTGAATGTCCCAAATCGAAAGAGTTTGCAGGCGACATTTCAAAATATGAATAAATTGGAAATCTTTATAGTGGAGAAAACATTGTTGGAAAAGGAAAAACTGCTTGTTACAAGCAATTTCTCCTTTTCCCACAATGTTTTTCAGAGTCTTCTGCAACAAAGTGGTGTTTAACCCTTTACCAAAAGCTAAAATTTGAATGTCCTAGAGTAACCTGTAATGGGTTAAGTTTATTATTATAAAAGAAATAAGAGTAAACAGACAATGATCAATGTAACATCCAACTTTTTACATTATTGATCAGGAGGGATAGATTGTATTATTTCTCATTAACCCTTAAAATGCTGGGTATTTATCTAAAATGTTTTTTTTGTCATCTGCTTTCCAAAACCATACATATTAGCTTAATTTTGATGAGGAAAGATACCCAGAGTAGCAAACAGTTTAGATCACAGTTCTGCAGCCAATTTACTTGGGGGCTGATCTCTGATCTTACCTGTTTGCAAAAACATGAAGATGGTTCCAGTTTTATAAGGGTTAAGTCTTTAAAACTGTCTACATGAATATTCATGGATTATTTCGCTTATTGTTAGAATTCATGAAGTTATTTGAGTCCCTACATGTTTTCTCCTTTATTTCTACAACAGGACCGGGGGGCTCCTGATGTGACCAGCAAACATTTCCAGAATGTTCCTTTTGAAGCAGAATTTGCCTCAGAAAACCCACTGTACTCCAGCCTTTTGTCAATGACAGGCGTTGATGGATTCATTATGAGTGTTAATCCTCTGTATAAGGTAAATCTATAAACAAGACTGATTGTTTTTTAGAATTAGATGTAAAATTCCTATTTAGTTTGAATTAAGAAATAGCCTAAAACAGAAATTAATTTGACTTCATTAACATTTGATGTTATTTCTAATTTAGATCAACAGCAAGACCCCATTTGAGCAGATGTCTTAGATGAGACTATGATAATCCTATAACCCCATACTGTATAAGACAAATATGTGTTGAATAATACATGTATATCAAAGCTCATTTTACTGATTAAAGAATTTAAGGTTAACTAAAGGTTCTCAAGAAGTAATCCCGTCATTTACTGTATTGTTTATCTATTTAAAGGTTACATCAGGATTCCAATGGTACATCCAAGTCTTCTACACCATCGGTCCATCTGATCCCAGCATGCAACAGTATCGTAATCGGCGATCAGCTTTTGTCTCAATGGAACGACCAAGACGGAACATAGGATACGATGTGGAGAGGGACTCCGATTGGTTGGAGAGTAATAGCAGCAAAAACGGGACAAACATCAAAATACTCAGGTTAAACACAACACAGATTGTGTCAGACTCGCAGCAAGGGGGCAGTGTGAGCATGTCCGCCATTATTCTACCTGTGGTGCTGGTTTTACTAGCAGTGATCATTGTTGTGATTATACTGTTCGTAGTCATACGGAAACGGAAAAGACATAGACGTAAGCCTCCGAAGAAGCAGAGTAATATCGAACTAGCCAAACAAAATTCTGTGATCTATAAGGGGAACCAAAACAATATAGTCAAACTGGGTTCCAGCAGCATTGAATTGAAAGAATCCTCCATTCACTCGGGTGATCGAGGAAAGCCATTTGTGCGTGTGAAAGACACCAATATTAAAACGGATAAAAATATATCAAAAGGAAATGGAACAGAGGTGTGATTAGGAGAGTAATCTACAGGTTTTATTCTATGAACAATTCTAAAATCCAAGTGTGTTGGAGGAGAGATGTTTAACCCTTTCCTAAACACCAAATTTTTGACTGTCCCAAATTGAAAGAGTTTGCAGACGGCATTTCAAAATGTGATGAAATTGTAAAACAATCTTCTGATAGGGCAGAAAACATTGTGGGGAAAGGAGAAATTGCTTGTTACAAGCAAATTCTCCTTTTCCCACAATGTTTTCTAAAGTCATCTGCAACAAAGTGGTCAAATGTCGTTGTTGTTTGGGAAAGGGTCAATTGCTTTTCAGACTCCAGTGGACTCATAAAGAAGGGGTGGCAAAATCAGTTGTCCATATTGCCCAGGTTGTCCAAAAGCCATAATGGACTTTTATCTAGATTCGCTATATTATAACCATCAGACAGACGAGTACAGGAAAGAGATGGTATTTACAGACAAGTAAATAAAAATCTGATTTCGCCACCACAGTAAAGGATAAACATTGTGATGACAGATTTAGATGAGAAGAATAAATTCATCAAGATAAAAAAAATCTTTATCTCCCTATGTTTTCATGGTTGACTTTTTTTTTATTGAAACAGCAATACTAAAAGATTTGTCCACTTATTTTGACAATTATTATGTCTGCTATTAAATTACCGGGGTAATGTGATTTTGAAGGCAGTGGTGCAAAAAGTTATGATAAAAATCTACTTTAATAGTGAATTTGACATCTTTCAACTGCAACTTATTTGCCATAGAATTGAATGTTATGAAGGGAGGGTTTTATTGCTTTTTATTCTAAATGTTTAATATGTAATAGAATATTGGTTCTATTCAAAGGGAAAAACATTTAAGAGTGTGTCATGACATGAAGATACTCTACCTGTTAATTGATAACCTTGATTAACCCTTTCTCAAACAATAACGACATTTGACCACTTTGTAACAGACAACTTTAAAAAACATTGAGGGAAAAAGAAAAATTGCTCATGACGAGCAATTTTTCCTTTTCCCACAAGGTTTTCTCCTCTCTCTGAAGAATATTTTTCAATTTTATTACCTTTTGAAATGTGTCTGAAAACTCTTTCATTTTGGGACAGTAAAAGATTTGTTGTTTAGGAAAGGGTTAATTATAACCAATCCAATCTAACCTGATTTAAGCAACCATTGTAAAGGGACACAGAATACTGATGTATAAGTCCTTTAAAAGGACACATGCCAACTCACTTGCACCTTACTGGTGTTTTTTTTTTTGCGGTTGTATTTAATTTACTTTAATTATAGGCCAGTAAAAAAGGAAACAACTACCGGTATCTTGTGTAAATACAAATGAATTATACCTAATTTTTTTTAAATTCTTACAGTTCCACTTGTGGTGGGTTATCTCCTCTTTCCACCACATAAAGGGTAAAGACTATAGGAGGGGCTTTACGTTTGTGAAGGACTTACTATAATCTTGCATGGAACCTTCAATAAACACATACAACTTGAAGGTTCAATGCAAGACTGAAATAAGTACTTCACATTTTCCTTGTTGCATTTTGGAAAAATTACTCCAACAAAACGAGATAGTTAGCTCTTATTTTTTTCAGTGTTTTCGTAAACCTCTGCTACAACTGGCTGTGTTAAATGAGTACAGTATGCATGTTAATGAAATCATTGGTTACTAGATCATTAAACATTATGTGAAATGATATGTATGGAAATCCAATTAGTGGCTTAATTGGCCAATCTATTGAAGCAGCCATTGATATTTCAAAGTGATTCCCTAAGTGTGGTTTGTATAGTTTTGTTATCATTCTGCAGGGATTTTTATTCTGTTAAATGTTGTAAATATACTATAATAATGCAGGCATTAGTTTCTACCTTAAGATATACCCATAATCTGCCATTTTGAAACTTAATTCTTTCGTCGGATGGCCTAACAGTAGGTTGTTCCTTGTATACATTCGTCTTGGCCAGAACCATTAGGTGTGAAGCGAATAGTTCTGGCAGCCACGGATGTATGCTGAGGACGACTAAAGTAATCCCACTAAAGTAAGTGTTTCAAAATTGTGTATTATGGGTATTCTCCCTTAAAATGGTGGAATTGCACTGAAACTCTTAAAAGCCATTTTCATTGTTTATTTGGTCATCATCAAGTTCATCATTTACTAATTAATATTCATGTTTATTATTGTCAACAACATTTTCAGGAGTTTGATAAGGTCTGCAAACAATTTAAAAAAATGTTCTTGGAAAGCGTTAAGCTCTTCTACCGAGCATTAACATTAAATTAATTCAAAAAGGATGTTATATCCTATCCAATGAATAATTTTTTTTTTAATTTCTATATCATTTTTCTACAATTTATGGAGCCTCCAGACTCCTTGTAAATAAAATATTGAAGGTTCAGTACAATACAATAGTAAGTCTTTGTGCTTCATAAACATGGAGCACTTACCATAGTATTGCAATGAATCTCAATATGATTCTTCAAAGTTCAATAGAAAAAAGAATTTTATTCTACCTCCTCAATTGTAAATGATTGGTCCAAAATGACAATTCTAGAGTTTTTTGCAAAACTGTGTATATTTGGAACATGTTCCATGTGTTTTGTATGCAATCAACTTCTCATTGGGGAATTAAAGGTGCTTGTTGTGAGGAAACTTAACAAATCAAATTCTTTAACCCTTTCCCAAACAACGAATTTTTGACTATCCCAAATTAAAAAGAGTTTGCAGACGACAATTCAAAATGTGATGAAATTGAAAAACATTCTTCAGATAGAGCAAAAGACCTTGTGGGAAAAGGAGAAATTGCTGTAAGGGAGCAATTTCTCCTTTTCTCACAATGTTTTCCAAAGTCCTCTGCAACAAAGTGGTTAAATGTCGTCATTGTTTGGTAATGTGTTAAGATGTAGGAAGGTCCTCTCTGATACCATGTTACATAATCTTACTGTGATATTATGAGAATATTGGACAACTGTTTAAATTATAACACCAACTGAAATGAGCCCCTGTATGTAAAGAGGTAATTTAGGGGAGAAATTGACTGCTTTTTAACATCCAGTAGGCTTTGGAAAATTCTTCTTATGATTTCCCATGATTTCAGAGTGCATTTGTTATATTATCCAGAAGGGAAACATTTAACCTTTTCCTAAAGAACAAATTTTGGACTGTCCCAAATTGAAAGAGTTTGCAGAAGTCATTTCAAAATGTGATGAAATTGAAAAATAATCTTCTGATAGAGCAGAAAACCTTGTGGGAAAAGGAAAAATTGCTCGTCACAAGCAATTTCTCCTTTTCCCATAATGTTTTCTAAAGTTGTCTGCATCAAAATAGTCAAATGTCGTTATTGTTTGGGAAAGGGTTAAATGCTTTTTATTCTTGGGACAGATATTAATGCTTTCAATTCCATGATTTCTTGCGGTAAACAGTCGAAAGAGGGAGATCTTTATGCAAATCAGACTATTTTTGGAAATACTGCAGTATCAGCAATGATGCGGTACCAAGGAGGAGAACTTTATGTTAAACAACAATTCAAAACTGTATTGATACATTTTATTTTGACTTTCAAGTTTTCTCTTCTGTGAACAAGCAGCTTTAATGACCATTCAATATGTCAATGACACTTATTATGAATCATTACTTTAACCCTTTCCCAAACAATAACGACATTTGACGACTTTGTTGCAGACGACTTTAGAAAACATTGTGGGAAAAGGAGAAATTGCTCTTTCTGAAGAATATTGTTCAATTTCATCACATTTTGAAATGTCGTCTGCAAACTCTTTCAATTTGGGACAGTCGAAAATTTGTTGTTTGGGAAAGGGTTAAAGAAACATGGTTAATTACATCTTTAAAACTTTTATAAGACATACTAAGAAACTTGTATCATACCATCAGCTTGACAGGTAACTATTTTATTTTCAATCATCTTTATATGCATATATATGTTTATTAAAGGAACAAAAAAAAAGATAAAGTCAAGTGTAGGCCAGGTTTAGTTTTTGAAAACTGTCTTGTAGTCACCTCATCGTCAAATTATCCCAAGACCTATTTCAATATGTATGTATATATAATTAATTCTTTGTTGATATGACCAAATTTTAAGGAATCAATGCAAGACTAATAAGTCCTTCGCTTTTATGAAGGAACTTCTTTCACAGTCTTGCACAGAATGTTTGAAGTTACTTTCCTTACATAAATCAATGTAATACATGAATCACAATTTTATCAGACGATTTTTGCTATTGTTAATGATAAAATCATTTCTTCAGTCATTTTGAAGAGGTGTATTAAAGATGGGTATTGATGATGTTGTTAATTTTGTTAATGAGTTTTTATCTAAATACCTCATATTATGTGTTACTATTAATTACTAAAGCCTAATTGATTTTCTTTCTTAAGTGATTTACAAATTAAAAGTCGCTTTTTACTTACCAATGTATTTCTTCGTTATTTAACCTTTAGCCTCCACATGACATTTTTCTGCATGAGATGGAATACATGAAGCGTGAATAATTATACTGACTGTAATCGAGGGTTCAACGCAAGACTATAGCAAGTGCTTCACAAACGTGAAGCACTTACTATAGTATTGCGCTGAACCATCATGTTGAAATATAACTGACATACTGTTGAAAATGTGTTAAATCCCAATTCAACTGATCTAACTTTCACCAGTTTGGCAACTTTATATTTCAACTTCAGAAAGTTTTATTGACATACATACTGCAAAATTATCTTGAGCTCTGCAATCATCTTAAAGATAACTGTAACATGGTAGATTAACCCTTAGAATGCGGGGTAATTTTCTAAAATTAGATATTTGTCTCTGCTGTTTTCCAAACACTACCTACTTAATTTTGATGAGAAAAGATACTCAGAGTAGTAAACAGGTTAGATTACAGGCCAGCCACCAATTTACTTTGTAGCTGGCCTGGATCCAACTTGAGTATTCTGCCTGACTTGTGCCCTTTATTGAGATATTAGCTAATTCTTTACTTTTCACAATTTTTTAAAGGTTGCTCCCTCAATACAAGTACATGTAATTTTACTGAATCTGTTATCTCCCATACACACGATTATATGATCACTGACCAACAAACGTTACCTATTCTTCACTCCATGTTTTAGCAACGGGTATAAACCAGGCATGTCTGATTTATATCTGCTTGGGTAGCTTCCATGAAGCTTGTACATTGTGTTTGTTATTAACAAGTGGAATCATATCAATAGGATAGATGATATATGTACTGTCTCAGACTTGCTTACTGATTGATTGATGTCAAATAAATAATGAATAGAGAGGATAATATATCAAGTATTGGCAAAGAAAAGTAATGTTGAAACTTCAGTCCATAATTGACTTTTGCTTTCAAATAAGGCTTATTTATTCATGCAATTTTTTTAACATTCAATAGAAATTTGAAGAGAAAAAAAATGTAACGAAAGGAGATATTGCTCTCATTTGGCAATTTTTGGTGCCACGAAATTTGATTTGTGTTCAAATTTTATAACGGTTGAAATCGTGTTTCTTTATTTAAAAGAAAAAAAAAATATTAGATACTGAATAAGATATTTGCTGGTTATTTCCCACACTTCCATCTTGTTATACTAAGTTCTCAATGTTGTGAACATGCCCTATTTGAACTTATTCACTATCAATGTAAAGTAAATAGGTTCAAGCCAAAAATAAAGTTCAGGTTTCAATGTGTAGCACAATTCATACATGATTACATAAAGAATGGTTAGCTTACACTGTACTTATATCTTTATACCTCTTAAAAAGTTTTTTTTTTCACTTATTGTATAAAATCGGTTTTGAAATGTGTCATTTTGTTATATATTTGTACTACAAAACATTAAAATATAATGCATTTTTAGTTCTGACTTTACCATTATTGTAATTGTATGACATTTCATTACAAATAAATGCATTTTCCATAAGTATCTCACATGTTTTCTATTTAAACCGTATGTTTTCTATTTAAACCGCTGCTTGTCTAAATGCGCCTTAAAGGATAAGTCTATTATTTACCAGGAACCATATTAATGGGATCTCATGAATGCTCCAAGGTGAAAACAATGTCAAGGAAGAAAGATTGAAGCCACAATAGCATTCATTTACACTAAAATTGTGTAAGTTCTATGATATATGACAATTAGCTTAGAAATACTTTAAATTCCCTTTTACAGAGGAACAGAGATTTTAACAAATTCTCATTATGCTTTTAAAAGGGTGAATGTGATAAGGTTTGTTTACTCTTAGTGATAAAACAAGGTCAGCCTAGAAATGTCAAGATCCTTAGAAATCTGAGAAATTCTCCATTTTAAATATTTGCATTGTTGGTGTTGAATAAATGACAGTACAGGAATTTTTAAGTGTTTTACAGGAGTTTCCTAAACAGGTAACCAGGACTCAATTATCCAAGCATTAATGGCTATTTTAGATGTCACTTGAATGTTAACAATGGAGTCAAATTGTGGGATAAACAGTTCGTGAAAAAAGCACTTTGAAACATCGATAATAAATAGTACAGGCGTTATATTGTGATGATTGTGTGGTGTTTTACTATGTTTAATCATTTTCTTTTTTAATTCATAACTCATTTTACCAAGTTTTGCAGTTTTTTAGTGCCATTATGCTTTTAGACATTTTCATATTGATTTGAAATTATTGTAACAAACAGGGATTCCTCATTTTGAGCACTTTCTCCTTTAGTCATAGTGATGCCTGATAACTCCTTATTCAGGTGTTTCAATGCTATTATGAAGGGAACTGGGGTTTATTTAACAACCTCCTATCTAGAGGCCCCAAAAGGGATAAAGAGTCGATTCATTAACCATTATCATGAATCCCATTGGTCAAGTGGTAAGCGTCTGGAATTTTAGACTAGAAATCCTGGGTTCAATCTTCGACCAAAGCTCAGCAAAACAAGAGTTATACGAAACTTAGTCAGGTTTTTTGCAGAAACAATTGAGACAAATGCAAAGGTTTCTTGGTATGAACAATTTCTCCTTTTGTCACATTAGTTCCTTGTGTCATCTGCTGCTGGAGAGTGATGAAATAGTATATTTTCATCCTTCTATTCAATGGGTGTTTCAATCCTTTTAAATGCTGGGTTAAGACCTGATAAAGGAATATTTCAAAGTCAAATTTTCTTTTCAGAGTTTATTCATTATAGCTCCAAACAACAACAAATACAAATCCTTTCTTTGAAAATCAGATTTCAAAACATGTTATTGTAAAGATACAATCAGGCATAATACTTGCATGCCTACAACATAAACTACCTGTTTATAACCCTTCTGACATAACCCATTCAATCATTTCCATTTTGTCCAAGGTAAAAGAAATTTCAGTTATGATACGGCTTTCCTGGATCCCCCAGTACTAGGCTAAGTCTCTGGAGTGACTTGTAAAAGGTTACTCCCACAGAACAAAAGTTGTTGGTGGGGCTCAAACTTGAGTCCGCCACCTTAACCAATGAGCCACACAGGACCCGTTAAATCCTTCTTGATATCCCTCTTACTCCAAACATTTGAACAAGTCGTCAGCTTCTCAATTTGTTCAATGTATCAACATTCAATACCATACAGCAATGATGTAGCCAAAGCTATGTTATTGGTAAGATTATCATTCATCCTCAAACACAATGTGTTTCCTCTCAGTTGTTTCGAAGCTGACTTTCTGGGCTTTGTCCATCAACTGAAATAGATAAAAATGTGAACAAGTTTTTCCCTGGCTTGTGTACTCTACAGCAGGTGATGAGAAAAAATTACCAAACTTCCAAACTGATTACTGTCTGGAGTAAACGAGCCCACTCAATAATTCAACAAAATGTTTATGAGGGAAAAATGATAATCATAGGATGTATGGTATTGAAC
Source organism: Cerastoderma edule (assembly GCA_947846245.1). Taxonomy (NCBI): domain Eukaryota; kingdom Metazoa; phylum Mollusca; class Bivalvia; order Cardiida; family Cardiidae; genus Cerastoderma; species Cerastoderma edule. The sequence goes on from OX401406.1 coordinate 35,927,418, forward strand.
AGTAACTTGTTTCTGAGACTAGAAAACATTGACCAAGATTTAAAAAGTACAAATAAAAGATCATTTGTATAAAATGCAATACAGATTTATTGCTCTTGGTCAATGACCTTGCAATAAAGACCTTAACATGGGAAGCTTTAATCAATGTCTTCAATAATTCATAACAGACAAACTTGCGTACAAAAAGAGGCATAATTTGCTAAAATTACAGACAGAATAAAGCTACTTAGTAAGTGACAATAAATCATGATTCAATATATGTGTGCAAAGTTTAAATCCATTCCCGTCAGTAGATACACCAAGAAATGATGCAGACTATAGGATGAGTTGTATAGTTCTTTGAAAAGTTAGCTAATGAGTTTATCTGAATAACTGTACTGGTAGTTTTAAAAAATAAAATCAAAATATAAAGAAGGAATACTTCAATTGCATTTACACAAGATGTACAAGAGGCATGTTTCAGTAACACATAAACCTAGAATTATCAACAGTAAACAAACATATCAAATATAAATATACCAAAATAGACATTTCATTGTAACCCTTTATAGGTGCTTCTTCACAGAAAAGAAAATTTGAAAGTCATAATAAAATGTCTTTGAAATGATGCAGTTTTTGTATTGCTGTTTGATTAACAATTAAAAGTAGCAACTGAAAGTATAATTAATTTAAGGAATCATCAATTTATCTAACTATGTACAGTTTACAGTATATGTGGTAGATCTCAAAAGTGATGTCACACTTTTGGATAAAAGTACATGTTAATTCACATTATAGAATTAAAAATGTTTAATTTTTCTTTAAATAACTACTTTTCAGTGCATATCATATACCAGCACAGCTATTGGTCAATTTAAAAGAAATAAGTTATTAATTCCAAATTTCCTCACATTTGTGAACAAGCACATATAATTTCCTTACTTTCTGGTGCCCCCTTTTCTTTGCCCGACATTTGGTCGTTAACTTTGTCTCCCTGTCAGAGGTAAGTTTGTCCCAATATTGCTTTTCATCTTCACCTAAAAAAAGTTTCAATAATGAACATGTGAAAACATGTAGAGATGCAAGTTAAACATGGAAGTGTATTAACCCAAGCATAATATCTGTACACCATTCTAAAATACAATTGAATACATGGGTATATGGCATATTCTAAGTTTCATAGCAATACATTAAAAAACAATAAGCGGGCCTTTTGGCAAACTAGCTGACACATGTGTCAAAGTTGTTGAAAAATGATCTTGGAATCCCAATGTCTTTATCTATGTTGCTTCAAGTGTGAGAACCAAAAGATTATGATTGTTATAAGGTTTAGTCCCCTTGTCAATTATGGAACATCAACCTTGAAGGACCACATTTTGAAAGCCAAGTTTAGGGTAATTCTCTGTCATTTAGGAGTGAGACATTACTGATTTATTTCTTTTAAAACCCACCAACCCATGGGCCTCACAATCAATGTAAAATAAATAAGTTTTAACAAAGGAGAACTCATACCTGTCAGGCGATTAAAGGTGACCTTGTCAAGGGAGGTTTTCATTAAGTTTGTTGATGAGTCAGCATCCTGACAACGTATGTACCCTTCACACAAACCATCATGGATGTCTAGGTAGGCAATCTGTATATCCTCTTTAAACTGTTCCTGCAAACAATATATACCAAGGGCTCAATGCATGACAACAGCAATTCCTGCACTTTCACAGCAATTGACTCAAGAAACCATAGAGACCAAATGTGGAATTTTTTGTAAGAATAAAATCTCCGCTTTATGTTATAAAGGCTACTACACTGTTTACATTTAACTCATGTCTTTACCTTTACCTTTAATCTGCAGACGGCTCTGTTTTTACATGAAGCAGACAACTTTAAAAAAGTTTTGTAAACATGTGAAAAACCTTTCACTGCTGCGGTTGTGATATGTAAATAGATTAGAAAAAGTATTGTGGCAAAAGAAGAAAATTCTCTTACCACAATGCCTTCTGTAAGTCGTCTGCTGCAAGACGCAAAAAATGTGGTGTTAGGTGGTAATGTGTTAACTAAAGAATGAATTACTAATACCATAGGCATTCATTCGAATCATCCTTGAAGAGTCAACATTGAAAATGCTCAACAATTCGTTTATGTCGTGATGCCCTGCTTGTACTGATGAAGGAGGACCTCAAACTTGTCTACCCTTAACAGGTAGAACCATCGGCATTATGGCATTACGTAAGTAAGACTACCTCTCATGAAAAGCCAAATGTCATCACCAGGATTAGAAGCCTGCCAAAGAGGGGCTAAGTGATTTTAATTTAGTGAAATGACATTTACTAAATTTAATGAGATATGCTACAAACCTTTATATGAAGACCATATTATGCCATCTTTGCATGATTAGAAATATTAAAATGGTGTTTAATGTCGTACCAATAATTCTTTAGTTATGTAACAGCTTTCCTGGATCCATCAGTACTAGACTGAAGTGACTTTTCAAAGATCACTGCCACAAAACCAGAGGTACCAGAGGTGTCAGAGGGGTTCACACCAGGGACCCTTGAGTTATAGGTATGCCAACTACACCACTGGCCAATTAGAAATATTTAAATAAAATCATCTAAAAAAAAACAATTCCAGAAATTGTAATCAATAAGGCAATACCTTAAGAGTTTTCCTTGTAATGGGTTCTTCCGACACCACCTTCACAATCACATCAGCCACAAACTGGATCTCCTTTTTCTTCTTCTTGTCTTCCTTGGCTGAAAAATACAATTGACCATTATAGTGCTGGAACCATCATCATGCTTATGCAAACATGTAAGATCCAGGCCAGCCATCAAATTGGCTACTGGCCTGTGATCTAACCTGTTTGCTACTCCTGGTATCTTTCTTCATCAAAATTAAGCAGATATTTAAGGTTTTTGAAAGCAGACAACAAAAAAAATCACTTTTAGAAAATTACCCTGCATTCTAAAGTTCAAACATTTTTAGACTGGGAACAGGTCTCTCATTTATCGATATAAAGCCTGGTATGGTTCAAATCCACCAGAGAGAAATCTGGTTGGTAACAGGAGAATTGAAGAAAAAACAGCACACTGTCCTTAGAGATGAACGTTTGCCAGTTCAAAGAACGTTAATCAGTGACAGAAAGTTTCCTTCACTAAAATATTGTTCAAAATGATTTGAAATTGGAATTCTGACAAACATTTGATACATATATGTTGATAAAGTTGTTTAATGTTTATAAAACCGTTTTGCCACAGTGAGGGAAGCAAGTTGTTAAAATTGTCATACTTTATACATTAAAACTCTTTTACTCGCAATCTCACAATCTAACATGTATTTTTACACATCCGACATCATGGAAATCATCAAAAGGGAGTCTTGAAAAGTTTAAAAACAAACAGACCTCAGATCATGTTTAACTTTTATGTCAATCTGACATTTCTAAAAGGTTTGAAGGGTTTTCGGTCAATTCTAGGACCGATTGGTATTCGGAAATTCTGATTTCTGCTTGTAGTAGATTTGTTAAAGGGGATATTATAGCATAAGGGTTGAGACAACTTTCAGTCACAATCACTTTGGTTCCATTTTAACATGACACATTTTCGTTATCAACATGTGAGCCCTGATACTAGTTCCTAATTGGACAGGAGAATTTAAAATCTAATTTTAGGGCTTTACTTTTAAAAGGTGCAATCTCTCTTTAATTCACATTAAATTCCTCCAATCTCCAAATGTAAATACGTTTTGTTATAATCTGAAGTGTCCCCTTCTTGTCCCCTACTCAACCCCGACAGTGTCAGCTAATAAACAGACTTGATTGGAGATTAAGTATTAGAAAATCTAGCTACCTGGTGCCCACACCCCGCTGCAGATGACAAATAGAATCAGGATTAAGTTAGTATGGAAGTTGTATTGGATGTTTCAGAAGTTCCAATAACACACTGTCACCATCTTTCTTACCTTTGTTTTCTTCTGTCATCTTTTCATTGAGTGTTTGTTTCAGCAATTTCATGTTTGTTTTCTGTAATTCTAGATACTCTTTTCGCAGTTTTAACCACTCTTTCCTAGAACACAAAACAACAATTTGAAAATGGATAAAAAGTTGCTGCTAATCATTTGAATCTTACTATTCACAATTCCCATAGTTTAAAATGATCTGTATCACATCAATTGTGAAAGAAGTTCTTACAACTTAGATTAATCACTCTCAATTCTGCTTCTTGGATACATAACCAGTACCTGTGCAGAATGTGGATTAATAAAAGGTCGCAAGGTGGACCCCACTACTCATGGGATTCAAACCCACTACACCTGTGGCATGAGGCCTGTCCTCTACCCCTGCACCACTGTCCACCAAAACTCCTATAAAGGTATGTGAAGTTGATCAAATGCTACAGGCAATATTCATTAGTTGTTTTTCTATTATTAAATATTAATCTGACACAGTTGAAATTTGCATACTTTAGAATACAGACTGTCATGCAAAATTTAAAATGTAGATAAGGAAAAATATCTCTTTTTATTAATAACACAGCAAGTATTATTGGAATTCTTTCGTCGAAGGCTAAAATTAACATTAAAGTTCTCTCAAAAAGATCCTTTGTAATTTCCACAACATAGGGTTCAGCAAAGATATGAAGAAAAGCAATTTAAAAGAACTCAAGCAAAGTTTGTATGATCTGCACTTTCAAAACCTGAATCATTACAACTATTATCAATATGTTCATTCTAATAGAAATAAAGTAACATGCACACTCACTTTGGAATCACACGCAATTCCGGAATGTCCTTCTCCTTCTTTTCTTTCTTTTTTCGTAAACGCTTTTTCTTCTTTTTTGTATTATTTTCTTTGTCGTTTTGTTTCAGCTGATCAGTCTCAATTGTCTCTGCTTCTCGAACACTAACATGTTCATCTTGTTTCCTTTTTTTCTTTGGTGTTGATTCCACACTGTGACTTATTTCACAGTCACTTTTGGCTGTATCACTCTCCTGCAGTGCCACTTCGCTGGTTTTTGATCGGCTTTTCCTCTTTCTTGATTTCTTCTTACTTCCTGACATGGAAGACTTGTCCGTGTCAGAAGCCTGACTTGTTTCCGTTATATTTTCTGACTTTTTACGTTTAGTTGGCGTAGGACACTCTACACTGTTTTCACTTACACTCCTCTGACGTTTAGCTGGTACAGTTAGATTGTTGGACAAGTTCTTAGCTGCGTCATTGTCTTCTTTAGTCACCACACTTTCTTCAGCTTCTTTCCCTTCTTCAGTTTCTTTCCCTTGAACCAGAATTTCTTTAACCTTTTCCTCTGTCTCTACAAAATGGAGAATCTTGGAATTAATTGCTTTGTTCAATCCATAATTTACCCTTTCTAAAATATAGATGAATAGTGAAATGCAGACAATCTTGATTTTTGAGGAATTGCGACAAAAATAAAACTTACCTACTAGGGTCAAAATCTCGTCAGACACTATAATTTCAATGTATATATTCATAAGAGATGCATTTTTATCTAGTTAGTTTTATCCCTTTGATAAAATGCTTGATGTAAATTGTTGATAATTACCCAACCCAATGTCAGGAAAAAATCAAACAGTTAATTTGTTATTGGTCCAAATTGATAGTCAATGAGCTCATACCTCAAGCTATTGAAACAAGCACTAAAACTGCTGAACAAAAAAAAAGTGACATCATGTGGAACAGCAGTTTCATACAGTCAGAAATCTAAAATATAATATTGGTCAATACTATGAAGAATTATAACTTTGAGAATGGATACATGGATTGACCACTGTTATGTATATGATATACTGTGAAAATGGGGTAAAACTCAATTATCATCCCCTGCAACCCAATAGATTTCATAATAATAATTAGGGCAATTAATGCCACATCAACAATTTGTGATGTAAATGCTTTCCTAGATACACTTGTACAAGGCTAGGGCTCTGAACTGTCTCCAGAGGTCAGTGATAATTTCAATTAAAACAAATAAGTTTTTAGGACTCAAATCTTAAATTCAATGGACTTTCATGTAGCTTATTTTGAAAACTATGAGTGAAATTATTCCTGGAGGTGCCAGTGGGACTTGAAATCTGGACCACTGGGAGATGCAGGACCCCCAATCGAATTGAAAACAGCTAAGTTCTGTCAGGTACCATTGTTGTAAACCAAAAAGTTGCATCATATTGATCTCAATGAAGGAGAAAAAGCCTTTCGGTCTACAAAAACCACATAGCAAGGCTTCAGTGCAAGACTATAGTAAGTGCTTCATGTCTTATGTAGCACTTGCTATAGTCTTGTACTGAGCCCTGGATCAAGACTAAGTGTCTAACCCTTCACTTGATCCTCTGGTAGTTTCTTCTTTAAAGCGTCTAGTTGATGACTTGACTTGGGAAACATGCCAACCCTCTCTTCTATGATATCTGTCACTGGGGGGTTGTTCAGCTCCTAGAATTTGATGTCAATCCTATATTTCATACTTCATTAAAGACTTCTGCTGGTGATTTCAACTTGGAAAATTGAAAAAACAAATAGGTTGGAATAAGCAACAAGAAGCAAATCCCAGATCAAACCATTAGTACTCCATAGAGCAAGCTATGTGACCTGCATATCAATTTTTTTTTTTTCTTTGATTTTAAGTATGGTGTTTAATTCTGTATCAACAATTTTTCAGGTATGTGATAATGGCTTTCCTGGATCCACCAGTACTATACTAGGCTAGGGCTCTGAAATGACCTGCCAAAGGACACTCCAACGAAACCAAAGGTGTCAGTAAAGCTTGAACCTGGGACCACGATGTTCTAAGTCTGCCACCTTAATCAATAGACCATGCCTGACCGAAAGTTGCTTGTATAAAGATGAGAAAATTCGTAATACAAAATAAAATGTTGTTGAATCAATACAGCTTTTGCATTGTTTATTGGTATACAATTAAAAGTAGCTATTGAAATTTTGAAAGAATGTTTGTATGGTGTTTAACGCCGTATTAACACTGAAAGTATGTACAGGCTGTATGCCGTAGGTCTCATAATCATTGCAATGCTATTGTATTTAAATACCTATAAATACACTGTATACCCACTCTAAACATTTAAATACCTATAAATACACTGTATACCCACTCTAAACATTTAAATACCTATAAATACACTGTATACCCACTCTAAACATTTAAATACCTATAAATACACCGTATACCCACTCTAAACATTTAAATACCTATAAATACACTGTATACCCACTCTAAACATTAAAATACCTATAAATACACTGTATACCCACTCTAAAAATTTAAATACCTATAAATACACTGTATACCCACTCTAAACATTTAAATACCTATAAATACACTGTATACCCACTCTAAACATTTAAATACCTATAAATACACTGTATACCCACTCTAAACATTTAAATACCCATAAATACACTGTATACCCACTCTAAACATTTAAATACCTATAAATACACTGTATACCCACTCTAAACATTTAAATACCTATAAATACACTGTATACCCACTCTAAAAATATAAATACCTATAAATACACCGTATACCCACTCTAAAAATATAAATACCTATAAATACACTGTATACCCACTCTAAAAATTTAAATACCTATAAATACACTGTATACCCACTCTAAAAATTTAAATACCTATAAATACACTGTATACCCACTCTAAAAATTTAAATACCTATAAATACACTGTATACCCACTCTAAAAATTTAAATACCTATAAATACACTGTATACCCACTCTAAAAATTTAAATACCTATAAATACACTGTATACCCACTCTAAAAATTTAAATACCTATAAATACACTGTATACCCACTCTAAAAATTTAAATACCTATAAATACACTGTATACCCACTCTAAAAATTTAAATACCTATAAATACACTGTATACCCACTCTAAAAATTTAATACCTATAAATACACTGTATACCCACTCTAAAAATTTAAATACCTATAAATACACTGTATACCCACTCTAAAAATTTAAATACCTATAAATACACTGTATACCCACTCTAAACATTTAAATACCTATAAATACACTGTATACCCACTCTAAAAATTTAAATACCTATAAATACACTGTATACCCACTCTAAAAATTTAAATACAAACATGTTTTGCTTTAACCCTTTCCAAAACAACAAATTTTTGAATGTCCCAAATTCAAAGAGTTTGCAGACAACATTTCAAAAATGTGATGAAATTGCAAAATAATCTTCTGATAGGGCAGAAAACGTGGGAAAAGAACAATTTCTCCTTTTCCCTCAATGTTTTCTAAAGTCATCTGCAACAAAGTGGTCAAATGTCGTTATTGTTTGGGAAAGGGTTAAAGGCTATTCTCCAGTATGTATTACACAAAAGTACATCTGTTGTACATTTTTAAAGAAATCAAAATTTAACTTCCGGTATGTATTTTAAACCTAGTATAGCTCATCTATTTACAATCACTACTTAAACAAGAAAGTCGGAATGTCTCTAACCTTGCAGGCCGCTTCAGCTCCCTCTATGGTCTCAAACTCAACAAATGCGAATCCTTTCAAGTCTCGTGAGCTCGGGTAGCGCGGAAGGCTGACATAAGCAACTTTTCCACAACCAGAAAACAGCCGCTTCACCCATTCATGATTAATGTTGTGGGGTAGACATTCCTAAAAAATACAAAACATTTTTTGATTGAAACTGTATAAACCAAATTTTTCATATATAATGCACCTTGAGAAGCAAATTTTTAATCAGAGAAATCAGTTAACCCTTTCTCAAACAACAATTTATCGACCAACCCAAATTGAAGACATTTCAAAATGTGATGAAATTGTAAAATAATCTTCTGATAGGGTAGAAAACATTGTGGGAAAAGGAAAAATTGCTTGTTACGAGCAATTTTTCCTTTTCCCACAATATTTTCTAAAGTCGTCTGCAACAAAGTAGTCAAATGTCATTATTGTTAGGGAAAGAGTTAAATGATTGTTAAATACATATTACTGTGTATTGGACCTTTGACTTCCATTGACACATAAAAGAATGTTTATCCTGTCACTAGTGCCATTTTGGGACTGATAACTAGGTGCCTTATAACATTTGTGATATCCGGCACTAACCATATAACACATGCATGTGACGAATCATGACGTCATAAGATTTACATCTTGTTTGTTTGAAAGAATACATAGAGATTACAGGATAAATAGAATAGATGTTTGGTGTCTTTGAATGGGAAAAGTTATCGGGCTCGGCTTCGCATTATTATCCAATTCGCCTTTGGCTCACCGGATAATATTCCTAAGCCTTGCCCGATAACATTTCCGATTCACAACACCAACCATCTATTCGCTATTTATACTCATACAAAAGGGAACATAAGGGTATGCTTTCTACTCCTGATTTCAATTCATGCTAAACAAAGTGTCCCATCCCAGAGCTTTTATCTCCATCAAGCAAGAGGTCTTGGTCTATTCATTTTCAGAATAATTGTTCCCAACTCTGATTTCATTTCCAACACCTTCTGTGTGATGTTGCAGAGATCCTTTACTGCAGGGTCTTCCCCAGCCCCGTAAAGCGCCGCGGCTCCGCTGCGCTTGACTTACAAAATAAGCACTCCCGCGGCGCCTTAGCTGACTCCCGCGGCGCTTTAAATGTGTCCGCAGCGCTTTAAATTAACCCCAAATGGAGTCAACGTCAATGGCAGTACATTCTAGATAAACCGCCAGTCTATAAAGTAGTAACTAACAGCTGATAAAAAAGTCGATAGGCGTTTACACACTCGGTTTATGCGACGTCGTCATAGGTACAGACATGAGCGTGTGTATTGGCGTTATGGCACGTGCTTTGTCCTAAAAGGAAAGATCTATGATGGGTGTAAAAAGATCGCACTTGGAGTGAGAAATAGACTTTACTTAATTGACATGACTTCTGTCACTTTCTATGATACTATAGACGGGAGTTTTATGTGAAAACACCTGATTCAGACATCCATCTCCACATCGCCGATTTCCTTGGTTTGTCATGGTAAGTTATTAGACAAACTAATATGACGTGATCGGGAAATATTGAGAAAGTTTTGCATCCGGTAATATCTTTCTTCACATCGAATTATTTTGACCGGGTAAGTTATAAAATTCAGTTCCTCGGCAACTTAGTTTCACTATAAATATGCCCAAAACCGGTTTTGTAGTAACTGTATAGATTTTCTACATAAACTGCTGAGATGAAATGATCATCTGGTGGGCTCAGGCATAACGTAATTTTTCAAACGTCAAAATACTTGTTGAGCTCAATGTGACAAATACACCAAGTGAACCTGAGCAAGCTCCTCATTTCTGGAATTTCTTACGAACAATTTTATAATATGAAGACTATGTGTTAAGTGCCTCTTGTATGCAAAAATGTCTACAGGTATTGACACTGCAGCTATAGTCATGTTCACTTTGTTAAACAATGAACAAACCTCCAAGTGGTTAAGGTGAAGGAATTGTAACTTGGAAATTTGGTTTGATCCTTCAGGCAAGACATGACAGAGCCCTAGTCTCGTACTGTGAATCCCAGGAAACCCGTATACAATACATAAAATACTATTGACAGAGAGTCAAATGTTGCATACAAAATAATAATTTGTGACACCATGATTATCTATGAACTTGTCTTTTTTTAATGAATAGACTAGTGAGAAATAATTTAACAAATTCCTAGTGATGCCCCATTGTAAAAGGCATTTCGGGTAGACATGCAGATTGCTATGTATTTGGCTAGTCATGACTATGTTACCTGACATGAAAAGACGCAAGCACAAAGAAGCAAAAAGACTTTGACCAGCCTCCAGACATAGGAATCCTGTATCAAAGTTCAAATAAGCTTGATCCTCCAAGCCGTATGGCTGCCTTCAGGAATCTTCTCTGGTTGATGTAGAAAACTCACTCAAACCATTAGTTGCATGCCACTTATGGATTTGTGTGAGTTGTTTAAAAAGAACATTTCTGTTTAAGTAAGGCTGTAATAATAGTACTGATGGAGAATTTTCACTTGCAAGCCATCAGATAATATTCGATAAAGGATAGAAACTGGCTGCAATACTCAATACTTAAATAATATACATGTAGTATGGTGTTATGGTTCTTTAGAATTAACAACTGACATGAAGTAACACAGGATGTCAGAAAAAAGTTTGTTATAAACTTTAACGAAGGAAAACATCTAGCTTGTCATGGAAACATTCTTAATTTTGTAAAATAGTTTGGATGCTTCTATGATTGATCTAGTTTTTCATAATTTTGTTTTGCTTTGCACCTATGAAAACACTATTCATTTTGATGTAGTCTTCTTGCAACCTTCACAGTACTCTGACATGAAGAATACGATAAATAATAAATCATGTTTGTGATTTAATTTATATGTCAACAAAGATCTATGCTGAATGGGGACAATGGTTCTCGAGAGCCCATACGCTCTTTGCTATGAGAATCACATTGGTACTCCATATTGACCAGATGGATACATGTCCTTGAATAAATCTATTAAATGTGAGGGGGAGGCTGTGACACCAATTGGACATATTTTGTTTAAATGGGATGTTGCTCAACACTTCTATATACTTCTGATTCAAGATGTGTCTGAAAGATAATAATAATAGAGGTTCACATTTTCATTTCAGACTGTTAAAGGGATTCAGCATGCATGTCCTCTAGACTTACAGAGTTTCCAATTTAAAAAAGCTCAGGATGAATGGTTCAAAGCAAAACCAATGAGAAGTAGAGTATTCAAAATAGAAATGCACATTGAAGTACTGTATATGGAGTTTTGAAAATTTAAAATTGTAGACTATCATTCATTTTTTTTGTCTAGCATATGTGTTGATTTAAATATATTATGGGACACTTTCTTTTGTCTTTTATTTTCACAACATACCTTAAAACTCACCATTTTGGTACACATATATAAAAAAAATCGAAAAGGGAGGGGGATGACCCCCTCCCTTGACCCTCCCCCATCCTCCCCAGCGCCTGAAAAAAATCCTGGGGAAGACCCTGTTTAGAGTTGACAATATTTCAGAAGACGAGATACCCTCCATCTCTAGAATAATACTTGAATATTGAATACTTGAGAGTCAGACACATTCTATGAAATACCTTTATTCACATAGTACACCAGCAAAACATTTGACTGAAAAAATCACGAGTCTTGTGTCAACTAGACTGCTTTTTATAGGTGGTAAGGATCAATGTTGTTGTAATTCAGAACCAATACATGGAAAGCATGGAAAACATTTCTCCATACATTAGACCAACAGAATTTCAGTACTGTTACTTGATGGTGACAATAGAAGCAATTGGATCCTCATCTACGGGTAGGACAAATTGTGATCTTGGTGATATGTAACGTGATGTAAACTTTGGCTACAATTAAATCATACCACATAGACAGTCCTTTCATCAATGTTCCTGGGTACACATACTGGTGTAGTCCTTCTCACTTTGGTCCTGTCTTCATTTACCTGTAACATTAAGGAATGTGTTTAATAAACAGTAATGTCTTTTAACAGTCTCAGGCACATACAAATAAAGACGTTGCACATTACCACCTAACACCACATTTCTGCATCTTGGAGCAGACGACTTTCAAAGAGCATTGTGACAAAAGAATAAGTTGCTTGTCACAAAAAAATTCTCAAAATGCCATTTCAATCTATCCACATATTAAAACAGCAGAACTGAAAGGTTTTTCACCTACTTACAAAGCTTTTCTAAACCTGTCTGCTTCAAAGAATAAAAAACTGTCTGCAGGTGATAAAGAGTTAAGATATTTGTTATTTTGTCTATTACCATAGGTACTGGTAAGATAACATAGAAGAATTTTATATGCAGAACTTTAAATGCAACTTATAAAAACTGTCTCAGTATGACATCATGCAGAGTATCCATAATATAATTTTAAGACATGTTTTATTGCAGAAGCATTTATAGTCAATTTCATTCAATATTAAAGTTGAATGTCACTTTCAAGATCTTGAAATTCACACCTTTTGGCAAATTGAATAAACCTCCAATGACTATGGGGTAAGAGCATTATGTTTCACCTCGAGCATAGCTGATTTTGGCTATGGGGGGAGATCATTATGTATTACCTCAAACATGTTTAATTTGGGCTATGGGGTAAGAGCGTTATGTTTTACCTCAAGCATAGTTGATTTATACATCAGAGAATCAACAATCACATTAACATCATCTGTAAGCGCAGCTATCTTGTTGAACTTCAGAAAAATGTCAAGGTCCACATCTATAATAGAGTAAAACAATGTGTGCTGAATTATTTTCATCATATAAATAATCAAAGGTCCATACAAGACAACAGTAAGTCTGTCCTTCAGATTTATATTGCATCATACCCTTCACATGATGGTTGTGCATCATACAGAACATTTGCAATACATGAAACTAAATAAAAAGAATAAAATTATTTCAATGTAAATTTTTAAGTACCACTTTTATATAACAAACCGTTCAAGAGTTTTAAACCAAATTTGGACTCACTGAAGTAAATATGGCTTGATCTACAACTTGTCAATATTTTTCTTACAAGAAGAGTTAGAGCTTTGAATAAAGGCTTGTGAATCTGTGAAAACTTGTACTGGATAGTCCCACAGGTCCCAGCAACAAAACACATCATGTATGGTACTATATATATGCAGTACAATACACATTCTTTTGTTACTGGCACCTGTGGAGTCAATCTATGTATAGTGTCAAGCCAAATCCCATAATTGCCACTTTACATGTCCATAACATCGATTTCTTATTCCATAAACCCTCTTTTAGAAATTTCTGATGAGATGTCCAGAAACCACTATGACAAAAGGAAAAATTGCTCCTTATGAACAATTCATGCAGTTTGTCAAGGTAAAATCTACATAATTCATACCGATAAAATTCATCTTCTTGGTGCTACTTTTTGTTCCTGCTTTTTTTATATTGGAAAATTCACAGAGTTATGCATGGGGTAATGAGTTCAAGTATAAAATATTCAAATTACATATAAACAAAATCCTACAATCTTGTTTTAAACAACTACATGTATGTAGAAGGACACATTAGCAAGGTATATACAACAAGCAACACATTTTTATGTTTACAGCTATTCATCCATTAGTAGCTTTCTTAATGACTTGCAGTCTGTATTAAGATAGCTGCGGATTACAGTAAATAAGTTTGAATGCATTGTTATGAAATGTTATGGTCACCTAAGCCATATAGTGCTGGAACTGACTTCATGCTTATGAAAAAGGTTAGATCCAGGCCAGCCGCTAAGTACTCTGGTTATCTTTCCTCATCAAAATAAGGCAGATATTTCAGGTTTTGGAAAGCAGATTCAAAAAATTACCCAGCATTACCAGGGTAAATCAAAATTACTTTTTTTTTGGAACAGGTAGTATATAAATTTAAGATATTGAATTATGTGCTTGCACCTATTCTTGACTATTTAAAACTCACATCCTTCTGGATTTTCATTGATTATTTTCTTCATGAATCTGTCTTTGTTGAGATTGACATCTCCAAAGTAAAATTCCATCTGAAAAACAGATAAAAGACAAAAATGGTTGAATAAATGGTTGAAGTGAAACAGTATCTACCTTATTGAAGGGCATTGATTGTACAGCTCTGATGATTTGTTGTATGAAACACTATTTACATATTAATTGCAATCTGCATATATGGATATTGGGAATATACAGCATACATTAAAGTCTGCTTTAAAGGTGCTTGTTCACAGATGTGAAGGAATTCGGAAGTTAAAAATGTATTTCTTTAAAACTGCACAACAGCTGTACTTTCCTATGTTACACACTGAACAACATTCATTGGAAGGAAAATTGGATCCATTTTTATTCTTTAATGTGTGTTTATAGTCAATTAGTATGTATTTCAATCTAAAGCCTTACATCACTTTTGAGATCTAGCACAAATCATATAAACGGAATATAACCCAGGGTCCTCCCCAGGATTTTTTTCAGGCGCTGGGGAGGATGGGGGAGGGTCAAGGGAGGGGGATAACCCCCTCCCTTTTCGATTTTTTTTATATATGTGTACCAAAATGATGAGTTTTAAGGTATGTTGTGAAAATAAGAGACAAAAGAAAGTGTCCCATAATATATTTAAATCAACACATTTGGTAGACAAAAAAAATGAGTGATAGTCTACAAAATTAAATTTTCAAAACTCCATATATTTCAATGTGCATTTCTATTTTGAATACTCTACTTCTCATTGGTTTTGCTTTGAACCATTCATCATGAGCTTTTTTATATTGGAAATTCTGTAAGTCTAGAGGACATGCATGCTGAATCCCTTTAACAGTCTGAAATGAAAATGTGAACCTCTATTATTATTATCTTTCAGACACATCTTGAATCAGAAGTATATAGAAGTGTTGAGCAACATCCCATTTAAACAAAATAAGTCCAATTGGTGTCACAGCCTCCCCCTCACATTTAATAGATTTATTCAAGGACATGTATCCATCTGGTCAATATGGAGTACCAATGTGATTCTCATAGCAAAGAGCGTATGGGCTCTCGAGAACCATTGTCCCCATTCAGCATAGATCTTTGTTGACATATAAATTAAATCACAAACATAATTTATTATTTATCGTATTCTTCATGTCAGAGTACTGTGAAGGTTGCAAGAAGACTACATTAAAATGAATAGTGTTTTCATAGGTGCAAAGCAAAACAAAATTATGAAAAACTAGATCAATCATAGAAGCATCCAACTATTTTACAAAATTAAGAATGATTCCATGACAAGCTAGATGTTTTCCTTCGTTAAAGTTTATAACAAACTTTTTTTCTGACATCCTGTGTTACTTCATGTCAGTTGTTAATTCTAAAGAACCATAACACCATACTACATGTATATTATTTAAGTATTGAGTATTGCAGCCAGTTTTTATCCTTTATCGAATATCATCTGATGGCTTGCAAGTGAAAATTCTCCATCAGTACTATTATTACAGCCTTACTTCAACAGAAATGTTCTTTTTAAACAACTCACACAAATCCATAAGTGGCATGTAACTAATGGTTTGAGTGAGTTTTCTTCATCAACCAGTGAAGATTCCTGAAGGCAGCCATACGGCTTGGAGGATCAAGCTTATTTGAACTTTGATACAGGATTCCTATGTCTGGAGGCTGGTTTAAGTCTTTTTGCTTCTTTGTGCATGCATCTTTTCATGTCAGGTAACAGAGTCATGACTAGCCAAATACATAGCAATCTGCATGTCTACCCGAAATGCCTTTTACAATGGGGCATCACTAGGAATTTGTTGAATTATTTCTCACTAGTCTATTCATTAAAAAAGACAAGTTCATAGATAATCATGGTGTTACAAATTATTATTTTGTATGCAACATATGACTCTCTGTCAACAGTATTTTATGTATTGTATACGGGTGTCCTGGGATTCACAGTACGAGACTAGGGCTCTGTCATGTCTTGCCTGAAGGATCAAACCAAAACTCCAAGTTACAATTCATTCACCTTAACCACTTGGAGGTTTGTTCATTGTTTAACAAAGTGAACATGACTATAGCTGCAGTGTCAATACCTGTAGACATTTTTGCATACAAGAGGCACTTAACACATAGTCCTCATATTATAAAATTGTTCGTAAGAAATTCCAGAAATGAGGAGCTTGCTCAGGTTCACTTGGTGTATTTGTCACATTGAGCTCAACAAGTATTTTGACGTCTGAAAAATCACGTTATGCCTGAGCCCACCAGATGATCATTTCATCTTAGCAGTTTATGTATACAGATACTACAAAACCGGTTTTGGGCATATTTATAGTGAAACTAAGTTGCCGAGGAACTGAATTTTATAACTTACCCGGTCAAAATAATTCGATGTGAAGAAAGATATTGCCGGATGCAAAACTTTCTCAATATTTCCCGATCACGTCATATTAGTTTGTCTAATAACTTACCATGACAAACCAAGGAAATCGGCGATGTGGAGATGGATGTCTGAATCAGGTGTTTTCACATAAAATTCCCGTCTATAGTATCATAGAAAGTGACAGAAGCCATGTCAATTAAGTAAAGTCTATTTCTCACTCCAAGTGCGATCTTTTAACACGCATCATAGATCTTTCCTTTTAGGACAAAGCATGTGCCATAACGCCAATACACACGCTCATGTCTGTACCTATGACGACATCGCATAAATCGACTGTGTAAACGCCTATCGACTTTTTTATCAGCTGTTAGTTACTCCTTTATAGACTGGCGGTTTATCTAGAATATACTGCCATTGACGTTGACTCCATTTGGGTCAATTTAAAGCGCTGCGGACACATTTAGAGCGCCGCGGGAGTCGGCTAAGGCGCCGCGGGAGTGCTTATTTTGAAAGTCAAGCGCAGCGGAGCCGCGGCGCTTTACGGGGCTGGGGAAGACCCTGTAACCTATAGATAAATTGATTCTTTATGAATAAAATATACCTTTAATAGCTACTTTTAGTTGTATATTGAACTATAATATTAATCTACAATGTACAATACAAAAATTTCAACGAAATTTTATTTTGTCTTTCAAGTTTCCTCTTCTGTGACCAAGCATCTTAAATTGTCATAAATAAAATAAAGTTGTCAGATTTAATAAGTATTTTCTATTTCAAACATAATGTTGGTGGTATTCATCCAGATGATCCTCTTAAGGTTTTACCTATATGTAGCACAAGTAGATAAAATATATCATCAAATGTGTACTAGTTTAACAAAAACTTTTTCAAGCAAGCTGTGACATATGCAGATAAAAAGCAGCTGAATACAACAATCCTTGGAGAGAAAAAATAAACTTGATGAGGTGACTTTAAGAAAGAAAAAAAAACATTTTTGACATCTGAAGTTATTGGTACATTGTAGTACATGTAATATTAAACATACATATTTTATGTCAGCGCTTTCTATAACCTTGTATGCAGGTGTGTTAAATTAAGGGGTGGCGAAATCAATTGTCTGTATTCCCAAAGCCTAATCAGTCATGTAAATTTTTAATGAAATTTTCTGTATAACCATTATACAAACAAGCGCAGAAAAAGATAAGGCATTTATAGACAAATAAATCAAAATTCAGATTTCGCCATCCCTGTTAAAATGTACAAAGAAAAGGATTAAAAAAATATAGAGTTAAAAGCAGTATCATCAATGCTATAAACAGAAACTAAGTTCTTTTGTACAGCTCTGAGTATTAACATATGTCTAAGGGCAATGCTAAGCTAAGTCATTTACATCTGTGAAAGACTTAACTCAAGCATTGCACTCAGCCATGTGACTCTAATCACTTCTCGCACCTGATCTTTAATCATGGCAAATGTGGCTTTCATTCTTTTTCTTGGTTTCTTTGAGCGCTGTGACTGCCCAGCATTATTCTTCTGTTCCTCTGAGGCTTCCATTATACTGAAATAGATTTAAAAAAAAAAACCACTGTTAAATTGACTATCACAGAGATTTGTGCTCTGGGAGTTATAAATTTGATATACCATGTATACTCGACTATAAGTTGCCATTGCCTATAAGATGCACCCCCTACTTTGATTTAAGATTAGGGGAATTCAGCGTTGAGTCCACTATAAGTCGCATCTACTTTTTAATGATCGTACAGATTAATCATACACCGATGAATGATGTAAGGGTTTTGTCAACTGTAACATTCTCTTCCCACATTATTTGATATCTAGGGATAAGATGTTTTTAAATTAGCAACTAATTCAAAAATATTCTGTCAATCTTCATCATTAATCTATTCTAGCTGTAGTAAATAGCAAATGATTTCACTCTAGTTTTATTTTGACAGTTGGTGAAACTTACCTCAGTTTCAGAGGGTTGGAATAGGGAAGACCGGTATGATCCGGTTTAAATCGGGATAATTATCTATAATTATAATCCAATCAGACCGTAATCCAGAAAATTGGAAGGTGCTTAAAACACAGTTGTTAGTTTAATCAAATTGCATAATGTCAAACTATCAGATAATGACCCTTTTCACTGTTTTTACAATGTACATCACAGTTGGACATCCGTCGTTATAAACACATGGTAAGTGTTATTTTTTTGCACCTAGGAAGTCGGTGCCGTTTTAATGTCCAGACCTTCCATAGTCACGGAAACCTTGACAGATAAGAAGTATGATAAATTTAACTAATAACTGATATATTCTACCGATGTTCTCATCTTGATAAATACTCATTAACCGTACCTAATCTATACTGGTATATATTCCCAACTATTCTAGTTACTTCCCTTACTTACAAGGCCGCCATTTGCAACATGTTGAACAAAAGTAAACAAACCTGCAAATCTCTCTAGGGAAAGGTAAAATAAACAAAAATGACGCTGAAAAATTATGTGATGTTGATTGACTTTGCTTATAAGACGCACTTTGTTATCCAAATTCTATGTAAAAAAATACGTCTTATAGTTTAGTATATAAGGTAAACTATCATGGTCACTGCACCAAATATCATTTATCTTTTTACTTCTAAGTAATTGAAATCCTGTGGTTTTGTTTAATAATGTAAAGTTGTCTTTCGCATCTGTCAGCACTTCTATCGGAAAGCTGGTAATTAATGAACAAAGGAATTCCTTCTTGCATACCTTGCCAATGTAACAGGACAAGAATGAATAAACACTCCTGCAGACCCAATGTATTATGTTACTTGTAGGGTTGTTATTAATTAATGGAGAAAGAGGCTTACTTTCTATTTGAGGAGGCCAAAAGCAAACACTTAACAAAAAATTAGTTATTACTTATGACCACCTAACACATTTTTTGTTATTTGGGACGACCACAAAGTCATTTGAAGCCGTCAAATTGGCCAGCGGCCGTCGACAACCCTAATGTTAGTACTTATCTAAAAATAGCACTTATCTTTCCAAGTTTGGTTCCTTGTTTACGAAATAAACCAATTTAAACAGTTTGCAATAGCTGCAATACAAATGATCTATATTTTTTTCTACTGCCATTAACCCATCGACATGTCTTTCATAAGAAAGTATTTCTCCCATTTGTACTGAGAAACTCAGTAAGTTTTGAAACAATATTGTTCAAGCCGAAACCTATTTTCAAACGCAAAATCCATATATCAAGCCCAATACCAACACTACTTCTGTCTCATGAAGATATACGATGCATAATGGTTTGCAATTTGTTTATTCATTGTAAAAAATTTCATTACAGTGAATCTTATCTGTTTGCATGCCATTGTAGAGTCATTAAGTGTAAATAGTTTTCAAAACCGTTTAAACAATGTGTACAATCCTCCACAATAAAGCCTAGAATTGATCTTGGGACAAGGTAATTCAACATTGCAATTAACGAATGAGAACAAAAATGACACATTGACCCATACTCAAGAACCTAACTTTGAGATCAAAGAAAATTCGATCAAATAAGACAATATGACTAAGCCCCCTACATATATAATCGTCAACGATTGTTTCAAGTACAATATAAAGCATGAAGCTAAATTTACTAAAAACACGAAAACACATAACACTATTATTTTTTGTTCAAATTTATGGGCTTACGCCCCTCTATAAAACATGTTTCTGTTCTTACCTTTCTATTCAGCAATTAAGGCTTCATACAAGATTGAAAATAAAACATGCATCCAAATCTAAGCCTAATCATTAGTCTAATTCTTAATTGTTGAGTTCGCCTCTACATTTAAAATTGGCTTGCTTGATTCTAAGCTGACTTGGATCAGTTATTTTTTACATTAATTGTATAATTCTAATAAAAAATAGTGTTCACATCTTGCGTTTGCCTATCTATTCATTTTTCTAATTCCGATTTATTTATAGTATGACGTTCTTGTTTGATGTTAGGGCCAACTTCACTGTTTCAGAAGTCTTATTTGATACATAACATGATTTTACTTCTTTACGTTGTTTGGTTACTGAATCAAACGCACCAACAATCAAAGTATCGAAAGCGCTCAAGTATCTAGACTGGGAACCGGTCTCCCATCTATCGAATGTTCAATCTGAACACATCGGGTTTATCCAATAGAAAACACCTCTGAAATAATAGGGATGACGCCATATTGTTTCCCCGCGAGAATGACGTCACTTTCTTTCGTTTCTAAAAATAGATCTTGAATGTAAATTAAAAAAGTCGTTAAATTTGATTGAGGAAACAAGTATACATGCCACAACAACAAGTTCGCCATTTGGTATGAGCCACTGATCAAAAGTGATTGAAAAGGATGTCCAAAACTTCCATACACATTGAACTACTTAACGTGCACGCTTAGAAAATGTGTTAATTGGCGGATGCCGATTTACCCGAAAAATTGTAACCCTACACTTATATCCGAGGTGTATTTCGCAGCTCACGGAAATACCCGAGTAGTTCCGATTGTCGAATGTTGTCTATCCTGTTGAACATAGTGGAGCTTGTAGACAGTAGGGGACCAGTTTATCAACTGGAAATTTTTTAACTGGTTCCTCCTGTCTGTTACTAGATGATCTGTGTTACCTCAATGTGAACATGTCAGTTGGACAGAGACATTCCTTACTTAGGGTTTACTTAGGGTTGGTTCCCAGCACAGGTCCTCTAGGGTCCTCTTCGCCAGGCTCGTTATTTTCATTAATTGTATTTATCCTACTTGTATTATGTTCTCTGGTTCCGTTAATTTTTATTACTGCCTTATGATTATCATACAGGACCTCCTGTTTATGCCAGTGTTTATCTAGTCTGTTATTGAATGAATTAATTGATGGCGCTGAAACAATCTCCTCGGGAAGGCTGTTCCAGACTCTCGAAATTCTTATTGTAAAGGAGTTCTTTCTTACATTAGATGCACAATGTTGTGGAAAAATTTGAAGACAATTTCTTCTTTGACTGTGTCTGAGTGAGCAATTATCCCAAAGTTTTAATAAGTTTGTATCCCCAGTATCATATAATTTATGTATAAATTTGTATGCTTCTATCATGTCACCTCTACATCTTCTATAGGATAAGGTCGGTAGTTTTAATCTTCTAAGTCTCTCAGGATATTCCAAGTTCTTGAAGCCTGGTATTTGTTTTGTTGCACGCCTTTGTACACTCTCAATTCTGTCTATATCTATTGCTTTAAATGGTCTCCAGGCTGCACCTGCATATTCTAAATGTGTTCTTACGAGACTCTTATATAGGGGTTTGAATGTTTCCTCATTGAGAAACTGAAATGATCTTCTAATAATTGCAAACGTGCTGTTAGTTTTCTTTATTTTTTCGCTGATGTGTTTTTCGAAATCCAACTTCTCATCAATAATAACTCCTATATCCTTCTCATATGTAGTTTTGTTTATGTCTATTCCTCTGAGATTGTATTTTGTATCAATATTCTTTCTACCAACATGCATATGCTTACATTTATCTGGATGAAATTTTAAAAGCCATGTTTCACTCCATTTAGACATTTGATCTAGATCAGATTGTAAGTTGTCCGAGTCTTCCTCGTTTGTGACTATTCTGAACATTTTTGTGTCATCTGCAAAAAGAAACGCATCCGAGTTGACTGACGTCGGGAGATCATTGATGTACAGTATAAATAGTGTGGGGCCAAGGACAGACCCCTGGGGAATGCCTGATGTAACTGGGGCCCATTGGGATTTTTCTCCGTTAATTATTACTCTTTGTTGTCGATCTTGTAAGAAACTTTGTATCCATTTAATAATTGACTCATTGAAATTATACGCCTTCAGTTTTTGTATAAGCCTCTTATGTGGTACCGTGTCAAATGCCTTCTGGAAATCCATGTATATGCAGTCTATTTGGTGTCCGTTATCTATAGCATCAGTCCATTTTTCCAATACATTTAATAATTGAGATGTGGTGGATCTTCCAGCGATAAATCCAAATTGTTTCTCGGAGAAAAGATTGTTTTGTTTCATGTAATTATTAATATGCTCTCTTATAAGTGACTCCATAATTTTACATACAATTAAAGTAAGGCTGACTGGACGATAGTTCCCGGCTTGACATTTATCTCCTTTCTTATAGATAGCTGAGACGTTTGCTTTCTTCCAATCGTTTGGTAGACTTGACTGTATTAAGGATTGTTTAAATAGAATACTAAGTGGTCTCTTCAGTGCGTCAGCTGCCTCTCTAAAAAGTTGTGGGTGCATTTGATCATCTCCTGGGGTCTTGTTAACGTTTAGTTGATTGAGTAGCTTAAATATGGAATTTTCTGTTATATTAAGTTCATCCATCGTGGCGGTTTGTGACTTGTCATGGAGCATTGGAATCTCACCTTCAGGTTCTTTCACAAAGACACTTCCAAAAAAATTCAGCAGAACCTCCGACTTCTCTCTGTCGGTTTCTACTTTACCAGAGTGTATGTCGTTTGGATTTTTATATAACTCCCCAATAGATTCCTTTGTTTTCGATTTTGATTTAAGACATAAATGTCTCTGAGTTGGCTAACTTGTTTAAAAGGAAAGTTTAACTTATGTATATACATGGTATTTTAACACTGCTATACCATATCCCTTCCCATTCAAATATCTTTTCTCATTTTAAAAGGTTCATTCTTTTTTGCAGATACAAATTCAGGAAGGAGGTCTACTTAAAACGGTAAATGTAGGCCTAGAACAAGCAAAATAAATAAACAGTGGTTTACCAGAGACACAGAAGTGTTATCTATGTCTCTGTGTTTACCAAAGGAATGAACAGTGACTGCTACAGGTGCAAGCATTTCAAAACTAAAAGCAGCAAAACTAAAACAGAATTCAGAAAGAAGTACACATATTTCCATTGAACTTGCTAGGATTTATATCATTATAGCACACAATCCAATCAATGCTTTTCTTTAAACAAAACAACCATACAACTCTCTAAAAGTCTTCCCTATAGATCGAAGTCCTGTATCTTTAAACAAAAGAAATATCAGTCGTCAGAGCAACAAGTTTAACATCAATTGATCAACAAAAACTATAAGAAGATGACATAAAATAAACCAGAGCAGTCATAGCGGTCAGTAATGCAAAATTAATTTACTTATATACTCAGATGTGATAGGTGTATGTTGCTAAAATATTATTACATTCAAGTATAATATTGTCATACTATTTTATTCGTTTTAGAAGTCATTTGTAAGATGTGTTTAGTGACAAAGTTAAAAGAAGATAAAAATCTTCCAGACACGTTGGGTACGCGCCTACACTTTTATTGCAGAAAGAAAAGAAAACCATCAAAAACTCAACAGACGGGTTCTCTATTTCCTACTTGAACAAAAAACAGTTTTGTGCTCTCAAAAACATGTCAGAACGCACCTGAGCGATCCAGAATGTATTTTAACACGGGGAGCATGTCCCCAGACATTCATTTCAGTCAAGCTACGCACCTGCAGTAAACAGTAACTGATAATGTCTCAAAAATTCTGGTTGCCGTCGTTTTCGTCTTCGCAGTGGTCAGCTACGGTCAGGGGTACGGACTAGAATCCCACAAGGCGGCTGAAATCTCTCAGAAGTCTGGTGTGGTGTAATCGTTCTCCTCTTCGTAGCCGTCTCGAAAGCCAGACAGTTGACCGTGAGACCGGTTCGATCGCTGATGTTGAAGCCTGGTGACTAGGTTGTCCGATACGAGGCGGATGGTGGTGGTGACATCCTTGGCCTCCTCGTGTAGCATCGGGTCAAGGATGTAGAACAGCAGTTTACTGCCATTGGCCTTGGTGTTGAGGGCCCGGTACCAGTCTGCAAATATAAAATAAAGTGTTACGAGATGCGTACTTTATGTTAATTATTGTTCAGTTTAGTTAACTTTCAATTTCATGGAAATCATCAATATCTTTGTGAATCCAACATAAACGTTTACATTTTATAGTATCATCGCTGACTAGTGAAGTTTTTTAAACTTATCTATTTCACATCGATTGTAAAACAAGTTCTTACAACTTAGAAAGATCACTCTCCATTCTGTTTCGTGAACACATAACCAGTACTCGCGCCGAATGTGGATTAATGAAAGGCCGCAAGGCAGATCCCGCTACTCACGGGATTCAAACCCACGACCCTGTGTCTTGAGACCGACGCTATATAACGTCTAATAAATTCTTTTAATGCAAGGACTCCAGACTCAAAGTTAGTGTCTAACGAAGATTTCCATAATCATTTTAAATCACTTTTAAATCCCGATTTGTCATCTCAAGTGTTAGATTCGTCTTTTTTAGAGGACATCGAAGTTTTTCATAACTGTGACGACCTTAATATACCTATCTCACTTGAAGAAATAGTCAATAGCGTGAATTCATTTTCTGTTAATAAATCCCCAGGCCCGGGTGGTATGGTATTTGCCTTGAAATATACAAAGCGACTTTGAACGATATTTTACCTTTTCTTCATAAATTGTTTAATGTCGTTATTGTTTGGTAATGAGTCACTGATACTTAACCGTTTAGTGCCTTTATGTTAGTGGAGGACAAACCATTTCCTAATAGACACCCGATAATAACATCTTAATCCGAGGTCCAACTAATATTATTATTCGCCGTAATTGTTTTACATCGATTGTGAACAAAGCTTAAAGCTTGTTCAAAGCCACTATCGATGACTGCTTCCTGGATACTAAACCAGTAATCGCGCCAGTTTGTGGGTTAGTCCCGGAAAATTACACCCTGCCTAACGGGGATTTGAACCCGACACTCTACCCCTGCACCAATGTCGCCCACTTAATGGATGAACAGTAAGACAAATATACAGAGCTTATACAGTTGCTGCTGCTGCTCGTGTACCAATGGGAAGCCGAACATTTAATATACGAGTGCCCAAATGTTGAAAGAGATAGACTTCATAATAGTTTATACATTATCCTCAACTCATTAAGTGACAATCTTGGCGACTTACTGATGCAACTTCCGAGACTAGAACTTGTTACCTACATGCTGGGAAAAATGGACAATAGACTACTGTGCCACTTAGATCTAGAACTGTACCCTTTATTTATGATGATATGTGGACAATTTCTTAAAGATGTATATGCTTAACTAAATGATGCACTCTGACCCATGTACACGTACATGTAGTAACAGTGGCTATTCATGTTTTCTCTCTTAATTGCATTGCTTTCTCTTCATTTCACCCTTATTGCTCTTTATCTTGCTCCTCTCACTTTGTATGTGTTTGACTCTTATGTATACTTTTGAAAATGTATTTGTTTAATATGTATGTATACCTATGTAAATCCTCAGAAAATGGAGGCAATAAAGCTATATATATATGCATTCTCTCTGTGAATGGAAAACATCATACCAATGTGGTAAGGGACCAGTAAGCGTCTGCACACACCACTCTCGGGAAATTATCCTAGACTATCAAATATGTTTGGATGAAGAGCGCCAATGCACCAGAGTGACACTAAAGAGATTGTAAAAGCTGCAAGACTGTTCAACAATGTTTTGTTTAACTCGTCGGAAGTGACAACAATATAGAAAACATTGTGGGAAAAGGAGAAATTGCTCGTCACGAGCAATTTATCCTTTTCCCACAATGTTTTCTAAAGTCGTCTGCAACAAAGTGGTCAAATGTCGTTATTGTTTGGGAAAGGGTTAAACACATCCACGAACTTGTGTCGTGTAGGCCTCAATACATACATGTATTTATAACGACAATCTTTTATCGTAAAATAAATAAGCGTCAATCGTTATCTCATGTATGCAAACTGTTCAAATAGATGATTACCGTTACTACATAAAGTTAGATTTCTGAATTGCTGTAAGTGAAAGCTACATCAAGTATTTTCGTCATGTAAGTATTAAAAGAGATACTCTCTTTACCATGAATTTATGTTACTTTCTCAAAATAAATTGTTGTGTCGTCTGCTTTCCAAAACCTTCAATATCCGTTTATGTTTTTTGGGGAAAGATGCCCAGAGTAGCAAACAGGTTAGATCACAGGCAATCCGTCAATTTACTTAACGGTTGGCCTGGATCTAGCCTGTTTGTATAAGCATGAATTCAGTTCCAGCACTATAAGGGGTAATCTCTGTTGTTTTTCACTAAATGATGATATGATGAGTTATCGACTGCGGCTACGTTTGATGAAATAATAAGTGGTACGTGTGTTCTCAAACCATTAGCAGCGCAAAAAGACACATAACAGGTCTAGGAAAATTGATTTGTTTTTTCATACCGGACTATCATTTTATTCTGTCATGGTGATTTCAACTGTAGTTTACTGGTAAACAATTTTCACCCTGTACCTTTTTTAGTACGGATTAGTGTTTTCCTGTTGCGAAGAACAAGATATGATCATTGAGAGCAATGTCTTTTCTTTATATCACACCGAAATACCTTGAAGTTTTTATACGATATCTTCCACGCACAATCAATTTTGATATGTTATTACACTGTGTTTATTTGTGTTCTATCTTCTTTTCTTTTTAATTTTCATCTATATAATGTCATTTTATACAAAGATATAATTACAAACTGTGTTAAACAGACATCAGCAATCGCGTTTAAAGGTTATGAAAAGCTCAACATACGGCCATTTTATCATCTGTGTCTATTCTTTTTTCCTTTTTTTTTACAGAGACCAAGCAATGGCAGGACACATTGACAGACGGATAGTCTTGCTCGGGAAGAGTGGAACCGGAAAGAGCGCTAGCGGAAATACCATTTTGCAGCGCAAACGCTTCCCTTTAAACTTCGACATCAAACATATAAAGACGGAATGCAGTTTGCGACAGTCATTCGACAAGTCGAAGAACATCAATTACAAGGTATTAGATACTCCTGGATTCTGGGACGATACAGGGCTTTTACCCGATGTTGGGTACTTGATTCAGAAAAAGACGATGGTGCTTTGCGACGAGCCACATGCGTTTCTGCTTGTCGTAGACCCTGATGACTGTCACGATACTTTGCAACTTGTCGATGTTCTACGAACGTGGTTTGGAATGACCATGTTAGAGCATACCATAGTAGTATTCACTAAAGGTAACTCATTTAAATCTGGTGAATCTTTGTTGGGTTTCATGAAAATGAATGGCCTAGAGCGACTTGTTGATCAGTTTGGATCTCGAATCATCCACATGGAAAACCAAGGTATTGGTCGTTCCAAATCACGACAAGAGCTGTTGTCAATGGTCCAAAAAACGTCTCGCAACGGGAGAACAGTGTTTCGGTTTGCCACGATCACCCCACTATACAAGTTTAAGAGGGCTAGGCTTCAGAAAAGCGGGGTTTATGGTGTCAGTGTCAGTGGGAATAATTCTGGAGAAAGGGTCCACGACACCCGAAATAAATTGTCAGAAGTCTCATCAACGCATGATGAACCCATTGAGGTAATCCATCAACCATCCAGATTAGGTGCAAGGCCGAAGGAAGCAACCACTAAAGGAGAGAGCCAAATGAGTTCAGATATTGTCTTGGCTGGGACAGTATCAACGAATCCGACCGGAACGGTGGCCCTTAACGAGAGGAAAAACAACGGTCAACCTGTCAGAAAACAACTTATGAAGAAAGATGTCAAGAAAACGCTCGAATGTGCAGTTAGTGCTACAGAAGCCATTCGCAACATAAGGTCCAGTCCGGCGAAGTCTGTCACAACCTTAGCTCTTTTGGCGACTGATGAAGAGAGCATTGAGGCGATTAGAAATGTTGCCAACAGTGAAGTAGTGCAGACGGCTGTGGAAGCCACGTGGTCATTTCTCACAGAAGCAGCAACAGCGTTTGGTAAATTTGTTTCGAATGATGCCGATGAGATTATTGAGAATCAAAGAATCCAGAGAGAAAGGGCAGAGGCGCTTAAGATGTCTCAGCAAAATTGACACTACAGATATTAAGCATGCTGTATCATGTAATGGTGTCTACCCAGTGAACAATTCAATTTACATTTAAAATGTTGTTCATACAAATTTTTTTAAACTGAACATTCCCATGAGACGTGTCTTCTGGCAAGCAATAGATGCTATTTCAGGATCACCAACAGTATCATTTAAGATCAGCTACAATATCTGTAATAACTTGGAAAAAATGGTATCAAAGTTAAATTGAAAGAAACCCCTTTCAATGTCATCTTAGAATGTCGTAAATAAACAAAACAACATGCCGATTCACTGTCCATCTCCAACCAGAAGTTCATCATGCCATCAATGGTAGATCCAAATCGTAAACATTGGTCATGTGATTTCCCTCGCCTATACCTGTAACGAACCTACCGTGTCATCAACTATCAATGTTTAGTGCCTACCCGAATTCTGTGTCAGTTACGCATTTGAAAAGTTAAATCGTTATCAGTGGCCAGCACATCCGTAAAGAGTGCCTACGATATCAACCAAGGTCCACCAATCCTATTCGGCAATCTAAATATACCATTGTAATATGTAGCCCACCAAACAATACCGACATTTTACCACTTTGTTGCAGACGACTCTGGGAAAAAAACTGCGAGAAAAGGAGAAATTGCTCGTCACGAGCAATTTCTCCTTTACCCACAATGTCTTCAACTCTATCTGAAGATTACTTTCTAATTTCATCACATTTGAAATGTCGTATGCAAACTCTTCAGTTTGGGAGAGTCGATAATTTGGTGTTTGGTAAAGGATTAAAGTGTCATCCCGGGTTCAGCGAAAAGTGCCATATTTGAACGGTTAAAAATGAGAGCGTAATTGATGCCTTACACAACTGCAATCTGCAACAGCTCATATCGTCATCAACTTTTAGTGTCAAATGTCACCTAAGGCTCTTTGATCTGCGCCATATTATAGCAGTGAAATCGTGGTCAATGATCTGTAAAATTTCTATATGCGGACAGTTTAAGATATTATAAACCCTTAGTGCTAATATGTGGAGCTCATACCGAATTTTCTGTAAGTTACATTTTTGGCGTTCAAACTTTGAACAATGAAAATGTATCGATGACAAGTAAAGGTGATATCCGTATATTCGGCTTTAGAATGCCACCCTCTCTTTGTCAGTGCCAAATGCCATCCTGGGTTATGTGTCAACACAATATGCTTACCGCAAACAGTGCCTACTATCTGAACCAAGGTCCACTAATCCTAATCGGCAAACAGAACAATGTGCAAGTGTAATACTTAACCCATTACCAAACAATAACGACATTTTACCACTTTGTTGTAGACGACTCTGGAAAACACTAGGAGAAAAGGACAGCTTGCTCGTGACGAGCAATTTCTCCTTTTTCCACAATGTTTTCTACTTAATCAGAAGATAACTTTCTAATTACATCACATTTTGAAATGTCGTATGCAAACTCTTTCAATTTGGGAGTGTCGAAAATTTGGCCTTTGGTTAACGTTAAACAATTAACAGTTACTATTCGAACAGTGAAAATGTCTGCACTAATGAGAACGATACACCATCAAACCAAGAGTCAACGCAAAGGCTGTTAAAGATCAGATACGAAACGAATTAGGGAAACTATTTGCGTAAGTCTTAACTTATAAACATGGATGATATCTAAAATGAAAACACAATATTGTCATGTGACATGTCATTGGATGCATCTGAAAGAGACGATTCCAATAATGTGATACTTATCAATATTGCTTAGTTCAAATTTGAAATTAAAGGGAATGTTGTTTTGAAGCTACGCAAACTTTTTGCTTAAAATTGTTTAACCCTTAGAATGCTAGGTAACTTTCTAAAATATATTTTTGTGTCATCTTGGTAAAACCTTCAATATATGCTTAATTTTGATGAGAAAAGAAAGATACTCAGAGTAGCAAACATGTTTTATTGCAGTTCAGTCTCCAATTTACTTGGTGACTTGCCTGGATATAACATGTTTGCATAAGCATGAAGTCGGTTCCATCACTATAAGGGTTGATAAAACGGTTCCCAGCTTAGCCAGAATGCAAGTGCAAGTTTCTAGACCAAGGTAAGAGCAACCATGGTACTCAGAATTTTCTAAAATATCCATTTTCTTTCTGCATGTAATGTTCATATAAATTGTATGTGATTTTTAGATGACGAACTTGGCCACCATTGGACTAAATATCTATTCAAATGGATGTACAGCTGATCACAATAGGAATTGTTTCAACAGTATGACAATTCCGAAAAATCCAAACATATTTTAAAAAAATTCCAGTTTACATCGAACACCTCCCAGCCTGCATTATGACACAGTTGCAACGTCGATTTATAAAACTACAGTGTATTGTTTGTGTGATAAACGTCATTGCATACTTTATCTGTGTAGGTCCTATCATATTACATAACCCACATATGGTGTTCTGGATGGTGGACAACTGAACATATTTCCCCCATGAATGATTTTATGACCGGTCCAATTCGAATAAAATCAGCGGCACAGACAGGATACTTTTTTGTTTTGCGCTATTGTAAAGAAATCATTGTAGTGAACAGAAAGCTATCACCACAAGCAATCATTTCTTTTTTTGCCACCATGTTGGCTTAAATCTTAACCCTTATAGTGCTTGAACCGACTTCATGCTGATGAACACAGGTTATATCCAGGCCGGCCACCAAGTAAATTGGCGACAGGCCTGTGATCTAACCTGTTTGCTACTCTCAGTATCTTTCCTTACCAAAGATAAGCTGATAGTTTAGGTTTTAGAAAGCAAACGACACAGTAATCTGTTTTAAAAAAATTATCCAGCATCCTAAGGTTTAAACCGAAAGTTTACCAAAATAAGTGTTTATGAATGGATGTTTTATCGAAGATGTGCTTTCTGTGTTATCCTTGTGGAAATAGCGCACCAAAATAAGAACCGTGTAGTGTCGTTAAAAGACAAATTCAAACTCCTGACTGCGATTTGCCTTTCATGGGTTGATGCAGCGTACCAAGGGGAGATCACTGTGAGGAGATTGAGCCATATTAGGGGATGTATTAATGGGCCTTTGTGTATCAATATAACGATATCGGGCTACAATTGACACCCAGTTCTATGTTAGAACATGAATACTCAAGACGTCACAATGCGTGGATTATGTTAATAATGTGCCTAATATTGAAAGCTTAATTCTACTGTTTTTTTCTTCAGATACAGCCATTGTTTTCTTTAGTCACTGTCCTCATATCCCTTTGCTGTATGTCTTTTAATCAATATTCTTGGTATAATGTAGCGTAACTTGACATGTGTGTCTTTGAAAAAATAGAGTTCATTTGTGAGCATAATTGTTATTCTGTATGTATATATCACTCAAATGATTATTGAATGTTTAATGTTCTATGCTTTGTGTATTGTGGATCGGTGGCCTAATTACATAATATTTTTTGTATTGTATTGATTTGCACAGATTGTATGGGTTCATGGAAAAAGGTTTTAGGCATAAAGTTATGTCACAAGAATAACACATACGTTTGTCTGAGTTTTTCGTCTGCAATCAATATAAAATATCGGGATTGTCAATTATGTGTCGTTTGATAATGGTTTAAATAATAATTCTATATTGAAATTATATAAGAGGTATTTGAAAAAGAAATTGTCTGCTCGTCACTATTATTGATATACTGTTGTTAGTTTGTATGCACACATCACTCAATTAATTGATTTATTTTCATGTTGTGTGTTTTATGAGCCGGTGGCCTTATTACCTTTCGTTTTAGTATTCATTTATATATGCAACATATTGTCTGGTTTTTAATTACATTCAATGTTAAGAATTGTATTTAAAATGGTATGTCTGAGTACGTATTCATTTCTAAACTGACAAATAGATGAGTATATGGGGTATTTTTTATATATAATCTAATACGCAATATTCTCTTTTGTTATTACTCCATAAGTTAACTTATATAATATTAATATCATTGATATACAATATTGATAATATTTTTTTCTCAGTCTTTTTTCCCATTTTTTTCTTTTTCTTCCTTTTCTCTCTCGGTTCATGTGATAAATATTGAAATTGCATTGTAAATATGTTAATGACCATAAACTGTAACGATTGTGTCAATAAAATTATTTCTTTTTTTTTTTTTTTTTTTTTTCTTTTTAAATTACAGTGTAATGGTTAATACAAAAGTATCAATAAAGAACATGTAAACAAAGAAAATAAGAAATAAAGTGACAAGAAAACAAGAAGTAAGAAAAGAAGGCAGAGAAAAAGACAAAGAGATAATGGAAAAAAGAAATTAAAGTTAAGAAAAAAGAGATAGTATAGGATATGTGTTATTGTAAAGTTACATAGTCAAAATCATTGTGACATTATATTGTAAAAAAATAGAAGAAAAGGATATATTCAATCTCACGATATAACTAATTTGCCATTTTCTTGAACAAGATAAAAGAAACTGATAATAATGCATAATGCAGCGTGAATATATTTGAAGTGCAAAGGTCATAGGGGGGTGGGGGTGTTAAAAAAAGGTAATCTTTAAAATCATCTAGCATTTTTGACACACAGCATTATGCCATCCCAATCAATTGGAGTTGCATTTTCACACAAATTATAACGGTACGTTATGTATTCTTTAGCTCCAACAAAACTGGGTTTTATTTCCTTCATTTTTGATTGATAAATGTAAAATTTAGTAAAAGTCATAATTTTGTTTAATGGTGTGTTTTTTGTGTCTATATGGCCTAGAATAAAGATTTCTTTGTTAACCTGTATCTCTTGTATATTTGAAAAAATTGATTGAATTATATTTCTAGTAAAAGCACAGTTCCAAAATAAGTGACTAATGGTTTCTGTTTCTTTTTTGCAAAAAGTACACATTGGGTTGTTTTTAATTTTCATTTTATAAAGAAGATCATTTGTACCAATGATTCGGTGGTTTATTCTGAATTGAAACCAGTGAAACTTGACATCAGTTGTTAATTTAAAAGGTAATGAAAAAACTTTTTGCCATTCTTTTCCTGAGTATTGTATGTTTAGCTTGGATGTCCATTGTGCTATAGATGATGGTTTGTATTTATTCTGGTTTAATATCGTATACATGTTCTTTGCTCCTCTTTTGTATCTTAAAATATTTCTATACAAAGGAGGAATGAAAGGTCTTTGGACTGGAGTCACAATCAAACAATTCAGATTTTTAACAGCTTTCATTATTGATTTATACATGCCTAAAAATGTTAAAATGTTGCAATTTAAACTGTATTTAGTTTTAAACTCCTCATGAGAAATAAAATTCCCACGTGCGTTAAATAAATCACCAATAAACAAAACTCCAACATCGAAAAAATCTTTATAAAAAAATGTTTTTGAATCTATTTGAACATCTTTATTGTAAAAAATAGGATATTGGTTAAAATTTGTAACACACTTTTCTTGTTTAGTGAGATATGCCCTTGTAGATTCGAAAACATTTTTCCAAAATTCATTTTTCATGTGAGTGCACAATTGATCAATGTATGCTTCGCCGCAATTCACTAATTTATTAACATTGATCAGACATTTTAAGATATCAAACCATTTACCATCATAATTGAAAACTCGCCGTATCCATGTTAACTTTAGAGCTTGAATGTAAGCACTCAAATTAATCATTTTCAAACCTCCATCTGAAAACTCTTTAACTAAAACATTACTTTTTACTTTATTTGTTCCATGCCAAATATATTCGTATAAAAGTTTATTCATTTTATGTATCATAGAAGCGGGAGGATTTGGTAAAGATATAAATAGATGATTAAATAGAGAAATAATTAATGTTTTAATCACAACTATTTTTCCTATAGGAGTTAGTTGTCTTCTTTTCCATTGTTTTAGAACAGTTTCCATCTTTTTAAATTTATCCTCGAAATTAGATTCAATCATCTTGTTTAGATCCACATTGAATTTAATACCCAACATGGTAAACCTATCTATATTCCATTTTAGTTTCCACTTTGTCTTTATACTATTTGTGCTATATTTGTTTTTCCCAATCCATACAATTTCTGTTTTATCAAAATTTACGTTTAAACCTGACATTTGAGAAAAATTTGTTAAAGTGTCTAGTGTTTCATTCAGAGAAGTATCAGAGCCATCTAGAATTACTGTTGTGTCATCTGCGAACTGGGAAAGTTTATGCTCAGTAGAATTTATCTTAATACCTTTAATGTTGTTATTATTTTTGATTTTTAGAGATAGAACTTCAGCACACATTATAAAAATATAACTTGAAAGCGGATCCCCTTGCTTGCAACCCCTTCTGATTGAGAAGAAGTCAGACAGATAACCAGCCTGCATAATTGCTGAAGTTGAAGTTTTATTCAAAATATTAAACCATTTCTGTATATCTGGGCCAAAATTAAATAATTTTAAAGTGTTCTCAATAAAAGACCATGATAATGAATCAAAAGCTTTTTCAAAGTCGATTAACAAAAGTAATCCAGGAATATCCTTTTCTTCTGTATATTGCATAATATCATAAATTAATCGTGTATTTTCTCCAATGTATCTACCTTTAATAAAACCTGTTTGATCACTATTGATCAATTTATCTAAAGTCAATTTAATTCTATTTGCGATACACCCAGAGCCAATCTTATAAACAGTATTGAGTAAAGTAATCGGGCGCCAATTTTTTATGTATTGTCTGGGTTTTTCACCTTTTGGAATGCAAGTAATTATACCTTGCGATTGTGTTAGAGACAATTTATCATTCAAAAAAGCACAGTTTAAAGCACGAATAACAAAGGTACCAATTCGTTTCCAAAAGACTTTGTAAAAATCAGCAGAAAAACCAGTACTTCCTGGACTCTTGTTGTTTTTCATGTTTTGTAATACGTTTGTGGCTTCAGAAAGATCAATAAGCCCTTCCAAGTGGTTTGATTCGTTAACTGTCAATTTCGGATGTTCTAATTCTTTTACATATTCTTTGTATTCAGAATCATTGTATCCATGCTGTGCGTCATACAAGTTTTTATAGAATTTAGAAATTTCTTTCAATATCGATTTTTGATCAGTTATTTCCTCCCCATTATCATTTATTAATTTTGTCATTGTTTTCGATATTGCATAATGTTTTTCCAAGCTTAAGAAGTATTTACTTGGTTTTTCTCCTTCGATGATTTGTTGTGATTTTGATCTTATCAAAAAGGCTTTGTGTTTGTTCTCGTGCAAAATATTTAGATCGTGTTTTAGAATATTTAGTGTTTCTGAATTTTCTTCTGTTAAATTTTCTTCAATTGTCTTGATTTTCTCTAAAATGTTTTTTTCATGTTGAAGATTCTGTTTTTTCTTAAAAGATGCATAAGAGATAGATTTTCCTCTGATCTCCATAAGTAATGTATCAAGAAAAAGTTGATCATCTATAATAAATTGAATATCTTTATCTGGTATATCAATTAATCTATCTAAATTATACACTGGTAGAGCATATTGTAGTTTTATATCTTCTATTACCTGATTAATTGTTCTAACATATTCAATATCTTTGAGTAGGGATGTATTGTGTTTCCATAGTCCTTTGCCATGACTAAAGTTGTTAAATCTTAACTTTAACTTTATTATTGAATGATCTGACTGTAAACTTGGCAATATATCAGTGTTTTCAATATTATGAGCTAGTACTGGAGAGAGAAGAAAAAAATCAAGCCTTGCTTGTTTAATAGGATTTGTCCTCCTCCACGTAAAACGTTTTTTGTTTGGGTATAGTTCGCGATATGGGTCAACTAATTGTTTACTTTCGATATGTTTTAGTAATGTGTCGTGTGCTTTCTTATTATTAAGATGTTTGTAATTATAGTAATCTAGAATTGGATCCTGGACTACATTAAAATCTCCACAAAGTAAAAAGGAATCGTTATTGATTTGATCTATATGATCGAAAATAGAGTCATAAAAAGAAGGTGTGTCATTATTTGGACCATAGAGTGAGGCTATTGTTATCTTATTTCCATTTAAAGTTAAATCAAGTATGACATAATTACCCTCTTGATCAATAATATTCTGATGAACTTTAAAATCTACATTTTTCGATATCAAAATTGCTACGCCTCTTGAGTTCGAGGTTCCGAAACTGAAAAAACATTCAGATCCCCACTCTTCGTAAATTCTTGTC
Source organism: Cerastoderma edule (assembly GCA_947846245.1). Lineage (NCBI taxonomy): Eukaryota > Metazoa > Mollusca > Bivalvia > Cardiida > Cardiidae > Cerastoderma > Cerastoderma edule. Next base: position 35,964,369 of record OX401406.1, read on the forward strand.
TTCATATCTAAAGTAAAATGAGTGTCTTGTAAGCAGCATAAGTCACATTTGATACTCCTTAAGAAATTAAAAATTTGAAGTCGTTTATGAACTCCCCGTAGACCTCTGCAATTCAGTGAAAGGATTTCGCAGTTATCTGCCATATAAACGTTTTGTATTTAAACTGTTCAATTTTTGAGAAAAATATATCCAATATAACTACAGACTGATTAATATTTTGACAATACATATTCAAACTATTAAAAAAGTATAAACAACAGTATAGGTTCATGAGTAAGAGGAAGTGAAACATGAAGGAAAAACACAAAGAGTATAAACAAAGTTGCATGTTTGTAAGAAATGAAAAAATAAATGAAAGGCACGAAAAGTCGTTCAACGATGAGTTTTTGCGATTGTTAGAAAACTGATACATAACCAAAAAATCAATCTTGAAAAAGCAGCGAAAAATACAGGATCATAGCATATTTCAAATGTATTTACCCAAAAGCCCAATGACAAAGAGGGGGAAAAATACCACTTCAATTATATTTACATATCCTTTGTTGAAATATGGGCTTAAGGCGTCGTCTCATCATTGACTCAGATATTTTACATATACCCTGGATTACACCAGTTCTATACGGGACGCTTAGCAGTGTCCTACCAATTTCAATGCTACGTACATTCTCAGTGACATTGGTAAGGACTTGAGACCGAGGTCCCGTGGCACGAAACATCCACCTTAACTACTGGGATACAAAGCTGACATTATCTAAAGAGAAATAAGATTTTCAATAATGAAAAAAAAAAAACACCAGGAAAAACTGAAGGGATCTGTGAGACTAAGCTTATGCCAACAACAAAATACAGTTTCTTGAGCATTACATATTAACATTTTGACAGTAAAGCAAAAAGAAAAATGATAAGTCAAAAAATAAAAATGAAAAATAGAAGAAAAAATAGTTAAACACATATCCAGACCTCAACGCAGTCAAATTGCTTTCCAATCGAGACGCCTGTTAGTCTCGGAAAAGAATCTCCTAACAAAGTAAAAAGAAATTGTGCAAATGAGACACAAAACTCTCCCTAAACATTTAAAGAAAACATAAAGTATAGTCACAATAACAAAGTGGTTAAAGTTCAGTTATGAAGTGAAAGCGCCGATCAGGACTCATTTGAACTGTGACCCGATCTAGCATTCACTTCTCGAAGTAACAGCGCGAAAACATGTCGGTGTTAAACAAAATCAAGAATGCTATTTTTCATCTATATCTTAATTCATAGTATGATACAAGAAAAAAACTAGAAAAGCAGTAGTGAGAAGACAGTCTTGATCAGAGAGCACATTGTACATGCATGAAAGAGTAAAACATTTATGCAGTGAGAAATTAATGCTCATAACTGAAAAGCATCTTAATGCGTCCTCATTTGAACTCACTTGACCCACTTAAAAGATGTAAAAGCTAATTGTCTCTTTTAATCAATTTCATCTAGACAAAAAATACACATACTTACACAATAATAATCTGAGTAAGAAGGGCTGGAAAATAATAAAATGCCCTAGGCTTTACGGATATTTACGAATGAAAAGAAAAAAGAGATAAATGGTGAGTCGGGCTGAAATCAAGAACTTGATGGTGATTGCTTTTTCCGAGCAAATACACTAAAGAAGACAACCACATATATAATGCGCAAAAGCGAAATCGTGTAATATTCCAATAGCAATTATGGTTTTTGCATTTTATTAGACATATATAGAAATATGCATAGTTTACCAATAAGCTCTTATATAAATGAAAAGTGACTGGTCAAATAGGAAACATTTTTAGAAGGCGACAGGTGTAAAACACACAAAAGGAGCCCTTATGACTGTGAAATTAAAGCAAAACAAGAAAAACACCATTTTTTGGCTGAAAAACAAAAGAAAAACAACAACAAACTGATGATTCGCTCAACGAGCAAGTTCTTACTCTTCCACAATGTCTTTTGAAGTCGTGTTTAATGTCTATAATGTTAGATTAATGGGTCACTATCACCGCAACAATTGAGAAAGAACACTCATATGGACAAAGTTCAATGCTCTCCACAAGTCTAAAACAGAGTTCAGCATCAGTCCCCACTTAACGCTTTCTTCCAGTGTTTGGCCAGGGTCTCGACAACCACGCATCGTACTGTTCAAATGGTACACGTACTCCTCTCGTCTCCCCCTTAGTTAGCGCAAAGATCCTTCCTTCGAAAGACCACGCCCTCTCAATGTTCGGGTCCTTAATTCTCACGGAAGCGAGAACTTCTGCATTTCGCTTGGTGAGGTCTTCATTGATGTAAATCCGGGTCCCTTTAAAACGTGATGCTGCTTTCATCACACTGACCTTCGATTGTCGGCGAACAAACTTAACGATGACCGCTCTATTCTGTCCCTCGCTATATCTTCCCAAACGATGAGCTATGTCGACATCGGACTTGTGTAAATTCAACCCAGTCTTTGAATTTATAGTATTTACAACAAGGTCAATGGTTTCAGCCGAAGACTCCGATTTAGATGTATCTTGTAGGCCAGTGACTCGTACATTGTTCCTCCTCCCATACTGTTCAAGATCATTTATTGATGCCTCGCTAGATGCTTTCTCGCGGTATATCTGTTTCTGGAGACTATCATTACATTGCTTCAGTTGGTCAATTTCGTCATCTTTGAGCTTCAATCTTTTCTCCATTCTGTCAAGTCTCTTCGCCTGTTCAAAAACCTGTCCCTCTATGATGTCTAGCTTCTTTTCCACAGATGACAGGAGGCGAGTCTTGATTTCTTCTACAGTGTCCTTCACGATCTGCTTAATGAAGGCTTTATCGTTTTTTGACAGAAAGTTTGAAAGTTGGTCACTTATCTCCTTAAGTTGGCTCTCAATAGACATATCGGAAGTGGCCCCCTGTTCGGCCGCATCTTTACTCTCTGGTCTTGTCTTTACAAAATCATCCATCTTTTTTTGTTTTTTTTATTCTTGTACGCTTTTCTTCTTCTTTTTTTTATCTTTGATTGGAAATGTGGTATCAAGCGTCGAATCTAAGGCACTTAAGCTGGTATTGGCTTCGCTTGTAGATGACGGATGATCTCGCTTACTACTCATGTTCGCACATAAATACTAGATGTACTGCTTAACCAGTGTTAAGGGTTTATGTTTATACAACGTTGACTGGCCGATTACCTGTGGTCAGTTGACAGGTCAACCAAGCGTGACGAAAAATCGGCTATAGGAGAAAGTGTGGAAAGGTACCGTTAGAAAAATTCAAAACGAAGTATTTTCACTGAGGCACTGTCCGTACCCCACCCTTTCCTGTTTAGAAGGGAGACAAGTTCCCAAACGTTCAAAGCAATTTCACAGTCTCATACATACATATCAATCAGTACTTTGGATTGCAGATCCTTCGTATGTTCATATAACTGCCTGTACTGCTCCAAAAACTCTGTTCTAACACTGTAAGTGCCTTTTCATCTTCAAAAATGTCTAGCCGATGAAAAAAGACATTGTTTACATTTCAACCGGAAGTCCTTTTGTCTAATAAAATTATTTCTGATTCTGATTCGTTGTTAGAACATGAATACTCACGACGGCATTATGCGTGGATTGCACCGGTTGTATAGGTTCATTGAAAAAAGCTTTTAAGAGGTATAAAGTTGTGTCGCAAGATATATTTCCTTTACAAAATTAAGCAAATATTTAAGGTTTTGAAAAGCATACGACACAAAAATCTATTTTTAGAAAATCACCCAGCATTAATTGTACCCCCTCCACACAGCTTGTCATGGGTGAAGCCATCGCTACCATTTTTCGTGTTTAGTAAAACCTGCTCATGTATCGCCCGTTTATGATGGTGTGATCATTGGGTGGTTTACCGGACTTGTTTCCATAATTGTTTACATTCGCCCCGATGATAACGCTACGTTTTATTGCCTCGCAGATGCTTCTTTGACGAGAGATGACAGGTTTCGTATTAGTTACATGGAGAAAATAATAGAACGCTAAACCAAGATTTCATGAATATTTAGGTATTTTATTACTGTGATATGACATTTACATCACAAGTATAACACATGGGGCTCTCTATACTTATCCCTTACAATGCTGGGTAGTTTTCTATAGTTAGTTTTTTGTGTCGTCTGCTTTTCAAAGCCATTACTATCTGCTTATGTCTGTTGAGGAAAGGTATTCAGAGAATGAAACAGGTTAGATCACAGGCATGGATCAAACCTGTTTGCATAAGCATGAAGTCGGTTATTTTTTCTAGGGTAGAATCTATCAGTGTATGTGCTGATAACGTTCAACGTAAATTGCTTTAAAGGAAGCACAGGAGTGCCTTATTTCACACTCCTCTCATATGTGCGATAGAAAGGCCTACACATTATTCTTATAAAACATTTCTAGGACATAACTTATTTGTGTAGCATTATGTAGTGTGTTACTATGAGCGTTTTGCGTGTAAATAAAGAAGACATGGCTTAGTCTGCAATTGTATACCTAACGTATTATTGACGTATTTATTACAATTGACGTCAGGGTACCTCTGTTGGGTTCCAAGCACACATTGTAGTGCGGTTTGCACGTCTTTCTATGTACAATGTTGCCTTGAATGTCGAACTGATATTGAGATACTGTCAGAGAGATATCGGTTCAAACCATTGTTAGTTTTTACGCGCTTTGTATCAACCGGTGCTGACATACTGTACCGTCCTTTTACACTGAAACAAATACGATTTCAAGATATAAAAAAAACATCTGACTGCGCACTGCCGCAAATTGGTATTTTAGCGGATCCGAAAGGCTCGATTTTAGCATATGCCGAAAACCGATCCCGATATCTTCACAAATAGCCAATAATTTCGAGCGTAATATGTAAAAACAAAGGTTAAACTGAATGTCTCCAATAGTTCAATACTTATTCAAACTAATTGAAAACCCACCCTTAACGACAAGTCCCATGTGCCATATCATTTCCTTTTTTTTTTTATTTCAAACTGGTGTTAGTGCGTCATTGTATCAATTGCTATCCCATACCGTCACCCACAGCTTCATGTACGAATGCCTGTAATATGGCGTCTTAATTGATTCCCTGCCTTCCAGATGATCCCTCAGACAGCTGCCTTGTTTTGTAGAGGCGCCCTCAAAGTCAGAAACTAATGACGTTTTATCAATTCCGTAGTGGTTTTTTTCTTCTTCCTTCCTATAACGATATATCCTGGCTGTAAGTAAGTTCCCTCAAAACAGCTGAATGTATGTAAAATGTGTCACAGTGTAAGTCTGAATACATTTAGTTGATGTTTTGCCACATATTGGCATCAATTCCGTCGATTTTTGTTCATTTTTGAACAACATTTCCCTTTAGTCTTGTTTCAAATGATCAACCGAATTTATCTGTTTCCGTATTAAGCAATTTGATAAATATTGTACATATACGTAAAAAGTATACAATGTTGACTTGCAAGAGCTCGTCTGTTTCCGCTAGACTACGTGCGGGTTCGGCGAAATTCGTTCGTTTCCGGTAAATTAAAGGCCAATGAAATGTCATATCATGAAAACGTTGCCTTCATTATCTCGAATCCTTTATACTAATCATGTGGGTCCAGCGATTCTTGGTAACGAGATCACGTGATTAGACACGGCATTGCTCAACTCACGACTGTTTTGATTTACAGCGCACGGAACATCGTTATCGTCACAAAATGTTCACGGCAAAAAAAGGGAGCAAACCCCAGCTTGGTGTCGTTTTACTAAATAATTTAATCGTTTACTAAACGGCATTTTTTTTTTAATTTCCCAATTTGAAAGAGTTTGCAAACGGCATTTCAAAATGTGATGAAATTGAAAATGATCTTCTGATAGGGAAGAAAACATTGTGGGAAAAGGAGAAATTGCTCTGTTTTTTCAGATTCGTCTGCAACAAACTGGTCAAATTTCGTTATTGTTTGGTAATGGGTTAAGGAAAATATTTGCATAAGTCAAAACTTAAAATCATTGATAGTTTCCTAAATAAAAGTATGATATGACATGTGACTCGTCAATGGAAGAATATCGCAGAGACGATTAAAATGAAGTGTTACTGTGCAATATTTCTTAGTCCATTATTGAATCAGGAGAGATTGGTGTTTAGAACTTTCGCAAGTCTTTAGCACAAAAGGTTATGTAAAACAATACCCTGGAGTATGCTCCCTTCTTTTTTTGTAAGGTTAAAGTCGTAAAAGAATTCAGATAGGAACCAAACCAAAACTTTACATTTAAGCAGAGAACGACATAGGAAGTCTGTGTATGACCAAAACCGAACGCCTTCAAACTAAGTATCTAAAGTTTTTTACATTATATAATTCAATATGGCCGATATATCCTTGTTATATACACGGTGGCCCTTTTGTTTGAGATGAATATTTGTTTAACTTTTATTCATTTATTGTTTTTGTCGCCTGGCTCAACGTACCGAAACAAATACCTCTCCAAGTTGGGTCCTACTTGTCAACCGTAAAGACCTCCCTGCAAACCAGATGACTATAGAATGAAGCACTTTAACCCTTAGAATGCTGGTCATTTTCTAAATTAGTTTTTTGTCGTCTGCCTTTCCAAGCATCAAATATATGCTTAATTTTGATGAGGAAAAATACTCAGAGTAGCAAACAAGTTTGATCACAGGCCAGCCGCCAGTTTACTTGGCGGCTGGCATGGATTTAAGCTGTCCGGATAAGCATGAGGTCGGTTTAAGCACTATAAGGGTTAATCCACCATCTCCTTGACGTTGTTAATCTTAACACACCATACACGGCCTAGAATCTTCAAGCATTCAGTTAAGACCTTTCAAAGCAGTTATTGCAAGTGAGTGGTAGTTACGTTCTCTAATAGACTTGATTACTGTGCCTTGTCAAATGACGCCCTACAACAATTACACTTTACACATGATCAGTCAAACATAAATTGAGCTCGTCTTACCAGATCTCAAATCAACAATCCGAACCGCTCAAGAAAAAGGGACATAGTCGTGAAAAACCAGTAGATGATATAAACATCGTTCGACGAATTTGTTTATCTGATTCGCGAAGACTATTTGCATAATCTTTGCCGCCCGCCGTATAATTAGGTAATTTACCCTCTAATTGATTTCGCGGCCAATTAGTTTCATGTCTGACCGGAAGATCTTTTCGTCGCCCGGAACAAATAGGGTAGATCAGAAATTGAAACCGTGACCTCTTAACAAATTATCATTTTGTGGAAGGATATCTTCTTTGTAAGGAGTTGTGACCAAGTTAGTTGCTTCAGCTGGTTTTTAGGGTTATACAACATTGTCAACAAAAAATTAGTTGCACTTGCGGTTCATAGTAGTTTTCAATCTAGGACTATCTCATTTTATATTTAAGCATATGCTTGAAATTTAAAAATAGGAGGGGAAGAAAGAAAAAGAAAGGAAGGAGGAAAATCGTAAGGAGCAAGAAGCCAGACACGACTGTACAATATTTGTTTCTCTAATCCATTTCCTCTATAAAACTTAGTAGCTGGTCCTAACTGGTAACAACAGTAGACAAAAAGGATTACCTTGCTCACAATTGATGGCAAAACACAGTCTAAATGACAATCAGGACAATTTTGAGTAAACTATTGGCATTCCAATTGTCGTTAAGGATGATGCTTCTCTTCAAAAACATGGGCATAAGACACGATGTCAAATCTTGATTGTTTTAAAAGTCAAGAGTCGCCAAGCATTTTCAAAAGTTATAACCAGTAAGGACATGAATCTAATAGTATGAAGCAATAACCAAATAACCATAGCGATTACCTAGCACAAATCTTAAATTAAAATTTTCTCGCTAAACTCAACAAATGAAAAGCCTAAATGTGATAATAACTTTAATTTAGGAGATGTCGACCAAAATATTCGTGATTAACCCTTATAATACATGTACTTCAACCGACGTCATGCTTATGAAAACAGGTTAGATCCAGGCCAGCGGCCAAATAAATTGGCGGCTGACCTGTGATCTAACCTGTTTGCCACTCTGAGTATAGTTCCTCATCAAAATAAAGCAGGCATTTAAGGTTTTGGAAACCAAACGACACAGAAATATATCTTAAGAAAACTATCCAGCATTCTAAAAGTTAAGCTTGGCTAACTTATGCCGTATTTCACAACCTCAGCTCGCATGTACCTGTTTGGAGAAAAGGTTGCATACATTGAATCAATTATCTCAGTTAAAAGTCGTTTTCAACACGATTTCAGTTATATGAACGTCTCGGAGTAACTTACCAGTACACGACCATGAAATAACGCCATGCCCTCGGCCACTACTCAGTCAAATAATTTGCCGCCGTCGGTAATCAAACCAATGTTGTCCGGACTGAAACCCCGGAAGCTGACCACTTCGCCAACACGATCATAAAAGAAATTCAAAACGAATTGCGCACCATATATTTCAATTCGGACTATTAACGGTTGGCCTGTGTTTCGGGTTTCCTCGCAAATATGTTACAAAGTTTCTTCCGAACCAAAGAAGCACCTGAAATACCAATGCAATGCTTACACGTGAACCATTGTCCATAAGGTGTCTGAGATCCATTACCATTACCATTAATTAATTAAATTTTTACCATTACCAGTTCATGCCGTAACGTATATTTCGTATTTTCCTTAAGTTGTTTAGTAAAACGGTACCAACGGTACCGTTTTAGTAAACAACATAAGGAAACGATTGATGTAAGTCATTACTGATACACATGGATAGTATCTTTAATGAAAGTACAATATTACAGTGTGACACGTCATTGGAAGCGTCTCGGAGAGACAATTTCAATGATGTATCTCTTTGCAATATTGCTCCAACCAATATTGAAATAAAAGGAATTGTTGTTTTAGATTTACACAAATCTTAACCGTAAACTGTTTAGTAAAACTGGAGTTGTCTTGCCAATGATTACTCTATTAGCACTATTTCATATTTGGATTTTGACTTTGAAAATTGTTTTATTGGGATAAAATGATACCATGGACCTCTGAAGTAACTTAAGATTAAGATTAAGGCAATAGCATTTGCAGCTTTCTAAACCCGTTCGTCCCGTAAGGAAAAAAATTAGAACATCTGTATTGCAGATTTTCTACTTCTACTTCTACGTTGATACGCTGTTCTGCCATATTTGACCATTACACAACGGTGCGTTTAAGAAAAAGATTAAAGACAAAGTTAAATGATAGGAAAGTTAGAGGAAAAGCGGAGAAAGTGATCTTGACAATAGTACAAGAAAAGAAAAATAGAAAAGTTTTCCAGACTCCTTTCGCACCATCAGAGAAAGACCAATCCTGCTTCCGTGGCGGTATTAGGGTGTAAAACATTTGAATTTAGTATAAGAGATGGTGTTTTATATATTATTGTCACGTGGGTCGCGAAACGACTTAAAAGAAGAGAAATCGAAAATGAATTTGAGTGATAATTATTGCACATCTCAGTTTTAACGTTTTAACCCTTAGAGCACAATTCTCATTAATGCAAGCTTTTGACGCTTTTCATTTTAGCGATACGTATGCATATGGCGAGACTATTTAAGAACGGGATAAACAATCAAGCGCAAACGAAATTAATGTGATGAGCTCATACCGTCAAGAACTTAGTTAGAATTAAGCAAGACATGCTGTTAAAAGAATGTGGCGCGTCATTTTGTTAAACATACAATGACGTCATTTCCGCTGTTTCAAAATCCGGTGTTCTTTTTTCTGGATAAGACACGCTGAACCTTCTTTCTCAAACTTAACCATGAAAGAAAGATGTTTGTTTTAGCTTTGCCTCTTGTTTCGGCATAACTAAATAATGATGCGGTGTTTATCACAAAATTTCATTCAATGAAAACAGGTAAACTAATTGTTTATTTATTTGGTGCCGTTAAGCTTAACTTTAACTTAATTATTCTACATCGATTGTGAAGCAAGTTCTTATCACTAATATAATTCACTATCGATTTTGATTCCTGAATACATAACCAGTACTCGCGCCGAATGTGGATTAATGAAAGGTCGGAATGCAGATCCCGCTACTTACAGGATTCGAACCCACAGTCATCGTGTCCTGAGGCCGACGCTCTACCCATTGACCAATGTCCTCCACTGTTTAAAGCAAAAGAGAGAATATTGGAATCCACAGGAATTTGGTGTTACTTACAATGCACGTAGGAAATGCTGAAACTGATAAAGTACCCATTCGATGAGTCTTCGGGATGACCCTGAACACTACGCCATAAACGCATTTTCACGGGATAATTCCTCTAGTTTATCTTATAGAGGGATTGAGTTGTGGTTCTGCCAAAAAAAAAATATATAGAGCTGATGGCAAACCGCCACTTTAAAGTTTGATCTGGACAATATTTGTTGGACGTTGCTGTATATAAGTCTAAGTAAACGAATATCGAATAAGCCCTCAGGGAATATGTACGCCATGTAAACTAAGATTGATACGGAGACGTGATATACATCATCCCGTCTTAAACAGCAGTCATTTCAAACAAGTCCCGTCTCCAACCTTTCATCCAACCAAGGACATCACTTGGCAAATTGAAGCCAACTGCCATGCAAGATAGAAACTTTCTAATAGAAAGATTTTATGTCTCAGCATCTGAATCATATGCGTACGAGCGTTTTCAATATTGGCGGGGCAACTTCAGATGAGGACCGGTCTAAGAATAAATGTTCCAATACATTGTCATGACTATTTATGCATCTACAGCGGTCAAGAAAGCGTATGGAAATGTGTATCTTAATACAAAAAAAGTGAAAAAAGAAAAAAGGATAGGGCAGGTCTCGAACTCCCGCAGAAATTAAATGCAATGTTTAATTCAATCGAGGACTACTATCAGACTGTCACGACTACGGGTTTGACTACCAACACCATTAAATAATTATTTAATTTTTAAGCTTAAGCTAACAATTTAATACAATATTTTGGGTCTAACTGCTTATAGGATACGTTTTACATCACTGTTTTTGTCAATCGAAACTACTCGGTTATTTTCCTCAGCTGAGTTTTCATTGAATAAACCCGATGTGTTCACATTGCCATTTGCGATGATAGCGTCAAAAATGTTTAGGTTATTGTTCGGAACTAAAGGCGAATTGGTATTAGATAAAGCACACAACAATACACACGTTTATATTGATTCTGCTGTAAATTTTTTTTTTTTATTTTTTTTTCTTTTCAAATATGTTCATTTTCCAGTGTGAATATTTGAGGAGGGGGGCAAAGTATACTCTGCCCCCCCCCCCGCTCCTACGCCTATGGAATATACTCGTTCCCTATATTGGACGTTTGTAGTTAACACCCTCTATACCAGGTTTTAAACATTTTCCTCCCTTTCTTTGAAAACAAAAAAACAACAAAAACAAACAAACAAATGTATGGCCATCATTCCGTCATGTTTGCAATTGTAAGGAACCTCACCCAGTATGTGTTTACATGTATATATAATTACCTCTGCATCATTTTAAAATGCTATGATAGCGTTTTCTCGATGACTGAAGTGTTGATCAAAACAAGGTAATTGTATGGGTTGAAACTTTAAAACATGTTTGTATATATTGAGATAGTTTTGTATGTGTAGCTGTATATGGTATTCTGTGTTTTACAGACGTTTCATTGACGTATTCTTGGTTCTCCATGACAAAAAAAGTTAAGGGTTCGGCATTTGTATAATGTTAGGAGATCGAACCCTGTTCTTATCGATGATAAGGAGAAATCCATGAGAAAAGTGTCCATCAATCATTTTAAAAATAATTGATTATATTTAGTAAGTTTTATTTTTCATCACACAGAATACTTGTTAGCGGTAGGTGTGCTATAAACGCCCTTCGATGTAGCTAAAAAAATGAGAATTATCAAATCATAATTTTAAGGGATTTTATTCACATTTACACATCTACTTTTAGATAGGTCAAGATGACAGAGATAGACGAGAGACGATTGGTCCTACTCGGCAAGACCCATGCCGGAAAGAGCTCCACAGGGAATACCATTCTGCTCCAAAAATGCTTTCCGACCGATCGAAGCCATGCACCGATAACGTTGGAATGTATAACCCGACAAACGCTGAACAAAGCAATGAGGCTGCGCTATACGGTTATGGATACTCCTGGATTCTGGGACGATACAGGGCTTTTACCCGATGTTGGGTACTTGATTCAGCAACAGATACTGAAGCTTTGCGACGAGCCACACGCGTTTCTGCTTGTCGTAGACCCTGATGACTGTCGCGACACTATGCAACTTGTCGATGTTCTACGAACGTGGTTTGGAATGACCATGCTAGAGCATACCATAGTGGTATTCACCAAAGCGTATATGTTCAAGTCTGAAGAGTCTTTTAAGAAATTCATTCAAGCGCATGCTCTTACTCAACTCGTTGATCTTTTTAGTGAGAGAGTAATACGGATCGAAAACCATGGTGACGGTCGATGGAAATCCCTACGACAACTTCTTTTACTTGTTGAGAGAATGTCTAGTAAAGGAAGCTCCGTCTTTCAATTGAAACGATGCATCCCATCACAAGCGCCTCATGCAATCCATACTGGACATGCAACGTGTGATCATAACATTTCAGATGTTAATAACGACACACTGCAATTGTTTGATACGTCGAATACTGTGGAAGATCGTCATATACAAAAGAAATGTGACGATATAGAAGATTTACCTGAGTCTATCTACGGCAAATGTATGACAGATCGGATTTGTGTGATAGAAGAGAACATAACACATCGTTTTGGTGATGGTAAAGTACTAACAAAGCCAAGAGATGCGATTAATGAATCGATCAAATCCGAAATTGTTTATATAACACAGGCGAACGAACTAGATAATATCTTAAAAGAACCGACACAGTTTAAGTTAACCCAAAATATAATGCCAAGAGAATCGTGTAAGTTTACGAAAACCACACAAAATGATCGTGTTTCGGGTTTAAAACATAGTGATCCCAGTACATTCTTAGAGGAATGTACGGACAGATCGATTGACAGAACTACAAAAGCAGTCAAAGGAAATGGCACCAATAGTGAATCTACGAAGCATGAGTTTAATTATGAATCAAAGCTCCAAGAACAAAACTTTTCCATAAATGTGTCTGCGAATCCGAAATTTGTGAACGACAAAGAAACAAACATACTGAAACAAAACAAAGATGAAATAATACCATGTGCGTTTGTATTAAGTGCAACCCCAACATACCTGAGTAAATTTACAGAAGAGTCCACAGAGTGCAATTCTTATGAATGTGGTAAAGATGCTCACCAGGTTAGAAATGAATCCTCGTTAAATACAATTGAATATGACAAATTGCCAATAGAAGCTAGTCTCAATGCCTATGATATACAGCGGGAACGGTCGAATCGAATTGAACCTTCCATATCGTCAAATGGCTGTTTAAGAGAGGTTTATGAACCTGATTGTTTCTTTGGAGCCAACACAAAGGGAAGTGGTCCAGTAGTTAGTATGTCATTACCACAGAATGCTGACAACGAACGGAAATCTACGGAATCTATGCCTTACTTTGGCATTACCTCGAATACTCAGAATAACACTGGAGCAACTTTTACATTTAGCCATTTTAAGGGAATATATTTGCAGCCAGGATTCATCATTGAAAGGAAGGCAAAGCAACAAAACCACTATGGAGTAAATACCACTTCATCAGATTCTGACATCGAAGACGCCTTTTTGGAAACAGATTATATGCTTGTAAGACGAACTTCTGACCAAGGATCCAATATAGACACCATGTTACATACAGCTGTTTCAGAAGCTGAAGATGACACTGTGTTAGCAATGGTTGGAACACAGCACGCAGGAGCAAGTAATAGTTTAAACCGAAATCTTTCTGATAGTAGCTCTTCATTAGTTCGATATGCAAGGAAACCATTGACACAAAAGGACGTGCATACCGCATTACAATCTGTACTTCATATTGGTCTTGTAACTCTGCGGAACATGATCGGAGGTGGTCCACTAGCGTCTCTTGTAACAATCAGGACATTGGCGAGGGACGAAGAGATCCAAGGGACGCTTGAAAATGTTGCAAATACGGAAGAGGTTCGAACACTTGTAGATGCCACCAGGACATTGTTAGCCGGGACCGTTCTAGCGATCAGAAACATTATAACAAATGTAGCCAGAAGGGTCAAGAACATTGATGGTGTTCCAGAGATACAGAAAACGAGAAAAGACTTCCCCGGAGACTTGTGAATCTCAACATTTCAGATATATGTATAAGGTAATAGATATTGTCTGTTACATATCATCCAGTGTAGATATTCAATGAAAGGTACAACACTTGACAGCGTAAATTATTCGAACCTGATGTTACTGGAATAGATAAATTCTGAGAAAATTCAAACAACCGATAAAACGAAAGTATGCCTAGCAATATGTATGCACCGCTTTAATAGGCATGGTGAAATGTCAAATTGTATACTTAGATGCACAACTACTCTACAATATCGATTGGTAAGCTAATATGCATTAATGTGTCTGTCTGAACTCATCGGGTCTGCCCAATGCAAACACATATGACATAATATGGAAGCCGTCATATTCTTTCTAGCAATATTCCTTTCGTTGTACTTTCGTTTTCAAATGAAAATGTGAATTTCAATATCAACACAGTCATTTAATTAGATTCAGGAAACATAAGTATATCACAACTTATAATTCCTCTTTTACGTATGAGTTACCAGCCAAAATAATTGTTTTAAATGATGATCAAAGCTTCCATATACATTGAACTACTCAACGTGGACGCCCGTAGGAAATATGTCATTAGCAGGGACAATTTACACAAAATCTGTAACCCTAAACTTATATACGAGTTAAATTTCAAAAATCACGGAAATACCCGAGTAGTTACGATTGCCGAGGATCTCACCGTTGATGCCCTGTCTATTTCTGTTTTGGTAAGACGATGTTAAATCGATTTGTATATGAACTGTCCAAAATGCAGTCAGGTCCACAGAGATCTGTTATTTACAAGACATATTAGCGTTCGTCTGTCAGACGAATAAAGAGAAGACATTTTCCAGGGTCTTAAGACATCCAGTACAAGTGTTATTTACACGACAGATTCTGTTTTAAAGCTTACATATCGCCGTAGTTTTATCTAGCAGGGTTCCGCGGAGTTTTCGGCGTATCAACCCCTGCCCTTTTGGGGTTTCTTTAAAATTCGATTTAAGATTCAGAACAATTTTCGGGTTTTATTCAAGTTTCCTTTACACAAAGAACTGCTACATAAATGCATGTTTCATTAACAAGTGAAGCAAGTTAACTGCAAACCGCACATCATGTGCGCTGTCCTCTTTTATACTTACAATGATCGATGCTTCTAAACGAGTGTCGAGTATACATGAGATGCGCATTGGTACAACCTATATTCGAGTTTTACTTCTTTATTATTGTCATTTTATTTAAGTTGGCATCAAATAATATATTAAATTATTATGGTAAGATATCAATTTCCCAACGAAAAGACTTCTACCAATATGTTACAATTTTGACAATTTGTTGAAATGAGCTAGTTCTTTCAGAATATTTTGTTTTAGGTGTTGGTGGTATTTTAATACGTGTATATGTACAATCAGATGTTTGGTGCAAGACTATTAGTAAGTACTTCGCATTTGCGAGGGATTTACCAATACTCCTGCAGCACTGAACCGTTTATACGAGATTCGTTATCAAATTCGGAGACACGGTTTTGGAGTCTCTCGGGTACAATTTTACTGAACATCTAAAGGAAACTACTTACGTTAGTCAAAAAGGATATACGTGGATATCATCTAAGATAAGATGTTGTAACGTGACACGTCGTTGGAAACTTCCCGGAGAGTCAATTTTTCTTATGACGTGTTACTTTGCCTTAGTGTGCATCTTAATATTGAAATAAGAAGGAATGCTGTTTTTGAATACGCAAATTCTAAGCATAAACTGTTTAGTAGAATGCTACAATGTTTCAAAATCCCCAGCCCTCTCCTTCAACTGAAGAACATATGGCCTTATTAGTTCGGCCAAGATGACTGGATACGTTGACATACATGGCTTACTATGTATGTTTACGACGGACAGGACAGAGTGAATAATACGAATGCCGTAGATTTCATGTCGATTGGGCGAATGAAATGTGGTAAAAGTTATGGTACCACCGGGAGCTATTACACAAGATTTAGCCGGCACAGAAAATAGAAGAGCGAATTAATGCGTCCCAGAGGAGTGAGGTGACAATCTACTCGAATTTCCCATGAAGCGACCATTTCTTGGAAAAGTCGTTTAGCTCAGCCCCAATTCTCAATGTCCTTTACCCCTACTTCATAATACCCAAGATTTGTCGGATCGTACTAAATAGGTAAATTGCACCAAATGATAAATTCATCTTTTATATAAAAGACCATAAGACAAATACATTTTATATTTCTCAAGTCGCCTAATTTTGCTTACGATTTGTGTCAGCATCAAATGCTCCTATATAGTGGGCGGCGGTAATTTATTGGCAGAGCGTCGGTTTAACAAACGATTCGTGGATTAAATGTTACGTTTCTCCTATTGATGAGCTTTTATAAAAGGTTAAAATAGGAGGTGTATTCGAAACTTGTGAATCCAGTATTTCAAACTGATATTGTTAGAGTACTCATTTGAATTACACGTGTAATTAAACTTTTTATAGTACATACAATAAAGGATTCGTAGAAGTTACGATATAACCCGTGTTGAAAGTCTGCAGTATTTCGGACGTACAGTCGCTTCGGACGCCAAATGTCGTCAGAGATTCTTTTACCTGAAACGCTGCAGTGCATTTTCACGGGCACAACTGGAAAAGACAAAGGCCAACATATCGTACCTGGGGCTGAAATATTTTGTTCAAAGAAGCTATTTCTCTTAGTTCCAACGCTGGTGTCATTTTTACAGACAAATAATCTTTATCACACTACTTCTATCCCAAAAGGGTTATCGTATTTCGACATTTTTCTTCTTGTTTCTCTGATCATAACTCATGTATTTAGTTGTACGGTCCAATGAAAGGTGTCCAAAGTTTGCAACAATATTTGCGTTCCTTAATTCCGACACAACAAGTTTTCGTTAAGATAGCTTTTTCACGATTTCTTCCCTATGTTTGATGAAGTTTAGTTGTAGAGAATAGATGGTTGGTGTCGTGAATCGGAAATGTTATCGGGCAAAGCTTAGGAATATTATCCGGTGAGCCGAAGGCGAAACGGATAATAATCCGGAGCCGAGCCCGATAACTTTTCCCATTCAAAGACACCAACCATCTATTCTATTTATCCTGTTACCTTCATGTATTCTTTCAAACAAACAAGATGTAAATAGAACACGAGAAAAAAAGGAGATAATAAGTAGAGAATGATGAAAACATGACGTCATGGCGGTCTTATGACGTCATGATTCGTCACGTGCATGTGTTACATGGTTAGTGCCGGATATCACAAATGTTATACGGCACCTAGTTATCGGTCAAAATGTCACTAGTGACAGGATAAGACATTTTCTTCTGTCTGTCTTAACTGATCGAGAGTATTATGTGTTGAATAAAATGTTTCTTTTAATATTTCCGATAATATTTGCGTCCCAAATGCGTTATCATTATTTTGTTACAATATTCCGTGTAATGCATCATATGACGGCGCTGCAAAATTGTATAGGGTTTGGAATAAACCCGACTAATCTGAATGTCTGGCAAAAGTCAGCTACATAGTATATACAGAATAAAACAATTGTTGGTCTCCACATTGGGAAACTTTACAGACGCTTCGTACTTGACATGTCGATAAAACGTAAATCTTTCACACTGAACTGTGAGCACCTCCGAAAAAAAAAATACACTACGCCACTTCTTTTTGATGCTTCTTTTCGTATGTTCATTGCAAGACTAAAATAAGCCTTTCACAAAGAACAGTCTTGCAAATAACCCATGTTTTGCTAAATATCCTGCGAAACATATTGGGGTTTATCGACTTGTCTTTTGCCGAAATCATTGGTAAGTTGATGAACCCACAAAATGCCGACATTTCTGATTGGGTTTTGCACCTCAATGGTTATTTTGAAGAGTAACTTGTCTGCTTTCCAGATTAAGTCAAACCTATATGGCATTACATAAGTATGACGTAGAGGAATTTCGAACCATGGGAAGTTTGATAGCAAGTCTTTAATTTACCCATCTTGCCTTATAACTAATCATTTACCTCCGGCGAATTCCCATTGCTCGTTTCACACTTTACAGCAAAATGCATCATCTCCATCCGCCAAATACCTCCGAAAGCTTTGAAGAGGCCAATTGGAATTTGGCGATTTGTTCATATTGGTTTTGAATGAGATCGAAGTTATGTTCTCTTAGTGGAGTACGTGTGAGTTATGAGTAGCCGGGACTCGGATGGATTGGATAAGGATTTTACTACAAAGAGGTCAGCGTTCATACCAATGGTCCTAGCATTTTCTCACAAACTGCTGCAACGAATTCTATTTGTGGTGCTAACAGTTTTACTATACGAACACAATTCGCAATTTGTCATTTGTATGCGTCTTGACTACGACTGGTAGTTTGATCCAACTGGAATTAACTTGGAATATCAAGTTTTCAGGAAATACACATATACCCCTTTTGAACTTCAGTATATAAATGTGGGGATGATACTTGGTAGATATTGACACTAGGCCCAATAGTTAAACCGTATTAACTGTAATCTACAGCGAGCAAAGGAATGGAAGTTAATGTGACATTACCAACAATCATCAAGTTTCACAGCTCTACCAACTTTGTTGGTATCCAGATAATGATTTCAGAAACTGTGGTCGAGACGATTTTATAAAGTACCAACAAGTACCAAGGTCAAAGGATGCGTTAAAAAGCTAAACAGCGAAGTTTAGTAACTAATTCTTCCATGAGAAAAAAACAGCAACTCTTTATTCTTCCTATTAACATTCTAGAACTACCCTGTCAGATAGAAGTGTTAATGACTTAGTTGACAGATAGTCGGGCCGGTGTCTGTAACAACTAATTCCGACAAATGTCAGTCGCCTTACGTGGTGACTCTTTGTAGACTTTAAACTCTGTTTCCAACGAATCAATACGATACATTTTCTGCCTAAAGCATTCCAAGAACAATACCTGCCTTAAGTCATTTCAGATTTAAAACGATCATGTTAAGAGAGAAGATTAACTAAATTAGGAGTTGTATGAGGGCCCCATCGTTTTTTAATGTGAAATCCCTTAGAAAGATCTTCTTCAGATTTACGTTACGTTGATGCATGCTGGCAATGGAATACCATACAATACAAAATTGTTATTTCACTCAATTTCTTTTACAGTAGACATAAGGTTAAAATAGCCTGAAACATAATGTAAACGAGGCGTCTGCTTTGTAATTCTCACTCGTCTCTACCTCTCACCAATAGGTTTTAGACTTAATTGGTTACCGTGAAGGTCGATGTCAGTTTGCGGACACACGAACTTGACTGTTTAAATCTGATCGTAGTCATGATCCGCCTGTTTGGCACAGTGCAGCCGTTGAGCACCTTTAAAGAAAGAATTGAAAGACAAAATAAAATGTCGTTGTGACAATACATGTACAGTTTTCCTAAACAGTTTGATAAACAATTAAAAGACGCTATTGAAAGCACAATTAATTTTTGAAGTGTCAATTTGTCTAAATATGTACAGTTCATATACGATAGATCACCAAAGCGATGTCACGCTGTGTAACACTTTTAAAAATTTGATTTTATTTTACTTACAATGACTGTTATTCAGTGCGTATCGTATAGCAGTACCGCCGTAGTACAGTTTGAAAGAATTCTTTTTAAACTTCAACATAACCTCACTTCTGTAAACAAGCACGTTTCAAGTGAAGAAGACCACCCATTACAGATCTGCAGCGACATCATTTCTGACAAAACCCGGAAAATCGATTTTCATTACATTTTGATAATGATTATTGTCTTTATGAGAGCGGAATGCATCACCTAATTACCATCTTTCCCCTATAAACTAATGACATACGGATAAAAACATTGGTTTATTTCTCCTCTCTCCCACGTCTGACATTCACAGTCGTGTCATTGATGATTGGGGAAGTATTGCAGTCATTGTTCTATCGAAAGAAAGCGAATAATTGTGGGTTGGAATTCATGTTTACACCGTTGTTTTCAGCGATGCTTTAGTTGTATACTACCACGGCGTGTGAAGTTAACTTAGATACAGTAATTGGGGTCGATTCTTAAGTCCATATATAATACATTGTCATTCGGAACACCTCGTCCATTTCTTAGAATAACCTCGGAGGTAATGTTGAGCAATTTTGAACGTAGTCCGGCAACATGACGGTAACGAAGCGCATGCCCGATTTGAATCGTACAGTGATGTCTCGTTAATCCGAACACGTTCGTTTCCTACAAAGTGTCCGGATTACTGATTCACCCGGACTAATAAAGTAGCGCATGTTCTTAAACACATTAAGACATAAACGGTCTGTATGCACGTGTATACTTATAACACTTTAGCAAACGCCAAATTGTCGACCGTCCCAAAAATAATCTTCTGATATGGCAGAAAACATTGTGGGAAAAGGAGAAATTGCTCGTCACGAGCAATTTCTCCTTTTCCCACAATGTTTTCAAAAGTTGTCTGCAACAAACTGGTCAAATAATTCCGTTCCCTTACAATTTCGTTCGGATTGCGAGACATCCGGACAATCGGGGTCCGGATAAACGAGGCCCCACTGTATCTACTCCGGGGTTTGTCAAGTTGATACGATTGAGAAATCATGAAACACAGATGTGTTGTTATGATAATCTTTAATAGAATAAGTAAAAAGAGACAACATTTAATTGTCATATTTAACCAATGTGTGTGTATTTACATAACTATTTAGTCCTTGTGTGTTTGTTGAAATCAGATCTGATGTATTCATGAACCACCTACGAGGTATATCTACCGGCTTGCGAATGGGATTTTCGAATTTAATGTATTGTTATTGGGGTTTCCATAAAATGAAGACAAAAACAACCGTCGACGATGTCTAGAACATCACTTTTTGCCAACTGCAAGTGTCAATGAATAGTAATAATGGATACAGGTCACGGCGGCTAAAATGTCATGTAAACATAAATACATCCGAATGGTTTGGTATTAAATAGCTACCTATTTTCATTACTTAAAACTGACCTTATTTATATTACCTAATAGAGAACTCACGAGAGGGATTCCATAAGCATAAAGCTTCCGTCCCAATTCTTAAATGTTATGATACAATAAAATATATTTAAACTAAAACCTTAAGAATACTACATATACCTACCTACTTCCGCTCAATAAAGGACTCCCCCATTTATCGTAGGTAAAGGGTAGTTGTGTCTAAATACATGTTGTAAGCATATTACATAGTTCCTGTACAAACTTTCAAAACAAATCGTGTCGCAATGGTGCCAAATACCTCTTGCATCAAATACGCCTAATGATGTGTCTGTGGAGTAATGCCTTCCAATTATTTCGGGGAAAACACGTCGCAACTAATTTCCTCGGTAACAAGGGAATTGTGCAGACATTTAAGATTCGAGAACCTGCCATGAACCTTTAAGAATATAACCAAAACGTAGTGAAAACCGAGCATTCCTGTTCCCCTTCTGATTGCAGCGTGACGTCAACTGATTGCAGCGGAATGTCAACTGATTACAGCGGGACGTCAACTGATTGCAGCGGGACGTCAACTGATTGCAGCGGGACGTCAACTGATTGCAGCGGGACGTCAACTGATTGCAGAGGCATAACTGATTGCAGCGGGACGTCAACGATTCTTTGCTTTATAATGAAATTTACAATTAAACAGAACGAATTTCCCGACGAGTAAATTTGTTATGTACAATATTACATAGATATTAAAAATTTTAAACATACATGATCAAAGTATTTTATTTGTGTCTTGTGAGAAGTGTGACATTGTCGTTGGATTTTTTCTCTTACAATATAACTTCCTGTACTTGTTGACTCCCGAAAATGTGTGCAGTCGACAGCTCCTGCAAGTACTGTACTTGAAGCAACCATCAATAGGTTTCATTTACTTCCTGGAATGACACACACTGTTGCAGAAATCCTCGATTAGGTGACTTGTTTAGGCGGAAATAGAACGAAATATTACAGGAATAATTTATGTGGGAATTATCGGTTAAATGTGTCAAAGGTCGTTATAAATGGGTCATACAAAATTGCACCGATTTAAACCAGTCACTCTGTTATGCTTCTTTTATTTTCTCTAAATGTTTTCTAACTTATGTCGTTGGTTTTTATCATTTAAATCAATACCAACACTGTAATGCATTAATAAAAGATAACTACAAGGTTTTGAAAAGAACAATACTCCTTGTTTTTATTGAGAACTTCGTTCTCTTTTATCCCATTTCAAAGCGTTCAAAAAAAGAGGAATGGGGTAGCCTACCTCTTACATATTCAAACACATCTTCTCGACCCTAAGCAAAAGCAGTTTTTTTTTTTTCAAAACGGATGTTTACATAGGTATACACATATACATGACATGCAATAACTACTAAGTTTTAAAACAAATTCGGATTGGAGATTTCCTAGGTAAAGTTGACATTCGTTTCTCAGACGATATTGTATTTTGGAAAGTAATTGCTTTATCGAAGTCAGGATTAAAGGAGAAAAGCTCAAAATAAGAAAGTCGGTTAAACATTCAATAATTCTCTAAAAGATTATATCAAATAGCGATTGAGTATTTATCATGTCAACGCACACCATATTTATAATAATGATAAGAGCTCTATCCCCTCTAGCAAGGGCATAAAACCTGAACAGACCAATGTTATTTGTGCGGTTGTATGGTATCATTCAAACAGAGAGTTTCTGAGTATGTTACCAACAAAACAAGTATAATAACATGCGCAAACCTTCGGTAGTTTAAAGTACATACACCGACAATTGACCCGGATACGATGTTCGACGCTTGCTGTTGGTATCATTTAACCTTTAGAATGCTGGGTAATTTTCAAGAAATAGATTTTTGTGTCGTCTGCATTCCAAAACCTTAAATATGTGTTTATGTTAATTTTGATGAGATAAGATACTCAGGCTAGCAGACAGGTTAGATAACAGACCGGCCGCCAATGTTCTTGGCGGCTGGCCTGGATCAAAGCTGTTTGCATAAGCATGCAGTCGGTTCCAGCACTCTAAGGGTTAACGTACAAGACATAATTTGAAACTTTAAGCTGAATAAGCTCATACGCGAAATATAATATGTTGCTATATGCGTTATTTGACGTACAAGGTAGCGTATGGGAGACTCGTAACAGAGATCGACCTACACATTTGCAGCTGACGGCCATTGACCTGCCTAAACCATACGTCAGTAGAACCGCCCCTACCAATTCAGCTCCAACACTATAAGGGTGAATGTGCCAAATAATAATTGAAACTTTAAGCTCATGTCACATAACGCACGAAATATCATATGATGGTTGCTAGAGGTATCATATGAAGATCACAGGAGAATGGCCACAAACCATTGCCCATCGACTGCGATTTCCCTGCCGAGTGTTAGCCTCAACGCCGTCATAAAGCATGGGCTATCATATACAACCAGAACCGGAAAGTTGATGGCAAAAACACTATGGCGCAGCTATCTTGTTACGTGATGATTTCAAATGAGCATTTTTTCTTTTTAATGAATAAGAAGAAGTATTACCAGCAAGATGGATCCCTTTGTATGCTGCTCTGTGTGCGTTGCCATGAATCAATATGAGGGAAGGAGTAAGGAGGGTGTGTGTGTTTTATAAAAAAAAAACAATCAAAATTCTCTTCACAGTCTCCAAACCCTATTTTAAGATCAATAATACGCTAAATGTAGGAATGTGTGCTGCTTCATCACATCAACAGTACATGTATTTTATCATACCGCGTTGATCGGCGTATTAAAGTTTTTTAACGAAGCCACCCCTGTATACATAGAACATAAGCACTGTATCAAGTATGAAGCAGGTTTTGCTATCGGACAAATACATTAGAAACATACGTCGCATGGGAATGAAACGGAGACAAACGGAGAAATGGACGAACAAGTTGTTCGGAGTCACCTTTATCTTAATACAGGCTCGAAACCCTGGCACATAGAAAATACTTAAATCAATCAAGTTATCATAAATGGAAGAGGCTTGTTAATGCTCGTGTAGTCGATATAGGAAGTCAGATAGACATAAAGAATGACCAACACGCAGTATTGTTATGTATCATTTTAAAAATCTCCATGATTTAACATGATTTGACCAATTATGGTCGGCTGTTGGTTTCAATTTGGAACCAATTTAAAATGATATGCGTGCACTGATTTTCTCGAGAATCTTCCAAAATGCCCTAACCATGCTTATATCATTTGGTTGGTCAGAATAAGGTTTTAGTCATTTCTAACATTTTTTTCAGCCTTTTCACCGGGATTACCAAAAGGGATCTAGTTTCCCTTGTGTACAGCATCAACAGTTTAACACACTATGCTTAACAAGCAACCTATATCTTTCGAACATAAACAGTTTGATCAGGGAGAAAAGGGATCTCGCCTCCCCGGTGAATAGATCCGTAGACTGTCCCCGTGTTTTTCCAATATTCCGACTCGGCCCGCTGTGACATCCAAACCACAGTCCGCACCGATTGATTCCTCAGCATCGTTCGTGCCTCCCCTTTATGCGCCGTAATTGTGCCTATAAAACCCAGCCCGAAGAGGCTGATTTCGGTCAGAGACAAATATACCACGTGACAATCGCTACGTACTAGGCTCTTTCATTTGTAACAGATCTAAATTGAAGTTTTACGATCGCGCTGCTCTGCTGGATGTGAATTTGTGTTTGTCTGCAGAGTAGGAAGGATACAGTGGTTTATATGGATTTATTTGTATGTATGTTTGAGCAGTGGTGAGCTAGTTTTTCGTGGCTGCTTGTTTACGATTTCGTGTAGGGATAATTGTACATTTAACTCTGAACACGTACATCGTTTCAGGACAACAGTTATATAAATGAGGAAATTTGAAAATATTGAGACAATAATTTGAGACAATGTTGAGTGACGACCATTTTTTCCTTTCATCATAGTTTTTCCTTTTCTAAGTTTTAAGTTAGATTTTAGGTTTTTATGATTTAACTAGGAAGAACAACTTGAGAAAGAAATAGGTTTGCAAATGTACTGTAACAAATAGCCTGAGTTTATCTTCCCATATATTTGGTCTGGTCGAAAATTGAAAGCAGAAGAATATGTGCGAGGTTTATTAGAAAGTATATTATCTTTGTACTTTTACGTAAAGGAAAGCCGCTCAATATGTCTAATCAACTATCCTCTGAAAGTTTGTCTCAAATACTCGCGACAAATCAATGTCATTAGATATTGATTGTTATTTTAGACTAAATCATCAAGTCAGCAGTATTTGGTTACATTGCGATACACGGGTCAGAATGATGGAAGAAGACCCGAAACTTGGCTGCGAATACCTTGAGCGCATGTGGATATCTCAAATTTCTATTGCTCAATACAAATTAAGATTTTATCACGCAAAGAAAACTTGAATATGCATTTAGACAGGGTGAAATACGAAAAGTTGTTCTACACTTTTCATGATTAAATGATTGAATATGAGACTAATCAATGAAATGATGCCAATGTCCATTAATCTAACATTTTACAATCGTATCAAAGTATATGTAATTTAAAATTGTTATACACGATTGCCCCAGCGATGTCTTAAAACGCATAGTTTCTAACTTATTAACCCTTATAGTGCTAGAACCAACTTCATCAAATTTAAGCAGATATTTAAGGTTTCTGAAAGCAGACGACACAAAAATCTATGGTAAGAAAATCACCCAGAATTCTAAAGGTTAATAAGAAGATGTATCTTAAACACTTTTGTGACAAAAATGCATATGATAGAAAAATAGAAAATAAAACACGCATGAGAGAAATTTGGTACATTCAAAAATGAAAGGGCACATTCGTTCTGATTAGAAGAATGGGTTTGAAAGGTCAGAGATTCGCATATAAATCAAACCGTTAATTACAGGGCAGAGCGAAGCTGTTTAAAATCGAAGAATTAAATCGAAGTTTCGCTAGATCCAGGGGGAAAATTAAGTTTAATTTACGCCTTCACGATTTGTTTATCTTATTATATCAAGAGATTCACTACTAAAGACTAGCCTCAGTTTGATAGTTTGATTTGCAAGATATTTTTTGTAAAAGAAATATTAGGAAACTAGAAAGAATTCGCATTAAGGATAGTGATAAATGAAGACAACGTGAAACATTAACTTAAAATATTATTTTTCGTTTGCAAGATACATCAATTCGTTTGCAGGAGACAAATGTAACATATGTACCAGTCACTTTTACCAACTCAGCCACTTTTCTTGACACAGATGACTAATGTCGTCATTGAAGCAGAGGGCATTTCAACATCTTTGCAAACTCTAAAATCACAATTGGTTCAATGTTTATCATTAAAATAGGCGGACTTCACAGATATTCTTCCGCTTTGGTATTAAGAATTCTTATATCGTCTGTATTGACTAGCTCAGGACTGGGAAAAAATTAAGACATGTTCTCTGACCGCCAAGTTTACCGTTACGACAGTTTTATCTACTACATGTACTTGTATTGTAGATTAGTCGATGTACTACCCAAAATGACTCTTTTTTTTAGTGTTTTATTATGTGCCAAATTGAGTTCAATAAGGGGGACCAATCTGGTAAAACAAAAGGAACTGTCTGTGATTCATTTTTCATCCATAGACAACATTTGTCGGAGGTGTTGAATAATACAGGTATCGCCCATAAGTTTAAAATAATTCTAGCAATAATTCTACCTGAATCTTGCTTTTGCAGAATTTTTAAATCTTTAACGATAACATTATTGTCATTTAGTAAAGAGTAACATTTAAACAGCTAACCCAGTATTGTGCACTAACGCGGTGGGCTCTTCAGCTAATATAAAATGGAACTGTCTAAATCGACAGGGTACCATTGACTTCTCCACACATGCATATGCACGTTAGGATAAGTGATGTGATTAACCCTTATAGTGCTGAGTAGTTTTATAAAAAAAAGATTCTTGTGTCATCTGCTTTTCCAAACCTTAAATATCGTCTTAATTTTGATGAGGAAACATACTAACCGAAAAAATATGGCGTTCTTTTATTATATATATAACACTCATGAAAATAGATTTAATGATGCTGTCAGACCCTTTTTGATATACTTTTTTAACATAAGTTATTTTGAGTTTGCGACATTGCTTTCCTATTATTGGCCTTTAAGTCAAAACTATTTATTACAATAGCTCATATAAAAAAGACAAACAGTTGAGAGAGAAAGAGAGATTAAAAGCAAAGACGGTATTTTACCACAACATCACTAAACTGGTTTGACACACTATCTGGAGCAAATCCAGATTCGACACCTGTGTTGATGGATCGGGGATATTTCAACACGCTGGAGTATAACAGCGACCTTGAACTGCCCCCCTCGCCCATAAAGAATGAGTCGAGGAACCAGAAAGGATCGAGCCACAGTCTGAACATGTCGTCCGCCTCTCCCCGACTGAGCCCGATATCCAACGTGTCTAACGACTCTTCCTCGCCATACCTGATACGGAAGGTTAGGTAAGTCGGTATTTGAGTTTTATCCTGCCACCAAAGTAAATAACGGACCGATAACCGAGTGTCGTATAACGATTTTGTTATCCGGCACTTACCATGTATATGATGACACGAGATAAAGCATGATGGCATATATGACGTCATAATATATGAAATCATGCAGTCATCATTCTCAACTTGTTGACTGTCGCCTTGTATCAATTTTCTGTTCGTTTCTTTTACATTATTTTTATTCTCATTGGTATTTGTTTATTTGAAACCATAAAGGTAACCGATCAATATTTCTACAAGTTGTCTGATAGCCTTTCCGATTCATGACACCAATCAATTATTCTCTTTATATGAAGGCATCTAATTATTAATCAGAATATATGAGCTGCGATTAGGAAGAAACTTTTATTCTATGAGTGCGCTCTGATACTTTGCCTCAAAGTTGTGATCCAAGGACCTTGCACCTGGACCCCGCGCGTATGCACATTGTTCTTGAACGAGGCTCTGATACAGTTAAACTTGTGTTAAGAGGCCAGCCTATGGGATAGAGTAAATGTTTAAGACAGGTTGGCTGCTTAACACTGATTGATGTACACTATCAATCAAACAATGGGACTTTCTGTAGTGGTTGTTTTAATGCAGGTTGGCTGCTTAAAAGAAAGGTTGCTTAACACAAGTTAGATTGTGCTTAGTAAAGCCCTGTTTGAATAAGTATTACTAGATCCTTTGACACCAGGTTACAGAAAAGCAGGAGTTAATCCAAATTCTGAATAGAGGACGTTACCAGGAAAATTTAAACGTTTCATTTAGCTTCTAGACCAGGGTTTGCTATCAGATATCGAGTAGGGTTACACAGAAGGGCGTGGGGTGTTGAACATCAGAGAATAACCAGAGCTCTTGTTAAACACGACTAGTGGAATGTATAAGCTATCGATGCTCTCAATAAGGCCGCGAAGAACCCTAAAATGAAGTATAGGCAAGTTTTTTTGGTTGAGGGCACTTTACAAGAAATCGAAAAAAAAGAAATCCTTAGAGATCTCTGTTTAAGGCATGCACAAAATCGAATATAGTTGCCAGTAAGACACACGTCACCTTCTATTAGAACTTTGTTGTTTTATCTCCCGATATTGGATTTATCAAAAGCATGTCTTATTCGAAAACGATTTATGATTATGTCGATTTCGATAACCGGAGTTCGATTGTATAAGCGATAAGCCAGAAATTGTGATAAAATGAATGCCAAACAAATAAGAATGTAACTGGTAAATAACACCGAGAAATGTTAGAAATTAAAAAAGACCTTTAGAGAGTTTAATAAGAATCAAAGCGCTGATAGCGCTGAAGGACTTAGGTGCGTTTAATCAAAGCAAGATGATTGAAGATATATTTGAACATTTCTTTGGGCATCATCTCGAGGAAACAGCTGTTCCTTTTACCACCATTTTTATAATTATTATTTTTGTGAACAGAGTCTGAACGATAGTGTTTTTTTCGAACATCAGGACATTTTACGATTTCCCATGAGGCAACAGTTTTGATAATATAGAGCAAAACAAAAGGAGTAAATCCGGCGTAAATTCCTAGTTCCAAGAAGGTATTAGTCTTCACAGTGAAGGCGGATGCTTAATGAGTAATTGGGGTCAGACCGCTCTTTGTGTATCGATAAAGTACCGTCCCTCCAAAAGTGGTATGTAAATTCAATGGACTAAGGTGCTGACGTACCCTAAGTTCAAAAACTATGACAAGACGAAATGGAAGATATGGGTGCTTGAAAGCGGATGTCCATTTGGGTTCAAGTCAATATTGATACTGCAACACGATGCTTATTAGAACTCCTAATAGAACAGGGCGCCACATATCTCCTTTAGGACAGACGAATGGAATCTAGATATTCAAGAGGCAAAAGTGGTACAAGCTAGTATAATCATCTTCGTCATCATATTCTATTTTTCCCAACCAGTGATATTTCCGACTGCCCCGTGGTTTAACCCTTTACCAAACAATAACGACATTTAACCACTTTCTTGCAGACGACTCTAGAAAACATTGTGGAAAAAGGAGGAATTGCTCAAAACGAGCAATTTCTACTTTTCCCCATAATGTTTTCTGCCCCTTCAGAAGATTATTTTCCCTATTCATCATGTTTTGAAATGTCGTCTGCAAACTCTTTCAATTTGGGACAGTCGAACACTTGGCGTTTGGGAAAGGTTTAAGAAAACTATATTTCATGTGTGGTATTTCGTCTAATCCACGACATGATTTCGTTGTAAAATCATAGCATATATGAGTTGTTTAACGTATCAGCAGATTTCTTCAGACAAGTTCCTGTTAATAGAATGAATTAACTTTTAAAGACACGATGGTCGGCTTTTCATAAAACTAGTTCCTACTTTCATTTAGTTTGAGCTCTTCTTTGACAACAACCAATACTTTCATTTTGAAAATTTAGAACGTCAAAATTCCCTACTAGAGCATGTAAAGTCCCCTTTTTGGCTACAGTGTTTTCAATTCATTTTGATGAGCTATATTTATTTCAAATAGATCATGCAAACAATAACTTCGTTTTATGATAACTTGCACTCAACCAGAGCCTGAGCCAAATGTGTATGAATGATTTCTGCGTTGAAGCTCACTATTCATTTTATTTGAACCAACGACCAACAAATCCTTAAAGCGACGGTCCATTTAAGGGCCACGGTCATCTTATAATTACAATAATCAGTCATGCAGCTCTTTAAAGACCTTCTTGATACATCAGTTTAACCCTTATATAGGGCTGGAATCGATTCCATGCAGCAAACAGGTTTGCCAGTCTGAATATCTTACACTAACACAATTAACCAGATATTAAATGTTTTGGAAAGCAGCCGACACAAACATTTATTTTTAGAAAATTACCCAGCATCCTTAGGGTTAACTCCATGTATCCTGCAAACTACTTTATACAGGGAAAGAGTTAGAAAGCAGAATCGTGTTTTCGTGTAATGTGATTATCTTAAACCGCGCTCGAGTTTTTACACAGGAAGGCGTTTATAGATTCCGGAAACCGACTTTCGTTTTCCCCTCACCTGCTAATCTTAAACCTTTCCCAAACAGAAACTACATCTGACCACTTTGTTGCGGACGTCTTCAGAAAATATTGTGAGAATAGGAAAAATTGCTCGTAATTTTCCTTTTCCCACAATGTTTTTTGCCCTATCAGAAGATTATTTTCCAATTTCATCACATTTTGAAATGTCGTCTGCAAACTCTTTCAATTTGGGAAAGTCGAAAATTTGTTATTTGGCAAAGGGTTAAACAAGTTTACCTAACGAGACTGCAGGCTCCGTCACTAACAATGTTCTAGGGTCTAGATTATCCCAACTTATCATGACGAATCAAAAGTTACAAAACATTTTGGTCAATTGAGAATCCAAGAGATTGTGGTCTAGTAAGAATCCAACCGATTTTGCTATTACTTTACTATCTAAAGATATTGAAGCATCTGGCCATGCAATTTGTAGCCTATGCGCATTGGGTTTTCTTTTTATCAAAATTATTTCAAATGAAATGTAATACAAAGACATTTTAAGATTCTTGTAAGGAATCGATTGAAAGGAATATATTGCCAGTGATAGATTGTTTTGTTCAAATAAATGTCAACACAAACTAATTCCAATAAAATATTTTTTCTCTGTACAATCTCTCAATTGATCTCTGATTATCAAGAGAGCCTCCTGATTTTGAAAGAAGAGATCTTTGTTAGATCCAAATGTGAAAGTAATAGTGTCGAACCTAGAAATAGGGGGACTTGTTTGATTTGAAAGTTTCAGTGCGTGGTATGATTGATAAAAGATACGCTTCGTAAAGTGCAGGAACCGACTTCCTGCTTATGCAAACAGTTTAGACCCAGGCCATCCGCCAATTAAATTGACGGCTGGCCTGAGATCTAAACTATTTGCCACTCTGAGTATCTTTCCTCATCAAAGTTAAGCAAATACTAAAGGTTTTCGAAAGCAGACGACAAAAAAATCTATTTTTACAAAATTACCAAACATTCTAAGTGCTAAAGGATGCACCAGTGTGTTCTTGGATGCTTGATTGCCGGTGTGGGGATTATCATTTATACGGTGATATATCAATATCGGTAATATTATTTAAGCACGGGCTGTCTCATTTCCTCTGGACCAGCTTTTATGGTTTAAGGTAGAATAAAAGAAATCTGTCATTTTGAAACAGTTTCTTTCGTCGGATAACTTCGGTCGTTCTCGGCATACACCGGACGGGGCCGGAACTATTCGGTTTTATATGAATAGTTCCGGCTCCGACCGATGTATACCAAGAACGACCGA
This sequence comes from Cerastoderma edule, assembly GCA_947846245.1. NCBI lineage: Eukaryota > Metazoa > Mollusca > Bivalvia > Cardiida > Cardiidae > Cerastoderma > Cerastoderma edule. The sequence goes on from OX401406.1 coordinate 35,996,360, forward strand.
AGTAATCCGACGACAGAATATTGACCTATTTTTTTGTTTTGCCTATTGTTTTACATCGATGGTGAAGGCAGCTTGAAGCTTGTTCGAAGTCTTTTTTTAATAACTGCGAATGTTTCAAAATCTCGAATTATGGGCATTTTACCTTAAAAGGTAACGGTACTGCTGCTAAATTCTCCGTTCTTCTGGTGTGGCTAACGACATCAACGGTAATGAATTTGAAACGATTAAAATAAAGTCAATATCTAAATTGCTATTCATGCTTCAATAAGGATCACACCGGTCTTGAATTCGATTTCCTTGGGTAACAGGGTCCATTTTTTATTTGGCGCGAGTCCTGGTTACGTATCAAGGATTCAGACTCGAGAGTGAACAATCTTAATTGTAAAAGCGTGTTTCACGATTGACGTAAACTGATGTTCAAATAAAACAACATTTTTTCTGGTCAATTTCCTACCTGTCTGTCACGTCATAAAGGGAATATAACAATAGTGTAAGCATTCCTATTACCCCTTACGAAACAGTAAAGACATTTGACCACGTTGTTGAAGACAACTCTGGAAAACATTGCAGGGAAAGGGGAAATTGCTCTTTACGAGCAATTTCTCTTTTTCGTACAATGTTTTCTGTCTTGTCAGAGGAACATTTTCCAATTGCATCACATTTTAAAATGTCGTTTGCAAAATCTTTCAATTTGGGACAGTCGAACATTTGGCGTTTGGTAAAAGGTTAAGTGCATGACTTACCTCAATATTTCGCCAACTCCTTTTATAATACCCAATCTTTGGCCTAGTGGCATTCGTTAATATACCAATATATCAATATCGGTAATGGTGCCTGACCGCTGACTGTCTCATTTCCTCTAAACCAGCCATCACGGATTACAACACAAAGGTATTGGTGTACGTAAATAACTTCATCAATATCTATTGACAGTATGGTCAACAATGAAACACAGAGTATAATGTTCCGACAGGGGCAAGCCATTTGATCGGTTTGTGTGGTACCTTCGTTTATGATTGTGCTCTGATCAACCGCTGTACCTATTTTTGTCCCTTTGAAACCATTTATTGTTATTATTGACCCTTGAATGCATATTATGTATGGGAATTCGTTGTTAAGGAACGCAAGCTGTATATTTTGCTCGAAATAAAAGCCTTGGTTACTTTCATTTATATTGCGTCGACGGTAGAGCTCGAAGTTCAATACATCACTTTGATGAGTGCTTCACGTTTGCAAAGAACTTGAAACAGTGTTGTATTGTAGAAGCTTATTCACAGATTTAAGGTAATTTGGAACACAAAACAAAAACATTTTCTCAAACCAAACTGCACAACCAATGTACTGTCATATGATTCAAACTGAAAAACGTCACTTTTGAGATCTACAGCATATAAAGTATACATACTTAGATAAATTGACGCTTCCTGAACTGATAATGCTTTTAATAGTTACTTGTTAGTGTATATTATCAAACAATAATACAAAAAAAAATTCCCTGGTCATTATTAACTCTATATACAGCGCTATTGCTTAAACTAAAAAGTCATTCATTTTTTTACACCTTTCCAAAACAACAAATGTTCAACTGTCCCAAATTGAAAGAGTTTGCTGACGACATTTCAAAATGTGATGAAATTGGAAAATAATCTTCTGATAGCGTAGAAAACATTTTGGGAAAAGTAGAACGTACTCGTTACGAGCAATTTCTCCTTTTCCCACAATGTTTTCTAAAGTCGTCTGCAACAAATTGGTCAAAAGTCGTTATTGTTTGGGAAAGGGTTATCATTCAATTTGGTATCGGTAAAGTTGACTGCAATCAGCGTGAACATTTTACTGTACCCTCAATTTACTATTAGGTATTGGATAATTGGTGCTTGTAACACGATGCAGCATCAATAAATCAAAACCAATTCACCTATTCCTCTGGGGAACATGCTGATATCGTCTCCACTTAGTGGACCGACTGTTCCTGAATTATCCGGTGTTACTACAGAGGTCAAGTTACGAAGGCCAACCAGAGTATTGTTCGCAGTATTTCAGAGACGATTCGTTGAATCCTAAACACCTGCAGGTACTCATTAGATATATCTTATTGAGACCATTCTTATAAGTAACTGCATAATATGATATAAACAGGAAAAAATTGAATGAGAAAGGGGAGAACACTCCTTCATTAAGAGTCACGTGATACAATTAGAAACGGACCTCTATACAAGATCCCTATCCATGCTCTCTATCGAATCGGATATAGACTGACATGTGTTGGTATGTATACCGAAAATAGTATGTTTTTACACCTTAATCCTTATAATGCTGGATATTTTTCTAAAAATAAATTGATGCCTTGCCTGCTTTCCCAAACCTTAAATATCTGCTTAATTTGTTTGAGGAAAGATACTCAGAGTAGCCAACAGGTTAGATCACAGGCCAGCCGCAAAGTCGAGATCTGGTGAAACAGTAATACGCAAGTAAAATCTGTAAATATTGAAGGTGCGACGTCTAAACCTATCGCGTTCAGTAATTTGGAAGCACCGTCTGTTTGCAATCGGTTAGAATCTGTTCCAAGTGGAAAACTGAATTTATTTTTGTTGAAATAGCGATGTTACGGCATGTTTCCGAAAACATCTTTGGAGTTATAGAATGTATCCTTTCCTTCCTCAAACACCACTTCGATACATCGGTCGAAGTAGACATAAGAAACCAAAACGACAAAAGATAAACAACTCACAGTATACAATAAACCTCTTGTCACAAGAATTTCGACATCATTCTAGAAAGAAAAAGTGTTTATTGCATGCTATATTTTGTTGTTGTTTGCTGTTGCTTTCAATTAGGATTGACATTTACTTCTTAGGCATGTTTTCTAACAAGAGTGTCATCTAACGTCATGAGGGAAATCTGTTCGTTCGGGGTATGTTTTGTTCGTCCAACATAGCAAACAATTACAAAGACTAAAAGCTATTACGGTCCACTTAAAGGTTTCCAAGACTTGCTAAAAGGAAGCGATATTGATATATACGGAGGACGTTATCTAACAACCGGTGCACGCGAAATCAAAACCCAAGCATGATTTTTCCACATGATGAAAACCAAGTCGAGCCTCTAAACATGTAACCAAGTCGAGCCTCTAAACATGCAGCCAAGCGTACCGTTTTACTAACCAACTTTGGAAAATATTTGCGTAAATCACAAATGATATTCATGGTTAGTACCTTACACAAAATACATATTGAAATGCGGCACGTCATTGGGGGGGTTAGGGGGGGTCTAGGAGAGACGATTTCAATGATGTGTTAATTTGCAATGTTGTTTATCTAGATAATGAAATAAGTTTTGAAATAAGAAATATTCAAATTGGTGCGGAGATTGTGTACTACCAATCTTGCCTCGCAGTATGCTATTAAATCCATGCAGTCAGCCATACATATTTAAACATTTCCATCAGATTTTTCCGATACCAGTTTGAACAATTCTGTATAATGCCTTCCGACGAACAAACTTGACAAAGAATTGCTTTAGCCTTGCAACATTTACTTTTGTCACAATTGTTATACCGAATACATCATGGCAAATGTAAATTGTTGCATAGTATCATTTTATCACATCATCATTGTCGTCGGATGTTGCTTTCAGTTTTCAATTTTGTAAAAAAGGAAATCGTGATTCAAGATACCAACGAACATCAATAAATGCTTAAAATTCATATGACGCGTCTGATGCTATAAAAGTAATGATAGAAGGACTATCCTGTTATCCCAATCAATTTCTAGGGGAGCAAATACAAACAGACTGCTTCCTGGGAAAAGATATCTCGGATGGTCGTAGCTGTAACTGTAGAATAAAATATCTACGTATGGATCATTCGTACTTGGTAAAAAGTGGAGATTACAAGTGTGTCCAGAGCCCAGGTTGCACTTTGTATGTCCCAAGCAGACAACATATTCGAAAGGTTTTATGTAACACTGTTCTTACAGTTACTATCTCATATATCACAGATTGAGAATCAGGTATTTTTGAAATTAAATGTATTACACTGAATAAACGCCAATACAGGCGTATGGAGTTACATTAATTATATTAATAATATGCTTCTCATCCCTGCACGTAACCGATTTTTAGAAATCTAGCATATTTGTCTTGCATATAAAGCAAAGAGTCAAAACGGTTTACTCTGTAAACAGTTATCCATTATTTCCCCAAACAATATAATCAAAGTGGTTAAGAGAGTCTGGGACAAGTAATTCGAAAAAAGGTCAACAGTCGTATCATATGGTGCCAGCCAATTCAATCAGAGAGGAATAGCATGACTCTTTAAAAGTTTATTCCATATTGCACAATGCTTCAGCCTAAGTCGTAGAGTGCTTTCATACATTAAAACAATCGATCTGTGTCGATTGACAAATGAGTGTGTCAAAAGTACTCTATTTAACCTATGGACAATAATGGCAGAGTCTGGTCTCACACCTATGACTCCTGTATCCCACGTCGGACATGTTACCGGTTGAGCATTGGCTGTTTCTTTTTTGAGATTGGTTCTAGAGAGCAGTCGTTACTGGATTATAGTGTACGAATATTAAAGATATTGTTTCATCTATTTTATTCATAAGTCTACTGGAATGAAATGCATTGTGAGATAAATAGTTTTATTCCCTTCTTTTTCCATTGTGTTTTCCCCATACATTATTTTAGCATCTAGTAGATCTAAGAATAATCACAATTTGGTCAGCCGCCATCCGTACTTATTATCTAATGTTCTGCCTACCAGTATTGTATACTGAATTCCGGATATATTGTAATTGTTAGTCCTATTTGTTAGTTTTATACAAGTTGACATTTGATTTTTGCTAGTACCGTCAATAAAAATCACTACTCGCCTTTCAACTCTTTTTCGAGGTTGCATATGACTAACAGATATAAAAAGATGTGTTATTGCAGTATGTCTCTATGGTGACAGGGAACGATTGCATGCGCCAATAACTTTATCATCATTTTGGCCATACGATCGTGTATTTCCGTGGTAGCAGACGTGATGAATGGCCAAACAAAATCAATGCATCTTGGCTATTGTTTGTATTGGGATGAGAACAGTGGTTGGTGCAAGATCAAAAGAAAAACGGTCTATCACATTTTCATAACACATCGTAGATGAAAATATTGTTACAACGTAATGTCCATTTGTACAGTTTATAAACTGGCTTTCTCATAGAAGCGCTGTGAGCTGCGAATGCTCACTTCATGTTATCTAACGAAAAAACGGGATTCAAGCTTCATAGAAGCAAAGCAGCTGAAAATGATGTTTAGTTTAGTGACAATGACTGTACAAATCAAATCATTGAAGTTAATTACTCCAGGTGCGCAAATATTTGAGTCCCTTTAATTAGTCGCATGATGTTGCTTTTAAGCATGACGAGTTATAACTTAATATATTGAAAAATCAATCAAAACTCACTCTGGTAATTAGTATCGTTATTCAGTTAGGCCATTAATAAATCATTATATTTGCATCATAATGATATTAAACTTTTCATACCGACTAACGGGTGTATATCCCTGCACCCCAGTTCTGCAGTAGAAGAAAAATAATCATCTATTAAAATTTTCAAAAATTGCTATTGAAGGAAAAACTTCCTTCATTGTCTTAAATACTTCTATCATATTTCCATACGGGTTTTTCAATTTCAAGTAAATTGATAATATTTGATATTGGTCTTATCATGTCTTCAACATGTTCATTAAATTCGTTATTGTCAAGTACCTACGTCAAATACAAATCTCCCTGTCACTCTTCAGAACTCCTTCCCTTAAAAATCGACATTCATATATATGGAATAAAATTGTACGGAATTCTAGATAGAAATTGCCTTAATTCTTCGAATGTTCGTGGTTCCCGGCTATGTGTCGACGCCATATTTACCGTTTATGACACGGACTCATATATCATATATCTCCGTGTTATCATTTATCGCTTCCACGCTCTGGATTCTCACAAAGCCATCCATTTCGAGAGAGATACCGATTCCACGGTGGCTTTAGATGACGTATGGATCCAATATGATGTGATGTATGTGGAACACGACATGTAAAATATGGTACATACACTGTAGGCTAAAATGGGTACTAGGTGCTGTCTCAGATTGGTATATGTGGAACACGACATGTAACATGATACATACGATGAAGGCTAAAATGAGTAGTAGGTGCTTTCTCAGATTGGTATATGTGGAACACGACATGCTGGCTCAGATTGGTATATGTTGAACACGACATGCTGTCTCAGATTGGTATATGTGGACCACGTCATGCTGTCTCAGATTGGTATATGTGGAACACGACATGCAGTCTCAGATTGGTATATGTTGAACACGACATGCAGTCTCAGATTGGTATATGTTGAACACGACATGCTGGCTCAGATTGGTATATGTTGAACACGACATGCTGTCTCAGATTGGTACATGTGGAACACGACATGCAGTCTCAGATTGGTATATGTGGAACACGACATGCAGTCTCAGATTGGTATATGTTGAACACGACATGCTGGCTCAGATTGGTATATGTTGAACACGACATGCTGTCTCAGATTGGTACATGTGGAACACGACATGCAGTCTCAGATTGGTATATGTGGACCACGACATGCTGTCTCAGATTGTTATATGTTGAACACGACATGCAGTCTCAGATTGGTATATGTGGAACACAACATGCAGTCTCTCAGATTGGTATATGTGGACCACGACATGCTGTCTCAGATTGGTGTATGTTGAACACGACATGCTGTCTCAGATTGGTACATGTGGAACACGACATGCAGTCTCAGATTGGTTTATTATGGACCACGACATGCAGTCTCAGATTGGTATATGTGGAAAACGACATGCTGTCTCAGATTGGTATATGTTGAACACGACATGCTGGCTCAGATTGGTATATGTTGAACACGACATGCAGTCTCAGATTGGTATATGTGGAACACGACATGCAGTCTCAGATTGGTATATGTTGAACACGACATGCAGTCTCAGATTGGTACATGTTGAACACGACATGCAGTCTCAGATTGGATTGCAGTCTCAGATTTATGTTGAACACGACATGCAGTCTCCATGTTGAACACGACATGCAGTCTCAGATTGGTTATGCATGTGGAACACGACATGCAGTCTCAGATTGGTACATGTTGAACACGACATGCAGTCTCAGATTGGTACATGTTGAACACGACATGCAGTCTCAGATTGGTACATGTTGAACACGACATGCAGTCTCAGATTGGTATATGTGGACCACGACATGCAGTCTCATATTGGTACATGTTGAACACGACATGCAGTCTCAGATTGGTATCTTAAGTATGTTATTCCAAAGGAGTCTTTTAGACGATTGAGGACGTTTACTTCTTAAAGTTCGGCTTTATGTGAATGCTTATAAATGACGGGTTAAAACCCCATTGCAGAGTTGTAGTATACTCCTGTACACACCTCATTATGATCCGATATATTTGGTATAAAACGTGTCCCCTTTCCGCCTTCCAGATATCATCTGGAGATACATTTTGTCATAGACCGATTTTGTATTGTCGTATTCTACATTTTCGAATTTTCCACGACAACCGAAAATGTGCCAAACACTTGAGTTTAGGAAGAATTGTGTATTAGAAAGCTTTTCTATGTCAGGAACGTTCTATGTATGTTTACAACAAATTGTCGATTGAACCTATGGCGTACATACCACTTCGTAATATGCGGTAAATTCAGGGGTCAACACCATGCCACGAACAACGTAAATATGTCCGTGTACAGGGTTCTAATACTGGTAGATGGCGGATAGTACGAAACCAAAAAGCAATTTGTGGTGGGGATTTCTTTGTCATACACGGTAAGCTTCGGGTCGTGGTCGTCTTTCAGAGAATTATGGAAATGGATGTGCCAAAATAAAGAAAATGGGAGTGAAAAATGATAACATTACTATTTTTTCGTCAGATTTCTGTGGTCGATCACGGTATACATCTGTCAATACTATTCGTATTAAATCAAATAGTTAGGATTTAACCCTTTCCCAAACAGTAACGACATTTGACTACTTTGTTGCAGATGACTTTAGAAAACATTGTGAGAAAAAGAGAAACTGCTTATTAATAAGTAAATACGAAGTAAAGAATGTAAATTATCTTTTTTATTATATTGGCTATGTCCATTTACTTTCATCTAGGACCGTAATACCAAATCCAATCCAAAACCCAATTACAGCTTGACAGAGGGTTACAGAGTTTGGAAAAACATAAAAGGTTATATATGACTTTTTGGTATTGTTTTTTTTTCATATTGCCTCCAATGATTATTGAATACATATTCAAACGAACCAGCGTTTCTAAATTACTACGCTTTAAAGTTATTCAAAGCCCCAGTAAAAATAGTTATTCTACCTCACCAATTTCAAGTGGCTCACCCCATGTTTGTTTGAAAATAACGTCCCACTTATTAGTGTGTCTGGAGAGGCGAACTAATTCCCCGTGGAAAGTTGTAGGGGTTCTTACATATTCCCCAATAAGGTTTCCTTCTGGATCGTGAAAGGATAATAAAAAGGATAAATCTCTCTTTATCACTGGAAGACTGATTCTAAAGCCTTGAAACAGATAGAGCCCTAGCATAGTACTGATGAATCTTAGAAAGTCGTTACATAACTGAAATAGTGTTGATACGGCGTTAACACCATACAAAATGAGACGAACAATATGTTTTAGAAAAAAACTTATTCGATAAAGAAAATTCTCCACATGTCAGTAATTTCTTTTTTTTTTAATGGTTTGATCTAAAATCATTATGCATCGAATCCATGGAAACAAAGGGGAAAACAAAAACAACATGTGACTGATAAAAGGAAATTATTCTCATAATGCACAAAATCTCACTGATATGATGACTTACTTTACCGCATACTACTGTGCATCGTATGTTACAAACACAGTCTTCGGGGGAAAAGAAACATAAAGCACTTGGCATTTTTAAGCAATGTACAACAGTAAAACAACAATCAAACCCAATTACAATGGATTCATGCCCGAACCCGGGAACCGGTCTTTGTTTATGCACCTTTTATCGCATTTGACATGGCCTAGATCCTGATTGTTGGCATCCTTCAGTCTTAACCCATTACCAATCAATAACGACATGTTATCAGTTTGTCGCAGACGACTCTGGAAAACATCGTTGGAAAAGGAAAAATTGCCCAAGGCGAGCATTTTCTCCTTTTCCCAAAATGTTTTCTGCCCTGTACGAAGATTACTTTTCAATTTCATCACATTTTGAAATGTCGTCTGCAAACTCTTTGAATTTGGGACAGTCGAAAATTTGACGTTTGATAAAGGATTAAAGACTATGGTTTAGTGTCGCGAGAGGATAAACATTGTCTTCTGTGGCTGTAGAGTCCTATCCTCTTCCACAGTCCCGACAAGGTAAGTCCGTGGCGCAACATCAATCAATGAAATGATATAGACTTGAACAGATCTGCTATACGAAATAACACCTTGTCATTCTCCATTCTACGTTATATGTGCTTTATACAATATACTCCGTCTTATTTAGACAGAAATGCGTGTTGTTAATTCGAAACTTGGTAGAGAGTTTTATAAACAATTGCAAAAGAGTGGTACGCTCTTGAGACGTTGACCTTTTGAAACAAACATTTTATAGTGCTGGAACCGACTTCATGCTTATGCAAACAGGTTAGATCACAGGCCATCCGCCAAGTTATTTGGGGGCTGGCCTGTGATCTAGCCTTTTTGCTACTCTGAGTATCTTTCCTCATCAAAATTAAGCAGATATTAAAGGTCTTGGAAAGAAGACGACACAAATATCTATTTTTAGAAAATTGACCAGCATTCTAAGGAACAATTAATTTCCGCATATATACTCTTTTCAACACACCATTACTTTGCAACTTGTACCATGCAAAGTTAGAAATCTTAGTTCCCAAAACACAATCGTTAGTAGCTAGCTATTTCTTCGTTTGTTACAATTTCTGAATCGCATTATCAAAGTGAAAAAAGGTACATTTATAATTTTCGATAATATGGCAAATGTTTCTTAATATCAAGGAGTTTGACGCTTGATTTGTGCGGACAGTTTAAAATGCGGTTTGATCAAGTCCCTTGTCTTATGCTAATTAACGTGGCGGTTGTCTAGACCATAGTTTATGCAGACAGTAGAAGGTAGAATGTATGGCTGGTCAAGTTTTTGCTTTACCAGGATAATTTTGATCAAGTCGCTTGTTTTATTCGGACAATTAATAAGGCAGAAGGCCAAGTCGCTTGTTTTAGGCGGACAGTTATCGAGACGGTTGGTGAGGTACCGGATTCCCATTCTCTTTTAAGGGTGCATTTAAATGTATCAAACACACTATACAAACACACGAATAGGACAAAACAAATACGGGTTAAGAAAGTGATGAATGGCGCAATATTTAACTGTTCAGAATATTAAATGGATCGTGTTTACATCTTTCGGAAGACATTGCGAGGCCGGCCTACGTGAATCTTGTTAATGGATTTTCTCGATGTAGAAATAGAAGTAGGAATACGTATCCGTTTACTCAAGAGCGTTTCTTTTATGTAACCCCATTACGCCATGATGCAAAGTCTGGTCCAGATGTTTAAGGTTACAGAAAGGACAGTTTATCCTTAAGTTACATTGTTTTTCGGAAAATATTGTAATGGAAACGCATTTTGTTTTTGATATTTTTTATACACAAGAGTATTTTTTTACCCCATCACGCCATGATGCCATGACTGGTATACAGGGTTATAAGAAAATCAATGTGACGAAAGGGTGAATTGCTCATCATGATATTTTCTTGATACTCAAGAGTATTTCTTAATGTTACCCTATTACGACAGGATACCATGTCTGGTGGAGAGGGTCTTTGGAAAATTGATGTGATGAAAGAATAAATCGCTCATGATGAGCAATTTATCCTTTAGTCACATTGTTTTTCTTGCAAATACTTTAATGGAAACTCATTTTATCTTAATATTTTCGTAGTTTGCAATTACTTTTATTTTTGGACAGGTCCAGAATACCCTAATGTAGGATGTATGGGTTCATACGCAACTGATTTCTTTTGCTGATGTCCTGAATATATAGATCCGCATATACCTACGTATTGGAAAGGGTTTCTAAAAGTCTGGCGAACCGTCTACTTAAAGGCTCATAAAAGGAGACTAATGGTATATCAAACTATATTATTTGGCAAACTGTTGGTCAGATCAGAGACATAGATAACATGTCTCTGGTCAGATTCAAATAGTTATCACCAAATAAAACCAACAGCACATCTTGAACGTGAAAGCCAATTCTTTGATACGACCATTCAACTTTCATTATTCTAAATATGTATACAAATAGATTGTTGGTAAATATGATTGAATTGAAGACAACTATATTTCAAGCACACAATACTTATGTTGAATGAAATTGTTAAAAAGGGTCTCACAGCATGCATACATCACTATTGATGACTTTTATGAACATAATGATTAGCTCCATAGAGTATTTTCAGTAATTTATTTGTACTCGTATCATTTCATGTGCCTTTAATGTAAAATATGTGCAATAGTTCCACAGTGTCTCGGATACGTCGCCGCTCGACAAACCAAGCAAGTACTTCCGAATTACGATCGCACTGATTGGTTTCGCGTGTACGAGCTTAATTTATCTCCCTAATGCATTGAGTCACTTAATGCACAACCACTCAACAAATCCTATTGGGTCACAGTTACATTTTAGAACTCACTTTCTCTATTAAGCTCCGTATGCAATAATATAGTTCATTAAGGTCATTTTGAAATTCATTCTAGCTTCGGATTTATTCGGGAGTTCTCGGTATACATCAGTCGGGGCCGAAACTATTCGACTTAATGCTAATAGGATATAATTCTACAATTTTCCAAATGTAGTTTTCGAATCCTTAGGTGGTGTTGGATTCAATTTATAAAACAGTTTTACTAATAAATAATTCATTTTCCAAAATTACATGTAAACGCAAAAAAGAGTTGGACTGTTGAAGAAATTCGGATTGAAAATCGTTGCAAACAAAATAACAATTGTTAAGTGGGAGTAATTATGCTTGGTTTTTTTTGCAAGAGACGGTTTTCTAGAACCAATCACGTGGTATAATTGATCGAAATCGTTAAAACTCGGAACGTTTTATCGTATTATATTGCCCCATTTCGTGCGCTCTGTTCATTATCGGCCAGTACTGACTTTACTCGTATCCTGTTCTTCATGGTTAACCAGCGTGCATGCGATCGCACGCTATGGCAAGAGTGAGATCGAATAATGGTTTGACCGTTTCGTTACTCTTTCCCAAACAACAAATTTTCGACTGTCCCAATTTGAAAGAGTTTGCAGACGACATTTAGAAATCTGATGAAATTTGAAAATAATCTTCTGATAGGGCAGAAAACATCGTTACGAACAATTTCTCCTTTTCCCACAATGTTTCCTAAAGTCGTCTGCAACAAAGTGGTCAAATGTCGTTATTGTTTGGGAAAGGGTTAAGAATTTACTAGAAACGAGTGGATTCTGTGAGATTTGGCTTTTCCCAGAATCATTCGAATTAGATAGGTTCAGTCCTATATTCACAACCCGAATCAGAGATTTAAAACTGTATCCATATGAGCAATTGACGTAGTAGCATTGCTACCTCAACATCTATGCAGTCATTTTTATAAACCGAAAACACCCTACGACCTATAGACATGCATCAAATGGCAAATTAATACAGGCCTTTCGGTCGTATAACATGACCTGCCGGACCGATATTTGACCGTTTCTGAGACATGGTATAGGGGAAACGGTTATGGATGCATTTCGAACGATGCTGAAAATCATCGATGTCCCTCTTGATAAATATGTACTTACTATTTTCTCTCTTCAAAATTATATCCTTTAGAAAATATAAATATATAATATTATATATATATATTATATTATAATATATGTATTGACTATGAGCCTGTGTGCTTTATGTCTCAATAGAATTATGTCATGTCATGTCATGTTATGTTATGTTATGGTATGTTATGTTATGTTATGTTTTGTTTTGTTATGTTATGTTATGTTATGTTATGTCATGTCATTTCATGTCATGTCATGTCATGTCATGTCATGCTATGTTATGTTATGTCATGTCATGCTATGTTATGTTGTGTTATGTTTTGTTTTGTTTTGTTTTGTTTTGTTTTGTTATGTTACGTTCATTATTGAGGGCTTGTGTAACGACATACCTTTGGAAGCTTCCTGTGGCAAATGGGTTAAAATAACTGTATCTGAATTGATGCAAAGCTGTAGAAATGTCTACGCATTAGCTTTAATTAAAATGAGGGCAAAGACTTTCCGTGTATGCATAAACAACCAAAGTGAGTTTTGTAACGACATACCTTTGGGAGCTTGATGCCGCAAATGGTTTAAAACAAATGTATCGAAGTTTGTGAAAAGCTGTAGAAATATCTAATATGCATTAGCTTTAAACAAAGGATGATAAACATTTTCAGTGTACGCAAAAACCAAAGTGAGTGGGTGATGAGTTCTTTAATTGGAAGTATTTTGAAGAGAGAAAATAGTAAATGCACATTTACCTAGAGGGATATAATTATATTTAGTATTTCCTTCTTTCTATAAGTTAAAATGCAATTCAGCATCGTTCAAAATACATTCATAACTGTTTCCCCTGTAACATTTTTCATAAAATGACAAACTAATAAACAATTCGACCGTATAATATGACAGTCTGGGCAGATATTTTCTGTACCCGTTATCGTTTAAAATCTGTTTGTTGTTGTTAATTGAGATCTGGACAGCTTCCTGTTTACCAATTAAACATGCCACCGTGGATATGCGTGACTAAATATTCAACAGGCTCAAAGGAAGGTTGATTGCGCGAGTCTAATTGGCTAACGTCAAGTAAAAGGTGAACCGTAGACTACGACTGAAATTTCCCTGCCGGGTGTTAGACGTAATGCCGTTATACAGCATGGGTTATTGTATACAGTGTACCTCCAGAACCATAATGTCGATAGGCAACTTATGCTGGGTATACAATGCGACTATTATTCGCAAACGTAGGAGAAACAAGCAAATATAACTTGGCGCGGTCATCTTGTTTGGACATAAAATCGTAAAAATTGTCTCGTGATTCCCCACCTGTTGTTTATACCCCATTGTATTCATTACTTCATAAATCAACGCTTTTACGCACACACAGGAAAAGTTTAAAGTAGCCGTCGTGACTAAAAGACAAAACTGCCTGTGACAATATGTGTAAAGATCAAAATTAACTTAATACCTTTCCGTACAAAGTGTTCCCATTTTCGCATGGACTACTTTGTTGGTGAATTAGTGGAGTAGAGATGCGGTTGATAGGGGCAGTGTGTGGTCGCGTACAAATCAATACACACACTGTGCCATAGGCCAAAGGCGCAGGGATTTTAGTAGATTCGAATATAAGCTGCTTTGAATTTTCCAATCAAAGAACTGAGCATATCTAGGCTGCGCTCTCAATCCAGCTTACTGACATTCGACAATATTAGCCTTTAACCCATTACCAAGCAATAACGACATTTCACCAGTTTTTGACAAATTCTTGATAACATTTAAGGAAAATATGAAATTGCTCTTAACGAGTAGTTTTCCTATTTCAACAATGTATTCTGCCCTATCAGAAGATTATTTTTCAATTTTATCACATTTTAAATGTAGTCTGCCAACCTTCTTAATTTTTGACAGTCGATAATTTGACGATTGATAAAGGGTTAAAAGTACTGCTGAATAAAATGATGATATATTATGTTATGTCTTTCGTTAAATTGTCATATACGGCGGAAGATGATTTCATAAACAATTTTGAAAAAATGTGTTGAAATTTCCTTGAAATGGAGAAAGTGTTAAATTTGTCTACGTCTATGAATTGATTGAAAGCCTTTCGTGGCTTCTTTAAATAGGTTCGTCGATCGATTTAGATCACCTTCAGTCTTTCGATAAAAGCCAATTTAAATTCTAACTGCTTCAGGTAATTCAATAAAACGGGATTACGCCTTTTCGATAGTGTCAAAATCTCATCAAGGTGGTGGTTGCATCGATGCGAGTTGAGACAGCAGGATAACGTTTTACTAAACATTTAACCCTTTCCCAAACAACAATTTTTCGAGTGTCCCAAATTGAAAGAGTTTGCAGACGACATTTCAAAATGTGATGAAATTGGGAAATAATCTTCTGATAGGGCAGAAAACATTGTGGGAAAAGGAGAAATTGCTCGTCACGAGCAATTTCTCCTTTTCCAACAATGTTTTCTAAAGTCGTCGGCAACAAAGTGGTCAAATGTCGTTATTGTTTGGGAAAGGGTTAAAGCTTAGTATTCGCGTAATTTCAATCAATATTCCCCTTATTTTGATAGTAAGATAAGTAGTGTTGCAAAGTAACACATCTTTGGAATCGTCTCTCCGTGACATTTTTTAATCGTCACACAGACTTACTATCGTCTGCGCTTGGTGTACGTAATAATACAACTGACAAGGCAAACGAACAGTGTAATCTATGGTATTTACCAATCAGTTGATCGATCTTATATTAATGGAGAAGAAAGAATGGAATTATCGTACTTTATAATGATATATGAACGTGAAGAAACGTAATGATGCCATTGTACCGTTGACTTAACAATTTACGCTGAAAGTGCGTAAGTTTAAAACAACATTTCCTATTATTTCAATATCGGACCAAGCAATATTACATTGTAACATTTAACTAGATTGTCTCTCCGAGGCCCTTCCAATGACATATCAGATGTCATTGGTTCTCTTTAATCATTCGATCCATGTTTATCAGTTTCGACTTACGAAAATATTTTCCTTTTTGGTTGTTTATTAAAATGATATCCTGGGGTTAATGTAACTGGTTATACCATACGATGTTGACTGATAAGCCTAAAACGGAATGTCGTGTATTGTCATTGTACCTTAAAGGAAGATATTTTTGTGAGGAGTTTGAACGTGGTTATGGCGAAGGGACGTTTAATAGTGTTGGAGTAAGAAACTATACATAAAGTGCGTTTGACGTAGGAACGTAATCTTACATTAATGATGACATGAAAATGTAAATGTATAAATACAAACTCGTTGCATCGTCAAAATCATGTAACAAAACATCATGTTTCAACGTAGTAGATAACCGGTTAAAAGGCTTTGTGTGTAATGATATCAACGTGTCTTTCATATCACGTGAATGTAACGTAAACGTTTGTAAAGCTCTTATTGCAATTATCATGTGCTTAATCATCGATATGACAACGTAAACATAACGTAGAGTGTAAATGTTTTGTAACATTGATTCAACCTTATCATGTTTACCAAACTCCAAATGATGGTAAAGCAAATTATCATGGCAATTTCTTATACAGGAAATAGCCACATCGTCTTGTATATATCAACATGACGAGCATGACCCTATTCAAATCAGATCATTTGTATTCATGATAGAACTGATGTCTTTTCATTCGCCAGATAATATCATGGATATCGAGAAATGCGGTATTTCTATGTTTGCTACACGGATTTATTCGTGTTGGCAATAAAATAAGGCACGTAAAGCCTTGGAATCTGGGAATGAATTAATGTTTTTAGGATATTGCATGTTACACGTTTATCATATGAAAGCATACTTAAGATGTTTTGTCAAAATCTTATCATAAACATTCATGTGTGAAGCATTACAATAAATCAAATTAAATGGATGTCCTAAAATATAATATTCCCACGCGGTGGTAATGGTAACTAATGAAAAAAACACAACAATTTGGCTAAAACAGATTTAATCCGTCGTTAAAGATGAATATTTCAAATTATTTTTCAAAGAAAAACCATTAATACAATGTTTGACGTGGTAATGATTGAAACTTCATATTTTTGACATCACGAATTCCCAAGATGTACGACACCTCTGAATTCAAAATATTTATTCGACCAAGAAGACATTTCCCCCTGACTCGTATCCTTGTTATTCAGAGCAATCTGATTCGATTAGGGTATTGTGGACGCTTCAATCAGATATGCGACCAATTCAATTGAGACGAGACTGGGCTAGCGAAACCATCGTATGATATGTCGATCACCCTCCGAAGAGATGGCATTCGGGTCCGGTGCGCCACTAGACGCTTCCGAATAGTTATCATTACGAAAGCATACTTTCTCACGTAGACATAGAAAAGACTAGTATGAGACAACCAACACCTCACCCAAACTAGAAATCTCAACTTTCTGATTCCACACTCAAAGCCACATTAGCAAAGCGACTCCATTTTTCCGAGCACCATGAGGATTTGGAACAGCCTACCAACAAATATACAGTCGAGTCCTAGTTTGTCGACATTTGTCTGCAGACTACAGTCAATGTTGCCATGGATATAAACCTTGTTTTTAATGTTAACCTAGCAGACTTACTCTTCCTTTTATAGAATTACATATTCTTATATTATTTTGTACCTACACAGTACACTGTTTCTATGCAATATCTGCACGTTAAAGAAACTTTCTTAGAGAAGAAAATTTTAACTAATAAATCGTCTTCTATCGTAAAAAGAACAACAAAGATTTCTGAAGTACGTGTAACATAGAACTAGATTATTGACAGCTTCCAAACCCTGCTCGTAACTGTACAAAGACGAACTAGAACATTAAAATCGCAAAAATCTTAGACCGTTTGAATGGGTTTATTTTGTACACAACGCCTTAACTTAAAGTTAGAAATAGTGGTAATTTTAGATACCATCGTCACGTGGGTCCTGGGAAAAAACCCTTTTCCGCGCATTCGCATGGACGTCATTTCATTTCCGTCAAGCAACAATGGTTCGAATGAGGAGGAAAACAAACAGCGTAAATATTATTCAGTTAATATTTGCTTAACTAGATATAATCGTAGTGTGTTAGTTTACCATCACCAACTTAGCAAAGGTATTGTCAGAATTACAAGATCATAAACTTAACAGAACAAATGCCATTTCAAATCAAATTCCATATTATAATTTTTTCCGGGAAACTTCATTCATGTAATTCTAATTTCAACGTAAAAATTAAAATTTAGAGGGAGGTAATTGATATGAAATTTTATTTTAATTGTCACGTAACAAAAGAAAATTTATTTATAAACTGGCTTCCCCAAAGATGATCAGACAAACGTGACGGCTCACTTCACGTTAATTAACGAAAGTACGAGGTTTTAGCAACTTATAAGTAAAGTAATGGAAAACGGTCTTTGGTTTAGTGACAAGGATTGTCATTACATATTACTTTTGTAACTCCAAATACACAAATCTCTGAGAGAGTTTCTTTAACAAAGTGTTTAATAATAAACTCTTCCAGTCTTCCTGTCAGTAATAATCACTCAGCGATATTGGTTGGATAGAAGTAGAAGTAGAAATTAGTTGAGAATATTGAAAGGTAGTATGACGACTCAGATTTAGTAATTGTGAACTGCTTAGTACGATCTTTTGGACTACACATATACAAAACGAGCCTCTGTTATTGACCTACGAACCACCTGAAATTTTCCGATTTTCACGTTTGCCTTAGGGATCACGTGTATGTGTATCCATGGTAGAAATGGAATGGTTGAAGCCCATTCATCGCACTGAATTCACATTGCAATGACAGCAAGTAAAAGACGAAATAAGACTTTTCTATGCAACACGTATGGCTAGAGAGCATTGCAAGATTATATACATTACCAACAATTTGAACCGGGTTCATTTTTAAATAAACCACGTCTGTTGATTATCATTACAACATTGTAATACTA
Source organism: Cerastoderma edule (assembly GCA_947846245.1). Taxonomy (NCBI): domain Eukaryota; kingdom Metazoa; phylum Mollusca; class Bivalvia; order Cardiida; family Cardiidae; genus Cerastoderma; species Cerastoderma edule. The sequence continues at coordinate 36,015,208 of OX401406.1, forward strand.
TTGGCTATTCCAATCTCCACACACCAATTTCACTGATTTGTACATGCATTTAAAGAAGGCATGTTGTAGAATGTTTATAATTTTTAATATTTGCTACATAAGTTCTTGTTGATATTCTTTTGTTTAATGTTATGTCTTTTAGAAACCGTTATGACAAATGACAATGGGTCAAATTGTGATCAGTTTTAATGGTTGACATAGCCTGTGTTGTTCAGTAAGGACCAGTAAGATAAGGTTAAAAGCTTCGGGTGAAGGAAAAGGACCATACCACAAATCGATTAATTGTCTCTAAAGTTAACCAAGTTCATTGCTAGGGCGTTTTAAGTCGACGCACCACAAAACCTTCCATATTCGTAAACATCGTGCCATGTAATGAAATCCAATTACTAGTCGAATGATGGAATATATAAGGCACTCGCTCAATGTCTATGACAATACATCACACTCGTATTGAAGTATTGAAATGTCAAACTTGACACCCACCGCGCCTTATTACAGCTGGCTGTCAAATGGTAAGCGTGATTTTAGATGGGTATCGTTTTTATAGAAAATAGGCTGTGGGTCTATCAGAAAATGGATGCAACCAGTGCAATAATATCGTAAAGTAAACCTTAGTACATAGTGATAGCCATTATGCTTAAAAGTTGGATGGCTCTAATTTTGAATTGATCAATATTGGTATGTATTCGCTGATCAGATGCTAAAATAAAGGATGCTATTACTCGGATTAGCGCATCTGATAAATCTTAAACACACAGAAAGGACCATTTAATTCACATGGTCTCACTTGTATAAAAAGACTGCTGCCACTTAGATTTTCAATGTATCATTGTCAAATGAAGAAAGTGCTTTTTTTTCGAGCAAGTTCGTTTTGTCAGAAAGGTTTCAACCTTATTGTAAAGACAATGAGCACACTATTTGCATGCTATATCAACAGACCAACCATTTAAGCAATAACATAGTGTTAAATTACTCTTTGAAAACAAACATTAATAACAATGTTGCAGCGTGTTTACAAAGATGGCGGCATTTAACGATTCTACTTTTCATGTGTCAAGTTGTAAATGAGTACGTTCTTAAAGAAAATCATCTGCTTTCCCCAAGGTTTACATTCTCATGAAACAAGATACACTTGATGTAATGTTTTATAGTTGCCTTGTTTATAGCTTTGTTCAACATAGAAAGTGTTAAAATGTATTCAACCGTCCGACACCAGCACTAATGCATTTTCGAGACATTATGTCTAGAGCTGTAATACGTTTTCACCACTAAAACAGGGGCGAGAGGGGTATTTATTCAGTTTCCAAGCTAATTTGCATATGGGATCCTCATTCATGGATAGTGTCAAAAGCTTCAGCGGAAAATATTACTTGTTCAATCATTTACTAAACATTGAAATATTTGTAACGGAATGGACGTTTTTAGCCCTTGGAATTCTGGGTAATTATCTTGAAATGAATATTTGTGTCGTCTGCTTTCCAAATCCTTGAATAGATCATTCTGTTTAATTTTGATGAGGAAAGATACACAGAGTAGCAAACATACTGGTTTACATGGGCAAATTGTCCCTTTTACACGAAACTGTTAAATGATGTCTCCCGGCGTTTAATGAGGTTTGTATTTGAGAAGTGATACTTTAAGATATCAGGAACGATTGCGAGTGTTTGCCATTACTGCCTCCGGCTAAGAGGAGTTTGTGAACTAATGGACTACTGTCGGGGCACTTTTGTATGGCTTGTTATTCATTATAATGGATCTGGATGACGCTTCCCTACAACGTTTGAAATAGTCTAAGTATCAAAAGTAGGACAACCTCAATACGAGGTTCCCGGGTACGATTCCCATTTTGTGAGGTGAAAATTGCCTGGGCTAACTCACAAATCGGCGTGCGTACTAGTTAAGTATCCAGGGAGTAGTCATCAAGAGTGAATTCAGTAAGCTTCAAGCTTCCGTCACAATCGATGTAAAAAGATCAGTTCAGACTAAACTAAAGTTTGAATACAGACGAAATCTTGCACACATCACATCATAATGCACGACGGTTATGGTAGGCCCAATATATCGATATTTTAATAACTTTCCTGTCACAGTTGGGAAAGAGCAGTTTCATACTATTTCTTTAGATCAATAGGGAAAGAAGCCAATAACACTGGATGGACATTTGTCATGAGTACGCTTAGGAACATGATTGCCTGATGGATTGACATTAAATTACGTAATATGATAGATACCGTGAGTAGAGACATCACTGTAACAAACTAATAACATGCTCTTAATGGGAAACCAATCATTATGCACAAAACAATTCTACTCATACATATAATGAAATATGTTGTCTTTATGATCTTTTTATGCTTTGTATTGCTTTCAATATGAGGCACTCACATAAATCGTATGGTGTTGCTGGTTAAACGAGCATTACTTCTGTTTTAGACACGCCTTTGGTGTTTTGTAAAGATAGCGTTTATATTGCAATCCACCTTAACCATTATAGTCTTGAAACCGACTTCATGCTTTTGCAAATAGGTTATATCCAGGCCAGCCGCCAAGTAATTTGGTATCTCTCTGAGTATCTTTCCTCATCAAAATTAAGCAGATATTAAACGTTTGGAAAGAAGACGACACACAAATCTATTTTAAGAAGATTACCCAGCATTCTAAGGGTTAATCGGCGTGATTGTGGTACACCAGGAATCTATGTCAATCGGTCTATTCAGGCCAATTGACTTCATACTCACGTCAGTCATCGCACGAGAAGATAATTAGGTCGCATTAAGTAATTGGAAGGACTCAGGCGGGGGTAATCTTAAATTTCCGTTAGAAATAAATACTATACGATATGTATGACCCCCGTAGCTATTTTGTCCAAAACGCCTGAAAATGACAATTCCAGGAAATCGTTATTGTTGTTGTTGTTGTTGCCTTGTGTTGTCTCTTTTGTGTTGTCAAATCCACGTAGTTAATGCAAATACAGATATGGACGATAGATGTTGAAAAAACGACTTAAACATACACTTGTACTCGAGGAAAATTGTGTGAAAAAAGCATACATGTATACTTTATGCAGTTGAATAGTTTTTATTTATTATATTCTGATGCCTTATATCCGTTATGATTGTTAAGGATTGCTGATGAATAAGCATAATTCCAGAGAGGAATAGATATATATCCCTGGATTCATTAAAATTCTGTCATCGCAGGTTTGTCCGATCATATATTCACATCACGTGGTGATATGGGACTTGCGATAGAAAACTGGTTTTGTAGAAGGCATACTTCAAGGTTTTAGTAAAACATCTTTGTTTTCATGCATGTACTCAAGCAATCAATTGGAGTTTCACACATCTAATACCTTTATAAAAAGAGTTTCACACATTTGATCTTTAAATGAAAAGAACGGCAGCCCATTTGGGTTCCGTTGACACAAGAAGTAGTCCGAACCGCTATGATAGGTTGGTATATCATATCTTTTATGATAAACATGGAACTAGATTGAAAGAATCAGCACAGATCTGTCTAGAACCTACCCAGATGGGATATGTTAACCCTTTCCCAAACGCCAAATTTTCGACTGTCCCAAATTGAAAGAGGTTGCAGACGAAATTTCAAAATGTGATGAAATTGGAAAATAAACTCTGATATGGCAGAAAACATAGTGGGAAAGGGAGAATTGCTCGTCACGAGCAATTTCTCTTTTTCCCTCAATTTTTTCTAAAGTCGTCTGCAACAAAGTGGTCAGATGTGGTTATTATTTGGGAAGGGTTAAGCTGGCACCTTGGGATATTGTGATATTCTTGTATTTTATTGCAATAGCATTGACCGAAATTTGAACTCGTAGAACGGCATTGACCATCAGGCTCAGTATTAATTCCTTACATATAAGGTTGTTCGGAACTTACAGACCCGTATCGATACATTATCTAGATACTCCAAGGTCAGAACATTTATGCAGACGGTCATTGACAAAAAGGTCTTACTAGTTGTTATCTTGGCGCATCACATAACCAAATGAGTGTGATAGTAGAACAAAGGAACCTCGTTAACCTCGTACTCCGTGAGCAATATCTTTGTTTACAATCTGTTTTTCGCTACAATGGTCTCCAATTCATACGATGAAATTAAATTATTTTTGATCGATATATTTGTTAAGTCTTAAGTGTTGTCGTCACCTCAGACCCAATCACATATTCACGTATGAGGCAACAAGTGAATTAGCTAAGCAATCAACGATGTTCTATCATGTTCAAAATCTTTGATTTCAGAACTCTCATGGAGCGGGATCAAAGTGGTTATGTTAGGAATAGTGTCTCCTTTTGCCTGTTCCTCATCGTCTAATTGCGTTAATACTAACGAATGTAATTGGTACGAATTGTAAGGGTTGTGAGGTTAACGACGAGGATGTGCTTTGTATGTTAATCAATTAGCATCAAGATGAACTAAGTATGTATTTGACGTCGATATTCACAATCTTTTCTTTGTAGGCTGAAAATTGCTTTTAAAAGGAAACGACGTTGAAATGATTTTCTAAGAGCAGATACGACTGATTTGCATTGGTTTCAGTTACTTTATGTGTTTTAGTTATTTTAAATGCCTTCGCGAAATACAGAAGAAAATATGTACCTCGAACGCCGTATTGTCGAATTTCTCTATACGTCGAAGTAAATACGGTTATCCGAATCATTTGTTTTTTATCTCCATGTCTTTGTATTCCAGACATCTATATGTCAGACTCTCCGTGTGTCGAACATTTTTATCAGGTTCCTTGAACTTCGGGATAAAGAGATTCTACTGCATAATTATACACCAAATTTCCTATTCCCAATTATAATGCCTCACCAATCACAAAGATGACTGCGTGCATTTATCATTGCTTTAATTCTCGAGTTTAAAAGTATTGACACGATTCGTGATTTCAATGGTTTAATTTCCACAAATAACATTTAGAAAAATAGTAAAGCATCCGTTCCCAGCTTATGTTTCAAGTGAAAAACAATTAACAACACGTCCAAAATGAAAAGCGACCATCGAACGTCTTTCGTGCTTTACATGTACGTCGTTCTGCAAAGAACCCTACTTTCGATGTCTCATGAGACACACTTGACTATAAGATAAACCCCCTCTCGTTGGATTGATGCTATGAGAAGATAGCCATCGAAGATAGCCATCTACTATGTTCCAAAGGCATTCGTCGCCATAAATCTAATACGGTTTTTGACGACGAGAAAGTTTCCTTTTGTGAAGATGAAACAAACCGAAAGCCAACGCTTTCTTCGCCAATGTCTCCTTTGGACGATAAATCGGAGTGCCAACTAATTACGAATTTGGCAGGCGTATCCGGGAACACTAGTCTAGTTAAAAGCATGCTTTTTGGTAGTATATCATATTGAAGCATAGGGAGACTTGATCATTTACAACCATATGCAGGGATGTGTTGCTAAGCTTACTCTTACTGCCATAGACACTCAAAACCAAAAGCTTGATTTGCATGACTGAGTTAAAAAAATTTGTTGATACGTATTTTCTGGTTTGGTAGATCGAGAAAAAATGCTTTCCTATGAACATTTATTTGCTTAAAGAAACAGAACTAGCTTTCTAAATTAATATTTCTAATGAATCAAATTCAAAATATGATTATAATAACAAGAAGTGACACTGGCACTTCTAGAATCTAGTAGGCATTCAGCTTTAAATAAAGCTGTAAGATGTTCTGACTGTAAATAGTCATCAACTGGTTGAAATGTGACAACCCCAAGGTTGTATAAAAAATATGTGTAGCACAAGCAGACTATTCTGAATTGTAGGGCAAAATTGACTTAGATCGGACTAGATTAAGTTCATGGGCAACTCTAAGTATGTACACTATGCGTCCATTCTGTTACGAGAGACTGAGAATTGAAACATGTAACACTGTACTTGTAACATTGTTCGACTACACACTTAGCAGATGGCAATAAACAAACGACGATAATAAGATGAGTTTTCCTGTGACTCAATCACGTGTGATATAATGTGCCTCGCCAACCAAGAACGCGATTGCGTGCTTGTAGAGTCGCCAGACAACAATTTCCTCCGCTTTGTTTCTATAAATCACGAGTTCTTGTCGCATGGGGACTTTTCTGCTTCACATTCCAAGCAATCAGCGTTCTTCCACGACGGAAACGCCCGAACGCAACGGTGTTTCCGGTCTGCGTGAGAAAACGTTGTGCACGTTAAGTGCCAAATGAAAAACATGTACATTTACATTGAAAGGCTCGATAAGTTATTTATTCCATAAGTCCAAACCTGGTAAAAAATAAACTCAATTATAAACAAAGAAGTTTAGGATAAAAGATAAACGTCTTTTGACAAACTCTCTCTCTCTGTCTCTCTCTGTCTCTCTCTGTCGCTCTCTGTCTGTGTGTGTGTGTGTGTCTCTCTCTCTCTGTGTGTGTCTCTCTCTGTGTGTCTCTCTCTGTGTCTCTCTCTGTGTCTCTCTGTGTCTCTGTCTCTGACTTTGTCTCTGTCTCTCTCTCTCTGTCTCTGTCTCTCTTTCTCTCTGTCTCTCTGTCTCTGTCTCTCTTTCTCTCTGTCTCTCTGTCTCTGTCTCTCTTTCTCTCTGTCTGTCTCTCTGTCTCTGTCTCTGTCTCTCTGTCTCTGTCTCTCTGTCTCTCTGTCTCTCTGTCTCTGTCTCTCTGTCTCTCTGTCTCTCTGTCTCTCTGTCTCCCTCCCTCCCTCCCTCCCTCCCTCCCTCCCCCTCCCTCCCTCCTCCTCTCCTCCCTCCCTCCCTCCCTCCTCCCTCCCTCTCCCTCCCTCCCTCCCTCCTCCTCCCTCCCCCTCTCCCTCCCTCCCTCCTCTCCCCTCCCTCCCTCCCTCCCTCCTCCTCCCTCCCTCCCTCCTCCTCCCTCCCTCTCCTCCCTCCCCTCCCTCCTCCCTCCCTCCCTCCCCTCCTCCCTCCCTCCCTCCCTCCCCTCCCTCCCTCCCTCCCTCCCTCCTCCCTCCTCCCTCCCTCCCTCCCCTCCCTCCCTCCCTCCCTCCCTCCCTCCCAATTACAGAAATGTGCCACCATTTCCCTGGTAATGTATCACCACATCCAAAGGTTCAGTCCTCAACAACCCCTTAAAGCATATGTGTAATTGATCCTGACATTGTTACGCTGATGTTATACTGGCAAAAGGACGCTCCTACTATATTTAATAAAGAGGATATTTCAACTTGACTCAATTTAAACAAAATCGAGGGCTCAGCGCAAGACTATAGAAAGTGCTTCATATACCTTAAAAGTGCTTCATATATCGCTTAACCCTTTCCCAAACAACAAATTTTCGACTGTCCCAAATTCAAAGAGTTTGCAGACGACATTTCAAAATGTGATGAAATTGGACAATAATCTCCTGATAGGGCAGACGACATTGTGGGAAAAGGAGAAATTGCTCGTTACGAGTAATTTATCCTTTTCCCACAATGTTTTCTAAAGACGTCTGCAACAAAGTGGTCAAATGTCGTTATTGTTTGGGAAAGGGTTAAAGCAAAATTGAATTTTCACGTCTTCACAGAACATTCATTTTATTTTAAACTTGTTTATTTCACATCGGTTGAGACGGGAGATCGGAGCCTACAGGATTCACTCTCGATGACTGCTTCCTTGAAAGTTTTAAGTTTCAAGTTTAGTTTATTCGTAAATAAAGGCCACTGGCCCACAATACAACAAATATACATAGTACAATATTCCTTAAGTGTCCCAGATAATTAATACATCAATACAACTTTACCTTAATTCGTGTAATTTTAGAAAAGCAGACTATACTGAAAAACGGCAACCCTATATAAAAGGATTTCAAAGAAACTCATTTTATGATTAAACTGTTATACATTAAGTGCGCTTATCACAAATCTTTTGAAAATTAGAAAAATTGCTCATGATAAGTATTCTCCTATCATAACACCATTTCAAACTAATATTTAAAACCAGTAACCGCACCGCTTTGAGAGTTAATCCGGGTATTTGTCACCTCGCCTCACGGGAATCGAACCTTGGACCCTCGGTACAAGAGGCGAACGTTCTACCTCTGCACCACTGTCTTATAATGACATTTTACGGCAATCACTTTTCCGGGGGCGGCCTATTTACGCCTCACTTATACAAGAAGGCATTTAAATACAAATGTGACGGGAGAAATGATAGTTTAAATCTTTAAGCTTTATCAAATATTCCTAGGAATGTATGGGTATTCTTCTGGCGTCTTTTGAAATTATTGTTGGGAAAAGGTGGAACTTACTCTTAACTTGCACATTGAAATACAAATGGGACGTGGAAGTGATTGTTTCACATTTTAACCTTTATCACACATTCATGGGATTGTATGGGTAGTTTACGTGTGTCTTTTGAAATTACTGTTGGAAAAAGGGGGATTTGCTGTCAAGGGCAAGTGCCCCTTTTTCCAACAGTAATTCCCAACCCAACAGCAGGCTGTCGCCTGAATCGGTTTCGAATTCAATTGCAATCTTCTTGTGTTTTGTGCGATCGAAAGCGCGTCGTTTTTATAAAGACTGAAGATGAATTGTTCTGTTAATATGTCTAGACAGGCACAATTTCCGTTTTAGCTGGGAATTTTTGGAAAAATCTCCTCCCTTGCCATGTTATTTAACAGTATTTTCGTGAAACAAAATGGACATTCCGTCCCTATATGCATGGAGTTCTGTTCCGGATTGGCGTTTATAATTTTACTAGGCTTATAAGCTTTGGGGCTCAAAACTTTACATATATGACATGGATTAAACGATATTAATAAGAGAAAAAGAAACATATTTTCTTTATATCTGTGTCCAGTTAAAATGGGATATGTTGGTGTGTTTTATAGAGATATGATATTCGACGTATCCATGCCCTGTTTTATAGAGATATACTTAGGTATTATCTTTTTCTCAGACTAAAATATCTTATCTAACTAACACAGCCAATCGGATTTACTCGGGTATTTCCGTGAGCTGAGAAATACACCTAGGATATTACAATCTGAACACATCGGGTTTATCCAATGAAAACACCTCTGAAATAATAGGGATGACGCCATATTGTTTCCCGCGAGAATGGCGTCACATTACTTTCGTTTTTAAAATTGATCTTAAATGTGAAATCTAAAAGTCGTTAAATTTTATTGAGGAAACAACTTTACATTTCACAACAACAAATTCGCCATTTGGTATGAGTTACTGATTAAAAATGATTTAAAAGGATGTCCAACACTTCCATACACATTGAACTACTTAACGTGCACGCTTAGAAAATGTGTCAAGGACATGTTCTACAGTTTTATAAAAACATAATCCTTTCATAGAATTTTCTAAATTTTTGATATGTTATTTAAAATTTTGTTGTGAAATCAGGAATGTGAAGAAAAATGCAGGTTGACGAGGTAGGTTTTTTTTGGTAAAATGACAGTTTCCATGGTAACCGTTTAGAGCAAAAATGTCAAAATGACAATACTATCTTCAAGGGTAATAGAATGATTTCTGGAAGGTCCATCAACACAGAAAACATGAATTCATACATTCAATACTTTATAATTCAATAGTATTTCAAATTATTACAATCTGAACAATTTTGTAATCAAAATTAGTTTTTCAATTTTTTGTATTTGACAAAAAACAATAAAAATCGATATGCATATTGCAAAAAAAATGAAGATATTTCAATCGTCCTTTCATAGAATTTTTCTATTTTTTGTGAAGTAAAATTTGATATTGAAATACAAAATATGATGATAAGTTGGTTTTTCTGTAAAATGACAGTTTCCTTGGTAACCGTATTTGAAGACATGTATAAAAACGACATAAAATAACTTTAAACTTGAAAAATAGAAGCTGGGGGCTAAATAAACATGAGAAAAAACATAATAATGTTAATAACCTTCCATAGATTTATGGATAATATGTTCGTTCTTCGAAAAAAATTGCATACAGTAAATTTCATCCGAATCAAATCGTTTGTCCGACTACTATGCAAGTTCCTCTTCGGTAACAGATTATTATCTCCCTTTGATGCGCAGATGAAGTGGGCAGAAAAAACTACCGAAAACGTCCTTTATTGCCGGATGCCGATTTACCCGAAAAATTGTAACACTACACTTTTATCCGATGTGTATTTCACAGCTCACGGAAATACCCGAGTAGTTCCGAATGGGGATATAAGTGAAGGGTAACACTATTTCGGGTAAATTGTCCCCGGCTATTAAAACATTTCCGATTAGCGTCCACGATAGGTAGTTCAATGTATATAGATGTGTTGAACATCACTTTTAACCATTCTTTATTAATAACTACCACTTTATAGAAATTATAAGTTGTGATATATATATAAATGTTTCCTTTATAAAATTAAATGACCATTTTCATTTCACATTTAAGATCTCTTTTTGAAAACGAAAGAGCAATAACAGAAGTCTCGCAAGAAACAATATGGGGGCTTCCATATTTTTTCAGATAAGTCTTCATTGGATGAACCCGATGAGTTCAGGTTGCTACACTGTACGACCTTAATATGCCATTAAACAACGGGAAATATATGCCATTATCTTGAACTGACCTCTTGATATTCCTTTTACTGGCTTTTTCTAAGATTGGTTAAATAAAAGGAAATCCAAGATTCATTTGAACTATCTTAACCCTTATAGTGCTGTAACCGACTTCATGCTTATGCAAAAAGGTTTGATCAGCATGTGTGTATATTTTACAGGTTGATCTCTGGCGGGTCTTAACATCGACATTCTTCAGGGAAGGTTTTTTGCTAAAGCGACCCAAACATGGCATTGACACAACAGCTGTGTTCAAGCCTTTTGTTATCTGGGTTATTTCTTCGGAGTACTATACAAAGGAAAAGTGAGCGCCTTTGTTTGTTTGACTCGTATAGACAAATCAAGTCTTGATGCTGTTGAACTTGTTTGTTACAAGCTCCACTCGGGGGCGAATTGATTCATTCCCGTTTCTACTAGAGTTATATTCGAGGATTTCGCAGGAAACATCCATAAGACGATGTCATTTGTTGAAGCGAATTGCTTTCACTGCTTTTATTTCTAAGAGATGAATGAATATATCAACAGTTTGATGTCTATACAAACATCTGAATGAGTTTCATTCCTTAGCTAACATTTCCCGGATTCTCTTTAACTCTTTACTACCTGAAGACGACATCGTTTTACTTGAAGCAAACGACTTTGAAAAAGCTTGGTAAACATGTGAAAACCCTCTCAGTCCTGTACTTGTGATATGTGAATAGATTGAAAAAGAAAAGTGGTAAATGGAGAAATTGCTTGTCACAAGCAATTTCTCCTTTTGCCACAATACTTTTTGAAAGTCGTCTGCTGTAAGACGCAGAAGAATGTGCCGTTAGGTGGTGGTGTAAACAATTTCACAGAGTATTCGTAATAAAACGTTTTTGTATAATAGGTTCAGAAATATTGCCTGTAATTAAGATAACCCTTACACATATTTGTTTCTACTTTAGCCACTGGTGTAGAAATTGCCGATAAAGCTTAAGTAATGAGCTGAATTGCTATATATCTATCTTAATCCCATCTTCTCTTTGGCTGTATGATTGTTAAGGTTATTTGTGTATGAGAAATTTGATCCTGCCCTTACAAAACAGGCATTGCATGTCCCAACTGAACATATGATTTAGTCAACCAAGTCCCCAAGCATAACATAACATAACTGTTGGGCTTGGTTACATTATTACACACAAAGGGCTCATACTTGAGGCAATTCAATTAATATGTTTATATCCGCCACTCGTGAAAATATAGCTATTAAGGTCACTCGATGAAATATATTACGATCATACACCGAAAATTACAGATATTCTCTATTTATATAGTCTATTATTTGGAGTTTGATTTTTCTGAATTCGATAGGCTCGAACCAAGCAATATTTTTACGGTATGGATGTTTTCTTGAGAGTTTTTTTTTATTTCAAAAAGAGTATCAAAACAGCGAAGGAAAACTGTCCAAAAGTCTTCGGTGGTTCCCCGTCTGGAGATCTCCTATAGCAAAATAAAAGAAAGATTGTGGTTGACGGAAAACACTGGCCAGATACTGACAATAATCCCATTATCTCGTGAGAGGTGATGTATGGCCTCAGGCTATCAGTAGATTGGTCCTAGACAATTTTATTACTACGAATCTTCTGTCTCGGATAAAGTATATAGAACAGAAATCTGCGTCTTTTATTAAAGATGAAATTTCAAATCCAATGCATCATTCCGTTCGTGTAGCACCGGGGAAATGCGTACAAGCCATCATGTGAATCAATAATTATTCAATTATTACATCAGGTTAGATTTAGTGAAACAGGCGGCAATTATGGTTGCGAGCCTGAAAATGGTTACTTTCTAATTTTTATACGAAAAAACACATTATAACAGTTTTACCAAATATTCCAGTTGATAAAGCTCCATCCTCCTTAACTTAATGACGATACACAAAACTGTCTGTTTGAAGGAAAAGCCTAAACAATTCCTGATGCAAAGCATTGTTTTGGCATTCCAAGCACCAGAGGTGGGTTTTTAGACCGAGGTTTGTTAAACGCTATGTTTGCCCATTGGTTTAAAGTCGACGAGAAGCGATGCTTTATTAAGATCTAGACTAATAAATTGCAAACTATTCTCGGTCTTAAAAATGAATTTAAGTTTGTTTTCAGACCTAGACCAGTTAACCGCCATTCATTTTCCTTATTTAAAGATAACTTCAGTTGAGGGGTGAATTGATGCACAACAAAATTGCTAATGGATGGCTATTTGCTTTCCATAAGACTGCATCAGTTGTCTGGTTTTAAACAAATACCACAAATACACAATGATGACAAAATGCACCCCTATTGAAGCAGTACGTCCTATCGGTTATAGAAATACTCCATTATAAACTTTTGTCTGTAAAGTTATATTACGAAACATAAATATGTGCCTAAAAGCATATAGCCATAAATGATGTTAACACCCACATTCTACTATTTTCTACAGCATAACAATAAATGTTTTATCTAATGTAAAATTTGAGAAACCTTTACATGTAGTATAACAGTCCCTTCCATTATGCTGTCTCCCTAGTCAATTTGTGTTTTTTTTACATTCAACGTTATGGAACAAATGTCATTTGGTATTTGAAATGTTTTGTCGTTTGCTATTGCTATCAATTCCGGCTTGACAAGAATGCCAACAGCGTAGGGGAATGTTTTAAATAACGAGGTCGAAGTCGGTAGATCTAACTAGGGAGGGGGTGTAAATGACCGAATTTACAAGAACAACACACTATGGCAATTTAATTGGAAACATCATAATTTCCTTGAGGTTTTGGGTAAATCTAAAAAGAAAAAAGGAAAGTTTGAAATTTTAAAAAAAATGAACACTTTGACATATGGATACACTGGTTCCTAAGAACTTCTTGGTGCACAAGCATTACAGAGAGATGATATTAAGTAAAGGATAATGTCTTGGTTGAAATCCATAAAAGGAAGCCATATACTGTTCTTAGCGTCACTTTGGTGTGGCCTAAGCCTATAGTTTACGGTCAGAAAGGTTATTACCACGTTAAACCTCCCTCTGTATTACGGCAGATCGTATATAGGAGATTCAACAGATGCTTTCTCCTTTTCGTTAATTCTTACGCGGAGCCATTTGTTGCTCTCCAAGGAATTCGTTTTACATTGATATCATTTAAATTACGAGTATATGCGGTATTTTGGAAATTTCTATTTCATTAATTTTATTTAAACAAATAAACGTCGTTTTGGACTGTACATGACAAAGTTGGGTAGACAATCGTGAAACTATGACTTCCCTTACTATACGGAATCGAGACATAACTCATCGAAATTCTTCTTACAGAATTTCCATTCGATATTTACATTATGTATACATTTTTTAGGAATCTCAGCGAATCCGACCACTCTTCTATGAAATAGCGAAAAAATTGTGTTAAGTAAATTATCATATATGCTTCCTGTTAAATCAAAAGAGAAAGGACAACTGATGTATTCCGATTGCCTTCCATGCTTGCATATTGTGATATCATTTTGAGAAACCTCTTTGGGTTTTTTTCTGTGTTTGCATGTACTTCTACTTGTTGGTATTTCTGTGTTTATTCATCCGGCTTAGTTACCAGTGTTTATAGTATGTGCTTGTTATTTTGCTTTATGCAATTAATGTATGCAATGTAAGTGGATACGACGCCACATCTCGAACGATAACCACACATCAAAGTCATCGGATACTGCTGAATAGGTCTCAAGTTCGATGCTAGACTTACTAGTTATACTTTACGATGTTGAATGAAACGATCGCGATATAAGTTTTCTCTACATGTGCGCGATGCAGAGTTCAGCCAGGAAAACGTTGGAATACTATTTAGAATTCATGTTGACCACATAACAGGGTAGTGCATTCAGAACGTCGCACTGTGATCTATGTCGACCACTTAACAGGGTTGTACATTTAGAACGTCGCACTGTGATCTATGTCGACCACATAACAGGGTGGTGCATTCAGAACGTCGTACTGTGATCTATGTCGACCACATAACAGGGTGGTGCATTCAGAACGTCGCACTGGGATCTATGTCGACCACATAACAGGGTGGTGCATTCAGAACGTCGCACTGTGATCTATGTCGACCACATAACAGGGTGGTGCATTCAGAACGTCGCACTGTGATCTATGTCGACCACTTAACAGGGTTGTACATTTAGAACGTCGCACTGAGATCTATATCGCCCACATAACAGGGTGGTACATTCAGAACGTCGCACTGTGATCTATGTCGACCACTTAACAGGGTTGTACATTTAGAACGTCGCACTGTGATCTATGTCGACCACATAACAGGGTGGTGCATTCAGAACGTCGCACTGGGATCTATGTCGACCACATAACAGGGTGGTGCATTCAGAACGTCGCACTGTGATCTATGTCGACCACATAACAGGGTGGTGCATTCAGAACGTCGTACTGTGATCTATGTCGACCACATAACAGGGCGGTGCATTCAGAACGTCGCACTGTGATCTATGTCGACCACATAACAGGGTGGTGCATTCAGAACGTCACACTGTGATCTATGAGACAAACAGAAAATCAATACTGACAGATGGGCGTAGCTATCATGTTGTATAGAGACGGATTGGTACGAATGATCCAGACGTAGATATTTCGTAACCAATCTGTAAATGTGTTATGGTGTGAAAGATCTCCGTCTGGATTATTCGGACTACAACTACAGCTTGTATAAGCCGAGTTAGTAACGAATGTAAAAATATTATACAGCATCCTGTTATTGGTCTGTAAATTGCCCTGGTGACAGGATATGTTGTGCTTTCAGACACGAACCAGCTCTGTTTGACTCAACTGATTCAAAGTGAAAAAGTTTTCATTCAAATGCAATCCCTAGAATTTTGATTTCTGATAAGACACTGTTGGAATTAATGTTAGGTTAACTGAACAACTTGACAAACTTTTGTGAAGAACACTAAATTCAGATACGCCCCTTTTTCTCGACCCTTGTAAAGTCCGGTATTCCCGCGACACGTGTCGTCTAGGGCGGTCCCAATCGGAACTACTCGGGTATTTCCGTGAGCTGTGTTTTCATTGGATAAATCCAATGTGTTCAGATTGCGGCGGTCCTTCGTAAACAGGATTATACAAGGTGTGTAATAAATAATTACCTCTATGAATTAAGCGAGTTTCTCATCAAAGCACAAAAAGGCGCGATAGAAGATCATTTATCTGTTACATTAACCAAAAAACCATCCAGGTTTTCAGCAACTTGAAAATGAATGAATCGGAAATATTATTGTACGATCATTGTTTAAATAACCTTTGTAGTGTTTGTTACTCAAAAACATAAAGGTATTGAGATAATTCGTTCAACCCTTTACCAAACACCAATTTTGACTGTCCCAAACCGAAATAGCTTGCAGACAACATTTCGAAATTTGATGATATTGGAAAATAGTTGTCTACTAGGATAGAAAACATTGTTAGAAAAGGAGAAATCTTCCTTTCCCACAATGTTTTCCAGATTCGTCTGCAACACATTGGTAAAATGTCGGTATTGTTTGGTAATGGGTTAAGACAAAAAAAAACCACCAAACTCAGATACGTACCATTTCATCAACCCTTGTAAAGTCCGGTGTTCCCGTGACACGTGTCGTCTACGGCGGGCATTCGTAGACAGGATTATACTTCCTATAAACTGTCTTGGGGATTTATTGTGCATGTCATTGCTCATTTGATTAGTGTCTTCAAATTCGCCGTTAACTTTGTCTAGACGAAGATGGGATGATGGCGGGGTATTGAATACTGATTGTACCGGAAAGCTGTCCGGGAATCTGATCGCGAACATATTCGTCTATCAATGTCGTTTCACAGATTCTGACAGAAAATCCAATTGGTCGTTGAGTATCTTCTATTAAAATGGAAACTATTCTAACTTTACGACGCAATGGAAGTAATGTGGCAAACTAGATTCAATCTCTAGATTGCTGGGTAATTTTCGTAACGTATGTCTTTGTGAAATATGTTTGCAAAAACCTTAAATATCTGCTTAATCTTGATGAGGAAAGATACTCAGAGTAGCAAGCAGGTTAGATCACAGGGAAGCGGCCAATTTACTTGGCGGCTGGTCTGGATCTACCCTGTTTGCATAAGCATGTAGACGGTTCCAGCACTATAAGTGTTAACATGATGGAACTATATTAAGATGACGAAAAAGCTTCCAATGAAAAGTGCGTCTGTTTCCCTCTCATTAAGTTGTATCCAGTATACACTCTGTACACTCTGTACATGTATATGAAGTACAGGTTATTCCGCACCTACATTCTAGTCCTCACCTATCATGCTTATACACGCAAACACGGTTTTGCTGCCATCTTGTTTTGAGAGTAAACAAATAGTCACGTGACAAACGCCCACTTTAATTGTATTGCGTAAATGGGTTGTTCTACGAAAGATGTCTTCTATAAAACCCGCAGAATAAAGAAATGATATAGACAGTTATAAAATTTGATAATTTTCTATCATAAAACAGATCTTTTTCCTTATCTTTCATCCAAAATAACGTTGTACATGTTGCATTAATTATTGTAGCGTGACACGTCGTAGTTTTCACAACTGATATGACGACGGGTCGTGCATTTAGGGCCACATTTAGTCCAAAAGAGCTTCTTACTTCTTAAAACATGTTCACCGAATTTGAGTTTACCACACAGTCCCTTAGTTTCACGGACTCTCATGTGGTTTTACATGTGTTTGTTCAAACAGAATCCTGCAGGTAGATTTATGATGTACGAAATTTTACTAAAACACTACTAGTATAGAAAACTACCAATCCCTTGGGCAACAATTGAATTTTCTTGACTTTTCAAAAGAAACTCGAAAGACCGCCATCAAATAAGCACCAGCCTGGTTTGTTTACAAACATCACAACATTGCCGATTTTTTAAAGCATTTGCTCCAAACGCAGAAGCTTTCTGCTATCATGAAAATGGAAGTGCTTCTGACAAACCAATGACCTACACATCCTACTGGATTATTTAGAGCCTTATGGCATGGCACAGGCAAATAAATGATTCAATATAGATGATGAGTAGGTTGCTCATTTTGTCCAGCTGATTGACTTATAATAAGGCAATTGAGGTCTTTCAGAATCATTAAAAGACAGTTCCAATCAGGTGTATTCCCCATATAAGTTTGTTCTGTCCCTTTTACTTCGAAATGTGGGCGACAATGGTGCAGTGGTAGAGCGTCGGGCTATTGTACCGAGGGTCCCGGGTTCGAGTCCCTGTTAGGCGGGGTGAAAATTCCGGGAAGCTGTCATCGAGAGTGGCTTTGAACAAGCTTTAAGCTTCCTTCACAATCGATGTAAAACAGATATGGTGAACTGGTGAATGGTGAACTGGAAAAAGCCTATGTAATAAGGACTAAATACTTATGTGACCAAGGATCAATAAAGAAAAATTCACAAAACTTTCATTAACTCTTTCCTTCTAATTTGATTTCGGGCAGATATAACTAGGAGTTACAGACCATAATTAAAAAGATATGAAAATCCGACTTGTTTGTGGCATTTATTAGAATCTTTATGAGCATTTTCTCAATTTCTAAAAATAATTTCTAAGGTCATCTTCTTATGTACAATGAATCATCAATATGAACAATGTTTTTTTTAAATCTGCCACTGAAACTGACTATTTTCATATAAAAAATGATACTATTATCTTTGATTAACCCATTGTCCCATATGGGGATTTGTGAATTATTTAACTTCATATGCAAGAACAATTAATATCTAAGAAGCAACATTTTTCCTCTGATATAATTTATAAACCATTGTAACAAATGGAGTCATTCTGCATTTTACCGCTGTGGTTTTTAAAGTCATTTGTGAGAGGTGCGGTAACGTGTGGTATAGTGAGGTAATGGGTTAGTATTCACACAGATAGAACTATATAAAGCGCTGCCAAATGCTTAAACTTGAAACCCTATTGAGACAGGACATCAAAGTTCATTGAAATCTCGGCACCGAAAGGTGTCCGAACGTTGTGTCTAGGAGACACAGATCATTTTGGTAATGTGTAATACGTCGGAATCGGTTTGTTTACTCGCAAGCCTCGTTTCAAAATGACATTCACCTTAAAAATGTTACTATTTTTGGCAAACCGTGTTTGTGTGTATTCTAACGTTAAGGCACAATGTACTTATTGAATAATACTTCTTCGTCTAGGACAGCTCGACCGACTTCGTCCAAAATCATAACTCCGTATAAATTGGTAATGGCGAACCAATCTGTTACAAGTGCAAGTTGACAATTACATTTCCACAAGACACCGTGTACTTCTCCATTGCCGTCACATTCTATTGAACCACAGACACATCACGGAATCACTGGTTTATCCTTGACTACATGGTATAAACTCGAACTGTATGCTTCCCTTAAACTAGCTATGACCAACGGGTAACTCTCTGTTGGACATGGTTCATTTGGACTTCAGCCTGTATTCGGAATAGAAGCTACTAATAGGCGTTCTTTTTCGGTTTACAGGTAATTTTACAACAGTTTTACTGGATGTTTCTGGACTCTTTTGCTTAATTTGGACACTGCGTCGTATGAAATACAATGTATTATGCAAACGTAAATGGCATGAAAAAATACATCAATATAAGAATTAAAACCATTGTGACAAAAAGAGTGTAGTGAAATGCTCGCTATTTACAATACTTATTCATTAGTTCCTAACGCACTTTACAGCAGTAAGGAGAATTATTGTGAAATATTGTGAAGTCAGTTATTGGTATTTAAAAGTGTTATGAGCTTGTACGCTTTTGCCTTATATGAAATACTGTTTAAACATGCCTTCTCTCTATTTATGGTTGACGCATTTCGATGACTCAGTTCAACTTCAAAGTAGTCCCCCACAATGGAAAAGATACTCGATTAATTACCATAACCATCAAGGTTACTTAAGATATTCCTCAACAATAGACAATATACTTCCTTGATCTTCCGTATCGGAGTGCATTGTGGAAACGGGAAGCCGACGTAAATTATGGTAACGGGAAGCTACTGTGTGAGATTTTCATGGATGATTAATTAATCATACCGGAAATTGAACAGTAATTTTCCGGGAAAAGAATAACTTAGTTATTTTAACTTATTGTGAATAAAAAATGATATTTCTTCATTGTACCTTGAATATAATCAAATCATTATCTAAAAAATGTATTTCATTAGCATTTCATAAAAATGAAATAGAGAGCCTTTGGAAGTAGAGGGGAACATTTCGTTTGGGTGATATCTTCCAGTATGTGAATTTCGCCAATTGCTGTCCTGGGAACGTTTATGTGAAAAGCACAGGCTAATACGAAGTTTCATGTTACGCAGTTTACGACCGGGGGATCTTCCCAAAGTCCTCGTGAAATATATGAGACGTAGAAAGTTCATAAGGCTATAAACCCTCTTTAGTGTTGCCAATGGCCCTCTCATTGTAAGGACCACTTATTATATAAACACTTCAGTCTGCTCATATTACTCTTGTATGTTCCCGAATTCATCATGATACATATCAGACGTAGAACGTTAGAAAGGCTTCTCAAACCCTCCTTTATGTTGCCTTAGAATTACCACCGTAACGACCATTCATTATATACACAATTAAGTCTGGAATACCAAGCTTTAACAACTAAAGATGAACAGGAATATCGTTTAACAATAGCTATAACGTTAGAAATTACAAACAACACTTTTCGGGTGGTTTATTGATGTAGTCCACACAAAGGTCATTGGTAATATGGGGAAGATAAAGCAGTTCTTGGAATGAAGTAATAAATGTAATAGCCAAATAGGAGTGCTATGGGGAACATTTATCTTGTTGTCCGCCAATGATTGTTCGTTTTGGGCAGCGATGAAACCTCGTCCGTCTTTTAGGACACCCAATGACCACTCCGGGATTGCGCAAAAGCCCGTTTAATCGGGCATTTCTCTGCTCGACATCGGTATATAGGCAGCTGTTCCCCGATTTAATCGCAATAAGGTTGGTCATTCATCTTCATCTGGACATGGGTCAACGGACTGTCGCCACAGGGACAATAGGACTTATTGTAACTGGTAATAACCCTTACAGTGCTGAAACCGACTCCATCCTTATGCAAGCAGGTTAGATCCAGGCCTGCTGCCAAACAAATTGGCGGCTGGCCTGTGGTCTACCATGTTTTGTACTCTGAGTATCTTTCCTCATTTCAATGACGCCACAGGGACAAAAGGACTTATTACAGCTGATCTTTAGAAGCTTTGTCAAGAAAGAGCACCAAATACCTTAAAGATTTGGAAGAAAAGACCATCTTGAAAATTGTCTTTTATGCTAAAATCTTACAACATGTTTTAAATGTACTCCATGATGGTTACAGGTTCGTAAGCATTAAACAATTCGTTGTATACCAATTACTCTCTTATTTTTTATTTTGCAATAGATCACACTTAATGCCAAAATCATTAGAACCATATCATTCGATTTGTTATTTTGATTATCATTTGGCAAAATGCGTCATTGATGATCATACGTATTTTTTTCTCCCTGTAAAACTAAAATACTGGCAATTTAAAACTCAACTGATGGTAACAAATGGATGATTCTCATGATGGGCATATTCTTCTATTTAAACAACCTTTCCAGATGACTTTCTTTCCTACAGATGTGTCGGGTATCAGGGATATGGTTAAAACACAGACTACCAGACGCGTGAAACGGCTGTGGTCGTAATTATTTAATTATTTAACTTGGTCATATTATCATGTCAGGGAAACACTAATTGTTTGAACAAAACAGGCTCGGGTGTTTTCCGTAACCTCGTTATTATGACAATATTACGCAGTAAATATCCCTGGCAATAATTTGTTCACGCAATTATAAAATGCGTTGTTGTTTATCTGCTATTATGTCTATACTATAATATAATCGACAATAGGAAAATGTATGTGGTTGAAACGATCTGCATAAACGACAGTTAACCCTTTACCAAACGCCAAATTTTCGACTGTCCCAAATTGAGAGAGTTTGCGGACGACATTTTAAAATGTGACAAAAAATAATCTTCTGATAGGGCAGGAAACATTGTGGGAAAAGGAAAACATTGCTTGTCTAGAGCAATATCTCTCTTTCCCATAATGTTTTCCAAAGTAGTCTGCAACAAACTGGTCAAATGTCATTATTATTTGGTAATGGGTTAACATGTAAATGCGTGAAACCAATCTCTTTCAGGGTACAGAGCCCGCTACGATCCTACATAAAGAATAAAGTGAAATGGCTGAGACGATTCTAATGTGAACCAACGAGATAAGATATGTCATGTCTTTTTTAAGGTAGAGTACCAATAATCCGCCATTTTGAAACATTTTCTTTCGTCGGATTACTTCTGTCGTTCCTGGTATACATCGGTCTGAGCCGGAACTATTCGTATTAAATCGAACAGTTCTGGACCCGACCGGTCTATGCCAAGAACGACCAAAGTAATCCGACGGAAGAGAATGTTTCAAATGGTGGATTATTGGAATTCTACCTTAAAGTATTTCATGCAATGCGCTCCCTCACGCTCACTGATCTATAGCTCTGAACTAATTTCCATCAAATATACGTCAATCTTCATTACAGAATTATCACACATAGCATATGGCTTTGAGACGAAATAGGAATAACAATATGACAACTGTTTTATTCCCATTTCGCCTAAGGTATTCCATCTTCTTGACCTATGAGAAGTTAATATCTGCTTCCATTATGGCTCTCCTTATTTCGCTGGAATGAAGATGGATAAGAAGAACAAGAACGAAAGGTAAAAAATTACCAGCTAAGATTTCTTTACTTCACTTTTATATTTTCAGCACACCACACATAAGATATAGTATCATGTACACCAATCGAAAACAATATTGGTCCTCCGGGAATGCTACTGTCATTATCAGAAAGGTCCTCTTGTCAGGATATATACGTATGGTCGTTAAAAAAGCAACCTCTCCCATACAACGACAAAGAAAAGGTGACAAAAGAACAAGTCAACTATTGACGTTCAAACTAAAAGCTTATATCTATGTTACAAAAGTGCTCGACGAATTGATATAAACAAAACGTCTATGTTTTAGGGGGTTATGCATGAATAATAGATGATGGGTATAAAAGCTAAGCGCCTCCAAATACCCACGCCAGTGGGTAGACACGTAATGACGACCTTCTCTGTACATAAAGATGTAATTGCGTGTTACCATCCCAGCTGCCAGGCTTGGCACGGCATGTTGTTTGACGATAGACAATTGTTAGTCCCGATACATTCATTACCTCTGCGGTTGTCTCAGTGTCGGTGGTAAAGGGTCAGCAAAGAGCGTCACAAATGTGTAAATTTATGCAGGACCTCAAATATGAAGAAAGTCACCAAGTGATAAAATTACTATTGATAGTAGTTTTATCACTTGGCGACAATCTTCGTATTGGAAGTCCTGTGGGGTTTTAGCATATTAATTGCTTTCTTTGCTGACATGATCTAAATATCTTTAGATCCTCAGCGGAAAGGACTTATTAGTTTAGGAGAAGATGTAACATCTCAACTAGAATCGAAGAACCGGTGGACATGAGTCCACGCTAGCACACTATCAGAGTTACCATGAGTTCCGGATTTGGGCTACGAGTGCCAGTGACTGGAGAGGCCTTCTGAGTTGGGCCGTTAATAAAATGGATGCCAAAAGTGTAACGAACCAAGCAAATGAACCTTTTAAAGACACAAAAACATATGATCAGTGAAAAACACTGTCGTTCACTAAGCGGCTGTGTTGTCTATATATACCAGCATGTTCTCTCAAACAATGCATTAGGTCCCTAATTTGCATAAACGTTCAACAAACTTTACATAACTACCACTTCCGAAAAGACTCGTCCCGAGTCTTGACCCTTGGGAGATACGTGGGGAAGGCAACTCCGATAGGAGGAGAGGTCTTAGTCCCACCGCTGCCACCAATATAACGAACCGAGCAAATGAACCTCTCAAAGACACAACCATATCCGAACAGTGAAAAACACTGTCGTTCACTGAGTGGTTGTGTTGTATATATGATATATATCAACATGTTCTCTCAAACAATACATTAAGGTTCTTAATTTGCATAAACATTCAACGAACGTTACAAAAGTATTATGGGGAAACATGGCATGTGGTGTGTAAAAGACCCTATATCTATCTATGCATGTAACATGAACAAGAAGACATGGTATGAAGAGGATGCATTTTACCCTGAGCGGATTGCGTGACTATATGTATTTGAAACAATGTAGGGCATGCGTGAAACATCTACCGTCTGACATTTGCGTTAACCCTTTACCAAACGCAAAATTTTCGACTGTCCCATTTAGAGAGTTTGCAGACGACATTTCACAATGTGATGAAATTGGAAAATAATCTTCTGATAGGACAGAAAACACTGGGAAAAGGAAAAATTGCTCGTGACGAGCAATTTCTTCTTTTCCCACAATGTTTTCTTAAGTCGTCTGCAACATATTGGTCAACTGTCGTTATTGTTTGGGAAAGGGTTAAGTGCTCTTTCGGCTCAGCCTTTCGATACACACTCTATGTAAGTGGGATGGCATTTAGACTGTAGAACATAATATTATATCCAAATCAAGACAGGCAGTACAGATTTTGATTCGGGAATAACTAAGACTGCCTCATAAACCTCAACTAATTAGATGATAGTAACATGTTTTACATTGTTACCTTAGGAGCTTTTTTTTTTACCCAAGACTCCGCAACTTGAAAAAGTACTTCTACAAAGGGGTCTCGATGAAATACATTTTGATCGTAGACTGAAAATGACATACATTTTCTTTTTATTCAGCTCGAGATGTTGTAACAATATACAACTATCATTATGTATGTCTTCGCTTCGATTTGTGGCAACCCATACTGTGTCAAAGGACTTTGTCTTTTATCAAAACAAGAACTAGTGCATTAACGCAATCGGAGTCTATGACGAGTTTGATTTAGAACGATTAGCGAACAAAAAGATTAAAGGTGGAACATGTGTTTTGCTTATAAGAAAGACAATATCATGGGCGAGGGATAGAAATACTTGTTGAAGCGATGCAAAACACTTTGCGAAGAACACAATTCGATGAAGCGGAAAATGCCAGTCAAAAAAAACAACGAAAAAAACGATAAAGTTTGTTTGGTTTTCGTGACACATGAATGCCTTATTCGCATTATAAGACGAATTTGATTTTGCTTAACATTAGCATTTTATTGGGAATGAACTATTCATATTCATAGCCACTAAATACATTATAAACTGTTACACAAAGGTTTTAGTGATATCTGTTTGCGTATTTTAGAATTACAAAAGATTCATTAGAAATGTTGTTTTCAGAAAAGCAATAAACAATGTCTACGCAATTAGGTATTTATTGTTAAACGAGAACATAAAACGTTAACATATAAACTCAATTAATTTTATGGCGATCTGTTGGTGGTTATGTCACGAATTAAAAATGTTGTGACAATGAAAAGAAGCAGTACTAACGTTTTCCAAAGAAATAATACATTTTAAGGAGAAAAAAATGTATCGCTTACCCTTTGACTTTCGAACAACTCGCATTTTTTAACTTTTGATTTTAAGTGTATCCGGATACATCAAATATCCGGACAAATAAACACACTTTAAATGCGATTGCCAACAAAGTAAAACAGTATATCAGAAATGGATCGTTTGAACTTGTTAAAGGTTTGAATAGATATATTGTTTGTTGTTGCTTTTTTTTATTATTTGTTTTTGTCCGTATATACCCTTTTATCTATTGGCCAAAATATATAGACAGGAAATCCAAAAATCAAATAGACAAAATCGATTGGAATGTTTGTTTTACTCATCGTCGGCTGAACACATTAACTTTGGAGGACATATAATTCTTTGTAAAGGAACCCTCTACTAACTATATTTTCTCCCATTTAAGATTCCAGAGTAGTAAACAGGGTCAGTCGCGCACCCATTCATTGAAATTCGTCGACCTCTCTTTAAGTGGATTTTGTGACATTCTTTTTGACCAACCCAAACAAAAGATGGAGATAAAAATCTCAACCATTTAATGAATCGAACTTTCACAAACATTCAGCCAATTATTCATTTGGCAACCTTTATATCAGGCGAGTTTAATTCTTTAAAAAAATAGAATAAAGAAAAATAGTATTTTACTTTTTCTTTTCATTTATCGTTGAACAAAAACAAATTGTTCTTACTAACCCTCTATGGTATTTCAGGGGATCACCACGTGATGCGTCTTGACCAATGAAATTCGAGGGAGGCAAATAAAGTATTTAATAATAGATTATCTTCAACGACCAAGAACATCCTACGATATAGCTCCACTGGCATTTCGCTACACTGACAAAGGCTGGATATATCGTAAAGAACTAGTTATTAGTGTTTAATTGCATGTTTTGGCATCAAATCAACCTGACGTCACGTAACGGAAGCGCATGGTCCGTCCCAGTAAAGTTACGTAATCGAACAATTCGTATCAACGAGTATAGCTGATAGTGGTCCAGGGGTAGAGCGTCGGCCTCCAGACACGAAGGTCGTGGTTTCGAATCCATTGAGCAATCGGTACTACCTTACGGCCTTTCATTTATCCATACTTTACGCAGAACTGATTACTATCCAGAAAGCAGAATCGAGATTGATTAATCTTAGCTGGAAGAACTTGTTTCACAATCGCTGAAAAATAAATATTTTTTTTTATAATGCTAACTACATATCGGAGGTCAACCGTAGGCATCTGTTGTCGGTCAGTATTGTCGGACTTCATGGCCTTATCTGGAACGACATTTTAACTGATCTTTAAGACTGTTTTTTAACCCTTTCCCAAACAACAAATTTTCGACTGTCCCAAATTGAAAGACCTTGCAGACGACATTTAAAATGTGATGAAATTAAACAATATTCTTCGGAAAGAGCAGAAAACCTTTTGGGAAAAGGAGGAATTGCTCAAAGTGGTAAAATGTTGTTATTGTTTGGAAAAGGGTTAAAGCATCAGATAGAAAGCTATCTTGACAATATAATGACGTAATTGCGGACATTTAACCTCTTCTGTCGAACGATAGATTCTAGGAAACCAAGGCAACTGCAGCAACGTATTCATTACTTGAATACAAATGAGTTCGGTGTCGGTGGCTTAAAATTACGTTTTAACCCGTCTCTTTATGAATACACTGTATTGATACTAAGGCATAATTGAAAATATTCTTCATTTATAAAGAGACTTATATTTCCTTCTGAGGTATAAGATTGATTAATGTTCTCATTCTAATGAGGGTGCAAGTTTAAGATGAATTTCGATATCACCTATGCGACCGTAGCGTAACTTGTCGTTAAGTGTTTCTGTATAGGTTCGAGACAATATTTACATTCAAACTTGTGTTAAGAGGTCAGCCTATGGGACTGAGATTGACTTTTAAGACAGGTTGGCTGCTTAACACAAATCGATGTACACTATAGATCTAACAATGGGACTTTCTGTAGTGGTTGTTTGAGGCAGGCTGGCTGCTTAAAAGGGTGGCTGCATAACACGAGTTGGACTGTATATTGATGACCTGATGCAAAGTTTAAGTACCTAAGATACTCAGTTTTGTCTTACACAGAAGTAAAGGGATTTACTTTAGTATCACAAGAAGCAAGGGGGAGGGCAAACCATATTGGCCATTCAGATCAAACATAAAACTGGCGACAATCGTAATGTGTTTCAAATAGTGAGCACAATTCCAAGTCATAAAATTCGTTAATGATTTCAATTTTATTTTTTATCAATAATGACGGAGGCTTTAACCTTTTACCAAACAACACATTTTCGACTGTCCCGAATTGAAAGAGTTTGCAGACGACATTTCAAAATGTGATGAAATTGGAGAGTAATCTTCTGATAGGGCAGAAAACATTGTGTGTAAAGGAGAAATTGCTCGTGACGAGCAATTTCTCCTTTTCCCACAATGCTTTCTAAAGTCGTCTGCAACAAAGTGGTCAAATGTCGTAATTATTTGGGAAAGGGTTAACTTATATATTTCACCCTCGGTGACTGTTGCCTGAATACTTAACCAGTACTCGAGCCGATTTGAAAGTTTGTCCCGGTAATTTTCACCTCGCTGCTAACGGGATCGGACCCTCCATTATCATACATGCGGGACATGCGCCTCCTTTAAAAGTTCAAGTATTGACGTCGATTATCATACGCCATGTGGTTCCCAATGGAGCTCTTATTGCAGTTATGTTTGTCTGGTTGTTATCTCACTACGACTGATTCTGATTCCATGAAACCGGAAAGTGGATAATGGCCTTTGTTGTTTGATCTTTGTCAATCACGTAATGCATCCGAGCAGATGATTCGATTAGACCATTTGGACGGCTGATTTCCCCAACATAATTGCCTGCGTTATAGTGTACCGATTTTATGTCCATGTTGGTCTTGGTCTCACGGCTTTGACATGCTTTTCCAACTGCACCGATGCATGTTCGACTTTACCCTTAAAAAGCTGTGTAATCTTTTAGGATTATATTCTTGTGACATCTGCTTTCCAAGACCTTAAATATCTGCTTAATCTTTATGAGGAAAGATACTCAGAGCAGCAAACTGGTAAGATCACAGGCCAGCCGCCAACATAATTGGCGGATAGCATGTGATCTAAACTATTTGCATAAGCATGAAGTCGGTTCCAGCACTATAAGGGTTAACGTTGTCAACGATCAGCATTTCAGTTATTACCTGCGGATCTTTGACATAAATCAGAAATTGATTTTATGAGTTGAACACTTAATGGTCATCACCAAGCAGATTGGAGCCGTAAAAAGGCTCGTATTATATTGGTGGCTGGCCTGTGGTCTTACCAGTTTGCTGCTTTGAGTATCTTTCCTCATAAAGATAAAGCAGATATATAAGGTCTTGGAAAGCAGATAATGAATGTAGAGCAGACCATGCTTTGTCTATTACAGTATGATCAACTGGGAGGTGGACGTCCTTTTGTTTCCATGGGCCAAAGTTTCAAATGAACATACTGGAATAGACAAAGCATAGTCTGCTAATCCTGGATTTGTATGATTCTCTGGAAGAAAAATCAAAGAAAAATACCAAAAGAAAATATACATAAGTAGGTAAATAGCCGAAATGATAAACATTTATCAACTGAGGAGACATTTCTTATCAGTCAACCCATTTATACACTGACCTCTACATTCATTTGGCCTCGATGTTGAATAAGAAAATATCAAGTGCCCATATGAAAACAATAAAAAATGCAATCAATTTACCAATACACGAAAATAATGTTCTTTTGGTATGCGGTGAAAAAAAAGATAGTGAACAAGAATGAAATATATTTGTTGATAACAATTTCCTTT
This sequence comes from Cerastoderma edule, assembly GCA_947846245.1. Classification (NCBI taxonomy): domain Eukaryota; kingdom Metazoa; phylum Mollusca; class Bivalvia; order Cardiida; family Cardiidae; genus Cerastoderma; species Cerastoderma edule. The sequence goes on from OX401406.1 coordinate 36,044,143, forward strand.
TTTCGGCACAGGTTTCATGAAACTTGATACAACAATTTTATGCATTTTTGCGGAAATACTTCAGGTATCGTGCACTTGACCTTAGAATTAACCCAAGAAATGTTTTGAACGGTAATTAAGCAGGGAACATTTAACTAGCACAGTATGCGCTCACGGTCTTGAACAGTTCACACTCCATTGAAATAAGTTCGAAAAAGAACGACTTAAAGATACAAAAAGGACATTTTTGACCTCTCTGTGTTGGTTTTAATATCAGTACTGAAAAAATAGTATTTTTTTATGAAAGATAGTCTCGTTGTTAAGCATATGCCGTTGGTTTAACCTGTCCTTATAGGTATCAAAGCTAGGACACTTCCTTTAATAATCATGAGATCGGTAACGAAATATAACTTAACATGTTTTCAGGAGACAAACTCGATTAAAAAAGAATAACATTTATGATGTTTACACATATCAGTGTCAACCGTGAGAAGCGACATATAAAACAACACAAAGGACTTGTGTGACCGCTCTGTGTTGGTTCAAATTCCAGTACCAATAAACTCGTACTATCATAAGAGGCAGTCTCGCTTTTTGGCATTAAATCTTTGGCTCTTTCTTGATCGATCGTGAGACAGCTAACGAAATATAACTGAACTAGTGTTGATGAGATGACCAACTCGATCAGTAAAGATGAATAATAGTTATGTTTATGCATTTCAGCGCCGACCGTGAGAAGCACAACGTGCGACCTGGAGCGCCCTCTGAGCCGAACGAGTATAACTTCAACTACCGCCGCCGTGGTCTCTTCCTTATATTCAACAACAAACACTTCGACGAGTGCACAGGTCATGCGGAAAGGGAGGGCACCGATCTAGACGCCGAGAGGCTTGAAGAGCGCTTCCAGGACACCGGCTTCGAGGTGCGTCGCTATGATGACGTCACCAGTTCCAAGATGACGAAGCTCATTCAGGAAGGTGAGGCGTTGGTTCGTTTCCGGTTTGCGCCATTGTGTCGTATGATTGAATCAATTCGCAACGTAGTATCATGGGTTGATTGAAACAATCATCCATCGCATTTACTCTACAATTGTAGAATAAATAGCTTGATATTCCTGTAGAGAATGACGTTATAAACAAACTGTTTTTAAAAAAGTAAACATTCAAAATGGCCATATTCTCCATTGGCCACAATAGTTTCTACTAAATGATTTAACAGTGATAGTTCATACTAAACGAGTGTCGACTGGTTTTATTTCTTTCGATTTCGACCATTCATTTTTTCAATTGGAAAGATTCAAAACTAAATAATTATCGGACAGGTTATAAAGTGTTAACGCAGACATTTCGCTTCTGGTTATCTAATTCGCCAAGCTCGCTTCGCGTAATTAGAGGAAACATGGACTTTTTGTTTTACGGCATCAAAATAGTAAATCCTCTTGCCAACTGATACACCACTTAAGGCTCTTTTTCAATGGTTCTTTATTTTAGGGTTTTAGTTCGGTGTATATCGACCATTGATTTTACACCGATCCGTCACTTTTATCTCATCATTGTCGAATCTCCATTCTGAATATACATTAGACATAAAATAGACATTACTTCGCTATTTGATGAAAGTCATATATGATCGAAAGTGAAAGGAAAATATCTGGTGAACGAACAATGGTCCTAGGGAAAATTTGATAAAAATCTCGTTTATTGAGTCACCGGGAACCTGATGCAAATCTGCCAAATGAACTTCCTGTTCCGGGAGTCAGCTAGGCGCGATTTCTCTAAAAACCTTCAACAACCCTTGACTCATTGCTGCATGCAAACACGAACTGTAGTAGTCAATCAAAATAGCATTACACCATAAAATATAAAATGGCTGTAGGACCTTTTAAGCGGGATTTATGAGAGCTTTCAAACAGAACTATAAGCAAATGAAATTATCAATAAGAGAAGGTTATTTCATATGATTGTTCGAACCTTCAGTTTTGGCTCTCAATAGACTTTTCTCGAACAAATGTTTCCGTTTAGAACCCAAAAAGTAGGATGAGTTTAGGAATAATGCATTGACACGACTCCGAAACACCTCTTATCTTTATGTACATTTTAACAGACGCCGGAAACCTTTTCTTTGTAACAGGAGTGTGTCACTTATCCGAATTGACAACAGGCAAGAATTATTCATTATGTAAAATAATATTATTGCTAAAAAAGAAAGAGCTCATCTTGTATGAAGATATCAAATCATCGTGTGAAATACTCAAAACCCAAACCAAAAGCAGTTTGAAGAGGACGATTTAAAAAATGTAGAAGTAAACGCTTACTCTTGTAAACAAAAGTATACTAATATTCAAGTAATTTCTTTGATTTATTTTAAAGAATGGTATAAAAGACATAGAGGAATTGAGTAAAGTGCATGTATTTCATGGCAAATGTCTAAAACACAGAGAGGCTGGAGACATAAAAGTCATTCGATAGAAAGGATCTGTCACAATGAATTAAGAAAACGGATCTTTAATTGGCAATTTATGTCCCTCCTCATCGACGTTGTTTTAAATGCCTGTCTACATCTAACAACTTGGCTCGTTAATTAAGTAGCCGGGTCTTTTATCGTTACAATAAGCCGACATGCTATAATTGTTTATGACAAAGCTGGGCACATTCAAACAAGCGTGTTATCCGACATTATCCTCTCTCCTTGATGTGACGTTTGATTTAGATGTAGATAGCTCATTTCATTTCTTTATTCTTTTCATTATTTTTGCACTTTTTGGTTTTGAACATATTACCAAGGCCGCAGCCAAACATCAGAGGTTAGGTTGTACGCGTAACGGTGTTTAAAATCAAAGGAAGGTTCGACATTTCATAAATAAAATGTATCTCAGTTTGGGAATTTTGAACAAAAAGTGGATTTCAGTATGTTCGAAGACACGTCTCTGGTCAGTCCTTGTGAATGGCTCACTTCGATACAATACAACACTTCTCAACAGCTGAGTGTCAAATACTTTAGAAGTGTTTCGTCTTTTAAACGGCGCTTCCCGCCTATTCTTTGTCAGGTTGGACAAAACATGTAAATCAATTGGCACCCTCCTTTCTGCTTTTGAAATGTATAAGGCTTTCCCGACTAGCACCTCTACAGTATATAGACAATTTTTTTTCGAAACATTGACCACCATAGATTAACCATTATAGTGCCGAAACCGACTTCATGCTTATGCAAACAGGTAAGATCCAGGCCAGCCGCCAAGTAAATTAGCCTGTTTGCTTCTCTGAGAATCTTTACTCATCGAAAGTAAGGAGATATTTAAGGTTTTGGAAGGCAAATGACACAAAAATCTATTTTAAGAAAATTATCCAGCATTCTAAGTGTTAACTTGCGATGTATTGTGGTTATTGGCTATTCTAGAAAGTTGGGGCCAAGAGCTTCTTTCATCTACAAACATCGTATGATACCATCTACCCTAGGTTCAATAAAACATTGTGACAAATCAAGCAATTACACTTGACTAGTTTCTTTTCCGTCACATCCTCGGCTGTCCAATTTTATGCTGAATGATGTTTTCAATTTAAACCTCAAAATCATACATAAGAAGTGTGTAGTGAAAGTATATGCTCACATTCACTGGCGCAATCTTAGGCAACCCATTTGGCCAAGGGACATTGTTGTACAGCCTGGTTGTCAAGGGGTTGTCTAGAAAGAAATACCATCACCTGTTTGTTTACTTTATAACAATGCCAATCGGCGACAGCCAGGAAGTCAGGAGTGGAGAGCAGAGAGAGCGCACGACCATGATGGCCGTTCGGACCTGGGGCAGTCATTTCTTTCCCAAACAACACTTTGCGCTGTTCCAAATTGAAAGAGTTTGCAGACAACATTTCCAAATGTAATGAAATTGGAAAATAATCTTCTTATAGGGCAGAAAACATTGTGGGAAAAAGGAAAAACTGCTCGTTACGAGCAATTTCTCCTTTTCCCACAATGTTTTCTAGAGTCGTCTGCAACAAAGTGGTTTAATGTCGTTATTGTTTGGGAAAGGGTTATGCCGCCCGGTAAGGATGTCTTGCTTGGAACGCTCTTGTAAATACTTAGGAATGAATAAAACACATTTAACGATCTACAGCTTCGTAATCATTTTATTACAAAATGATTGAGTTAAATAAAAGAAAAAGGGTTGCATCCGAATCATATTTCTGCTATGGTGTCCAATATGCTTTATCTCCTTTTAAAGAGTTACAATCAATATCAATAACGCGCAACTAGTAGTATGTGTCGTCTCCTAATAGACAGAAATCATTTCAAATTGACGCAATTCAGCGCAATTGAAATTCTATTCGAAATACTGTGTCATCGAAATATGAGACTTCAGTAAATGCGTTGTTGGATTTTTGTCTTAGGCAATGATATGCATGGGAGCATTCTTGTCGAACTCTAACCCTTATAGTGGAAGCCGACTTTATGCTTATGCAAACAGGTTAGATCCGAACCAGCCGCCAAGTAAATTGGCGGCTGGCCTGTGATCTAACATGTTTGTCAGCTTAGTATCTTTCCTCAACAAACGTAAGTATATAATAAAGGTTTTGGAAAGCAGAGGACACAAGAATATATTTTTTTAAAGTTACCCAGCATTGTAAAGGTTAAGAGGATTTATAAAAAATAAAGTTAAATAAATAGCTTACTACGTAAAGAAGGCGACCTCTTAATTCTCAGTAAAATATTTCCCTGTTTTCGGATTCTCTTGATTGGAAAAAACTATCTGAAACAACGTACATCAATTATTCAAGGCATTGTATTCGAATAACTAATACGTATTGTATTTGGTAGAAAGCATTCGAACAAAGTAGACACTGCTATGCTATATGAGCATTATTTTTCTATTGTCAAAATTGTTTCGTTAAAACTGCAGATGCGTTATAAAAACGTTTTTTTCGGAGAGAGAGAGAATGGTTAGAAATGAGATTAATAATGGAAACCGGATAGAATTATTGATATTCTGAAATTCAATCGGAAAAGTTCTACTTATGCAAATCCGAACCCTGCTGAAAGCGGGAATGAGCCCTCGCGAAGGGTGGACCCATTGCTATTGAATTGACGAATGTAACATGTCCTGTCCGTAATTCTACCTTTAAGATGAAGGAACAACTTCACTTTATAGTTTTCTCTAACTTTTATAGTGCTGGAACCGACTTCATGCTTATGCAAAATGGTTAGATCCAGGCCAGCCGCTAAGTAAATTGACGGCTGGTCTGTGATCTACGCTGGGTGTCCTTCCTCAACAAAATTAAACAGATTGTTAAGGTTTCAGAAAGCAGACGATACAACGATATTTTTTTGAAAAGTACCCAGCATTCTAAGGGTTAATTATGTGTCCCGCCCCTCGCGATGGATCAATTTGATTATACCCAAGTGTCACATCGTAATGAATAGACTTCAAGCGAGCATTTTGTATATGCTTAAACATCGCATTTCCCAAAAGTACGACAAACCGATTATCCAAGGCTTCCAAGCCATTGACCGCTTTCCCATAAGACCACAATAGGCCAGTGCTGCTACTTGGTCTAAACCTCAAAATAAAGGTAAAGGTTCGTTATCAGTCCTGCATTTTCGTATAAACTTCCAAATGAAGGTAAAGGTTCGTAAACGGTCCTGCATTTTCGTATAAACTTCCAAGTGAAGGTAAAGGTTCGTAAACGGTCCTGCATTTTCGTATAAACTTCCAAGTGAAGGTAAAGGTTCGTAATCAGTCCTGCATTACCGTATAAACCTCAGAATAAAGGTAAATGTTCGTTATCACTCCTGAATTTTCGTATTAACTTCAGAATAAAGGTAAAGGTTCGTAATCAGTCCTGCATTTTCGTATAAACTTCAGAAAAAAGGTAAAGGTTCGTTTTCACTCCTGCATTTTCGTATAAACCTCAGAATAAAGGTAAAGGTTCGATATCAGTCCTGCATTATCGTATAAACTTCCAAAAGAAGGTTAAGGTTCGTAATCAGTTCTGCATTTTCGTATAAACTTCAGAATAAGGGTAAATGTTCGATATCAGTCCTGCATTTTCGTATAAACTTCAAAATGAAGGTAAATGTTCGATATCAGTCCTGCATTTTCGTATAAACTTCAAAATGAAGGTAAAGGTTCGTTATCACCTCTGCATTTTCGTATAAACTTTCAAAAGAAGATAATGGTTCGTTATCAGTCCTGCATTTTCGTATAAACCTTCAAATGAAGGTAAAGGTGGTTCGTAAACGGTCCTGCATTTTCGTATAAACTTTCAAATGAAGGGAAAGGTTCGTAATCAGGAAAAGATGCACAATGCATTGTAAATCTGCACGGAGCATTTTAAATCAATATTGCGCATGCGTTTGGTGATGGTACGCTGTATCATTATTTCTACTGTTATCTCGGCGTGTGTCACTTGGGTACTCCGAAATTCGATAATAACCAAAGATAAATGCCTTTTCAAATCTGGAGAATAATGATTCTTTGAAACTATTCGGTTTGGATCAGGGGGGTTTCTGGACATATAAAGTATGATAGGGGTTTGCATTTTCCACCTGGATGCCGTTTTATTTAACAGTTATTCCTAAAAATTGCGTGAGTTCTGAACAACTTTCTGTTATTTCAATATCGGGCTGATCAATATTGCAAAGTAATACCTCATTAGAATCGACTCTCCGAAACGCTTCTAATGGCGTGTCACGTTGCAACTCTGTATTTTCATCTAAAATACGATCTTATTCATCAGTTTCTAAGTTGTTAAGTAAAGCGCTACCCAGGGGGCCTCCGTGGCCTAGTGGTTAGAGTACAGAACTTGAAATCACATGGCCCCTCTCCGCGTGGGTTCAAATCCTGAGAGGGATATGGATTTTCATGAGAGGCAGTCTTCCGACTGACTTACGGAATGCCGATGGTTCTACCCACCTTAACCAGCCCCTATGGGCAGTTGAGTATGGGGTCTTCCTCCATCATTAACAGTCGGGCATCGCTACATAACTGAAATAATGTTGATGTGATGTAAAACCCATATAAAAAAAAAGCGCTACCCTTGTCATTAAAATCTCTATCCGGATTGGTGTCTTTAGCTAGCTTGCCTATTCCCATTAAAGTTGCCGGACTACAGAAATTCAAAAACGCTAATAAAATCGACGTAAACAAAACGACATTGTGCTTATTATAGCAAACATACTTCATGACTGAATCATTTTTGTGTAAAAGGGCCTGCATGGAAAATGTATTAAGGTTGCAATCTTATGACTACTGATATTGGGTTAGAGCCCCGTCGGTTCCTTTAGTTGCATGGTGTGCCTTCAGAGCGCTAGACTAGTACTGATGAATCAAGGAAAGCCGCACCATAACATAACCGAAGAATTGTCACATGGCGTAAACATACATCATATAAACAAACACGTTTTTTAAAGTATACAGTTAAAGTGTGAGATGTCATCAAAGCTCAGCCCAATTACTGGTGTTTTCAGTATGGTAGTTTTCGTAATCACGGATCGAACGTTTTGCGGCACTGATCTAAACCGTGTCGTTAGATTTTTCTCGTCATTCCTGTTATTGGCTCAATTCAAAAGTCTTTGACACGGAATGCTGTGGTGATAGTTGTTTTTCTTTAGCATGTATTGCTACACACCAATGTAGTTGTGATGGTCTACTGCATATGTATTATGTTGTCAGCTTTATGAAAGCGTCTTATTTAGAAAGACGGTGTTACTAGGTAATTAATTAAAGGTAACTCATATATCATCAATAATAGTTTCACAAGAGCTATAGCCTTCATATGGTTCATGATATTGTCAAGGCACACAGCATATGCAATAAGCTGACAGCTATGTGGAAGTCTCTTATTCATACAAGCAGTGATACTAGATAAATAACAAAAGGTAACTCTTATATTGTCAACACTAACGTCACGAGAGTTAGCCATGTAATTCGTGTATGGTCAAGACACACGACATATGTAAAATGCTGTCATGTGAAAGCTTCTTCCTTATATGAGCAGTGATACTAGATTACTAACGAAAGGTAAATCTTATATCAATATTAAAAGTGTCATAAGAGTTAAACTTCGTGTGGTGCATGCTATTGGCCTACAGCATATGGGATTTGTTGTCAGCTATGTGGAAGACCGTTATTTGTTACCAACCGTGCCACTTTATAACTCATGTAAGGTAATTCTAGCATCATCAATAATAGTGTCCTAGGCGTTGGCCTTAATTTATTTGTATCGAAAAACCATTGAAACTGACTATTCTAATCATTCTGGTAATGGCCCTGTCACACTACAACGTATGGCCTTAACGTATTCCAGCGTATGAGATTTTTTGCCAATACGTTGGTGTACGTTGATATAGGTTAGGGGTACGTTAGGTGTTCGTTATCAGCACGCTGTCATACGCTGTCATACGTTCATGAACGCCGAGACAAAAAAAATGTTTTGGGTATGTTCAAAACTTTTGAGCGTATGACAACGTATATTTCATAGGTTAAGCATACGTTATAGATGCGTTGGAGGTACGTTAGACATACGTTGAAACTCGCTAGAGGTACGTTGCTGGTATGTTAGGCATACGTCAGCGGAGGGTGTATCGTACAGCTAACTTATTGACAACGATTGAGTAACTTATTTCTAACGTATTTCTAACGTGTTTATAACGTATGTTGGCGTATTTGAAACGTGTATTGACGTATTCAAACGTATTGTACGTATGCTAGGCGATTGAGTAACGTATGTAACGTATATCTACCGTATAGCTATATTGAGTTTCTCTCTCCCTCTCCCTCTGGAAAGTGCCTTAGACCGTTTGGGTGGCATGGTACGTAGATGCTGACTGAATGAGGAAATTCCTAAAAAGCGGCGAGGTATTTGTACTGTTATGTCACGTGAGTGTTAGACACACCAAGCACGTTGTGCATGCACTACTCATAGGCTATCCATACGCTGGACATTCGTCGAGAACGTCAGACACTCGTTGAAAATACGCCCAGATACGCTCCCATAAGTTATGTATACGTTAAAGATACGCTATACATACGTTGGACATACGTTGGACATACGTTCTGTATACGTTAGATTCGTTGTGTATACGTTATGTATGCGACCAATCCACAACAAATTTGATTTTTAGGTACCCGGGTCGACGTATGCCGGCGTATGGACACTTTTTCAAAAATAAATCATTCGTTCGGCATACGTTAAGTCCATACGTCGTAGTGTGACAGGGCCATAAACAAACTTACCACATTCAAAGAAAATATGCTCGATGTTCCATTGGCGCAGATAGAAGTTCGAAAACCGGGAAACATGCACAATATCGAGGTATGTCCAATGGCATTTAGTTTTTATGTGCTTCCTGTTGTAAAATACGTTTTCATGGACTAACGGTTGTCACAATTATCGTAATCCACGGCATCTAAATAAAGGCATTTGTTTTTGCCACCAGTATAACAGGTGGGGAAACACATGACCAATGTTTACGCTCTTACGTCAGAACAAGGTGGCCGCGGCAAGGTATTTCTACTTTTTCACCTACGTTTGCCAATGATAGCCACAATGTGAACCCTGCGTGCGTGAGTTGACCATTAACGCTTCGGATCTGGTGGTATTTGATGAATAAGAAATTTGCAGTCGACGGGCGCGTATGTACAAAACAGTCGATCGTCGACTGCGATTTCTCCGCCGAGTGTTAGACGTTATAAAGCATGGGTTGTCATATACCACCAGGACCGGAACGTTGATGGTCAACTCATGCGGGGTAAACCATGTGGCTATCATTGACAAAAATATGTGAACAAGCAAAATCACATGGGCACAGTCTTCTTGTTCGGACATAAAATCGTCTGTACAGCAAGACCACCCGAACTGATCTGGAGTTTGATGTAAAACACGGTCATTATTAAGTCTTTTTCGTCTTTTCCAGCGGCGCAATATGACCATTCGGACAGTGACTGTTTCGGATGTGCGATCTTGAGTTACGGCCGGGAAGGTTATATCTACGCAGTTGACAGACTGGTTCCACTAGAGGTGTTTGTTATACCATTTAAGGCAGATAAATGTCCCAGTCTAGTCGGGAAACCCAAGTTGTTCTTCATTCAGGTACGATTGTTTTTTTTTCATTCAGGCTCGTTGTCAGCATGATTATCAAATGCTATCAAGTTTAAACAGTTTATTTGTTTCATCGGCCTATGACGCATTCTTCTTCCATCCATCTGTAATGGTCTGTAATGGACTTTTCGATGTTAAATTGCTCATAACGAATGTTATATAGGATGCAGGTAACCCGACACTACGTGATGAACAGTTCAATTCAACAGTTTGTACCATAAAACTATATCATGTGCAGAGCTAGCCGTGGATGTGGTCTTGGGGTTTTGTCAAACAACGTATACAATGTATGCTCGCTGATCCGGACAAGTCCGTTCCCAACGAAATTTCCGGATTAATGAAGCAGTACCGGGTAATGTTGAGATATTCTGCTTTAGACGTTAGCTTTTATATCTATATGTACACATTTAATTCGCATCGAGAATGGTATGTCATTCTTACGTCCATGTGCCTGTGGACATGTACATGTTTATGCTATCTGCTGCCATTTATATCTTATTTTAAGGATGTCCGAAATAATGAACATCCAGAACTTTTATTTTATCAATATTTCACCATCAGCAGGAGGCGATATTTCAAAGCTGTATGCGATTGTATTTAGTGCGTCGCCTTATCTGGAAACAAACAATATTAAAACCCAGCTATTCTTTTTAACTTTTTACAGGCCTGCTCTGTGGACGTTATGCACGAATCGGACACAGCCTCGTTTAGAAGTGATGATGACCTTGACATTTCCTCCGTGTCCAGTCGTAAATTCCCCGTGGAGGCAGATTTTCTCTTTTCCTATTCAACAGTTCCAGGTAATCCATGGTTTGGCAAAAAAAACTATTTTCGGTACAGTATATCTTTCGTCACTTTAAACATATTTTATTTCAGGTTTTCTTTACAGTGAATTACAAAACATAGTATACAAGTTATGGCCAAAGGATCTGGTTATTTCTAATTAATGCATGAGTATGAAGGGGAAAAAGATGAGAGTTGAATTTGCATACAGAATTATTATTTCTCCTATGATTTACCACAAAATTTTGAAACCAATTATGACAAGGGGAAACAGGCTCAGAGAGAACATTTTCCTTGTCACAATTGCTTTTATTCATTGGAAAAAGAAACTTTAATTAATACCTGTTATTGCTTTAAATTTGAAACAACATTTTTTAAAAAAAAATGGCTATTTTGTATATCATAGAACATTTGTTATTTTTTTATTTGAAGAAGTTGAACACAAATGTTTCTGTCATATTTTTCCAACTCTCAGAAGTGTTTTTCTACTATTCAAACAATGAAGGTCAGGAAACTGTTGATGTCAAGAATGAAGCTAATGTGCCAAAACTAAGCTGTGACTTTGTTTTTTCAACCAAATTGTTAAAGCAAGGAATTAGAATACATGAACTAATGCTGTCTGCTGATTATCACTTATGTCTTTTAACTACATTTCATTAATCATTTATTGCTTACAGAATTTTTTTTTAAGTTCTTTAATAGATAAACACATATAAAAAAGCAGTGTTTCATGTGTGAACAAAGGTTTATAAAATATTAATGAAAATTTTTTTTTAATTTTAAAGTTAAACGAAATATCTTTTGGCTACAACAAAGCTTTTTGTTGTTATTGAATGACCTTTTGTAGATCAGCAAAGCAATTTCTGTGGGATTTTCTTATCTATATTGAACAATAAAGAACCATTCAAACAAAGACCTGATTGGCTTTCTATTTGATGTAATTTGGTTAGTCCCAAAGCATGTACAAGCAGATGAGTATGTTGTTGAACATCATCTGAAACTATTAATCCAACTGACCCTTCTTCATCACTAAATGACATGTTGTTTTTTCTCATTATGATTTAAACCAGTACCTACAACACATGATTTTGTGAAGAAAATTGTATGATTTAATGCAGAAACAGACTTGTGGTTCAAAAATTATAGTTTGGTGGTTCTGACAATGCATGAGCTGTTTGTCCTTGCATGATGAATGTCTCATTATTGATGAAAGGCCCTCATACACAGCCTAAGCAAGCTTAACCCTTTCCCAAACAACAAATTGAAAGAGTTTGCAGACGATATTTCAAAATGTGATGAAATTGAACAATATTCTTCGGAAAGAGCAGAAAACCTTGTGGGAAAAGGAAAAAATGCTAGTTACGAACAATTTCTACTTTTCCCACAATGTTTTCTAAATTAGTCTGCAACAAAGTCGTCAAATGTCGTTACTGTTTCGGAATGGGTTAACCAATACCCATATAGAACATAGTCCATCAAAAAAGTCTACCAGGAGACTTGCCCTTTTACTAAGACCTATCTAAATGTGAAAAAGATGACAGCTCTGTGATAAAATGAGTATTTGCACCCCAAAGTAAGCCCATTCTTTTATTTCCACAAAGTTGTACTTTGAATTTAGATTGAAAAGCATATTCAGTATGCAAGTTTCATGCAAAATCCATAACAATGAGTTGAGAGAGCGGTCTAGAGGCAATGCCTTAGTTCATATTAAGTGTAACAAAGAACCGCATTAATTGTTTAATTTTATGATATGTTAAGTATCTCACGTCTGTGAAGGACGTAATATAGTTTTGCTTTGAACCCTCGACATGTTATCTTTACAAAGCAAATGTCGGCTATTGGGCCCTTCTTTCAATTAGGACCAGTCACAAAACTGTCTTAGTGCTGTGATATAAAGGCAACATTGAAGACATTCGAGGTAAAAAAAAGTTATGGTTTAACCGTTCTATTATATGAAGCCGGTACAATTGCCGAAACCAGCGAAATTGTCAAATGGCTTCCTTAAAATTAGGCAAGCATAAGATGGCAAATTGTAAACATTGAGAAAATTCCAACCAAACGTTTTCAAAAGTGCTAGCAAAGATAAAGATTATTCTGTAACTTTTCCTTTTCAGCTGCTATAGGAATTAACGTGGCATAACATTTTTTCGAATATGTTCATCGTGTTAGTCTGTGTCGTCGAATGGTCTGCAAGTCTACAGTTCTTTACCCAGCATTATAACATTATCATGTCGTTCCTTTCATAACAGCCATACCTGAACATATCTTACAACGTATGATAGCATCTTGTATTTGTTGTCAAGAAGTTAACGTTGTATTTCAGCAATGCATGACCGCTGGGAAACATAATGGTATACATATAGGGTTTCATCATTATTATGTCCCGTTATTTGCTGCGATTTTACATAGAGCATAATTAAACGATCGACTCAAGATATATTCTTTCTCTTTTTATGGAAATAATTTGGGTTTTGCAATGGCGTCAATAAATCTTTGATTTAGTTAGGATATGTGACGTCAAAGACCCTCTTTGGAAAGGTTCATGGCTCGTCGGTCTGTCATGTGCTATTATATGTAATGACACAGCGTACCTGAAGTGTAGGATTTCTGCGTAGACAGAACCAGTTGAGACAAAATCAAAACCAAAATGAAATGTTCGTATTCAACATGCATTTTAGTCACTTGCCTCTCTTTGTTAATCCACCAATCCAGAACATATTTCAGTTTCCAACAGGTAACTAGTCTCTCAAAGAATCTGTCCTTTGTCTTTACAGGTTACTATTCATGGCGGAATCACCAGGAAGGTTCGTGGTACATCCAGGCGTTGTGTATCGTACTGGAGAACTACGGAAGTAAGATGGAACTACTTCACATGCTGACCCAGGTCAATCGAATGGTCGCGTACGAATACCAATCCTGCTCAAACGAAGAGAACGACAAAGTGATGCCTTCTATCATATCCATGTTGACTCGATACATCCACTTCCGGCCGAAGAAGCCCGACATCCGGGGCTGAACATTCATACGGATTGACTCGGTTTCTCCATTCTCCCCATTGGTGCGTTTCTTGGTGTCGCATCAGACTGGTCCGCGTTCGCGAGACAAAGCGTTCGCCGGTGTGCTCGTTTGCTGCTATCCTGGCCCGATTTATATTGAGAGATTTTTATGTCAGTGAACCAGCTGCTGGTTTGCAGTGCACGCCAATAATGTAATAAACTGGTAGGCTTCAAAATAGGGTATGTAACTGCAATGGACTAAGGGTGCGGGGCATCCTTAGTCCAGAAACTATATTGATTTATTTTCAGACCAACCAACAAACCAAGTAGGGGCACATTGTTTTTCTCTGGTTGCGTTCTTTGATTTCTTTACTACAAAATGCCGCTCCGAAGAGATTTCTCTTTCAGGCCTTGCTGCACATTGTCTTTGAATTCCGATAGGCCCAGTCTACGATTGGCATTCAGCATCTATTCACTGTTACCTCTACTACTTATCGGCCTCGTTGCGGGCAACAAACGTGAGAAGACATTATAGATTGCTTTATTATTGAATGCTGATCCATGATATGAGCAAAGCTTAATATATTTCGAGAAAAGAAAAACTTCTTTGATGGGTATTTCACCCTTTTAGAACAATCTTAAGAAAGCCATCAAAACCAGGCCATTTCAGTCCAGTGATGGTTTATGAAAGAGTTGACACATTGCGACATAGCACCACATTGTTTAGTCTTGCAGCAGATAACTTTCAAAAATCATTATGGGAAAAGGAGATATTGCTTGTCACAAGCAATTTCTTCATTTACCCATTGTTTTTTTTTTTAAATCTATTCACATATCACAGCAGCAGAATTGTTTACATGTTTACAAAGCTTTTCTAAACTCGTCTGCTTCAAATAAAAAAAAGTCGTCTGCAGGTAGTAAAAAGTTAAAACCTAATGGCATGAATCATAATCAAAGTTTCGTAATCTCGCGTTTTTGTCACTCGGAAAAGCTTTAACGTGGAATCGTGTCCTTTTCTAATTGAAATGAGTGTTGTATGTTTGTATTAAAACCATCGTATTTTATAATAAAATTTGTATTGATGACGGAATGATTTTTCTATTGTTACCATAGAACACCATTATTTATTATACCCTTACTCTAACAACAATCAACCTTGCAGCCGATGTCGTTTGAAGCAAATATGTCAAACGTATGCAAATCTTCAATGAGCATTTTATCGTTTCGTCACAATGCTTTCTTACCCATACTGAGAAGAACACGGTAATTTTTCAAACTATATTTTTCGTCTGAAATTCGTGCAAATTGGAGCAATCACAAGTACCCAAATAAGGCAATGGGTTAAACTTACATGGCTAACTGGAACAAGTGTAGTGTTTCCGTAATCGTCTTTTATGTTGTGTGCCAATTAGAGGCACTGTTGTATAGTTTAAACTTATTTATTTTACATCGATTGTGAAACGAGTTCTTACAACTTAGATTAATCACTCTCGATTCTGCTTCCTGGATACATAACCAGTACTCGCGCCGAATGTGGATAAATGAAAGTTCGCAAGGCAGATCCCGGTTTACACGGGATTCGAACCCTCGACCCTCGTATCCAAAAACCGACCCTCCACCCCTGGACCTCTGTTCTTCGTAAAGGGAGTAATTACTGGCCAACACAATCTTTCAAGAACACAGTTTGAAGCTGTTCTATATTGAAAGGGGTGGTTAAGGACAATTGTTTAAAATCACATACTATTGAAACCCTGCAGTTCCGTTGGGAGGTTGTAGAGAGCAAAAGAAGAAAATGCATGTACATGTAGCTACAAAATACTTTATGTGTCGAATTCAACCTTTACTTTTCATACGTTTGAATATGTATTCTGATTTTGACTGTTATTTGGATTCATCACATTCTTTTAGATGAGTTAACTCTTTCCCAAACAACAATTTTTCGACTGTCCCAAATTGAAAGAGCTTGCAGACGACATTTCAAAATGTAATGAAATTGGAAAATAATCTTCTGATAGGGCAGAAAACATTGTGGGAAAAGGAAAGATTGCTCGTCACGAGCAATTTCTCCTTTTGCCTCCATGTTTTCTAAAGTCGTCTGCAACAAAGTGGTTAAATGACGCTTTTGTTTGGGAAAGGGTTAACGGAATTAGGGGAATCAATTAGAACAAAACATGATACAGAGTTACAGCCGACCAGTCCATCGTTCATTCTGAGACTTATAGGCATTTCTTATTCTAAACTTCTTACAAAACCCTTCATTTAAGTAAAGAATCTCCAATATAATGTGTCACTTTTGATAAAAAAATTGAAATCAACTGAATCTTGGAAAGTAATCATAATTTTCGAGTTTTAATAAACCGATTTAATAACTATACTAGTCAGTTTATTCCATGTGATGCGATTTGCCAAACCCTTTCCAAAACAACAAGTTTTCGACAGTCCCAAATTGAAAGGGTTTGCAGACGACATTACGAAATATGATGTAATTGAAAAACAATCTCCTGATAGGGCAGAAAACATTGTGGGAAAAGGAAAAATTGCTCTTCATGAGCAATTTCTCATTTTCCCACATTGTTTTCAAGAGTCGTCTGCAACAAAGTAGTCAAATGTCGCTATTGTTTAAGAAAGGGTTAAATGTTCGCCAACTCATACCAATATGTAGCGGAAGTATTTGTAACACCATGTAGTAACTGTGAAATAATGTCTGAATGCCTGTAATTTCAACAAGCAACGGCAGAATAAGCTACACTCATCTTGAGTCGTGATGGGTACACCTATCTGCACCCTTGATCGCAGTTTGCGTGTTTTTCGACGGGACCACAGGCCGAAGCTTCCCCATTCAGCACTTTACCTCTCAACTATGCGAACTGATGTCCAGGCCACACGCAAATGGCGTAAGATAGTCCCCACACACATGCACAAAAAATAAAAGATGGCAACAGTCCAACCAACCTACTGGCAAAAAGACTCATATTAAGCCCTAAACCAACAGTACTGGGGCCCGTTTTACTAAACAGTTTACGCTTAAGATTTGCGTAAGTCTTAAACAACAAGTCATTTTATGTCAATATTTGGCAAAGCAATATTGCAAAGTAACACATCATTGGAATCGTCTCTCCGAGACGCTTCCAATGACGTGTCACATTGCAATATTGTACTTTCATTGAAGATATTATCCATGTTAATCAATTATGACTTACGCAAACATTTTCCGTAAGTTGTTTAGTAAAACGGGCCCCTGGGGAGTAATAATTGGATTTTTTAGGGAGAGCAATCATTGGCTTCTAAGTGATATTTATACGTTTGTCTGTGAGTACCAGGAGCATGGATATGGGCACCGACTTCAGTGTTTCAACTGAAATGTAGCTACAATAACATGTCACAATGACTTCAATAAACATCAATACACAACAGTTCACCCCAATAGTTAAAACATATTCTTATGCTCTTTCTAAGAAGGGGTCAGTAATCCATCACTTTCAAAATCGCATTAGTTCAATTCACCTAAACGCCACACTCAAAATGAATAAAACAAAACAGAAAACTTGATATATCATTTTTGTCTTTTATTTTAAAAAATGCATACAATCAACAAACACAATTCAGTTTCAGACAGAAACTTAAATAAATCAACACATGAAATAAGAGCTCATCACCCCCTGATGTATTTGTGAAACCATATTGTAGCAGTTAACAGTGCAAGTCTTCAGTAAGAAAATGCATGGGGATGTGTAGGCTGATCCCGAGCCATACAGTCCTAATATGGCTTCATTGTATCAATTAGCCTTTCAGGTACATATCTTTATTATAGCCTGTTACATCATAACATCTTATTCTTATATAGTCGTTGCAGAAAGCTATAAGAAGTACTTAGACAAAAATATGTTTTCACAGTATCGTTAGGCAGAGCCTTTTCTTAAATACAGAAGAGGCCTAGGCCTACTGAGGCTAAATTGGGCAACCAAAAAACTGATGCGACTTCGAATATTTGGGGAAAACTGCATGATTCTAAAGAAATTTCCAATTGTGAAGATGCCTTTTGTTAGCCCCCTGTATACAAAGAAAAAAATAGAATAGGAAACAATTTTTATCAAGCTTTTCAACCCAAATTATCACTATAGTCAAATACATATTATTGCCATATTTGTCAGAAACTGTAATGAAAAAAGGAAATCACTTCTTCAAATAATGTTTTCCTTTTGCCAAAATAACTTGATAAATTCACTGCTGTTAAGTGCCAAAATGAACATGTTATATGAATTAAATGGTTCATCAGCTCCTGAATTAAACTTAAACTTAAAAAGAGTTCTCAATGGAATTAAAATATTACTATCAAAACACATTTGTTGCTAAAAAACTTTCTTAGAGGATTATTTTGCTATTAGCAAAAATTGTTTCTTCAACTGTCTACATTTGCCATGCTTCTATCAATTGAACAAATCAAATATTTCAAAGCACTGGCCATGAAGAGCACAAGCATGAGACACACGGTTCAGGTTGTTAATCTGATACATCATTGTGTATAACTGTATTAGACATGGTGCAATGAAGTTCCCTTGCCACTTGATGGCAACTTTGTTTAACTCCGGGTCACATTCATATACACAATCACTATCTTCTGAACACTGTTTTTCTCCCCTATCTTTAACCACTGATCCAGTTAGTTTAATTTCTCCTATCCATAAAATGTCTTAATTCTGGATTGGTAAATAAACAATAAATGGCTGCCAATGAAAATCCCACCCCTGCTCCCCGCAACATCTTTACAGGTCCCCCTGAAAAATACAACATGAACATTTCTAAAACTTAACGGTCCTATTTTCAGTTTTCTAATCACAGAGCAATCACTTAACCCTTATAGTGCTGGGTAAATTTCAAAAAATATATTTTTGTGTTGTCTGCTTTCCAAAACCTTAAATATCTGCTATATGTTGTTGAGGAATGTTGCTCAGAGTAGCAAACAGGTTAGATCACAGGCCAGCCGCCAATTAACTATTTAAATATTTTTTTTATATCTATATGGGGCTTAACTCCATGTCAACTATTTTTAGTTCTGTTACGGCTTTCCTGGATTCATCAGGCCACAATAAAGATATTGTTAAGTTGACTTTTACCAACCCTTGATTTTACAGGTGGGTAGATAGGTTCAAAATATTTTACATTTCATTTGAGAAATTATATTTTTAATACACTGATAGTGCATGTACTTTTAAAACATTCAAAAAATGGAATTTAAGAAAATAGAAATTGCAACAGACTTTTAGGGGAAGGAGGGTTAAATGTGGGTTGGAGGTTAAAGGCCAAACAAACTTTAATTTTATCTTAGGTGTTAGTTCTAGGCTCGGGCTCTGACATGTCTTTCCAGGGCCACATCTACCAAACCAGAAGAAACAGTAGGGGCCTGATTCCATGGTTTCTGAGTTTTGAAACAAACAACACAACGACTGGTCAACACAGGACTCCTAAATAGGTGACAAAATGTTAAAATGGGAAGACACTGCTCTTACCTGATAAACTATACATAGTCCCTGTGCCAGCCCCAGCAACCAGTGTATTTAAACTGTCATCTGAACCACGTAACAATGAGGTAGCAACACCAAATATACTGTACCAGAGTCCTAAAAATTATCAATACGAACCAATCAAGTTTTGATTTAACTTTAAAAGCTCTAACATAACATAGCATGAGTTTTGAATACAGACTTGAACATCACTAATGGACTATGTTCATTCTTCATCATAAAATATCAACAATTATGACCATATAAGCATACAATTTTACATCTTATCATAATTATCTAATACTCTGATCTTAAATTCATTGGTGATCAAGAAAGACCCCTTTTAGAGAATCACCCTACAGAAATAGATCATGCCTTTAAGAGAACAATCGAAAGTTTGATAAGTAATTCGGACACTTTTCCCAAGAGAGAATTGGACACTCAGGCCTGCTATTGTTAAGGAATACTCACGCCTGAAAATCATTACTTAAAGCCCCCATTTAAACATCCTCAATATGAGCAAAGAAGTAAAATTCAAAATCTCAAAGCCTGATATCAGGACCCGGCCTGAAAATTAGCAGGCCTGAAATTATCAAGCTGTGACTCAATCAAACATAAACTCCTAGAAAACAAGCTTTGATCCAAGCTTCCATTCTAAAAGTTTTCCTGATTTGTTATGATATATCAAGAATCAATGAGGTCATACTGGTCCAGAATTACAGACGTTTGTTTAACCATGTAGTGAGTTAGTCACAATTGGTTTTACTATAAAGATCTTGATTACTTTCACTACTATATTATTGCCAACTGCTGTTGCTTTCAGTTTTAACCAGTCACATATGTCAGGAAGGGGTGAACCCTTTCCCAAACAATAACGACATTTGACAACTTTGTTGCAGACGACTTTAGAAAACATTGTGGGAAAAAGAGAAATTGCTCGTGACAAGCAATTTTTCCTTTTCCCACAATGTTTTCTCCCAAAAGATTACTTTTCAATTTCATCACATTTTGAAATGTCGTCAGCAAACTCTTTCAATTTGGAACAGTCGAAGATTTGTTGTTTGGGAAAGGATCAGACTTAAAATTTAAAACAGACATGTATTATGCGACACCACTTATTGACTATATAAAGATAAATCTATTTTTAAGAGACAAATGAAAATCTGTTTTTGAAAACAAAACAAATACTGGTATATCTATATTCATCAATTGTCAGTCAAATATTATAAATGTTTGTTTTTTTATATATGGGTTTTACATCACATCAACATTATTTCAGTTATGTTGCTATGCTTGACTCTTAATGATGGAGGAAGACCCCATACTAAACTGCCCATAAGAGCTTGCCAAGGCGGGTAGAACCATCGGCATTCCGTAAGTCAGTCTGGAGACTGCCTCTTATGAAAATCGATATCCCTCTCAGGATTTGAACCCACGCGAGAGGGGCCATGTGATTTCAAGTTCTGTACTCTAAACACAAGGCCACTGAGGCCCCTTTTATAAATGTCTTGCAGAAGCTTTAACATGCATACTTCCTATAAAATGGGTCAAAATCGAAGAGCACAATTTGACTATTTATGTTGAGTATTGTTGTTAAATTTGAAATCAGATATGTAAGAAAATATCTTACCTATTACTCCAAATGTTTGTGCTGATGAGGCTCCATGTTTTGATATTATGTTGATCATTCTGTACAGTAGAAAAAAGTAAGAAATAAACGTACAAAGTCAAAGACATCTTTTTAAAAATTGCAACCTTTCATTAATCCACATTCTGTGCGAATACTGCTTATGTATCCAGGAAGCAGAATCCAGAGTGATTTTAATATCTAAGTCTAAGTTGTAAGAACTTGTTTCAAAATCGATGCAAAATAAATGAGTTTAAACTAAATCTTTTTGAAAACATAAATACTAGGCAACTACTGGATTTTACATAATTATTTGCAAAAGGAAAAGTTTTTGGAACCATTGTACATGGGAGGAAGTTTTGACGAGAACATAGCATTTGGGTCGAGCAATATTTCAAATTGTCTCTTTCCCATTGAATCATGTATATGGTAGAGTCTTTAAAATACAATTTAATCTTCAATCTAAATCTTAATTGTTCACAACATACTCTCTGAATTACTGCAAACCAAGAAGTGACCCGCTTAATAAGGAAACAGCTACACATTAATTGAAAAGAGAATCTTAAGAATTTCAAAAGTACACCTAGGAACAAAGCCCGCAACAACGCATAGGTAGTAAAATACATTTTGGATAAATTAAAGCATCAACACAATTACTTACTGTGTTTGTCGGGCTTTCCCAAGTAGATCCTTAGTTTCTATTCGACTTCTGTATATGCCATTTGCCCCTCCGAACATTCCTCCTATAAAACAAATGACAAAAATAGAAACCATCATTTAACATGCATCAAATAACTGCTTAACCCTCATGCACTGGAACTGAATCCATGCATATGCAAACAGGTTATATCCAGGCCAGCCACCAAGTTAATTGATTGCTGGCCTGATATCTAATTGGGTTTGCTACTCAGGGTATCTTTTCTCATCATCAAAATTGAGCAAATATTTAAGATTTTGGAAAGCATACGACACAAATATCTTTTTTTAAAGAAAATTGCCAAGCATTCTAGGGGATAAACATTACTACATACAAGACACATTCTTAGCTGACATTTTTGGAAAGCAATTTCAATAAAAACATATTCCCATAGTTTACATAGGTATCCTTCTATGGTAAGCAAGCAAACTGTTAACTCTTGCTTCCATGGAAACTTGTGACTTGGACCTATTTTTATTAAATTAACGATTAATAATTTTATATGAAATAATAAATGATTTATTCTTTGGCTGCTATTGTCAATAAATGGCTAAAGACAGTACACTACCAGTCAACAGTCTTTTTTTGCCCCTACGACACAAAATCATAGTTCTACTAGAAACTCTTGTTTTGCAAGAAGAGTGACAATGTTAATATAACCTTTTCTTTGTTTGACATACCTGCAAGAATAGATCCACCTATTTGTGCAAACGCCATTTCAAATCGTCCGCGCTGATGACCTGATCCCTCTGGTAGTATATACTGGTCTTGATCCTGTAACAAAACAAACACATTTAACCCTTATTGTGCTAGAACTGACTTCATGCTTATGCAAACAGGTTAGATTCAGGCCAGCAGGCAAGTAATCTGACGACTGGCCTGTGATCTTACCTGTTTTCTACTCTGAGTATCTTTCTTCAACATTTACCATCAGTATGCATAGCTGTATATATATAGCTATGTCATGCTGAGCGTAGATGCTGAGCGTAGATGAATCTGTTAATAACATTTACTTTATTACTAATTTTTGTATGTGCAAATTGTACTATTGTATCATTATGTTGTTCAAATCACTGTTAAAGTGGAACTAAATAAATAAATTACCACAATTGTATGGACAAATGCAGAAAATTATTTGGCATTTAGTCAATTTATGGACAAAATCAGATTCTGCCACCCCTGTACCATATCAAAAGAGCAAATCAATTTTATAATCTGAATATAGTCTTTTAGATGTTTCTTTCTAATTCTGTCCTAATTCATTTTGACAAGTCACTATATGAGTTCACATGAGATCAAAGGTTAAAGACACACCTGTTGAAGAAGTCTGGGATCTAGGTTAAGATACGGATTGATTAAACCACCAGCTCCACCACTTACTGAAATAAGAAGAAAATCTTTTAATAAATCTGAAAAAAAATATGATGATTCTTGAAACAATTTCTCTTTAGGTGGTTTAGCATAGTTTTGTTTATAACACATTGGTTGACTTACTAGTAGTACCTATATATATATATATATATATATCAACAAGTATAGAGGTAAAAGGCAAGTCTTAGGGGCTTAGGAATGTTTCTCAACATGTCAGATGTCTTTTGACAGACACACATGTTACTTTCCCCACCCACCTTTTCAACACAAGTCACTGAAGGACACGCTTGTTTCGTTGAAATATGAAAGAAATTAAGAGAAATGTCATCAATGTGAGTTAACACTTACCAGGAATATTTAAGTCTGGATCACTTGATTTCCCCAAAATGCCACCAAACATTGATTTGTTGTTATTATCCATGGTTTTATTTATCTTACGCAAGAAAGTTGCACGGCGAATATAACAGGAAGTTTACTTGAGGCATGCGCATTAACAAACTCCACGTGTTCCGGTTAATTTTGGAAAATCCCACATAAACAAAACATTGCCACTGGAATGACCACGAGCCACGCTTAATCTAAAGCGAATTCGTATCATTTGACCCCACCGATAATTAGAGAGGTGAGGTATTTTTCGTTTTATATTCAAAAAGTGTGTCGTTATGGCTTTTAATGGCGTAGAAGATTCATGTTTCAAAACTCGAATTCAAGCCATTTAACCAAAAACACGTGTAATTGGCCTGACTAGTACCAATAATGAAGGTTGAGCTAGTAATGGATCAAAATTATGACCAAAACTTCTAATTGTGTTAAATCTCGATCCACGGCAGTATAATGACCAAAACCTGGCTATATTATAATTATTGTGTTAAATCTCGATCCACGGCACTATGATGACGAAAACCTGGGTATATAATTCGGTAATGTAACGATTCGCCACAATAACGACTCGCCACAATAACGACTCGCCACAAATGATAACGATTCGCCACAAGGCAATTAACGGTTCGCCACAAACCAATAACGATTCGCCACAGTTTTGAAATGTTCTAATAAACGGCCAATTAACGCGTCGTGAAACTTGAAAACGGCGATGATTGTGCAATGATAATAGCTCAACCGAATTTAACTGTTGTTGTATTTTATAATAACAGGTACGGATTAAGCTAAAACAGTCTATTATAAGAGAATATCTAACTACAGGGAAAACACGAATAAGCAATGTATTTATTTCATTTTATCAAACATACAATCACACAAACTTGGAAAAATAAAAGTCTTTAAACATTCAATCAACATCACTTATCTATTAATTAAGGAACATGATTAACACTGTCATATTATCTATTCTTTATGTACAATGATTAAAGCCACACCGAATCCATCGATAATTGTGATATTTTTCACACCTTTGACGGGACGACTTTTCTAAGGACTATATACAAATAATATTCGTTATTTATATGAACAAGGAAAGACAATAAAATAAAGATTTTCGATTTGAAAGATGATTGTTAATTGATATCAACAACATTTACTAAAATACAACACATATCTATAAACTGTGGTGAATCGTTATCAATGTGTGGCGAATCGTTATCAATCTGTGGTGAATCGTTATATGAACTTGTGGCGAATCGTTAGTGGCGAGTCGTTATTGTGGCGAATCGTTACATATTCTATAATTCATATTGTGTTAAATCTCGATCCACGGCACAATGATGAGCCCATTTACGTCACCAGGCCACTTTAAGGTTGTGTTAAAACTGAATCCGCTTTGTATATTCATGTGATCCATTACTAAATCGTCGAATAATGAACCGTGAACGAAGCTTTTTTCAACATTTGGCCATTTATTGTCAATAAAGCAATAGCCTTCGAGATACCAGAAATCCGGACTGATGAACTGACTAAAAAATAATTGATTTTTACAATCATTGGGACTAAACCAAAGATCTATAATCTCCCAAGTTGCTTATATTTGATGTTTTTGGTAATCGAGTTAGAAGTCTTTGTGCTTGTGCGAACAGGAAGTACAGAGAAAGTTATACATCTGGCAATATCTCTCGTCACTTCAAACATTTGAACAATTCATTATATATATGGTGGACGGTGCGTCAAAATCTTTGTCACAGCGTTTGAACATCGGTGATTAATTCCTCTTCAATTGATCCCTACATGTAATATGTCATTATTCCGCATATTTACTTGTCTTTTCTTGTCTTATCAATTGACTTTGAATGGTCATTTTGTGCTTTAAAGGTGAAATCATAATTTGGTAAAGTCCACCACTATTTTTATCCTTCGAAATTTTGACTTCAGATTGCCCCATCAAAAAATAAAAGTCAATCTTCATATCAAATTATTATGACTAACTTTTGGACCAGAGGTCTGAGGGGAAACATTGGCATTTTTTTTATCGCAAAGTGCCTCTAAGCTGTATCACAGAACTTTACAGCTTGGATCATCCGAGTTGTGACAAGAGCTGTTTAATGTTTCTGAAGACACATTTGATGATGGTATCTCAAAATGCCATCTCTTATTTTAAGTAAACTTTCATGTTTATGTGAATATCCATGTGTTCTATATATTATTTTTTTTACGGTTATAAACACATTGGAAAGTTGCAAATAATCTATGTTTATGTTACAACAATAGATATCTATGCTTTTATTTGATCAGTAGAAGACAATTTACTTTAACCCTTTCCCAAACAATAACGACATTTGACCACTTTGTTGCAAACAACTTAAGAAAACATTGTGGGAAAAGGAGTAATCGCTCGTAACAAGCAATTTCTCCTTTTCCCACAATGTTTTCTGCCCTATCCGAAGATTATTTTCCAATTTCATCACATTTTGAAATGTCATCTGCAAACTCTTTCAATTTGGGACTGTCGAAAATTTGTTGTTTGGTAAAGGGTTAAAAAGTTCAAATTCCCATCTGTGTACTTTTAAGTTACTTGGAAGAAATTATCATCTTTGACATTTATGATATTGACATCAGTATAGGACAAACACAACAGTTCCTTTCCTTTCATAGTCTGTCCATGTTAGAAGTGATTTATAACTACAAATTATTATTTTGCGAAGTTGCTAAATGTGTGAGAGTTGAATGTTGTAATTATTTGGATATAAGGAAGATATTTTGGCTTATCTTTTAAAAGATTCTTAACTTATTTACAATTGTCAACCTCCTTGCATCAACTCATGCAGAAACTTCTTTTATTATAACTTGGCTTTACAAGAAATCTTCTTTTACTTTACAGGTCTTACAATTGAATTGTCATTGGAAATGGAAAGCGAGAAAAATCATAGTGAAAGAAAAGAGAATGGTACAAGCCATGAAGATTTTCAACTGACTGCCACTAATATGGATCCAGAAAACAAAAGTATTGAAGTCATTTCTGCACATCAGGACGGTAATGAGGCAGAGGTACCAACTTGTATAGAAATGTCTAGTGCAAATTCTGTAGAGGATAAAATAATGACAAATGATGATTCACTTACTAAATCATGTGATACAGACACAGTTTTAAATGATGATAAACATGTTGACACTTCCGATGAAGGTCTACCAGTGATCAGTCAATCTACAGTAGATGATTTGGTGGATTCAAAGGTTCCCAATGCAGATACAAATGATGAAAATGCATCAGCATCTTTGAGCAGTCAATCCCTAGAAGATACCGATATGGATTGTAAAACATCAGTGGATGCCACACCATCTTCAGGCCAACTAGAAGAAACCTGTGTTAGTACAAAAGATGATATGCCAGCTCCAGTGGGCGATGAACAGCCTGGGGTGGCTGATATGGAGTATAGGTCAGCTGGAGATGCAAAGCCAGCACTAGTTGATGATTCGGGAGATGATGAATCTGATGGTAGCACTGATGATGATACAAATCAAGATGCAGAGAAAGTCATTGAGAAGTATGTTCAAATGCCATTAATGTCAACTAATGACACAAAGAAGCATTTCAGTCTGTGTTGTTACTTTTGCAAGTCTGCCAATTTTCAGGCCTGGTCCTGAGATTTTAAATTTTCCTTCTTTTTTCATATTGAAGATGTTTGAATTGAGGCATTCCTTAACAATAGCAGGCCTGTTAATTTTACTAGAAATTTTTGTTAATTTAGAGATAGATGGAGATCTTAAGACCTTTGACTAAACAACTTTTATGGTAACATTACTATAGGGTCTAGACACGAAATACAAAACATTTTAGGAGATTAATTTCTGTAGACTTGTGGTTTGAGTATAGAACTAGGAATCACATGACGTTTTTGGGCAAGTTCAAATCCTGGTACCTGTTTTTGGATTTTCTTGAGAGGTAGTCTTTTGACTGCTTATTAGAAGGCTGATGGTTCATCTTGACCGGCCCTCATGGACAGATAAATAAGGGTGTCTATTCCTGATGAGAGTGACATTGTAGTTTAACCCTTTCCCAAACAATAACGACATTTGACGACTTTGTTGCATACGACTTTAGAAAATATTGTGGGGAAAGGAGAAATTGCTCGTTACAACCAATTTTTCCTTTTCCCACAAGGTTTTCTGCTCTTTCTGAAGAATATTGTTCAATTTCATCACATCTTGAAATGTTTTCTGCAAACCCTTTCAATTTGGGACAGTCGAAAATTTGTTGTTTGGGAAAGAGTTAAGGGTAAAGTTGTTGACAAGATGCCAGGCCATTAAACAAACAGACAAGATGTCTTAAGAGCTATATCTAGGAATTTCTATTTTTATAATGCCCTAGTTTCCTATCATTTCATAATGACGGTTTAATCCTTTGTAAAATGTTTCGTAGGTAGTCTTCATGTACAAGTCTAGGGAATGTTCCTTTTCTAAGTGAAAATAA
This sequence comes from Cerastoderma edule, assembly GCA_947846245.1. Taxonomy (NCBI): domain Eukaryota; kingdom Metazoa; phylum Mollusca; class Bivalvia; order Cardiida; family Cardiidae; genus Cerastoderma; species Cerastoderma edule. The sequence continues at coordinate 36,072,049 of OX401406.1, forward strand.
GATAAATGATGATAAGCCTTAAATTACTTTTGTATTCTATGAATTGAAACCCAATCTTATTACTGCATCCAATTAGAATCATTTGTACTGTTAGACTATAAAGCTTTGATGTGCGCTAACTGACTATAATGAATTGATAACATAAAACATTTAAGGGCTCTTATTTATCTTTTACAGAACATTGACATCTGAAAGAGATTTTTCACCAGAAAGGAAAGTTAAGCTCAACAGGCATGGGTTTGAGGATGTTAGAACCAAAGGGGAAATCCTACCAGAGGTAACTTCTAGTTTGACTAGAAAGGTCTTTTTGCCATACCGAATTTGAAGATTTTGTCTTGTATTTATATCTAGAACACATCAATGGTTCAGTGCAAATCTATAGTAAGTATTTTCACATTTGTAAAACATTTATGTTAGATGCATTGAACCCTCAACATGTTACATGTGACTCTGAAGGAAATTTACATTTTCCTCCTATGGTGCATCTATCATCAATTATTTCAACCAGAATATGATTTTCTTTATAAATCATGCTTTTACACTAACATTCTACTCAAAGCCTGGTTGTGTTTGGCCTTTGATTAAGCTGGATCTTCAAATTTGTTTGTAATGTATTTCTATTTGTGTTTCAGGAGTTACCTCCCCTTGAAGAGTTAACAATAACTGTGGATGAGACGGTCGAGATGGTGAAAGTGGGGACTGTGGCGAGTGTGGTTGGTGTTTTAGGTAAGTAGGTTCTAGTTTCTAAATACCTTCAAACCATTTACTAACTTTGCTCAACTCAAGTTTAAAAGTTTGCACATGTGATTTAACATTGATTTGAATTTGCTCTCCTTCTATGATAGAATATATAGTATTGAAATATGTAGTTCATTGAATATTAAGAGCAAATTACCTGCTGTATGTATAAAGTCAAAAGACAGTTTGGTTAATGGTAAACCTATTTGCCAAATGGGTTTATGATGAGACTGGATTATATTTAAGCATTTTTAAAAGGGTCATACATTTTTACTATTGACAAAAAGTGGGGTTTCAAAGAAATTGGAAATAATGTGATTATTGTGACGCAATGAGAAGTCTCATATGTCACAGGCTGTTTATTGTTTCATTTAAGAAATAATGCCTTAATAACCCTTTCTTTCATATGATGAGAATTTAAACACATGTATAGCAGAAGACTTAGGGAACAATTGTTGTGAAAAGAGATGTGACTTCTGATTTAAAGTAGTTTTTTCATTTGCCACAATTTTTTCTTCACAAAATCATAGAAATACTTTCCTTTTAGTTCCTTTATGCTGGTTACTTTTGAAATTAGACCAGTTTTATGATCTTATAAGTATGAATTGGTTAGTTTCGTCCTTAGTCAACTGGATGCTAAAAGACTTTTAAGTGTACTTAGGGCATCTTTGAAAGTAGCCATCATTTGTAATGCTACCATTGCAGAAGATTTAATGTGTGATGTGTTATTGTCATTTAGTCATGTGGTTTCAAGCTTTAGCAGAAATGGCATTACTTGTACTTCAAGACTTTGTTCTGCTTTCAGTGGTAGTGAAGTCAGAAGAAAATGTCCCACCATTAAATGATGATACTATTCTGTTTGTCGAGGGCCACAAAGTCATGGGACAGGTAATATATATTCCATACAATAAGATCTCTTCTCTTCCTGACTCAATGTTTTTGAGATGTGACATGAAAGTGAATTAAAATTGAAACCATACAAAGTATAACCAACAATATCACCACAATATTTTCAATCCAATTCAAATGTTCATTAATTTCTCATATGGCATGATTTACATTATATGAACAATTTCCTCTTTCCCAAATTTTATTTGTATGCATCTGTACAGGCGTGTGCAATCTGGTATTGGTTCTTGACAAAGCTTTTGAGGATTTTCTTACAGTCAGTCTTGTTTTAAGCAAACATGGTTTAGGTAAACAGAAACATTATGTAGTAGATCACTAGCAGCTTTACACAGGCACCAGTCATACAGAAAGCTCCACTTTCTCCTAAATAACAATTCAATAACTGTTTTTAAAAGACTGGCCAATTAAAACAAGATGGACTGTAACTACTGCAGAATGTTCTCTGGGATAAAAAAGAAAAATAAGTTGTTACAGTCATTTCATCTTTTTGTAACATTGTTTTCTACCCATATTTATGAAGAAAATGGAGGTAACAAACAGAGTGTCTTAACCCTTTCCAAAAATATAACGACATTGGACCACTTTGTTGCAGGCAACTTTAGAAAACATTGTGGGAAAAGGAGAATTTGTTCGCAACGTGCAATTTTTCTGTTTCCCTCAAGGTTTTCTGCTCTTTCTGAAGAATCTTGTTCAATTTCGTCACATTTTGAAATGTCGTCTGCAAACTTTCAATTAGGGACAGTAGAAAATTTGTTGTTTGGGAAAGGCTTAATATATTTTGATGTAATTTCTCTGTAGATTTTTGAAGTGTTTGGTCCTGTGCAGGCTCCCTGGTACTCCGTACGCTTCAATGATGCTGGTAATATCACAACCAAAGGGATTGAGCCGGGGACCAAAGTGTTCTGTGCCCCAAAGGAGGAATCATTCACCAAATTTGTTTTTGTGGATAGTTTGAAAAAGTAAGTACTGGTATATGGTCTTACTGGTATATGGTCTTTGTCTCAATCAAATACTAATTTAGGTATAGAACCTTATTTGAGAATTACATGATTTCAAGCTTTGCCTGATTTGTGAATTAGAAATTTAGCATTCAATGTAATTTGTATATTGTAGGAATGAAAATATTGCTGCAAAAGGTATACATAAGAGAAGTATAAATTTGTCCATTCTAAATATGTACAGCTTGCATATTAAGAAGCACCAGCTACTTGAGACAGGTTAATTCCATCCTTACGTTATAACAAGCATCATTGTAGAATTTCTCCAAGGATTGAGAATAACAAGACTATTTCTGTACAGGGTATTTGATTGTTAGCCAAGCAATGAATGATGATTGTGTAAAACGGTTGTTATCATTATTATTAGGCTACAATTATTATAATAAACAATGAACATGTATTTGTTATTTTAGAATGAAGGGGTCAGATGCCTCCTGGGAAGATAATAATGAGCCACCTGAAAAGGTAATTTCAACTATTAATTAACCTTTACAGTGCTGGAACCAACTTCATACTCATGCAAACAGGTTAGATCCAGGCCAGCTGCCAAGTAAATTAGCTGCTGGCCTGTGATCTAACCTGTTTGCTACTCTGAGTATCTTTCCTCAACAAAATTAAACAGATTGTTAAGGTTTTGGAAAGCAGACAACACAATAGTCTATTTTAAGAAAACTGCCCAGAATTCTTAGGGTTAAAGAAATTCCTTTATAAAAGAAAGTACTGCCCTGTATTTTCTACTTTTGGGATAGCCATTTAAATTGTCTCAATGTGATTCTAAGGAATAAAAGAATAGCGCATTGAAATAGGCTTTTTATACCTGTCTCATTTATAATAAATGTCGTCTTTCAACTGTTAAGGATCTTTCTTTAAATGTTTGATTTAAGAAAGTAAACACTTACATAGTTCCCTTAACCCATCATCCACTTCAAACAACTGTGGTGTCTCTTTTGAAAATGTAATGTGTAATTACTAAGTAATTAAAATATTTGTTTTTTAAATCATTGTGATAAAAAGAGAATGGTTTTTTATATGCTTTTTTGTCTCTATGAATAAATCTTCTGTTACAGATGTTCAATATATGTTAGAAAGTTAATCATGTTCAAGAATTTTAGTAAAAGATGAAGACTGTTATGGTTATGCTTAACCCTTTACCAGACGCCAAATTTTTACTGTCCCAAATTGAAAGAGTTTGCAGATGACATTTCACAATTTGCTGAAATTGAAAAATAATCTACTGATTAGGCAGTTAAGATTGAGGGAAAAGGAGAAATTAATTGTTAAGAGCAATTCGAGGGCTAAATGTGAAAAAGTTCTAAGTGACATTTTTTGATAAAGTCACTTTTTTCTAAAAATCAATTTGTTAGATCCATCTACACATTCTATAAAAACATCAAGTTGATATAATCGTTAATAGCAAGGTAATTTGATATTGTTTAAAAAATACTAAGTGACAATGACCAAAATGTTCAATGCGAAAAAGTACCTAGTAATTATGAGTAGGGCTAAATCAAGTAGTTAGAACTTTTTCGCGCTAAACTTGTCATAACTAAAAGCTAAGTACTAAGTAACACTGTTTTGACTAAGTTTATCCATGATTTTTAAGTCATTTTGATAAAATATGATATCCTGCATTTTGCATACTGTGAAAATGTAGGTTTTGAGGGTAGAACAGTGCAGATTTGGGCATTTTTATTTACTTTAAAGAAGATCGCATTTATTTTTATTGTAGGGAGAATAGACTTTTTTTCAAAAAGTCATTTAATTGTTCTATACAACAGAAAATCATATTGATTTCAATTCAATAGGGAAATGCAACCATGTTAGATTTTTGTATGATGTTTCATTGGTATGATTTAAGGCCGTTTTCAACATTATTACAGTTATATCATGGTAGTTAGTGTATCTATCCATGCTCCTTACAATTTCTTGACAGTACAATATTCTTTCCAAGCAATATGATTATTTTTTATCATTGGTGAGAGACTGATTAATCATGTTGCAAGGACTTCATGAAATGTCTGATAGAATAATACCCATGCCAGCTATGAAACTCTTGATCCTTGTGTTTTAGGAATATTATGCATTTCCAAAAGCGATAAATAGTTCTCAGTGACTATTTTTGGTATTTATTTAAACTATTAAACAAAAGCTACCTTTTGATTTATTGGGATTATGAGAAAAGTTTACATAAATGCATATTTGATGTCACTTAGAACTTTTTCGCACTCAACATCTATTGGGAGTAGTGTAAATCCTAGTGCAAAAAAGTACCAAGTGACTACATTTTTTCCAATATCTCCCAAAAACTGAAAAGAATTAAAATTATTCAATTGAATATACATTTTAATCATTATTTTCAATAAACATTCAAAATATTAATGCAGTATTTTCAGTAATGAATAAATGATACAGTTTTTTGCCTCTCCTGTAAAATTTTGTAAAATGCACTTAGAACTTTTTCGCATTCACCCCTCGAATTTCTCCTTTGCATACAAACTTTTTGAGGTTCGTCTGCATCAAATAGTCAAATGTCATTAGTGTTTGGTTATGCTTTAGTTGGTCCCTCTTGTCAGAAAATTACCCACTTCCAACCTGTTAAATTAACTTCTATAAGTATAAAGGTCTTTTGATGCACTTGCAGCAAATAAATAATGAAACAATTATTTAAAGAATTCAGGAATTAATTTATCCTTTGTAGTATTGGTTTTTATATATGTCACAAAGTAAATGTCATTTCTTTAACTTCAAACTTGCTGTCTGCTAAGGACCTACACCTTTCATTTTTGACTATGCACATAATTGCTTTCGAGGGATAATTTAAGGTTACATGATATACTTTAAAATACAAAATTATGATACCCTGCTTTACTTTTAACAGCATTTAGACTATTCCGATGATGAGCAGGAGAAGAGGGCAAAGGCTAAAAGGAAAAATAAGAACAAAGTTATAGAAATAGACGTGGATGATATAACTTCGGCCAATGTACAGAAGAAGAATAGAAAAAATGCACAGAACTGGGCAACTAGAGGTATGGTACTCCTTTGTATATTGGCAATGTCACTGTATCTCGTCCTGTAGCATGTTTCATTTGGTTGGAACTCAAGGGTTGTATTTCAAACCCATGACTATGCTTAACCCTTTACCAAACGCCAAATTTTCGACTGTCCCAAATTGAAAGAGCTTGCAGACGACATTTCAAAATGTGATGCAATAGAAATTAGTCTTCTGATAGGGCAGAAAGCATTGTGGGAAAAGGAGAAATTGATTGTTAAGAGCAATTTCCCCTATTCCCACAATGTTTTCCAGAGTTGTCTTAAACAAACTGGTCAAATCTCGTTATTGTTTGGTAATGTGTTAAACCTTTTAATGGCATTTAATGTATTCAATGTGACTTGATTCAAGAGTCATTGACTTGGAAATAGAGCTGTCTGGTACTGGTGAGAAGTATCTACCTAATGGAGTTGTGCCCTTTAAGTGTAGGATCCAATGCAAGACTGTAGTAAGCTCTTCACAAACATAAAGCGCTTTCTACAGTCTTGCACTGAACCCTCAAGGTGATGTGGAATCTTTAGACTTGTTTATTTTTAGCTGAACAAGATAGAGATCTTTTTATAATGTTTTTTTTAAATATATTTAAGGTGTCTTTGGTCAGAAATAAGAACTTATGTTTAAGAGCATTAAAGGGTGAAACATGGATATCTTTACTTTGTTATGAAGCACAAAAACACAATAGAGTAATTATTGTTACATTGATTTTCATTAGGAATCATCAGTCAATGCAAGAATATGTAAACCTATTTTCCCATAAAGAACTTTGTGATTGATCCAAGTTTGAAAATCCAGCAGGTGGTGATAATATTTGTAAAAGAAATAATCTTTTTTTGTGATTAATAAAGCATTGTTCCACAAGGCAAACTTGCTTACTATGATCAAATACTGCTTGTGTCACAAGGGTTTCTTAAGAAATCTGATTAAAATTTGTCCAAAAGGGTTGTTATGTTGGGGAAAGAAAGAAGTTTGACATTACATAGATTCTTATAAATGTTCGATATAGAGATTATGGTAAATAATACACCAGTCTTCCTGATGGCATGCCTAGAGAAGTCAGGATGTAATTTATTTATTTATGCAAAATTCTTTGTTTCCACTTAATAGTGTCCTTATTTAGCAAGAATCATCCCACATTTGTCATCAAGCAGATTAAGTGCTTGCCTTCTGTTAATTACAGTTGGGTAGGTTGAGTATCAGTGCTAGGCTTACTGTTTGCATTCCTCAGGGTTCTCTAGTTGAATAATTACGGAAAACAATGAACTGTATAAGTACTTTTATTCGCGGTCGGTCCGCCAGCGTGAATTTTCAACACTGCTAATAAAAGCCTCATCAATTTAATTCTGTGTGCCATGCCAGGTCACCATTTTACCTGGATGTCACTCTGTTATCCCTTCCACCATGTATTGTTACGTTATGCACAGTTATTGTATTTGATTTTGTAGATGAATACATATCAATTTTGTTGTTTTCTTTTATTTCGAAATTTACATCACCGATTGCAAGGTAAGATTTGATGAAAAATTGATCTGAATATAAGACAAATATCACATTTTACACACCTAACAATATCTCCGGGATCACAAAATTAATCTGTTAATTGTTATACCCTTGTCAGACAATGCCCGAGGCGTGTATCAATTGGGATTTAATTGCAAACAAATCAGCATGCTTGGTTGAGAAGTACACATGACAAGCTTGTTCCGCGAACTGATTTCTGTTATGAGTATCAATTAAACATTTGTTACCCTTATCAATCATTTACGTTGACTTAAAGAGAGACAAATAAAGAAAACACATCAATCATTTACGTTGACTTAAAGAGAGACAAATAAAGAAAACACATTTTATTAAAAAGAAATTCAGTCAAACAATGTATTCAATTAATTATTAATTAATTAATTATTAATCATGTATTTTTTACAATCATTTGATTCTCATGTCGATCACAAAACAGTGATCCTTGCTGTAAAATAAGAACAGGTATTTCGAAGTAGTTGATATGGACGATCTTTGGTGATGGGGTTTTAATTTCGCGGTACCTTCAACCACCGTGAAATCTAAACCCCGCGAATTTAGGAATCCTTAAAAAACGCAAAATATTGGCACCACGAATATAATGCGCTATACAGTAACAAAATCAGCAACGTCTGTGATAACCAAGCAATTCTCTAGGTTTTTTTTTATTTATTTATACTCCATAACAATGTTGTCTAATTTTGAAATGATTTTACATAATTTCAAGCCTATGACTACTTGTATCGTGTATGATTACAGGTGAATGTATTCCAAGCAACAGTAATACTCAAGATGAGCGAAGGGGGAGAAATCCTTTCCGTGGACAGCAGGGAAATAACTTTAACAGTACAGCAGATAATTATTGTCAAAGACCAAGTCGACCAAGAATGGACATTCAACAGAAGATTGGCTATCAAAACTGGCCGCCATCAAGTAGACACTGCTGGCCCCCTGCAAACAACCGCGGGCAGCAGGGACCACCACCAAGGTTTGGCGGGCCACCAAATTTTCAAAATCAACAAGGGTTTGAGAATGATATCCGTCAGCCCTTTGGTAGGGGTAATAGTGGACCTAATAGAGGCAATTATAATGGACCGTACAATAGAGGTAACAATGGCCCCTTTAATGGCGTTAACAATAGTAGCCCCTTTAATGGAGGTAATAATGGCCCCTTTAATGGAGGTAACAATAGTGGATCTTTTAATGGCAGTAACAATAGTGGACCATTTAATGGTGGAAATAATGCACCCTTTAATGGAGGTAACAATAGTGGATCTTTTAATGGAGGTAACAATAGTGGATCCTTCAATGGAGGAAATAATGGACCATTTAGTGGAGGTAACAATAGTGGACCCTTTAATGGAGGTAATAATGGACCCTTTAATGGAGGTAATAATTGTGGGCCCTTTAACGGGGGTAATGATGGACCCTTTAATGGAGGCAATAGTGTTGGACCCTTTAATGGAGGGAACAAAAGTGGACCTTTCAATGGTGGTAACAGTAGTGGACCCTTTAATGGAGGCAAAAATGGATCATTTAATTTAGGTAACAATGGACCCTTTAATGGCAGTAATAATGGACCATTTAGTGGAGGTAATAACAGTGGACCCTTTAATGGAGGTAACAATGGACCCTTTAATGGAGGTAATAATGGACCATTTAGTGGAGGTAATAACAGTGGACCCTTTAATGGAGGTAACAATGGACCCTTTAATGGAGGTAATAATGGACCATTCAATGGGGGAAACAATGGTGGACAATTCAATGGGGGAAACAATAATGGACCCTTTAATGGAGGTAAAAATAATGGACCCTTCAATGGGGGAAACAATGGACCCTCTAATGGGGGCAACAATGTACCCTTTAATGGGTGTAACAATAATGGACCCTTCAATGGGGGTAATAATGGTGGGCCCTTTAATGGGGCTAATAATGGTGGACAATTCAATATTGGGAACAATAATGGACCCTTTACTGTTGGACAGAATGAACCAGTCTCTGGAGGATTTAATGGGCCACCTAATAGAGATGGAAATGGAATGCCAAACGGGAACAGTCAGAGACAATTCAATTCGACTAACAGAGGCCAGATTGGGTCATTCAATAATGGATCTTCCACTTCCAATGGGAATTTCAACAGTGGAAATGGCCAGCCTCAAAATAACCCCAATCAAGTTAATCAACAGCACATTGGTGCTATGAATTACAATATGCTGCCTGGTTCAGGGAAAGTTCAACCACAAGCCAACCAGCAGAGATTTGAGGGGCAGCCATCCCAAGGTCAATTTCAACAGAATGTTGGCACATCTTCCAGACCTAACCAGGTTAGGGTACATGGATTAAACCCAGGGATGCCCTTAAATAATAATGCATCTAACCAGCAGCCTCCCACCGCTGATAAATACGACCACATTAATCTGGGTGGTGGTCAGGTTGGCCCATATAGACCTGGGCCACAGAATAGTCAGAATACAAATGTCCAGCAAACCAACCAAGGTATTCCAGGGACAATGAATGCTAATTTCCAAAATGGGTCTGGAAACACAGGGGCTCCATTGAACAATTCAAATAACAACCAAAACATTTCACAAAACAGGGCTACAACAGGACCACCCTATCCAACAAATAGTATGAACAATACAAGTTATATGAACCCCAACTTTGTGAATACTTCAAACAATGGACCTGCAAATTTTATTGATCCTAGATTCATTCAAGGAAATTGAATATAGTTGGATAAAGGTATTCTTTAATGTATGTAAATATTCTGTTATCAACAAAACCAGAGCCAACAGTCCATACTTAAAAGATTTGCTGCATTTATAAATATGTTAAGGAAAGAAATTGTGGCAAATAGTTCAAACTGTCCAACATTTCTCTTAGCTACATCAGTTCAGTGCTACAAGATGGCTTTTGCAAAGTCATCCAGATATTCAATTAAGGCCTTATTTGAATTTCTGGTTGTCAATTCTGTGCAAATATTTTGTAGAGAATAAACAGATTGTTTCTATAGTAATTTCGTAGTAATTGTCATTTTGAACAGTCAAGACTTAATTGTCAGATAAAACTTGTAATTATGTATTACTCGGTCTTACCTGTGCATAGGCTCTCAAAGGGATTTAGTAATAGAAATTAAGTTGGGGAAAAACTGTTGTACTCTTTCTTTAAAAAAAAAAAACCCAGACTGTTTAAGCTTTTCAATTCATTTGTACAGACAAGTCTGATTTAAGCAAACATTTTATGGCCAACTTTTTATTCAAGGCTAGAAATTATCAATATCTCATTATCTATTGTACATGAAATAGAAAGGCACTTGTAAATGATAAAAAAAGTATATAAATTCTGGTTATTGCTGCTTGTATTCACTGTAAAATGTACATTTTAAGTCAAGTGGGTAACTCATTTACACAGACAATTAGCTGTACAAAACAATAAAGTTTTTTCATCTATAGGAAACAAAACGGTTATAACAAAAGTGACGTCACCAATTTGTTTATAGTGTAACAATTTTGTTTATATTAAAGTATATGTATAGCAGCAACACATTTCTTCTAAGTTGTGCAAATTTAAAGGTTTATATCATGTAAAGAGGTTTTATGCCTGAAAATTATTAGATTTTTTCTTTTTTTTCTTATGAAGTTATGTTAAAAGGCTAGAACTTCGATAACTCACACCTTTTATGATGAATAAATATTTTATCACAATTCCATATGCTGTTGTTGTAAATCATTGTCTGTATTACAGAAATGTCCATAGGGAAATCATTGATTGATAACCTGGTCGAAATTTGTGTATGACCTTTGAGGGAAACATTAACCTTTTAACCCTTAGAAAGCTCAGAAATGTTCTAAAAATAGATTTTTGTGTTGTCTGCTCTCTACATCTTTAAAATCTGCTTGATTTTGATGAGGAAAGATACTTAGAGAAGCAAACCAGTTAGATCACAGGCCAGTCATCAATTAACTTAGTGGCTGGCCTGGATCCAGCCTGTTTGCCGTAAGCCAAAATTCGGTTCCAGCACTATAATGGTTATTTTCCCTCTGTCTCCCGGTATTCAATTTGCATTTCTTCTGTAGGTACATGGAACAACATGCCTGATAAACAAGTCTGTGGAACTGATCTATCAATTGTACATACTTTTTGTCTGAAGTTTTGAGGGGTGAAGCCCCTGTTCAAGGACTATCATAAAATGTTTGATGGTAGTCCCTTTACCAAAACATCTGGGTGTAGAGAAGTGATCGAAACTAATGGGCTGAAATCTATTTTAAAGAATCGACCGTTTCCAAAAATCGGTTCAAGTTTAATCACTTCTCACCTTTGCGCATGGGTTCAAATCCTGGTCACAGCATTGGGATTTTCAGAGACAGTCTCCCAACTGACTTACCGAAGTATTTTGAGTTCGTTAACAACTTGTAAAATTTGTTTTTCAACACATATGTCACAAGTAAAGCTATTGTTGACCCTGAATGGATTGGGTATGAAGTATTTGTTATTCCTCTTTGCTGATGCAGCTCTCAACAAAATCGGAGTTCTATAGCAGTTGGCAGTTATCAAACCCAAATTGCCTGTGCAATCTTCAAGTTGCAGGTTAGAATAGGGTGTCTTTCCCAACAACGCTTCATCAGGACATAATCAGTTGCTGTTAAGATTGGAATACTGTATAGTCTCATATCCCTTAACCAAGCGCCATATTTTCGACTGTCCCAAATTGAAAGAGTGCAGAAGACATTTCAAAATGCGATGAAATTGAAAAATTAACTTCTGATAGGGCAATACATTGTGGTATAAGGAGAAATTGCTTGTTGGAGCAATTTCCCCTTTTCCCACAATGTTTTACAGAGTTGTCTGCAACAAACTGGTCAAATGCCGTTACTGTTTATAAGGGGCTAAGCCATTACCAAACAATAATGACATTTAACCGCTTTGTTGCAGACGATTCTGGGAAATGTGCGAAAAGGAGATTCCTCATAATGAGAAATTTTTCCTTTTCCAAATATGTCTTCTGTCCTACCAGACGATTATTTTCCAATTTCATCACATTTTGAAATGCCGTCGGATTGGTACAACCAAAAGTTTGGCATTTGGTAAAGGGTAAAACCAGCCAGTTGACAATCATGGATCCCATGGAGGACTTCATAAATGTAAGGAACACAGGAATATTATTGAAAGATATAAAACTCAGGCTATTGGCGGCAGACACGTGATCTAACCTGTTTGCTTCTCTGATCATCATTCCTCATCAAAATTTAGCAGATATCAAAGATTATGGAAAGGTAGACCACACATAGGTTAATTTTCGAAAATTACCCAGCATTCTATGGGTTAAGTCTGCCATAATATACAGTTGCTTTTAATCTGAACCTGCTTAATTTCCTGCATTATTGAATGTGATTTTGTTGTCAGACGAATAAGTAATACTATTTCAAGCCAGTCATTTGTATTGACAGAACCTAGTTTAGGTGAACAGCCTTCTAGAGGAATGTGATGCCAGACTCATAAGTCAAGGGTAAAGGACAAACATGATGCTTTTTCAAAATGGATGGTTGTATTTGTTGTTTGGGTTATATGTATTTGAACCATCAACCTTTCTGTAAAGTCTCGTAAAATTGTGTATGCACATCAATTTACTTCAAATTATGCTCGTAATGCGCGCTAAATAACCTTAGCTGTTGATGCGCCTTAAAACACTGTTCATTCGAATCACGCAACTCTCAATATAAAAAAAGAAAAACCTCATTCATACATTTTTAATACAATGTATTTCATCTCATACATCTTTTGTAAAACATATACAATGTAAGTTTGTTTTAAGTAACATGTACCATTAAACGTTTAACAACAAAATTAATGTACCAAAAATCATATCAAATGAACATTACACACTTACACCAGGTAAGATTTAATAAAAATGTCAATCAAAATTCTTTGAAATATATCCTTTAAGTGATTATTTCACATTGCGAGTTGAATCTTTGAAGGTAAAATGTTTTCTTCTCAATTAAAAAATGTAAATACTAATCTTTAAAGTTACACTTCATAGCAATTTATTACATAAAAAAAGCATACATGTATTATTTTGCAGATAAAGTTAGCTGTTGAAACAGTTTATTTTGTCAACAAAGATCTATTGCTTTGAGATGTCTTAATAATGCATTAAAAGCGCATCTGAGCTTGACTATGATATAACTTGACACTCTTTTTAAGTAACAATGGGGGTATTAGCAATCACAATATGTCAAATGCAAATGTCCCATCAAAGCACTAAAGAATGCTTCACTTTTTTTTTTTATGAAAATATTTGTTAAACCCTTAACCATATGCCATCTTTTCTACTGTCCCAAATTGAAAAAGTTTGCAGATGACATTTCAAAATGTTATGAAATTGAAAAACAATCTTCTGATAGGGCAGAAATCATTGTGGGAAAAGAGTAAGATTAATTTCTTCTTTTCCTAAATGCTTCCAGAGTCGCCTGCAACAAACTGGTCAAATGTCATTGTTTGGTAAAGGTTTAAATTTCAGATTGTTACTCACAGAATGAAATCTGTGAAATTGTCCTTTAAACCAGCAACCAAAGCAGTCTGATCATTGAATAAAGCTGAATCCCAAAACTATTGTATTGATTGTAGAAGAACATTGTTTTACTTAACTCTGATTTTGCCAGCAATGAAAATATAGTACAATGAATGCATATTGATTGAATTATTTTTTTGTCTGCTTTAACTTAAGACTGATTTCAAATAAATAAGCAGAAGTAGGCAAACAAATCGGGTTAAATAACACTTTCTTGGGCGAGTTTGGATCCCTATTAGCCACAATAAGTTCTGATTAAAAAGAATTTAATATATGGGGTTTGCAAACATTATAACTGCCATCTACAGTTGCTCTTAATTGGAACCCTTCAACCATTGAGAGGGGAGAATGTGTAACCAATATTAAAATGATCGCTCAGGTAATGAACTAAATAACCTACATGGATGCAAATCTAATGGTTTCTGTACCATCCTCCATCTCTCTTTCTCCAGCAAAGACATACAGAATTTATTGATACATAAAGCCATCTAAGCACATCAGTGCACAAGTTACCAGTCTAAAAACTACTCACAAAACTGACCATTCTCACAAGAAGCTTTAATGCAATATATTTTCATTAAACTAAATTGCTTTTCAAAGAATATACTATAGATAAAAAATACAAGCCAAGTACAATGTATTCCTCGTATTCTTCTCCACAATCATACTCATAATATTGTTAAGCATAATTCTGGTTAACACATATATCATTGGTATACCACAACAGAAAAACGGTTTCATACCACAGATACAGATATCTTGATAGCTTATTGAGGGTTCAATGGAAGACTAGCAATTTCTTCACTAATGTGGAGGACTTATCACAGTCTTGCAATAAACCCTATTTACCAAAGACGCAAATAACAAAATATTGACAATTGAAGACATACAAGTTTTTGTTAGAAACCATACCAAGATGATTAAGTTATACAAAATAAAAGTTGTCAATATCAATGTTTGCTCTTTTTATATGGGTTTTAAATCGCATCAACATGATTTCAGTTATGTAGCGATGCCTGACTCTTAATGATGGAGGAAGATGTCAACATTTGTTGTAGTAATTGTTTTATGAAAAAATGAACATCCATACATATATGAAGGACCTCTACACATCCTGGCCATGTTTCTTCCTTAAATGTTTCGTGTAAGGAGCTCCTTCTCGAACAACAATAGAACATATTTCACATGGCCTTCCTAAAGCTGCCAAGCCTTCATGTAACTTCCTGTGTTCCTTCAGCTGAAAATAAAGCAAAGCAGAAAGTAAGAATTCTTGTTGATTTGCATTTAACAGAATTTCAACACCTTTTCATACAAATCAAACCAGTCAGTGCAACTATAAAGACATAACGGTGACCAGCACTGCAAAACAATCTTTCCAAGCCAATGACTGTGTTTGAGGTATACAACAATAACTTAATGAGATAAAATTTCGAGAGTAATATTGGACAGTGAAGTGTTATATGCTTCTGTAATATGAAGATGCACACACAACTTTAAAATCAAAACCAGAGTTATGGGACTTTGTATGTGAATTCACAATTGCACAAAAATGACAAAATACGATCCCCAGGCAGGGTGATCAGGTGATCAATGTTTACAAAAAAAAAAGATAACAAATGACAGGTGCCCAGGAATAACCAGGTATCAATGCATTTTTTCAGCAGACTACCTTTGTCTTCCTCTATTTTATATTCATGCCATGTTCCGACGATCAATTTTCCGCAACCCAGAGAATGTTGTTTCCATTTTGCCATACTCTCAAGCCCTGCAGAGAATTTTGAGTCAAGAGATATGAATGACCTAAAATCATCACCTATTGACTGCGATTTCTCTATACATTGTTAGATGTAGTGCCGTTTTAAACCATGGGTTATCATAAACCTTCAGCACTGTAAAGTTGATGGTTGGTTCAGGGCGTAAAAAAAAAGTGGAAATTGAAAGTAATCTGCCGTAAAAAGTAAATATACATATGGTGCGGCTATTTTGTTATAACATTTTTTGTAAACATTGGTCAAGTGATCACCCAGCCACATCTCTATATAAAGCCTAGTACATACCTGTACATTCCATGCAGCAGCATAGGGACAGGCATCACATTGATAAGGCTTATGTCCTGTATGTGTTCTCATATGGGATGTCAATTGGGCAGGACGTACGCATGTGAAGTCACACAGATCACATTTCTGGTTATGCACTCCTGGAAAAGACAAGGAAATGGTATTGTGAGAGACCTTTTAAAAATGCTTCACTTTCCTCAGTCACATTTCTACAGGATAGTTTTTTTTGTCGCCTCAATTGCCAAGAGTCCCAGGCCTGCTAATTTTGGAAAAAGCCTGTGTAACTTATGAGTTTTTGTAACATGTGCATGATTTTGTAGAAATTTCCAATTGGGACGGTGTCTTGAATGGGCCCTGTGATGAAACATGCAGAGCGGTGCATTAGCATAAGTTGGGCAGTGCGTCACCAACAATTTTCCATGAGGCTTAATTGTAGATTTTCAACCTTTAGTACTGATAAAAGGATTGGATATGTCTTATATTAGTTTCTGTCAAAGTTATTAAATGACATTTTCTGGTCTGACATTTTTGTAAATGATAGACTTACTTTTAAAGGTTAAATTGATTTTGTTATGGAAATTAGAAAATAAAAATCTATACCTAAAAGCATGTGATTTAGAAGTTGTCATTCTGTACAAAAAAAAAAGCCATTCACGGTAAAAAAAAAACAACCTATCTACAATTTACAAAAAAAAATAACTACTTGAATGGAATAAAAACACCATTTCCCAGTGCGAAAAAAAAATAATTTCAAAATTAATGCAATAACATCCAAGGATGTGTTGCTAGAGGATTGGTTAACTTACCTTCATGTCTAGCCTGCATATGGCTTTCCAGACAAAATGGAGAGCTAGCAGAGTACTTGCAAAGTGAGCAAGGAAAGGGTCTCACATTATAATGTACCCTCCGCCGGTGATTTGCAAGACTGAACTTCTTCATTTCTTTCCCACATATATCACACTGAACAAACGGAGCAGAGATGTTTGGACAACGATGCCGAGACTTGGTAAGAGAGTATTGCCCACAGAGTGAGCACTGAGTCAATTTGTCTTTGTGGTTTTCCATATAGTGGTCTCTAAAATCTTTACTATTAAACTCTACTTTTTGTTCTCGTGTAGAGCATAATTTGCATTTTCGAGTTTTACTGTGATTCTTACTCTTATGCATATACATTTCAAACAAGCCTGAAGCTTGAAAATCACATTTTGGACAAGAAAAATCTCCATTTATATGATTTTCTAAGTGGGTTTCCATCTGTTTTTTGTCTTCTGTCCTAAATTTGTTACATTGTCCACACACCATCAGTTGAAATGATTTCTCCGAGTCTGCCTTACTTCTATTCTTCATCTCTATAGAGACTTGTTCCTGTATATAATACTTGTCTGTGTGTTCACTGAGTATCACAGTTATCCTACTTTTTTGTTGTTTAACTTTTTTGAGATGCCTTTCCTCTGCATCTTTGATATCATTTACCTTTTTCTGTTTTTTAGAACATTGTTTTTTCGCTTTTTTTACCAGTCTCTCCTCTGAATCTGAACCATCAGTTGACAAATCTTTTTTCTTAGAACTTTTAGGCAACTTTGTTTTGTAGGAAGGGTCTGGACAAAAATCTGGGTCAGAATCGGGGTCCTCATTTTGCTCGTCTCCATCTTGGCAATCATCAAGTTCTTCAGGATCATCAGTGGAAGCATCATCTAACATGTATTCTAAATCACTTTTATCTTCATCACTTAGGTCGCTTGGAGGCTGTAACTCATCTAGTTCAGCGTAGTTTATCCGAAAACCTTTAGACCGAATTCTTGAACTATGGGGTGTATTTTCTTCTGAGCCGTCTTCAAACTTAATTAATTTATGTCTCAATGGTGACTGTCTGCCTTCACTCATTTGTTTCGCAGCCATCCTTTTTTCTTTCTCTACTCTCTTTTGTTGTTTCACAACCAAATCAATTGTATCATTTAAAATGACTGAAATAATATCTTCTGTTTTGTTTCTTTGGGTAATTTGACTTGCTGCTAAATAATTATCAAGTTCATCAGCAGTACTTGTCGAGGAGCTATCATATACAGATTTATCATTGTCCATTAGATCCCTTTTGGTATCTAACTCATCTTGTTTAGCATAGTTTTCCTGATAACCTTCAGACCATAGTCTTAAACTATGGGTAACATTTTCCTTTGATCTGTTTTCAAACATGTTTTGTTTCTGTTCGGATAATCTGCTTTCTTCCCCTTCCTTACTTTGTTCCCACTCAGTACCAGAAACCATATATTCTTGTTTTACAACCACATAGTTTGTATCATTCAAATTGTCTGGAATAACCTTTTCTTTTGCAACTCTTTCTTTCAATCTTTCTTTTAACTTGACACGAGTTTCACAGGTAACTGGATTTTTTGTTTTGCGAGAACCACAGGTAACTGTATTTACTGTCTTGAGAGTTTCACTGGGAACTGTACTTACTGTTTTGAGAGTTTCACTTGGAACTGAATCTTCCTTTTTGCGAGTTTCACAAATAACTGGAGTTTTGGTTTTGCGAGTTTCACTGGTAAATGGCTTTTGTTTTTTATGGCTATCCTGGCCAGTCCCAGCCGAAGAAGGATATTTTGCACCTATATTTGATATATCAACACAACTACTAATAGAATTCTTGCTAAACTCTTGATATGTTTTTGAAGTTATTCCCATAGGGGCTATTTCAAGAATCTGCCCGAGAATGCCAATCCTAATGGGGTTCATTTCTATTGTTGAGTACTCAACAACCATGTACATTTTACTTTCTACTGTTCTCCCAAGCTTCGGACTGAAGTACTGTACATTAAACGGTTCATTGATAGGAATGCCATGGACATAGTGAAGGTCAACCAGACCTGAGCTGCCAGATTGCCATTTGCCTCCATGACCAAGTGACCTGTTAGATAAATCAAGAAAGTAAAAGCTTATTGGTCAATAATAATGTTATCCTATTAAAGGTGCTTGATCAAAGATGTCAGAAATTTGGAAGTTGTTCTTAAAACTACACTTAAGATAAACTGTTTTATGATATGTTCTGAAGAAAAGTCATTGAAAGTGTAAGTTAATTGTTTTTAATTCTCTAAATTGTGCATACAGTGAATTAGCATGTATCTTAAACCAAAAGTGTGACATCGCTTTTGATATCTACTGCTTATAAACTGTACATACTTGGATAAATTCACACTTCCTGAATTAATTATGCTTTCAATAGCTACTTCTAATTGTACATCAAACAATACATAAACTGTATTGATTCAACAACATTTTATTTTGACTTCCAAAATTCAATGTTCTCTTTATAGAAGTAAAAAAACTACTAATAATGGCTATATCAATGGTATAAATACCATGAACTTAAGTTGACTCCTATTTAATTCTTACAGTGAATTGGTTTTTCTGTTTTATTTCATCCGTTATTTACCTGCTTTTAGTAACTACTACTCCATTTTCATCATGTACCAGTGAGATATCATTGTCAATGACCGATTCACAGTCCATTTGTAGGTGTTCAGGCTCCTTACTGAAATACCGAATGAATACAAATTCTTTACCACCTGCAGACGACAGTTTTTTATTTGAAGCCGAAGCCATAACTCTTATAGCGCTGGCAGCGACTTCATTCTTACACCAACAGGTTAGATCCAGGCCAGCCGCCAAGTAAATTGGCGGCTAGCCTGTGATCTAACCTGTTTGCTATTCTGAGTATCTTTCCTCAACAAAATTAAGCAGATAATTAAGTTATTGGAAACAGACAACACAAAAATCTATTTTTTTTAAAATTACCCAGCCCTAAAAGGGGTTAGAAAAGCTTTTTAAGCATTTGAAAAACATTTCATTTCTGCTTTTGTGATATGTGAATAGATTGAAAAACCTGTGCCAAAGGTTTATTAATTGGCCTTTCAAATCTAAAATGGATGATGATGATGACATACAATGGGACAAAGTTGTTACCCTGATTGACAAAGTAAAGAAGTAATCCCTTAAAGGCCCATTAAAGGAGATAAATGCTATATCAAACTTTATTATTTGGTAAACTTTTGGACAGATTCAAATAGTTATGACCAGATCCCACCATCAGCACAACTTAAATTTGAAAGTTAACCAGAAATAACCCAGATTGGCAAGTTTTATAATTCAGATTTCCTGATTCTTCACCTCTGACCTTGACAGTTGGCACACACATTTTTGAACCGACCAATAAGAATTCGTTATTTTGAATATGTAAACAAACAGATTGTTGATAAACATGATTGAATTGGAGACAACTATATTTCAAGCACAAAATAACTTAATTTAAATAAGTCTATTTAATAAGGTCTCAATGCATTCCTAAACTAATTCTCATGACTTTTATGAACATAAAAAAAGAACTCCATGTATTTTTTCATTAATTTATTTGTACTCCTCTCCTTTGATGAACATAAAAAAATAACTCCATGTATTTTTTCATTAATTTATTTGTACTCCTCTCCTTTGATGTGCCTTTAAGTATATACCTTATAAATATAAAACTTGGAAAAAAGAAACAATACCACACTTGGTCAAAGATTTTCCAGCATAGTTTTTTTTTTATTTCACACAATACATATTTAAATAGCGTGACATTTAGGTTACTTGTTAACCTGTGTGTAGAATTGCCCTTTTCTCACTCTTAATTGTATTAACCCATTACCAAACAATAACAACATTTGACAAGTTTGCTGAAGACGACCCTAGAAACTTTGAGGGAAAAGGAGAAATTGTTCCTTTTTCAACAATGATAACTGCCCTATCAGAATATTGTTTTACAATTTCATCACATTTTGAAATATCGTCTGCAAACTCTTACGATTTGAGACAGTCGAAAATTTGGTATTTGGTAAAGGGCTAAGGGAGGTGATCATTCAAACTCACCTTTCATTGTTACCTTCGCCATAAGTATCAGGAGGCTCTGTCTTAATTATCACATTCTGATTTTGTCCATAACTTTGGCTCATTAGGTATCTGGAAAAACAAAATACGGAAATGGTCAAAATGCCAAATGAAAAAAATCTCAGTGCACATAACAAGCATGAGGTTTTTGTAAATGGTCCTAAAGAAATGCCATGGGCTATGAGTTTTAGCTATAAACCAAAGAAATCGTGCTGCACTTGCATAGGCTCATCAAGCTTTCAAATAAGTATAATATAGGAAAGTAAATGTATGAAGTTTGAAAGCAAAAGTTTCCACAGCTTAGGAAAAAAGCGGACTTGAATGCAAAATTTAACCAATTTCATACATGATTTGAAAAAAGCCCATATTTTCTAAATGCAATACATGGTTTTGTAACTTGAGTATACATTTCCTTTTTATACAAAGTCTTTGTATGTAAAAGTCATAGGATGTGATAAGGATTGGGAACGGAAAATAGAGAAATCACTATTCCAACATTCAAAGTAAATACTACCATTGGATTTTACATGTAGGTTTGATATTTGAATGTTTTGCATATCATTCTGACAAATGGTACTGTACATATATCCTTTTTCTACTTAAACCTTTAGAAATGCTGTCATCTTCTGCTCATATTTACAAATGCATTTGGTGGCAAAGCAACAAAGAATGTCTTTCCATGATACTTATTAATAAAAAATAATAAGTTATTGATAGGGTAATATTTGCTACACTTTGGGACAAACAAATCATGTGATTTGCTTACCATTGTAACTGTCAATAAGCCTGATTTTTTTTATTTTAAAGAATGCTAAGCATTGCTGATCTCAAGTGTTAGCTACTTAAAATAGGAATTTTTCTTAGTTATTAATTGTATCTCAAACTACAAAATGTATCCATTTTTCAAAGGGGGTTTATGGGGTTGCAGTACATAAAAATTATACCAGAATGTCATATAACTACTTGTAACATTGTTTGATATTTCAGCAGTTTAGAGGAGGGGATAAATTAAACAAAATGTGGTTTTCATTAGTTTTAATTGTATGAAAACAGAAATATGGGCCTAATGAAACCAAGTATTCATAAAAGCTATTTGTGACTCATATTGACTCAACCTAAAATGAATACTTGAATATTCAAGTATTTATCCCTAATTGTCATACTTTGGGAAAGTGGAATCTTATGCTTTTAATTCAACTTGAATGTCAATAGAATTGCTTCAATAAGTCCAATTTTACCCATTTTTCAATGATATTCTTCTCTTACCCCATGTAAAGGGATTCATTCTTTATCTTTACCTATCATTCTGAACTTCACGAGAAGTGTCCATAGGCCCTGAATTGTTGACCTCACTCTGGGAATCGCCATCATCATTGATTGATAGGAATCTGGAAATAGACAAATAATGATAAAAGGTCAAACCAGTTTATCAAATCCAACTTTAATATATGTAAATCTCCTTCCCTGGATGGGGAATTATGACTGGCCTTCATTGGAATCAAGAGGCGGGACATATCGAGAATTCAATGCAAAACTATGGAATACATGTGTGTCATAAACATGAAGCACTTAATACTTTTAAAGTATTGTACTGATGTCTTTAACAGGATGTTACCTTTACTCACAGCAAGCATTACTTTAACCCACAGGTGCTTGAAACAATCTTCGATAATATATAATCTCTTATATAGTATATAGAGCATATATTGGGATATTATCGAAGATTGTTTCAAGCACCTGTGCTTTAACCATCTTTATTTTAAATTTGGTCTTGGCGTTTTTTCTTTTCTTTTCTTTAATGTATATATTTTTATTAGTATTACATCATATATTTATGACAATACAACTTTAATACAAATGGTGAAAATAACAAAAAGAAAATAATTTACAGGGGGGATTTAACACATATGTCAAGAAATTTTGATTGGAGCCATTTGCTCAGAATTTGGCTCCTACTTCTTAAATTTGGCTCCTTTTTTTTTTCATTTGGCGAATGTGCTGGCGCAGACTTTTTTCCAGCCAGGGTGAGCCCTGTTTTGTAAGAAATGTTAAATTAACACTAGCCTGTAGGTGACCATTTTCTAATTGCTTTTCCAATTTCAACAATCCCTATTTGTCTTTAATCAAGCCAATACATCCCGTTTAGATCAAAGTTAACAAGTAGTTCAAAGACATGAATTCTTACTGCTAAATAGTTACTTTGGCAGAATAAAGTGTAACTTAACCCCTTACTCCACAATAACACGCATACTGAGAGCTTTCACCAAAGTGTGAATAATGACTGTCTACAATGGTTGATGTGTAAAAACAGAATACGTAACATTTGACAATTTAGCAGTTTTAAATTGCCCAACAATTGCATGAATTGACTATAAACAATTAAAAAACAACCTTGTTGTCAATAGTTTTAAGTTTTCGCACATCAACCAGTGTAAACAGTCATTTTTCACACTTAAATGAGTGAAAGGTGTATGTGAGTGATTGTGGGGTAAAGGATTTAGTTCTGTTCTACCAAACAATTTGTTTTTATTACTTGGTAACTTTATAAACTGTAGTATTTCCCTGATTTAAGCTGTAAAAATTATCAACAATTCCTTAATAAATATGGTGCTCATTTTGAGGTTGGCAGAGTATATGTTTCAAAACAGTGTAATTGTCATGACCCATGCAATATTTATATTTATAGATTTTTCGGGCAGCAGCAACTGGAACATGGTCACCTAGTGTAAATTAAACCGTTCTTACAAAGTGAATATGCGGAAAACAGACATATGTATGTTATCTATTGATTGATTAAACAAGAATTAATTGACAATTGACCACTATGAGTAATGATCATTTGATATTTTATTGCAGCTATAGTATTAATATTGGTGTTCAAATGTTGCAACAAAAGTTTCATCATAAGTAGTCACCATTAGATAAACAGTTTGAAAGTTTGATGTCAACAGGAGATATTCCTTGATGCAGTGTTCTCAATATTTCCCGATCATGTCATATTAGTTTTAGATCTACAAGGTTCTTAATATAATTGTTTCAGACTTTCAACCTTATATACTTTAATACAAATAATGTTATTATCTTTTAAACCAAACAAACCATGGATAGTTCATCAACGGAACTACAAACATGTTTCTAAATTACATTGAAAAATGTATGTCCAACTACTAGGTCAGCCGAAGTAAATGCCACTTATTGTTTGACGCACAAATTTTTCACATAGCTTATGTATAATTCAGCCCCGATCTTTGATGAAATTCCATCATTGCAGATATAGTTGACAAGAGTATATTCTTGAGTAATATGTTATATGAGAAGGGAAAATTTACTTGTCTATCAACAATTTGGCGAGTTTTGTATCGTTGCCTCCGCCTACAGCATTTCTCAAAAAGATCCAGCGATTAAGTTGGTCTCCGATCTTTAGCAGCTTTGCTTTGTATCTTTCTTGTCGAGCTTGAGATGTTATTTTCTTTTCGAAATCTGTTTTTCTAGGGCGACCCATTCTGTTGATATTGCAAATAAAGCTTGCGATCACTTGGTTTCAAGCGACCTTCTTTATAGGCTATAGTATGCGCTTCCTGTCCCTTTTTCAAGCAGCCACTTTTCGGGCAGCCATATTGCTTTCTCAGTCAACCACAAACAAAGCCGTAAAAGGCTGAAGACATCACAAAACCTATACAACAAGTCTTCTATTCTATTCTTGATGAAATGTAGGAAATAATCATCATAACAATCCTACAGTTATCATATCCGGATAGTCTATTACCCACAATTACAATCAGGGGAACTATACGACTTCCGGTTTACTTGTTATTTTGAGAGCTTTCGTGGATTAAAAACAATGTGATGTTTTTTCTGATCGATATCGATCCGTTATTTTATGTTAAACGGTATAACAGTATTAGACAAAATACTTCTGTCTTGGATAATGTTTACCCGTAAGCGCCAGTCGCCAAAGGAAATTTCACCGAGATACAAATTGGTCACACACCTGTGACTTTTGAGATCTCAAATTCCCACTGACTCAAATGTTAATAGCATTTTCAGGGACCCGTTTTACTAAACAGTTTACGCTTAAGATTTACTTAACTCTAAAACAACAAGTCCTTTTATTTCAATATTTGGCAAAGCAATATTGCAAAGTAACACATCATTGGAATCGTCTCTCCGAGACGCTTCCAATGACGTGTCACATTGCAATATTGTACTTTCATTGAAGATATTATCCATGTTAATCAATTATGACTTACGCAAACATTTTCCGTAAGTTGTTTAGTAAAACGGGCCCCAGGACTCCAGAATGAATAAAACTGTCTCTTACCCATAGCATTAAGCTGATTCATCAAGTCGGTCCATTTAACCCTCAAAAACCGTAATGAAAAGGAGCAAAGTGTACTAGAAACAAACAATAATCAGCTTATACTACAATGTCAAATGTCATACACCTGTTACGTTTGAGATCTTGAATTCCCATTGACTCCTATGTTATGTAGAGTATTTTCAAGACTCTGTTGAGTGAAAAATAGTGTCACTCCAGCCTGTCAGCTTTGTTAGGTCTCTTTGAAGATGATCTCTGTCATTTTGGTCACTTAAAGGGTTAAACGTTTCATATTGTCTGCAAAAAGGTAAACTGGCGAATTGATGGGGTCTGGTTAATCATTGATGTATATGCAGACTTCATGAAACTTTGTAACCCTTGCCTATCTGAAATCCCTGAGGTCTGACAGAGACCCTCTTTGGTCCGACACATTTTTACATAGACAAAGAAGAAAGTGTTCAGTTCGGTCCTACTGGGGCTCTAAGAGTACAGGGAAGTCTGTATATGACAAATAGTGCTGGCCCAATTACAGAACCCTAAGTATCCCAGATGTCACTTCATGCCATTTAGAATTTGAACTTTTAACCTGTAACCATTCCCAAACAACACATTTTCCACTGTCCCAAATTGATGGAGTTTGCAAACGACATTTCAAAATGTGATGAAATTGGAAAATATCCTTCTGATAGGGCCATTGTGGGAAAAGGAGAAATTGCTCGTCATGAGCAATAATTTTATTTCTCCTTTTCCCTCAATGTTTTCTTAAGTTGTCTGCAACAAAATGGTCAAATGTCATTATTGTTTGGGAAAGGGTTAACTAATACTTGTTTCTGACTACTTAGAAACTCAAAGTGTTTAATCCAGCTGATTGTTTCATCACCAATTTTGTATGTTTTTAGTTTTTTGCAGGGGATTTTCCCTGGCTACTTCCACCAGAAACCAGGCTTCTTTGCTGTTTTATTATTACTGATGTGGTCCCCAAAAACCTTTGCCTACTTTTGCAAATCACACTCCTACTTCAAATATTAATGAAACCCCTGATTGCCTCTTTGGAACTTTTTTTGGCCAAATGTTGTGTGTTCCTCTATGTTGTAGTTCAGGTACCTTGTTGCTGGGTTCTTTTGTAAACATGCCACTGAAATATGTTCCTAGAATATTTGCTTTCTTCTCACCATTTTTCACATTGGGTAAGTTTAGATCTGTCTGGTCATTACAAAGGTTACCAATGCACAGTCTCAATTTACTTTAAAAGTTCATATACTGCCAAATTCTTTTGGGGTTAGACTTGGCTTCATGAACCATGTTCTCCTCATACTTTTTCTTGCTAAAATTCTAACCAATTTTGTCCCCTTTAGCTAACTCCTTGTTCTATGATACTATTTCAATACTTCAGGGTCTTTTGTTTGTATAAATTTTCTTGACAATCTACATGTTTCCTTTATTGAGTTTACTGTCTCGGTATTCAGCAGAACATTGTTGTTATTTTTGGATGTTCTGCCTGTAGGTAAAAATTCATCTTCAATTTCCTTTCTTATCTTTTTAAAACTCTCCCATGTTTTGTTTATATCTCTGTGGTGCAGTTTTTATTCCCACTTGATATCTTATCTTTGGAATGCTGCATGATATTATGTACTTGAATATTAGGAAGCAGCGGTCGCTCTTGCTTAAAGGACTTTGATATTTGATTTCCTTAATTGATGTGTCATCTGTGGATATCATCAGATCAAGGGTACTAGGCTTGTTTGTCCCTCTCCATCTTGTGTGCTTAATAACATGTTGGAAAAGGAAGTTTTCCTGTAGGTTGTTTCGAAAGTATTGTTCATCGATTTGATCTTCTTTGACTAACAGTATGTTTGAATCTATGTTTGGACAATTAAAGGCCCCCATAATGAGTAACTGGTTTGACTCATATTAGCTGCCTCACTTATTAGTTTTCTTAATTGCTCATTCTTCTGGTTGGAATTGTTGAAGGAGATCTATATTTCAGGCCTACATGTTGGTACTCATTATTTGGTGGTTTGTAAGTTTATTTTACACATCTTGTCTTATCGATTGACATTGAATGGCAATTTTGCGCTTAAATCTGTAAATCAGAATTTAGAAAGTCAACCACTCTTTTGATCCTTCGAAATTTAGACGTTGCATTGACTAAACAGAACATAAAAGGCAATCTTCACATCAAATTATTTTGGCTTATCAATTTTATGTCAAAAAGCAACAAACATATTTCCTTGAAAAGTATTCCTTAAAAAACCGCTTTTTGTTGAAAAACGAATGAACTGATGAAATATTTTGGTGACAGTGGTACAGTTGTAGAGTATCGGCCTCTTGTACCAAGGGTCCTGGGTTTAAATCCTCGTAAGACAAATGAAGGTGAAAATTGCCGGGACTAACCTACAAATCGGCCCGAGTACTGGTGAAGTATCCAGGAAGGAGTCATGGAGAGTAGTCAAAATATTTAAATCCAGGACGTCTCAAGGATTTGTTTCAGGTGCTAGGGCGCTTGGTGCTGGTGGAAGGATGTTCAGCATAATAGCGGGTACCCCCTCTCCCTGTCAATATCTTTTCAATTATGCATCCCCAAATGGTATGTTTGTAGGTACATGTTTTAATTAAAAGATTAAAATAACTGTTTTTAAGCCACATCAAATGTAACAAACAATGTCAGAAGCAAGTAAACTGCCTGCAGGACAGATTTAAAGCGCTGTGAACAAATCTTAAGCGCAGTGCTTAAAAGGCCTGGGGAATACCGTGAATATGAAGATTGCTTTTTATTTTCTGATGGAGCTAACGTTAATTTCGTAGTATCAAAAAAGTGTCAGACTTTTTAAATAGAAATCAAACAAACGAACAACTTACCTCTCTATCAAAATCTTAGCTGTTGCTGCATCATTTTTAGTTTTCAATCCATTTCGAATAATTTTCCACCGATCAATCTGATTACCAATACATATTCTGCCAAAAGATCTCTTCTTTTCGATTGCTGCTCGTCTCTCCTTCTTTTCTGCTTCAGTTAATAATACTCTTCGTGTTCGTCTTTTCTGTTTTCTCTCCATTCTGATTATTCGCGTTGTTGTTGTTGTTATTGTGGGTGACACTTTTTGCAAGTCCCTAGCCGTAAACTACACACAAGCCACAGGCGGGGCTAACCACTAAGAAATTTATGTTTGTATGTCTCTACATGGTTGGAAATTCTTTCCTCTCGCATCATTTTGATGTATTATGTACAGAAATATATTGAATAAAATCCTTGTAAAATGAATTCCTCTTGTTCAGATAGGTTATTTTCCATTTTTAATAGTTTATAAAAATAAATTGAATGAGCAGAATGAAGTGATTGATCAGACAAAATTATTGAAACGACCGATTGACTAGCGACATGAAGATTGATTGACTAGCGACATGAAGATTGATTGACAAGTGATAGGATGATTGATTGTCTAGCAACACAAAGATCGCTAGCACAAAACTTCGGTTAATTTTCTATTTCATTTTAACTCGAGTTTTACACAAACATATTTAAAATGCAATTTGTTTGAACAATCACTGCTCACGATGAAGAACCACAAACATGATTAACCTAGTAATAAGCCAGGCTACATATGGCATCAGAACATTTTTACTCAAATGCAAAGATGTTTTTTTGAAACCATGATTTCTTACAGAAAATTCTTATATGAAAGCGACAACGGGTCATCCATGGACTCGGATTATTAGACTATAAGTTAGTCTTATCAACCGACACGGGACACCTATGGCATTGGGAAATTTTCCTTAAAGTTGGTTTTATCAGCTTAACAATGGGTCACCTATTGCCTCGAAAGAACTTCCTCAAATTTAGTCTGATCAACAGGAAACTACATCACCTATGACCTCGGAGACCTTCCTCAAAGTTGGTCTTATCAGCCTAACATTGGGTAAACTATGGCCCAGAGAAATTTTCTCAAACTTGGTCTTATCAGCCTAACATTGGGTAGACTATGGCCTCAGGAGACGTTCCTCAAAGTTGGTCTTATCAGCCTAACATTGGGTAAACTATGGCCCAGAGAAATTTTCCTCAAAGTTGGTCTTATCAGCCTAACATTGGGTAAACTATGGCCCAGAGAAATTTTCTCAAACTTGGTCTTATCAGCCTAACATTGGGTAGACTATGGCCTCAGGAGACGTTCCTCAAAGTTGGTCTTATCAGCCTAACATTGGGTAAACTATGGCCCAGAGAAATTTTCCTCAAAGTTGGTCTTATCAGCCTAACATTGGGTAAACTATGGCCCAGAGAAATTTTCTCAAACTTGGTCTTATCAGCCTAACATTGGGTAGACTATGGCCTCAGGAGACGTTCCTCAAAGTTGGTCTTATCAGCCTAACATTGGGTAAACTATAGCCCAGAGAAATTTTCCTCAAAGTTGGTCTTATCATCCTAACACCTTGTCACTTTTGGACTCGGGAAATTTTCCTCAAAGTTGGTCTTATCAGTCAGACGCAGGGTCACCTATGGCCTCAGGAGAACTTCCTCAAAGTTGGTCTTATCAGCCTAACACCAGGTCACTTTTGGCATTGGGAAATTTTCCTCAAAAGTAGTCTCATCAGCCAGACGCAGGGCCGCCTAAGGAGACCTTCCTCAAAGTTGGTCTTATCAGCATTAAACCGCTCACTTGGGAAATTTCCCTCAAAGTTAGTCTAATTAAACACAGGGTTACATATGGCATCTGGAAATTTTCATCAAAGTTGTTTTTAATAATAAACTTTAAACAGATTCTTTATATTTTTATAATGGTGTGTCGATACACTTGTGCAAAGACCTAATAAACACAGATAAGCAACTCTGCAAAATACCGTTCTTTCTCGCGTTGACATCTCGTTCGCGAGATTTTGTCTTCCTGTAAATACAGACGCTTTATTTTGTTAATCAAAGCGTCTGCCGTCGCTGATCAGCTATGGTAGCCCTTTTATTGACTCTCCCGACCCCAAAAACCAATAAACAGATGGCCACCAGCTGTGGTGCCCTGCTGTGATAATTACCGGGGATTATAACTTATTGTAATATTGCACTGTGTCAAACTGAAATGTTTAGCTAAATTTTATGACGGAGGAAAATTTCAGCAGCAAAATTTTCTGTTAAAATATTAGCTTAAATCTATACTTTTGTGGAATGGGTCTCAAAATGGGAATTATCTTTTTTTTGCGGCATATCATGTACAATATTCTATGAATTAATAATTCGTAATGGGGAACATTCTATTTTCTTTGAAAATGTACTCAATACCATCATCATCACCATCTGCATCATCATCATCATCATCATCATCATCATCAACAATGTTAGAATTACATTATCAAACAATAACTAGCTAAAGGTTTTATCCATTCTAATAAAATCTAGATATAAAAAAATAAATGCGTGTGTATTTCTATTTATAAATGAAAAATGATCGTTCGGATAAATTTTCAAATAGAGATAAACGTTCAGGAAGAAAGTTCATCATTTCTGTTTCAATAAGAAATTTTCTGTAAGTAGATCATGGTCATGTGAAACATTCTCATTCCAGTGAACGGTCGTCAGATTTCTAAAACAACTTGGCACAAGAAAGAACGTATGCCTGACCTTTTTTTTAAAGAGATACAGACTTGGCTACCTAACCTAAAAAAGCAACCTTACATGTGATATGAATGGAATTAATGTACGAATTTGTAGAAAGAAACTATTTAGCATATAAACCATTGTTTTCAATAAATGAGAACTTCATTTTTTCCCTTATCAAAATTCTAGATAATTCGAAAAAAATGGGTTAACGTGCCCATTGTTTATCAAGTGATATACAGGAAGCTTGCAACATACTATTGTACTTTATTGTCAACTAAAAATTTGAGTTATCCCCGTGGGGGTTAAAATAACAGACATTCCAAAGATAAGGCTAACTTTTGAATTACATTTTGTATAAGATCTTTTTAGAGTGTCTTCTCAGCTAGAGCCATATACTTCTGCGCCCAAATAAGCACCCGAGTCTGCTTTTTATCTCTTGACTTGCAGCATGTTGATGTCATACACTTCCAGCACACACAAACATGCTGTCATTAGCGGCAAATTTTACACTTTCTTTGCATGACAATTATTTCCAGCTGAACCAAACAGAACATATCGTTACATCTTCCACGTATACAGTTTATATACAATAAGAGAGTACTAAGAATAAATTCAAATTAAAAAAAAACCAAACAAGACCAGTTAAGAGAATTTAAATGCCTCTTAACATCACAAAAATATGAAAAAAAGTTCTTGATCTTCCCTTGTTCGATAAAAATATGTGTATTGAATCAAAGTTTGTCTAAATCAACCCATATTTTGTTTTTGTTTCCTAGGAGTTAGACAAAAACTATTGCTCTACTACTAAAACATGCAACCATATTATTTAAAAATAACCAAGACCAGATAAGAGAATTGAAATGCCTCTCAACATCACAAAAATGTATAAAAGTCCTTGATCTTCAATTGGTCGATAAAACTATGTGTAATGAATCGAAGTTTGTCTAAATCAACCCATATTTTGTTTTTGTTTCCGAGGAGTTAGACAAAAACTATTGCTCTACTTCTAAAACATGCAACCATATGATTTCAAAAAACCAAGACCAGATAAGAGAATTAAAATGCCTCTCAACATCACAAAAATGTATAAAAGTCCTTGATCTTCAATTGGTCGATAAAAATATGTGTAATGAATCAAAGTTTGTCTAAATCAACCCATATTTTGTTTTTGTTTCCGAGGAGTTAGACAAAAACTATTGCTCTACTACTAAAACATGCAACCATATGATTTCAAAAAACCAAGACCAGATAAGAGAATTAAAATGCCTCTCAACATCACAAAAATGTATAAAAGTCCTTGATCTTCAATTGGTCGATAAAACTATGTGTAATGAATCAAAGTTTGTCTAAATCAACCCATATTTTGTTTTTGTTTCCGAGGAGTTAGACAAAAACTATTGCTCTACTACTAAAACATGCAACCATATGATTTCAAAAAACCAAGACCAGATAAGAGAATTAAAATGCCTCTCAACATCACAAAAATGTATAAAAGTCCTTGATCTTCAATTGGTCGATAAAACTATGTGTAATGAATCGAAGTTTGTCTAAATCCACCCATATTTTGTTTTTGTTTCTGAGAAGTTATACAAATACTCTACCATCCCATTCAATTCTAGACATATAGCACTTTCGGTTCTATTGATGACACACGTGTTTCACCAGTGGTAAAAGGAAATCAATTGTCTCATATGCAATTATTAATAAAAACAACACACTAATAAAGGAATGTTAAAACTATCGAAAAATTAATAAAATAAACGTTAGTTTTCACACTTTATTCAACCTTCGATTATATCGTCTAGCTGGCAGACACACTTCAGTGCAGACGAGATTAGGAAGTCTCGCATAGTCTCCCGAAATCTCATCCTCCACGAGATGATAAGGGAGTTCGGTCTTTACCTATGGGGAGTTGCTTATCTGTGTTTATTAGGTCTTTGACTTGTGGTACTCTATGTAGTCACAATTTCGACCTATTGGATCACTAGCTATTAATGTTTTCTTACAGTCAGCTCTATTTTTTCAAGAATTTTAAATTTCAGATATCTATCTTAGAGATGAAATGATTAACTTAGATATATTTGAAATTTAGTTTAAACATATTTTATTGCCAATTCAACACATAATACACAGTGTACAACACTGGTAAATAGACCTCAAATCAAATTAGGCAAAAGGTCCGGCAGCAAGTTTTCACAACTTAGGAATGGCCATTCCCAAATATTTGGAATTTATTACTACTTGAATCACTCAAAGTGACAAGTTATGTTAAGGTTAAAAACATCTCTCATTTAAAGTGGCATGATGCCCATTTTTCATGGTAAAATTAAGAGAAAAAAGCTATAGTCTTAAGGCCTGTAAACTGTCATAAATAATGACAAATGACCCACTTTGTAAAGCTGCATCTGCCACGAGTTCAAAAAAATTACCTTTTAAAATATCATTTTTCTTAAAAGACTGACCCAGTCTCAAATCGCGTCATTTCGAATTCCGTGAGTCACGTGGTTAACAAATTACAAAAAACAACAACAAAAATGGCGGACGAGGATAAAACAAAAACGAGTGAGAAACGAAAAAGGGCTTCAAGACTAACAGAGTCCGAAAAGAAAAGGAGAAAGATGCAGCGAGATACACTGTTCCACCATTCCAGAATTTATCTTGGTTCGGAGCAGATGCGATGGGCATCCCTTAAAGAAGAACTGGATTTAAAAAGCGATCGTGAAGTGGCAACATTTTTGATAGACAAGTGAGTGTTTACGTCCTACGTATTTTCACCATCAGACAGTCAATAAACTGTATTTTCTGATAGAAACTGTGTCACTAACTTGCATTTTTTTATCAGTTTTCTACCTATCCCATTATTTGAATTTTCTCTGAGTACGTGATGGATACGAATATGGATAAAAACTCGACCGGGTCACCTCGACCTGCTTTACTACCATTTGTTTAGGTTATGAAAGATGAGAAATGTATCAATATTTTTTTTCCCGATTCCTTATTGATCTAAAATGAAAATTTATTCGTTGAAGGTTTTGATTTGGACTAATGAAATTGTCAATATGTGAGGTAGTCAAATCTAACTTCCCGCATATGGAAATAAATCATGGTTATAAATCGAGTTTCCAACAGCAGGATAGATTGGCCCGACAGCGTAGACCCAAGGCCATCATAGCCATCTAACCAATGTTGGAAACAGACAGAGCAAACCAATCTGAACACATCGGGTTTATCCAATGAAAACACCTCTGAAATAATAGGGATGACGCCATATTGTTTCCCTCTAGAATGACATCACTTTACTTTCGGTTTTAAAAATAGATCTTAAATGTGAAATCTTAAAAGTCGTTAAATTCGATTGAGGAAACAATCATACATGTCACAACAACAAATTCGCCTTTTCGTATGAGTTACTGATAAAAAATGATTTAAAATGATTTAAAAGGATGTCCAACACTTCCATGTATACACATTGAACTACTTAACGTGCACGCTTAGAAAATGTGTAAATCGCGGGATGCCGATTTACCCGAAAAATTGTAACCCTACACTTATATCCGAGGTGTATTTCACAGCTTACGGAAATACCCGAGCAGTTCCGATTGAGAGCAAACCCCACACCAATGAATATGGTGCAAGTGTCATAGTCTGTACCAAGCTTTTGTAGTTGGATGGAAATGTGATATACAGGAAGTATGTAGACAAAGTTTGGGTGACATTCTCCAGTATTTTGGATCATATTTCTTTTACTTTGAGACACATGCCATAATGAAATCAAAGCGCTGAAAGTGCTGAAGGACTAAGGTGCGTTCAAAGCAAGATGATGGAGGATACATTTGAAAATTTCTTTGGGCAACATCTCAAGGAAAACAGCTACTCCTTTTACCGCCACACTATAATTATTATTTCTGTGAACAGAGAATGAATGATTGACTATTTATCAAACATCTGACCTGTTTATAGCTGACGACTCTGGAAAACATTGCGGGAAAAGGAGAAATCGCTCTCAACGAGCAATTTCTCCTTTTCCCGCAAAGTTTCGTCCTAGCAGAAGATTATTTTTACATTTCACATATTTTGAAATGCAGTCTACAAACTCTTTCAATTTGGGACATTCTTAAATTTGGTGGATAAATGCAATTTCTCTTTTTTCGACAATGCTTTCTGTCCTATCAGAAGATATTTTTCAATTTTATATTATTTGAAATGCCGTTTGCAAACATTTTTAATTTGAAACATTCTAAAAGTTGGCGGTTGAGAGCAATTTCTCCTTTTCCCACAATGTTTTCTGCCCAATCAGAAGATTACCTTTCAATTTCATCATATTTTGAAATGCTGTTTACAAACATTTTCAATTTCGAACTCTCTAAACGTTTGCAGTTAAGAGCAATTTCTCCTTTTCCCGCAAGGTTTTCTGCCCTATCAGAAGGTTACCATTCAATGTCATCACATTTTGAAATGCCGTCTGCAAACTCTTTCAATTTGAAACAGTTTAAAATTTGGCATTTGGTAAAAGGTTAAACTGAAAACCGGGGAAATTAATGGGATCGTTTACAGAAATGGGGTCTAACATCCCAAGTCCGAAAATCACATCTCTGGGCAGACGTTTTATGTAAGGGAGTGATAATGAAAATTGTAGAAAATTTATAATTTTAATCCACAAATGTTCTGTTGTTTACCTATCTATGAAATAAATAATATTGAGCGGTAGTAGGTAGGAAAGGTGGTGTTTTTGAGGGTTTATACATATTTTGATTTAAAAGAATTTAACTATTGGATTTGGACCAAAGCTTTAAGCTGATTGAGTCCCTCTCTTGAATATGTTTTAGGTAAGTATACGGTATTTAAAAAGGTACTTAATTTAGACCAAACCTTTCTGATGTGTTTATGTTTACTTGACACTTTAGCTGTTGTAAACTGTAATTGAAAAAGGCGACGTAATCCATGGAGATCAGATTGTAAACTAGACAGTAATAATAAAGAGCAATACAAGTTCCAAGAAGGTATAAGTCCGCGCAGTGAAGGCGGATGTTTAAATGAGTAATTGGGGTCAGACAGCTGTTTGTGTATCGATAAAGTATCGTCCCTCAAAAAGTGGTATGTAAATTTAAAGGACTAAGGTGCTGACGCACCCTTACGGCTTAGTCCAAAAATGGGACCCATAATAACATTGAATAATTAAGTTGAACTCAAAGTGAACCTGTTACCAGTTGGCAAGTTATTTCTCTGTACACATTTAGAATAACAATTGTTTTTTGAAATATATAAGAAGTATCATCTCTCATGTTCTGACTTATAATTCGGAAATAAAGGATTAACAGAACCACATCTAATCACCATCTACATCTACATGTTATGTCATTGCAGTCAATCTTGACTATAATGTGATGGTAGGTTACATAGTCATAGAATGAAAAAGAAATGATAGGAAAGAAAGATATTTAGTTTGATAGTCAAAGGAAGTATACTGGTAAAATGATTTTGCATAAAGTAAAATCAGCCGAATTTTGCCTTTCTTTTAGATTAGATTAGATAAGAGTCATTACCCGACACAGGTCCTATATGGGTCCTCTTCGTCGGGCAGTTGCTACATTTTTCAGTTCTGAAAAGGCTTTCCTGGATGCACCAGTACTAGGCTAGGGCTCTGAAGTGACTTGCCAAAGACCACTCCCACGAAACTAAATGGCCTCAGTGGGGCTCAAACCCTGGACCCCTGTGTTCTGAGTCCAACACCTTAACCACTGGTATAGCTCCAGGTAGGGCTCATTGATAGTTTACTTACAGCTGACAGAGCAAATTGTATTCTGTTTCACTCTTGCATAGGCATCCTGTACAGTAATGTTCTTTGCATGGATTATGGACTAAGAGTACTTTTGCATAAGAGTATCATAGCCTAAGCCTACCATTTTCAATCTTAGTGTACCATACATAAAATATATAGTGGGTTTGATAAGGCGAGACACTAGATACTTTGTGCTATAATGTAGCAGCGTTTTTTTTTCCTTCTTTGTTTGAATCCAGTTAAAGGACCCTTTCCCAATAAAATCTAGGTAACATTTTTTACTGTAATTAGGAAAAAACCTTCAGATTATTTGTAACAGAACACTCGAAATAAAGTGCAGACTCTTGACTCAATGCATGAATTGACAAAGCTACTGTAGTCTTTCTGCAGTGTCCATAATTCAAGCTTTAAAAAAATAAGATACTTACTTATGAAGAGTTTTGAACAATCTCCTTTTCCCACATTGTTTTCTGTCCTATCAGAAGATTTTCTTTTTCAATTTCATCACATTTTGAAATGTCTAGGAAATGCAAACTCTCTCAATTTGGAACAGTCGAAAATTTGGTGTTTGGTAATAGGTTAAACAAATCAAACAAATACCCTCTTCCCCCTCCTTACCTGTCTATCAAGATCTTGGCTGTAGCTGCGTCATTTTTTGTTTTAAAATGATTTCGAATCGTTTTCCACTTTTCAATTTGGTCACCAATACATATTCTACCAACAGATCTCTTCTTTTCGAAAGCTGCTCGTCGCTCCTTCTTTTCTGCTTCAGTTAATAATACTCTTCGGGTTCGTTTTTTCTGTTTTCTCTCCATTTTGATTATTGACGTTGTTGTTGTTGTTGTTGTTATTGTGGATGACACTTTTCGCAAGTCACTAGCCGTTAACTACACACAAACTCCACAGCTACATATGTGTAAAGTCTCGTTTTGAATTTGTGCATATAGACATGTTACAGTAGCCTCCCTTTGTGTTTGACGGTCGTTTCCAACCGTAACAACTCGGACGTTTTCGTGAGCTGAGAAACTGTCATTTGATAATATTGACTCGTTTTTCTGTCTAATATATACATGTATAAAATAAGGAAAACGTTTGATACCTAATTCCATGATATATTGATATCTAAATACGGGAGAAAGGCTAAGAAGCCTGTAATTCCCGGTCCATGCATGGTCTTGTTATATTGGCGCCACAGGTGGTTGAAACAATCTTCGATAATATATATGCTCTATATAAGAGAATATAGTATATAGAGCATATATTGGGATTAGTCTCAATAATGATCCGTGAACGAAGCTTTTTTCGTCATTTGGACATTTATCGAAATAGCAATAGCCTTCGAGACCAGTTATCTGGACTAATATTGGGATATTATCGAAGATTGTTTCAAGCACCTGTGATTGGTGCATGCGCGGGTCGGGTAACATATAGATCTAATACTTTAGACTCCAACTAGTGTTTATCTTATTTGCTTTTGAAATCATTTAAGTCTTTGGCATTCACCACCCAATCCATACCAGTTTGTAACAACTCTTTGGCCAAAACGAGTACTTTCTGACATTAAGTCGACAATAACTTTTGGCGATTTTTAGATTGTGTCCTCTAGTTCTATCAGTGGTTTTTGCAGGTCAATCGTGTCTTTGCAACTTAGGATTTTGAACACCGCTATCATACCGCCGCGTTCCCTTCTATAGAGTATAGATGGCAGTTTCATGGCTCTAAGTCTGTCTTCATAGGACAGTTCCTAAGCATACTAGCGCTAAAAAAACTGCAAAACTGGGTTATATGAGTAATTAGTTATGATAGAATATGTTGAAACAAAGCGAAAAACCACAGGATCATGACAAGATAACGCTCGTTCTTTTTGTTATCTTTTTGTTCAAAGTGCTATTTTCACAAATTTGGTGCCAACCAATTTAACTTCATTGTTTACATTCGAGTAACATCAAAAATAGCAAGAAGCGCTCGGATTAATGAGTGGCGATCGCCTGGTTAGTTAAATCATGTGAAAAACATACAAAATACTGTCATTTATCCAATATTTACAATGTGAACATTCAAACTGGAGGATTTATCGGGTTTTATTGGTTCCAAACGTCTCTCGGCTGACCTTGTTTTATGGCTAATTGTAAACAAACCTTTAAGTATTCACTCTTTTAAAAGCATCTTGTGAATGTGTTACAGTCTCAATCCTCTGTAAAAGGGGATTTGAAGTACTTTTAAGCTATATTTCAATTATTCCAGAACTTTCACAATGTCAGTGTAAATGAGCACAAGTATGGCTTTAAGACTTATAAACAGGTTTGTTGCCCTTAGCTGGTTTTTTTTTCAACATTTTCTGTGTCACCAGCAAATTGTTTGATTCGTGCGGCATTGGCATATTCCAAGATGGGTCTTACCATGATAGTGTAAAGCTTCTTCATCACTAGCTCGTCTCTGCTAACAAAGGTTCTTTTTTATCAAGCCTGATATACGGTTAGCTTTTTTAATAACTTCATTAACATGGTGATGGAAACACAGCTTGTTTATCAACAAATACTCCCAGGTATTTTTTGACATTTGACCCCACGAGGCTCCTGTTCACCCCCTTCTTGTCTTTCATTTGGTAAGTAGCCTTGCTGTTGTTATTGCCAAGGTGAATAAAGCTGCACTTGCTGGTGTTGAACTGGAGCTGCCAATCTTCGGACCATTATGTGAGATTATTAATGTCGTCTTGTAAAGCAAATCTGTCCTCGTTCGAAGATACCTTGCCAAACATTTTGGTGTCATCTGCAAAGATTCGTACCACACTATGAACAGCTGCTGGTAGGTCATTTATAGATTACAAACAATACTGGTCCGAGGACACTGCCCTGGTGAATCCCACTGGTGACATCACTCCAGTTCGATGTACTTCCATTCACTGATACGCGTTGAGTGCGGTTACATAGAAAGCTGGTGATCCAAGTCTTTGTTTCACTTTTTATGCCATAGCTGCCGAGTTTCCTAATTAGCCGCTGATGGGGGACTGTGTCGAAAGCCTTTTTGAATTCCAGGTATATCACATCCATTGGGCTGCCCTGGTCCAGTATTTCAGTCAATTCGTCAATGCATTTGATGAGATGTGTCATACTTGACCTTCCAGGAACAAATCCATGTTGTTCATCACAGAATAGGCTGTTGTTAGTCATATGCTCCATCACCTGCTCTCTGATAATGCCTTCCATAACCTTACACAGGAATGTGAGACTAATGGGCTGTAGTTTCCTGGTTCTCCCTGATCCCCATTTTTTATTTTTTATACGTGTTACTTCGCCCTGATCCCACTGGCTTGGTAATTCACCTGATTTGAGCGATTTGGTGAAAATGATCCTAAGTGGCTTTAAGATGGATGGTGTTATTCTCTTTCATCACTCTGGGATGAAGGCCGTCGGAAACGGATGACTTGCTTGCTTTAAGCTTCTTTGACTGTTTTTCAATCATTTCCTCTGTGATGTAAATGCCGGATGGCTCTTCATTGGATATCGTCTTTGGTCCTGGGACATTCACGGTATCTTCTTCAGTGAAGAGACTGCAGAAAAAGTCATTCAGGATTGACGTTTTTGATATGTTATCATTGCGTATGACGCCTTCACTGTCTTTCAGGCCGCTTACACTGCTTTTCACTGTAGTCTTTGACCTGGTATAATTCCAAAAAGCCTTCGGGTTCAGGTTTGTCTCATATGCAAGTGATTTTTCAAATGATTGTCTCAGGTTTCTTGTGCAGTTTCTCACTTTGTTTCGTATGTTACAATATTGGTTGTAGTCATACAGGTCCCCAGACTCTGTATTTTTTTCATGCCCTCTGTCTAGCTTTCACCTGTTTCATTGCTGATTTGTCCATATTATCTGACGCCTTTTGTTCCTCTTTTCACTTACAGTGTGAGTAGGAATGTTGTCATTCATTGTTTCCATTATACTGTTGCTGAATATGTCCCATGCTTCCTGGGTACTTGTAGATGAAAGAGTTGTTTGCCAATCAATGTATTGGATAGTTTGTCATTCATTGCAGAGTAATCTCCCTTGTATTTAAACTTCTTTGTCTTGGTTTTGGGTCGCTCTTCATCACTAGTATAGTTGAACACTGTGGTGCATTGGTCGCTGTTACCAATCGGTGCCAAATAGCTTATGTCAGTTACTACATGAGAGAAAAATAGATAGAAAATGTTTTAAATTTTTTACGCACGGCAAACCATTCTGACTTAGCCTATCATGCTGTCAAATTGATATGACATAAATCCAGTAGTGTCGTAGTCATCACACAAACTCAAATATTGCACCAGTCCTTTTGTTTTGATATCCTAAGACGGTGGATTAAGATACATTATCGGATAGCAATCGGGTGCTATGTGGCTCCGAAAGGCTTTAAATTTGACCAAGACACGCTGCGTGTAGCTGGGGCAGTTTGTTTCATCGGTATATTCCTATTTATGGCCGAAATCGAGCTCCACCAAAGATCACCAATTTAACGGGTAATAACATATTTATGTGCCAACATTGAAATTCTATCCATTGTAATATAAGAAAGAGGGCTATATTGTTTGGTTGGGTGTAATAGATTATGAAATTACACAAGGTGAGGTAGATTCTTTTTTAACAGTTTCTATGTCAAAGGCGACATATATGTTGACACTGTAAACACCATGAACCCGTTCGACTCCGATGGTCGATTACTCTGCAACTTTTTCAAGTTCAAGCTGTTTGATACAAAGAATAACTTTTATTCTGATGTTGTTATATTATCATGTAAGTACATCCAAAAGGTCGTAATATATGCTTATATGGTCTCCATCGTCTACAGGTGTGGACCAGCCAATCCGAAAGTTCGTCCGTCAAACTCACCCAGTCCGTCCGCCTGCAAGGTCATGTCATGAGCGCATCTCTTCGGAAAATGGATTAAACTAGAGCTGTGCCTGACTCCATCCGTCTGTTAGTCCGTCCAAAAGTTGATGCTTTGAGCATAACTCTTTAATAATTTATATGACAATGCATATTTAAACATTTCGGAATATTTCGGAGGTTTAAGGGCTCAGTATGGGATACTCTGATTGCTTCTCCCCTGCGAGTTTATTTTTCGCAGGGAATGTCTATATATATAGCCTTGGGTCCTGGCCCATGCATACCCGCATCAGGGCTAATTTTGGGGTATACGTACGGGCCAGGCCCCAGGCTAATGTCTATAGCCAAATAATAAAAAACCCACACAATTTCACCCAAGTTACGGGAATGATGATGACATCCGGTAGAATCAGGAAAGATGACTCAATATTACTCTTAATTGGGATTGAAAGTAAACTTTAAACAGGTTCTTTATATTTTATGATGTGTCAATAAACGTGTGGTACTCTATGTAGCCACCATTTAACCTATTACATCACTAGCTATTAATGTTTTCTAACAGTCAGCATCATTAAAAAAAAAAAATATCTATTAGAGATATATAATGACTTACTCAGATTTATTTGAAATGTAGTTCTACTTGAATCACTAAAAGTGACAAATTTTGTTAAGGTTATAAACATCTCATTTGATTAATATGATTCTACAATAATCATTTTGTTGCTGTCCAATAAATAGACTCGGACAAACTAATGTTTTTACTTGCATATATAAGGGCTATGTCAAGGGGTAAGATAAAAGGTAGACTCATGAAATCCTGCGATAGATGGGTCAGGAGTATACTACATTTCCTTTATATTAGTTGCAGAAGTAATAATTCGATTTTCACAGTTGGAAAAATGCTCTCACTTAAAACGTGTAACTTTCGCCCCAAAGCTAATACGTTACCGTTTGTGTTTTTCGCCTTACACAAGAAACTCAACCCTGTGATTACAGGTTGGTTTCCGGCTTGACATGCTTACAGTTTATAGTGTATCATTACACCAGGATCCAAGCTGTATGTACTATATTGAACGTGGCTTTTGTCTTTCATACTATCTCTAATAGAACGAGTAAAATGTTGATGCTGATGCATCAAGTCGCCCGCAACTTGTGTAAACAGTAAAACAAATTGAAAATGTTTGAGAAAATGAGAAATTCTGTTCAAAAACAAAATATCCGCAGCAAATTGGAAATGAAATCCATGCATACAGAAATATTACTTACAGTACTCGTATCTCCAAGTTAAACCAATGTTAGGGTACCCCCAACGTTACGCGATCGGATGTACCAGAGACATAGATCTCTGGATGAACTGACAAAAGTTTGCATCTTCACGTCGAACTATTTTGATAAAATCGTGTCTCCATACACTCACAATATTTTTTTTTTTTTTAAATCTACTGCAAAGTCACAATCTGACAGTAGACTAAAAGGTGTTGTAGAGGTTTCAATCTCTATAAATCTAGAGCTTACAAATTTTGAACCAAATTTAACGCAGCTATTTTACGCGAGATTCGTACTGATAAGAGGTTAATTAGCAGCCAATGTGTAAATATGTTTGAGTGCTAGCTTTATTTGTTACGTATACCATCTCTATTAACAGATTGAAGATTACCGCTAGACTTTTCGGGGATAAGTCGCTGTTTTTCTAATAACTCTCACTTCCTACAACCGTTTTCGTGATATAATTCAATAGATTCTAAGATCAGAAATTACATACAACTCTAGTTAGTGTTTTAAGATGTGTAAAGAATATCGATAGCCCCCCACCGTAAACGTATATCAACGCATATCATTGACTTCTCCTACCATATACCACAGGTGCTTGAAACAATCTTCGATAATATCCCAATATATGCACTATTTATAAAGTATATAGTGCATATAATGGTGTATTATCGAAGATTGTTTCAAACACCTGTGCCATAGACCAAAATCTAAAGAGTATATTCGCCCGCTCCTGCGTGAGAGTAATAATAAATGGTTTCCCACTGCGCTTAGAGAACAACGTATGTGAGGAACGAACGTTAACT
The DNA here is from genome assembly GCA_947846245.1 of Cerastoderma edule. Taxonomy (NCBI): domain Eukaryota; kingdom Metazoa; phylum Mollusca; class Bivalvia; order Cardiida; family Cardiidae; genus Cerastoderma; species Cerastoderma edule. Next base: position 36,115,419 of record OX401406.1, read on the forward strand.
CTGTAAAGGAAATTGCCACAGAATATATATTATATATTATATAAATTTATTGGTGGTTAGCCCTGAGAATGTTTTATTTTCCCTTTTTTGTGCTTATGTTTAAAAGATACAAACCCGCTAAAACCACCGAGAACACTCAGACGTAAACAAATGTCTCATAACATAGTATAAGAGTGACTGATTTAATTTTGGAGCTATGGAACGCCGCAAGAATGGTTGATTTAAGGATGGAACATTAACTTAGTATGCTGTTAGATCTATATTATGGTTAGAGATGTTTGTTTTCTTCCGATCTATTAATAGTAAGTATTTCGTCATGTGGGCTGTCACGTGACGACTCACACAAAACTTAAAAGATAGAAATGGAGCGCCGTTAAAAATGGCGGACCAGAAAAGGGGTAAGCCACGGAACACACGGCTTAGTCCAGAATCAAAAATACAGGCAAAACAAAGGAGAAAAGAATCCTTGCGGATATATGCACAATCTAGACATGTTGTCAGATTGTCGGACGGTATATGGGAGGAATGGAATCGTGAGAAGAGTAGAATGGACGTCTCCACACACGATGAATTTGCGAAGCGACTTCTTGAACGGCAAGTTTGACCTTTGATAGTCTCAATAATGATCCGTGAACAAAGCTTTTATCAACATTTGGACACTAATCATGCTTCACTACGTCTCAAGTCCATCGTGATTTTTGAGTTACAAAAATTCCGAACGACCGAACTTGTACCTTTAAATTACCATATTTCATGTTCATACAGAAAATGGAAATCTGAAATACATATCAACAAATTATTTGTGAATCGTCTTAGCCCACACATGTATCTGATACACCTCTTATAAGCGAGCTACCTATCATTTAACATCGATCAGGCGCAAAATTAAGCTTTTGAAGTCCATTTTGTCTACGATGGGAAGCAGTTAACATCATCACATTAAGTAGTACAGCACGGGGATTATGTATGCATCTTATCCAAGATCGAGTTGTACTTAATACAAAAGTTGTACAACAGTCTAATTCTACATATGGATCAATCGCTTCAAATGAGTAAGAACAGAACTAAAGAATCAAATAAGGAAACTATGAAACAAATTATTTCAGAGAAAGTATACTATCAAATGCTCACAGATATTTTACTCCCATTTTTCCTGTACACCGTAATTACAGTGGTCTGTTGAAAGTTGAGCATTGTCCTACTATTCCAAACCGTGTGATGTAGCTCTGTCTTTGGGATATTTAAGACTTCTATGTTAACATTTTTTGCCCTTTTTTTATGTGTGTGATTTAAATAAAAATTTTGGATACTAATACAATAGTGACACTTTTGAAACTTCACACACTGAAAGGAAAATGGTTGAGCTCCAAATCAGTATGTTTGATTACATATTTGATTGCATATTCAGTATTTCCTCCAGAGCACGGCCTTGCAGGAGAGCCTTTTCTCTTGAAAGTATGTGTTGTTTGATGTTCAAAGTATGGCTTCAGTGAAATTCAGAAATGAAAATTAACAGTTTGATTCAAAGATTTATTTGTTCATTATACACCATTTTGATAGCAGTTGTTATGTCAATCACAGAAGGCCCCCTTTTCTTTACCCATTGGGCCAGACGGCCCCCCTTACAAGCAAAGCTGGAGAAAACTCTGATTTTACTGAAGTTACAGGCCGTTAAACGTATTCATAAACTCTGTGTGGAGAAATTCAATGTAAAAGTCATAATGGACTCTCTACTCGAAGGCGTCAGTCAATATAGCAATTATAGCCTTCGTGACCAGAAATCTGGTCTACACCTTCGATTCAAAGGGATGATGGCATATTAACATTATAATTATATACACATATATTTTGTTAATACAAGGGGCTGTATATGACATGTGTCCATGTGCTTCGATTTGGATAAGGTTTTCCTTATTCTGTTCAATGTTGCTGATAGCAGCACTGAACTATCTAGGAGTAAGTTAATTGGTTGCTGGCCTGTGATCTTACCTGTTTGCTCCTCTCAATATATCTTTCCTTATCAAAATTAAGCAGATAATGAGGGTTTGGGAAAGCAGACGACACTAAATTAATATTTTTTTAGAAAAGGACCCAGCATTCTGAGGGTTAAGAAACATGATATACTGAAACCTGTGCTGGCTTTTTCAATTTTTTATTAAATGTATAACAAATTTTTCATGTTTTTTTATTTTTTATCTTTTAACTAGGTATTACAAGAAGGAAAACAAAGAACCCAAAAGTCCACCTCACACAGTCCAACCAGGGCCAGCACCATCATCAGTTCCTGACTCAACTCCTTTAAATCAACATCATACGGGAATGAAAACCATGAACGGCAATAAAACTTCAATTGTTGATTCAAACACAAGGTAACTTTATTGTTTTTTTTATTTTGTAGAGTGAGCAACTATAAATTATCAATGCACTCTACAAAAAGTACTTGTGCATTCAATATCATTAACCCTTTGCCAAACGATAACAACATTAAGCCACTTTGTTGCTGACGACCCTGGAAAAGATTTCTCCTTTTTTTCACAATATTTTCTGCCCTATCAGAAGATTGTTTTCCAATTTCATCACATTCTGAAATGTCGTCGGCAAACTCTTTCAATTTGGGACAGTCAAAAATTTGGGGTTTGGTAAAGGGTTAAGGCCTGACACATCAAAGTTCTCACTTTTTGATCATGATCTTAAAACTGATGAATTACTTAGAAGTATCACTTTGCTTATTACTGGATAATTTTACTGTTTTGAATACTGAAACTATCAGAAACTCCTTTTTTTGTAATTGGTTTCTTATTTTGGGGAAAATCTTATGACATAATCTTGATGGTCTTATTTTCAATCTTAACTTTGAACTTTTCTGCTGTGATGAGATAATTTACATTTACCTGCTAGTAATTCTGGTTGGATGAAACAGCTTCATACAGGGGCTATTGGAGGTAGGAAGTGACACAAAATAAGAACATTTTATTTCAACTGAAGCATATACAGCTCATGGTTGACAAAGATTTAGAATATTATAATAAATTCATCTTTGCATACAATTGTAGGAAAATATCCATGTAGCTCTTTAGGTCACTAGAAATTGATATGATTTGATATTGATATAATTTGAATTTACACTGAAAACTCAGACTGTTCTTTTTACATTACCAAGGACGTGAATATCTATAAGGATGAGTATCGGACATGAGCAGTACAAGTCAAACGGTAGATCATTTGCCGGGAAATATATGCAGAGCTCTGAGACTGCTTGATGTTTTGCCTTGATTACATTTATTACCTGGTAAAAAAAAATCAGGAAATTACTGTAGTTTGAGATTAAAGATTATGTTTGCAAAATGGGTATAATATTCGGTGGCATTTTCTAGTATAACATATAACGAAGAGCATTGGATATTTCATTTCCTCATTATTAACTCTTATATAGTGCTGAAACAGACTTCATGCTTTTATGCAAAAAGGTAAAATGCAGGCATGCTGCAAAGTAAATTGGCGGCTTGCCTGTGATCTAACCTGTTTGCTACTCTGAGTATCATTCCTTATTGAAATTAAGCAGATATTTAAGGTTTTGGAAAGCAGACAACACAAAAGTCTTTTTGTAGAAAATTACCCAGCATTCCAAGGGTTTATTGGTCATAATTTAAAGCACCAGCAGATGACAATTATCTAGTGTGCTATAAATATGTGATATTGGTAATAAACCACTACAACTAAACAAGGCAAATGACTCAAAAAAGCAAGTCTGGTTTTAACAAATTTGTTTAGTTACTTGGTCACATGTGTGTTAAAATTTGTTTTGATACATATATTTGAGGGAGAAGATTTAGAAAAGCTGTTGCAATTATTGCCTATATTTTCTTTAAATTCATAATATGGTGTTGCCATCAGTTTTTCATTATATTCTATAAAGGGGATGAGTAACGCATATTTCAGTTGGGTTTTAAATTCTGTTTGACCATTTACTATTATTTGTTTATTTCCAGATCTCAACTGAATCATAATAGTGAAGATTCCGAGAAAGTGGTAATAAAAACAGAGCCTCTTGATACCTTCAGTACAGATCAAAGTGAAAGGTAAGGATGAAAAGTGAACACTGAATTATAGCAAAGGATAAGAGAAAGTATATCAGTGAGAGATGGGTAGAATCTGAATGTATTGTAGCTTTTTATATATATATATTTTTTTTTTGGATGATAAAGGATTATTTCATAAATCAACAGAATTTTTCCTATAAGATATTCATAACATTGATTCATACAAAATTGTTCTTTGCTCCCAAGTTATAGATTTGTTTATCTATTTTCTTAAATCTGGTTAATCAAAGGGTATAGAGATATAGAGAAATATTTCATTAATTGAGTTGAGATAGGAATTTTTATTCATTCTTAATAATTGACTCAGTTTTCCCTGTGAGTGAAAACCCAAGATCATAATTAATAAAGAATCAAGAAGGAATATATTCACTGAAAATTTTTCAAATGCTTTGTGTTACATCACAAGTTATGTAACAGTGTTCACTGTTGATTTATTGATATGTCTTAAAATTTGAGCTTACAGTAAAATCTGTGTACAACAGTCAGTGAAGGGAAGTACTCAAAGTGGCTGCTGTGCACAGACTGGCTGTTGTTCACATTATTGGACCTCCATTCAAATACATTTAAAACTGCTCTAGACAATTTTTTATTGTTTAACCCTGTCCCAAACAATAATAACATTTGACCACCTTGTTGCAGACGACTTTAGAAAACATTGTTGGAAAAGGAGAAATTGCTAATAACGAGCAATTATTCCTTTTCCTACAAGGTTTTCTGCTCTATCTGAAGAATAGTTTTCAATTGCATCACATTTTGAAATGTCTTCTGCAAACTCTTTCAATTTGGGACAAGCGAAAACTTGTTGTTTGGGAAAAGGTTAATGAAGTCAATGTGGATTTATTTGTCTCTCAACACTGATCAATTATGTCCATGTTGGAAAGCAGTGTACTGCTTTGAATTTAAAAGAAAATACAATACAGCACTGGTGTGGAAATACCAGGAGCATGGATAGGCATGCTGACAACTGAGTTATGACGAAATAAAACTAAAAAAGAAAATGAGTTCTAAGAATATTTAGCATATTTAAATGGTAAAAGTTCCATCAAATGTCTGTTAAAAATATGTAATAATGTATTTGTATGCTAAAAAATATCAATCTTTGCTATCTGAATTCTTACGCCTAAACCAAATCACACTCATACATCAATACTATTTTCAGAGATGTATGACAGAATATCTATTTTATCTCTTCACCAGAAAGGGATATAATTGATATTTTCAAGAGCAGTAGTGCAAGCAAAAGTTTTAGAGAGGTATCTCCTTATGCCGTTTATTACCAATGGTTAAGCAGCTTGTTGGAAATAGTAATGACCCAAAATGGATAACCATTTTCATTAACCCTTATATAGTGTTGGAACGACTTCATGCTTTTGCAAAGAGCTAAGATCCAGGCCAGCCGGCAATTTACTTGACGGCTGGCCGGTGATATAACCTGTTTGCTACTCTTAGAATTTTTCTTCAAAGAAATTAAGCAGATATTTAAGGTTTTGTAAAGCAGACGACACAAAAATCTATTTTAAGAAAATTATGCAGCATTCTAAGGGTTGGAATTTTGTTCGATTTAGCATGGCGCCTGAAAATCTGATGATGGACTGTGAGTCGGTTATTGACAATGATGTATCACTGGAGCATTATGCGAAAGGAAAACGTGTTAAAGAAAACGAAAGGTAAGTTACAACATAAATTATTTCTTTATAACAACATTACAGAGGTTGTATTTGTAGTGAAAAAAGGATGTGTCGCCATCTTCTTTGGGGATTAATCATCTTAAACAATCCTGTCAGCAGAATTGATATGACTTGTCTATAGCTTTGCTAACATAGTATAAGGTAAGGCTTGTCATGTTCTTGTTGAGGCACGTTTTTATTGGTGAACTTTATCAAGGAGGCCTCTAAGATTGTTCAGGGACCTGGCTGAGCACGCCGTCTCCACCCCAATATACTAGAAAACAGCATTTATTCTACTATATGATCTTCTTCTATGCCTTTGTTAGTTATTTCACGACAGTATTGTCAAAGGGGTTTCCTTTTTTAAGGGACCCTTACACAATTTATGTTCTGTAAGTGCACATAGAAACAAATAGAAAGAAAAAATGATAAGGATATATTTCACTGGCATTTTTTGCAATTTTGCAGATAAGATTTAAATAAAGAATAATTTTGAAACTGGAGGGAATGAATTGACCTAGCTGTGAATTTGTATAAAAATCCTGCATGCAAATGTTGTTATTATCATCTGAGCTACACAAGTAAATAGACACATTGTGGCCTAGTTTGAAATATATTTGGAAGGCTAACTATTAATTGACACAAGTGAAATATTGTGGAAAAATAATGAAAGGCTAACTATAGGGTGGCATGAATTGCATCTTGTTGAATGTTGTGAATAGAATAGAGTTCATAGTGGCACAAATTAATTTTTTATTGAAATAAAGTGAAGGATTTCATTTTGTATTTCAGCAAGAATCCTGAACCTTTATTGATGGACTGTGAAACAGTTGATGTTGATATATCACTGGCGCAACTAAATAATGGAGTTGTACTTGAAAGCAACGGGTAAGTTGTAACAGAAAGTATTTCCCTAAAATCTGGTTGATTATGCTAGATCAAAGATGATAGCTTTTCATTATTGTTGATTATTAATAGGGGTAGGGGATGGGTGCTGGAACCAACTTCATGCTAATGCAAACAGGTACCAGTCCATCTGCCAAGTGAATTGGCGACTGACCTGTGATCTAACATGTTTGCTACTCTTGGTACTGTCCTCAACAAAAATAAGCAAAAGTATTTTAAAGTATAGGAAAGCAGACAACATGAAAAACTATTTTTAGAAAATTACCCTGCATTCTAAGGGTATAATAGGGTAAAATAAGTATAGGCACTGCAAGTTGTTCATCAAGGATTCAGTACAATACTTTAATGATCCTTCAAACTCGTTAATCACTTGCTATTGTCTTGTGCTAATCCCTTAACATACATATACTTGAAAATTTTATAGTATGTATAATTCGCATTGTTGATGACCCATTCTCCAAAGAGATTTTCTATGGGTGAAGTATCTACTTACTTTAACCCTTTACCAAAAGACAAATTTCAGAATGTCCCAAATTGAAAGAGTTTGCATACAACATTTCAAAATGTGATGAAATTGGAAAATAATCTTCTGAAGGGGCAGAAAACACTGTGAGAAAAGGAACAAATGCTTGTTACGAGCAATTTCTCCTTTTCCTACAATGTTCTCTTTAGTCGTCTGCAATAAAGTGGTTAAATGTCGTTATTGTTTCGTAAAGGGTTAAACCTTTTGTATACATATTTATCTAACAGGTCGCAGAGAGACATTGGGCAGTCCGTCAGTTCAGGTTTGGTTGACCTACTCTACGTCCATGGCGTTCCTGTCAATGAACCGTTTAATATACAGTACTTCAGTCCAAAACTTGGGAGATCAGTAGAAAGTAAAGTGTACATGGTTGTTGAGTATTCGTCAACAACAGAAATGAACCCCATTAGACTGGGCATTCTGGGGCAGATTCTTGAAAAAGCAGCTTTGGGAATAACTTCAAAAACCTATCAAGACTTTAGCAAGAGTTCGATAATTAGTTGTGTTGATTTATCAAATGTAGGTTCAAAGTATCCTTCTTTTGCTGGAACACATCAAGATGGCTGTAAAAAACAAAATCCAGTTACCAGTGGAACTTGCAAAACCAAATTTTCAGTTGCCTGTCAAACTTTCAGAACAGATAATTCAGTTGCCAGTAAAACTCGCAAAACAGTAAAACCGTTGACCAGTGAAACTCGTGTAAAGTTAAAAAAAAGATTAAAAGAAAGAGGTGCCAAAGAAATGGTTATTCCAGAATCGTTGAATGATACAAATTATGTTGTTGTAAAACAAGAATATATGGTTTCTGGTACTGAGTGGGAACAAAGTAAGGAAGGGGAAGAAAGCAGAATCTCTGAGCAAAGAAATAAAAGTAACTGTTGGTCAACATCAGAACAGAAACAAAGCATGTTTGAAAACAGATCAAAGGAAAACGTTACCCATACTTTTGGCATATGGTCTGAAGGTCATCAGGAAAACTATATTAAACAAGAAGACTCAGATACCGAAAGTGATCTAATGGACAATGATAAATGTGTACATGATAGCTCCTCGACAAGTACTGCTGATGAACTTGATTATTATTTAGCAGCAAGTCAAATTACCAAAAGAAACAAAACAGAAGACATCGTTTCAGACATTTTAAATGATACAATTGATTTGGTTGTGAACCAAAAAGTAAGAGAAAGGAAAGAAAAAAGAATTGCTGCGAAACGAAAGAGTCGAGGCAGACAGTCACCATTGAGACATAAATTGATCAAGTTTGAAGACGGCTCTGAAGAGAACAAACCCCATAGTTCAAGAATTCGGTCTAAAGGTTATCGGATAAACTACGCTGAACTAGATGAGTTACAGCCTCCAAGCGACCTAAGTGATGAAGATAAAAGTGATTTAGAATACATGTTAGATGATGCTTCCACTGATGATGCTAAAGAACTTGAACATTGCCAAGTTAGGGATGAGAACAATGATTCAACTACACCAAACCCTAAAGTTAAAAATAAGGACCCAGATTTTCTCCCCGATTCTGACTCGGACATTTGTCCAGACCCTTGCTATGAAACAAGTTTACCTAAAAGTTTTAAGAAAGATGATCTGTCAACTGATGGTTCAGATTGGCATTCAGAGGAGAGGCCGGTAAAAAGAGTAAAAAAACAAAGTTCTAAAAAAAAGAAAAAGGTAAATGATGACAAAGATGCCGAGGAGAGGCATCTCAAAAAAGTTAAACAACAAAAAAGTCGAGTAACTGTGATACTGAGTGAACACACAGACAAGTTTTATATGGAGGAACAAGTCTCTTTAGAGATGAAGAATAGAAGCAAGGCAGACTCAGAGAAATCATTTCAACTGATGGTGTGTGGACAATGTAACAAATTTCGGACAGAAGACAAAAAACAGATGGAAACCCATTTAGAAAATCATATAAATGGAGATTTTTCTTGTCCAAACTGTGATTTTGAAGCTTCAGGCAAGTTTGAAATGAATAAACATAAGCATGAGAATCACAGTAAACCCAGACAATGCAAATTATGCTCTACCCCTGAACATAAAGTAGTGTTTAAGATTAAAGAATTTAGAGAGCACTATATGCAAAACCACAAAGACCACCTGAATCAGTGTACATTCTGTGGGGAGCACTATTTGACAGAATATATGCATCGATGTACACGCCCTTCTATCCCTGTTGTTCAGTGTGATATCTGTGGAAAAGAAATGAAGAAAGATAGTCTTCCTTTACACCGGCGGTGTGTACACTTCAATGTGAGGGCACACCCTTGCTCACTATGCAAGTACTCTGCTAAAAATGGGCGTGCTTTGAAAAGACATATGCAGGCTAAACATGAAGGTAAATCTTTCTATTTCTTTTTTACAAATTGCTATGTTGGTTATTGGTCTGGCACAGAATTTCTTTTTGAAATTATTGTGGGAAAGGGGAAAGTTATTGGTCTGGCACAGACAGTCTTTTTAAACCATTGTGGGAAAGAGGAACGTTGCTGGGTTAATGCAAGTTCTCCATTTTTCATCTATAGAATAATTCACTGGCCCAGAGTTTGGTGAAAAGTTTAAACTATGTTTTGGACCAATTTTCATCAAAATTCCCCTGAATGTATTTCTCAATACTAAGTTGATCAAGATCAATCATGATGGGTGTTCTTTCTTTCTTTTTTATTTTACTGTTACATTGTTTTATTACACAATTGAAAAAGTTGCTCATTGTTTATTTGCAATGGTTGAACAGGGTTTCAAACTGTTTAAATTATAGAATAAATTAAAGTATTTAATGGTTTAATCTGCCAAGGTTGAGCGTATCTGTTATAGAAATCATTCTGTGAACTATCCAGTAATAATTTCAAGGCAGGGTGATCATTTGATCAATGTTGACGAAATAAGGTATTAATACATGTTTTCAGCAGATTACTTTAGTCATCAAGCACTGAACATATCTCATGTCACTCTGTCTTGTTTATTTTTGTATAGGTGTCCGTGACTACAAATGTGATCTGTGTGACTTTACATGCGTCCGTCCCTTCCAATTGACCTCCCATATGAGAACACATACCGGGGCTAAACCGTATAAATGTGATCAATGTCCTTATGCTGCAGCATGGAATGTACAGGTATGTACCTGGCTTTATTCAGAGATCGATTTGATGGTTTATTTATTTGTATAACAAATTCATTTTATTTTGTTTAAGTTTGCCCATCATTTTGCGACATATGTCAGACCAGTAAACATTCAGTGGTTTACTTATTTGCATAACAAATTCATTTTTATTTTGTTTAAGTTTGCCAATCATTTTGTTTAAGTTTGCCAATCATTTTGAGACATATGTCGGACCAGTAAACATTCAGACAGCTCCAAAAGGAGCTTTCTGATTGACTTGTTTATTGTATTAGGTCAGCCTCAGACTTAACCCTTAGAATGCTGGGTAATTTTTTAAGAACATATTTTTGTTTTTTCTGCTTTCCAAAACCCCTTAACTTGATGAGGAAAGATACTCAAGGGTAGCAAACAGGTTAGATCACAGGCCAGGCGCCAATTTATGTGATGGCTGGCCTGGATCTAACCTGTTTGCATAAGCATGAAGTTGGTTGCAGGTCTATAAGGGTTGCTTAAAACAAGGTTGACTGTGTCTGTATTATTTACCAAAATTTCTGATGCTTGTTAAATCTTATTGGTATAAATTGTGAATCTCATTTTGCTGATAAAGTCTCATGTGAGTCAGTAACTAGGAAAGATGTGTGTGAAATGCTTGGGAAAATAAAGCAATAGTCACATTGGCTCTTTGAATTCAACTTTGAAAAGTTGTTTTAATTGGCATGCCATGTGAAACACAGGGGTCATTGTTATCCTTGGGTCAGTACCATGTAATATATTATACATTGTCAGAGCTTTTTTTCATGAAGTAACAGACACCCAGGATTTTCTTTAAAATCATGCAGTTTTCCCCTAAAAATGAGGTTACCTTTGGTAAAGTCTGCATGAATTTTTCCTCTAACTTTCCAGTTTTACTATATAAAAAAGGGTATCAAATTTTTCCCCTCAAAGTGAAAAAAAGCCCTGATTGTATTACATAGTACTAACCCAATGATTACCATAGACCCCTGTGATATGAATCAAGCAGAAACATTAATATTTCCTCTTTTTTTTCAGCTGAAGGAACACAGGAAGTTACATGAAGGCTTATCGGCTTTAGGAAAGCCATGTGAAATATGTTCTATTGTTGTTAGAGAGGGAGCTCCTTACACAAAACATTTAAGAAAAGAACATCGTCAGGATGTGTAGTGTTGTCATATATACTTGTATGTGGTCTTAATGTATTACTGAAAGATTTACACAACATATCACCAACAATAATTGACATCTTTTATTTTGTACCCACAAAAGTGAAGCTAACTGTTCAGGTATCTCTTGTATGGTTTTCAGCACTTACTTTGTTGTAAATATGCTCTTTAACCCATTACCAAACAATAACAACATTTGACCAATCTGTTGCAGAGGACTCTGGAAAACATAGTGGGAATAGGAGAAATTGCTTTTAATCGAGCAATTTCTTTTTTCCCACAATGTTTTCTGCCCTATCAGAAGATTGATTTTCAATTTCATCACATTTTGGAATGTCTTCTGCAAACTCTTTAAATTTAGGACAGTCAAATATATTGTGTTTGTTAAAGGGTTAATACTATAATCTGCAGCGAGAGACTATGAGTTTGCCATTGTGAGGAAAAGATTCAAATTGAACAACTTGCCAACCCTAAGTCTGTGTGGAACATGGATAGTTAGTTGTAATGTCTCCCCCAATACTGATAGGGAGACATTTTGAATAACACCTATTTATCCATCTCTCTCCCTCAAAAAACCAAGTGGTCTTCGATCCAAAACCTTTTCAATCTTGACCAATCTTTATGAAAATCTTGGTGGTCATCTGACTGTCCCATAAAGTGGGGTATCCAGCATGGTTTTATAAATACACTGTAATCTACATTAAAATATCTTGGATCATTTCCATTTCATGAACATGAACTGTTTTGACACAAACAATAGAAAGAGCTTTTTTTCTATTTTGTCACATTAATTCCTTTAGTTCCTAATTGAGGAAATATTTTACATATTTGTATTGCCCACCTCTGCAGTTTATAATTTCAATTGGTCTAAATTCATTAACTTAACCCTTTAGTGCTGGGTAATTGTCTATAAATAGATTTCTGCATTGTCTGCCTTCCAAAACTTTAAATATCTGTTTAATATTGATGAGGAAAGATACCGCCAATTTATTTGGTGGCTGGCCTGGATATAAGCAGTTTGCATAATCATGAAGTCGGTTTCAGCGCTATAAGGGTTAACATGTAAAAGGTAGGACCAACTCGATCACCAGGTTATTTTTCATAAATTTGATTTTAAAGGCAATATCAAGAAGTGGAAGTTTGCTTTAACTATATGCTACTACCATTTCAGTGATATTGAATTTTAGTTTCAAATAATTGTTCAATGTCTTGGTCATTGGTTTGAAATCTGTGAGAATCAATTTCCAAACAACTTTGATAAAATACTTTATTTCATGTAACACATATGATAGTATACAGCTGAAACAATTTTTTATGTATTGATTATTTTTTCAGAATGTTAAATGCTTTTGAAACATATATGAATGTAGAAGAAAATATACACTGAATGAGGAGGTTGTGCATATTTTTTAGCCCATGATTGAAAAGCTGGTACTTTTTGTAAATTGTTTGCTGTTATAATTTTGGATAACATATACAAAAAGGTCGATGTTTCTTGATATCATTTGTCTGTTACCTGTTTATGGAGGCCAGAGCTCCAGTGGTAGAGATGTCCACTAGACATGTGGGTTGTTGGTTCGAATTCCGTAAGTAACGAATCCACATTTGTCGCAAGTACTGGTTATCAATCCAGGAGGCAGAGACAAGAATGATTGTACTTTGTAAGAACTTTCTTCACAATTGATGTAAAAGGAATATGTTTGAATTATATTAATACATGCATCACATAGCCCAGTTTTGTTTACCTCATACTTTCCAATTTCATTGCCACATCTTCATTTTTACTCTATCGTTAACGATTGGATATTCTTGATCGACTTTGATTGTGGAGTTTGTCATCATATCAATAAATGATATTTTTTACAAGCATGTCTAACGTTATATTCGAACATACCAATTTTTAACACTTTTTCACGTATTTAGAGGGATAAACAAATTGATATACCAGATTAGTTCACACGTGTTATAAGATAGCAGTTTGGGTATGAAACTATTGAGATAAAATGAGAAAACGCTCAATATATTTTCCCCCTTTTTTCTTGGCAATAGATTTCTCAAATACTTCACTTCCAGTGTTTTAAGTGTGTATACACTCTTAGATATAAAGGAAGAGGGGAACTACGGTTTATAGAATCGTCATGTCAATGATTTACCTTTAAAGGCATACTTGCGCTCAGAAAATGGGTAGTATTAGTTCTATATTATGATAGAATATGTTGAAACATAGCGAGAAATTACAGGATCATGACAATATAACGCCTGCACCATTTATTATCTATTTTTCCAAGTGTATTTTCTTAAATTTGGTGCCCACCCGTTTAACTCCACTGTTTACATTCGAGTTACATCTAAAATAGTAAGGAGTGCTCCGATTAATGACTGACGATCACCCGTTTAGAGAAATCACGTGAAAGACATGCGAATACGGTAATTCATCCAATATTTACAACGTAAGCATTCAAAATGGTGACTTTCATGGGTTTTATTGGTTCCCAACGTTTCTGGGCTGAACGTGTTACATTCTCAATTCCTATGTAAAAAGGAATTAAAAGTACTTTTAAAAGTTAAAGCCAATTATTCTAGAATTTACGCAATTTAAGTGTAAATGAGCGCAAGTATTAAGATATGGAATATTGAACACAAAGACAACCCTGTCAATATAGTTACTATTTACAAATTTAACATTTGTAAGGAACTGTGCAATTTAAATGCTTCATGTAACCCTTTCCCAATAATATCGACATTTGACCATTCTGTTGTAGACGACTTTAGAACATTGTTGGAAAAGGAGAAATTGCTCGTAACGAGCAATTTTTCCTTTTCTCACAGTGATTTCTGTCCTACCAGAAAATCATTTTCCAATTTCATCACATTTTGAAATGCCGTCTGCAAACCCTTTCAATTTGGGAAGTCGACAATTTGTTGTTTTGGAAAGGGTTAAATACTGTATCCCGGAAGTCGTATGACGGCGGACACGTTTTCCTTACAAAACTTCTTTCTTTACCGAGAGAGACCTTCCAGCCTTTTACAAATTCACAAGTCATCTTTACATCTATTCCCGTTACTCCATGGTTTTCCGAAAACTTCTACTTATCAGCGGGACGAAGCTCTTTTTTTCTAAGGGTTCCAAGAAGGTAAAATGGCTTTTCTTCGGGGATTGTAGACCGATCAACTCCCGAGAGCGGTTCATTATTTTAAGATGGAGTGTCCTTGGAGCGGATATTATCCTTTCACTAGTGCCATTTTGGGACCGAGAACTAGGTGCCGTATAACATTTGTGATATCCGGCACCAACCATATAACACATGCACGTGACGAATCATGACGTCATAAGAACGAAATGACGTCATATTTACATCATTCTCTATTTTTTTTCTCGTGTTTTAGGCCATTCACATCTTGTTTGTTTGAATGAATACATAAGGGTAACAGGATAAATAGAATAGATGATTGGTGTCTTTGAATAGGAAAAATTTTCGGGCTCGGCATCGGAATATTATCCGTTTCGCCTTCGGCTCACCGGATAATATTCCTAAGCCTTGCCCGATAACATTTCCGATTCACGACACCAACCATCTATTCTCTATTTACCACCACTCCATTGTGTTCTGATTAACTACACCTCAGCGGGACAGCATTCTCATTGTGGCTTCCATAAATATGCAGGCATTTTCGTCGGGAAGATAATAACCGCACCGGCTCCCGATAGTGATTGGTGATTTCATGATGGGATGTCCTTGGACAAGACCCTATCATAATCTTCCACTGGAAAGCTGGCAAAGGGCACACGAATAAACAATTAGTCGCTGAGAGATATTTTTCTAAAATTGCTTAGAACTGCGCTGAACCCAATTGAGTAAAAACTTCATTCTGTAGTCGACAGCAGCTTCACGGGCTAGAAGTAAAACAGACGTGTGTCTAAAAGTACGATGAATATTTCGCAGGTAAGACAGGTTCCGTTCAAGACTTATTTAACGCCTTTATGAGATACTATTTCCCTTAAAATTTATGTTTACGTGTAAACCTATGGTACGAAACTTTGTCCCGCG
Organism: Cerastoderma edule; assembly: GCA_947846245.1. Classification (NCBI taxonomy): domain Eukaryota; kingdom Metazoa; phylum Mollusca; class Bivalvia; order Cardiida; family Cardiidae; genus Cerastoderma; species Cerastoderma edule. Next base: position 36,130,948 of record OX401406.1, read on the forward strand.
GAGAGGGGCCTTGTGATTTCAAGTTCTGTACTCTAACCACCCAGGACGTTTGTAAATAACGAATCGGAACCATAGCTTTGGCGTTGCAGAGGCGGAATGTTCACCTCTTATATTACAACAGTTCGAATGTAATTCAGAAGAATAAAACGGACACAAAACAAGTCGGTAACAAAATAGTGTGTTGAATTTTGATTGCAATTGTACACTATAGTCTAAAATGCGCCACGACAAGATTTGTGAGACGCATGTAAATGAAAGTCGAATGATCATCTAACATGTGAACGTAGAAGTTAAGTTGTTCTTCTACATGAGGCAGGCCCCATTGACGCTCTATCCCTTTACCAAACGTCCAACTTACGTCGGCCCCAAATTGAAAGAGTTTGCAGACAACATTTCAAAACTTGATGAAATTGGAAATCGTTACGAGCAATTTTTTCCTTTCCCACTCTGTTTTCCAGAATCGTGTGCAACGAAGTGGTTAAATGTCGTTTTTGTTTGGTAATGGGCTAAGTTATCAAGCGCTTTCATAACACGCCTAGGGTCATCCCACCGTCGACAGGCATGATGGTACCAGTCAGCATGGAGGACTGGTCACTCAGCAGAAATACCGTGGCGTTCACAACGTCCTCCTCTTCTGTAATGACCGAAAACATGTGTGATTAATATCTAATCATTTAAAACTAATACTTAATTCAAGATTGTTTTGTTTCATTCTGTTGTTTGTAACTTGACCTCGCAATCTATCACAGTTTCATAATTTACTTTTGTTTAGTTTTATTAGGAATCAGAATCGGAACATGATTCCATCTCGTTATGAGGTTTTGCCATCGTTTTGCCATCGTATTGTCATAGTTTAAAACTCAATTTAGTTCGTTGAGATGATGTATCTATAAGCGATGATAGTGAACCTTATGTCAATAGCAAGGAGGGTTGTGCCATTGTCGGTAGGGTTTATCCTTGAATCGTCGACTCGAAAGAGCAGTTTCTTCTTTCGTCACACATGTTTCTTTTTGATTTTTCAACGATTTAGTCTCATTGACATTATATGACTGTCGCGTAATGCCTCATTCAATTCTGTTGGGATATAAACACCGTCGATGGACTATCTAAATCAGCTTTAACTCTTATAGTGCTGGATCTGACTTCATATTTATGTAAACAGGTTAGATCCAGGTCAGCCGCCAAGTAAAGTGTCGGCTGTCCTGTGATCTGACGCGTTTGCTACTCTAAGTTTCAATCCTCTTCAAAATAAAGCCGGTGTTTAAGATTTCGGAAAGCAGACGACACCAAAATCTTTTACAAAAAATAACCAGCCTTCTAAAGGTTAACCTTTCAGAGTAAAGAGTTTGGGTTACCTGCGAACCTTCCAATTGGTATCTTAGCGAGGGCGTTGGCCTGTTTAACGGGGTCGCTCCACCCACGCCGTCCCAACACGGTCATTACTATGGTGGGATTCACGCTGTTAACACGGATCTATAAAGGACAAAACTAAAATAGAATCTAGGTCATTATAGTCATAACCTTGGTGAGATTCACGCTGTTCACCCCAATCTATTAAATGTTAAATTAAGATTAGACTTAATGCCATCACGTTGTCCAGCTATAGCGTTTGCTTCCATTACAATGAAGGAACATGCATGCCAGCCGATCTTAAATCACGATACTCGATGAGATCGATTGTCTTTAAACATTTCTCTCTTACCAGATAGACAAGTTTGTTCAAGTAACCAATTACTTTGATAAGCTGTTGTATTGAATATTGTAGTACTGGGTTGTGGTTGATGACCTAAAGTTATGCATTATATAATTACTAACCACCAAGTCATTACCGAAGAACAAACGAATGCGGGTAAAGTTAGGAACGTTCAAATGGTTTCCTATTTTTGCAACATAAATGTGCTATATTTCCATCATACAATAATGAAAGGGTGATTAGTGTATACATTATCTAGTTTTATGTTACTATATAGAAATGTGATGTTACTTTACCAGTAGAAGACATTATCCTTCAAAAAACATAATTCTTAATCTGTGAGATAGTCTTTTCAAACATTGCTTACAAATAAAGCCGCTAAAACTGACGATGTTTCGATATATTCATTACTTACCAACGCTTTACGTTAAAACTCCAAACCCAAAAGGTATCAACCTGTAACATATTGAAGGTTCACTGCAAGACTATCGTAAATACTTCATTTTATGAAGCAATACATATAGTCTTGCATTGAATCCTTTATATATCATAACCTTACCCTCCTTCTCGAAGCAAAATATATTACTTTGAACAATTTAACGCACCTTGTATTTTCCGAGTTCCTGAGCTAGGGTCATGGTGAGCATGTCTAAAGCAGCCTTGGCGGAACAATACAGTGTATGATTGGGAATGGCCCTGAAACCAGCGATACTCGAGATGTTGACAATAGCACCACCGGAACCACGTGATACCATTCCCTTGGCAACAACCTTGAAGGAGTGAAGGAGCATGCACTTACACATTCCGTCACATGTAATTTTTGGGTTATCAGACAACGAGTCAATAGAAATTGCAATTATTAAGAATCATCGCGATTTTGGATTGGAATTATTCTGTCGAAAAGAGAGAAATTGCTCACATTGCATAATGTCCTATTTGTCTTATTGGTATCATAAGAAACCAAGTTGCAGCTGGGTTGAAATAACTCTACGATGTTTCTGGAGTTTAAATAAGTTTAACGAGTTTAAAGAGAAGCTCTTCATTTTAATGCAAGTCGTAGATAATACGCGGTGAAATACATTTTGTTTTAAAACCTTCATGAAGACAAACGATAAATCATCATGACATTCTAAACAAAACACTATAGATGATATGTTACTTTCAACTCGTTTCCCGTGTTTTCTTATCTAATCTCTAAAAGCTACTAAATGCCTATACCATAGCGTCCTAATGTGTTCTTTGGTTTTTAACAGCTTTGCATGCACTGATTGTTCAGTGAAACTTCCCGTCGTATCGACCCATACTTAAGATTGGAAAAATGCGAAAGTGCTTGGATGAAATATGTAAGTCATTCAATTAACCATTTCCCAAACAACACATTTTAGACTGTCCCAATTTGAAAGGGTTTGCAGACGACATTTCAAAATGTGATGAAATTGGAAAATGATCTTATGATAGGGTAGAAAACATTGTGCGAAAAGGAGAGATTGCTCGTTATGAGCAATTTCTCCTTTTCCCACAATGTTTTCTAAAGTCGTCTGCAGCAAAGTGGTCAAATGGCGTAATTGTTTGGGAAAGGGTTAAGGCCCTCTTGTTAGTAGATAAGTCTTGGGTAATGTATGATGAAAAAGCATACACTTTGAGCCTTGATTGAACAGCACATTCTATGTCTCATCTTAAAACATTAGCCAATAAAACACATTTAACATACAGTAACCCTGTTTCAAGAACTCAGAATAGACACTCAACATTTTCAGCCACGCTGTGTAACGATTGCTGGTGTTCATTAAGTTTCAATTACCGAAATACCAAAGCATATACTTACTTGAGAAATGTTGAAAGCTGCCTTGAAGTTAATGTCATGTAAACTGAATAGGAAAACAAGACATCTCATCAGTTATTCGCATACTAGAGGAACGGCAACATTGTATACCCGATATATCCATATATAAAGTTATGTACTAGGTTTGATTGGGTTGTTTATTTCTAAATAAGCTACACCAATTGCAAATAAACATGTAGCTTCAAAATAGGTATTCAACGATGAATATTCATCATTTTGAAATACTTTAAAACTTATTTCGTTTTACATAAAGGCGATAAGCGATAGCCCTTAGTCGCGGTAGATATTTAAGTGATCGCACAAAATAACGGCTACATGGCTATATGCCTACATACAATGAGTGGAACAGAATATGAACCTTTATATCCGTGTAAAGGATCCGCAGCATTTTGGGCGTAATGTTGCTCTTAAAGGTTGTAGAGGTGTCCGAAATACAACATATTTGAGAAATTGTGCATCCGAGATATTGTCAAACCATTACCACACGTACTGCCATTACAGATTGTTTATACACCATTTTAGTGCTGAAACCGACTTCATGCTTATGCAAACAGGGTAGATCCAGGCCAGCCTCCAAGTAAATTGGCGGCTAGCCTGTGATCGAACATGTTTGCTACTCGTAGTATGTTCCATCATCAATATTAAGCATATAATTATGGTTTTGGGAAAGAAGACAACACAAAAATATATTTTTAGAAAATTGCTATGTTTTCTAAGGGTTAGAAGTATTAAAGACCCTACTTGTCTAGCTCCTCCTTTTTGACCTCAAGGAATGATGTCCAATTAGTTATCCCAGCATTGTTGACCAGAAGGTCGATCGGTCCCATCTCCTCGACAATCCGCCGAGTTTTATCCCAATCCGCAATATCCACATTCCGCACCTCGATAGAGGGAACCTGTCAAATGTTTGTTTGATCCGGATAGGCTAAGTTTTTACATTAACGTTTTGGAAATCTTATGTAAACTTGGGAACATAATGCATCGTTAGAGAGAACATATGGTATATACGAGTGCATGTTGAAAGGTACATTTCTTTACATAGATGGTAGGTGTTTCCACCTTTCATGTTTTGACAATTAACCATCATATGCAAATTATATGGTATGTATTATTATATTGCGTTATGTTGGGCATATTGCATTTATTCCTGAATAAAACTGTATTACAACTTGACAACGAAACTAATCAGTGGACGACGGTGCGTTTCACTGATCGGTTGTGATTGATATTACAGGGTTCAATTTGCCCGGTTCGTTAAAATATAGTTGGAGCAGGTCTGTTTGTTAAACAGAGCTAAATGGTTATCACTTCCTTCTCAAGGCTACAAAAGATATATCTATTGAGAGACTGGTAATTTTTATTTCGAAAGTTATGGCAAAAGTAGAAAGAAAATGTAGAAATGATGCGATTACTTCTATCATTATTATCTCATTCGCCTCAACACTATTACATGTACATATCTGTAATTTTGACCTCATGCCTTTACATACGATTATATTTTCTGAATTCTGCATTCTGTTTATAGAGCAACACAAATACCGACCCAACTTAACTCTTTATCATTACATTGCCACCAAATACCGTTTGACAAACATTATTCACAACTTTGTTTACACAGTATGAACTCTTTTGTGTGCTGTTGTCGTTTCCATCATTCAGGAAATCAGCGTCCTGATATACATTATAGTAATCCCCTATCATACACACTAACACGATTTCGCAGCCATCTTGTTTTGCGAGTAAACAAATAGTCACGTGACAAACGCCCACTGTAATCGCATTGCGTACATGGGGTTGGTCTACGAAAGATTTCTTCTATAACACCCCCAAAAATAAGAAAATGATATAGACAGTTATAAAATTTGATAATCTTTCTATATCAAAACAGATCTTTTTCCTTATCTTTCATCCAAAATAACGTTGTACATGTTGTGTTAATCATTGTGCCGTGATACGTCGTAGTTTCAACTACTGACATTTACAAGACGACGGGTCGTGCATAAATTAGGGCCACATTTAGTCCAAAAGAGCCTCTGAGTTTTTAAAATATATTCACCGAATCTGAGTTTACCACACAGTCCCTTAGTTTGATCAAAGACCTACCAAAAATTACAAAAGTCTTTGAGTCAATCAAACTTTGTTCTTACAAAGAAAGAATTTCCACTGACTCTCATGTCGCTTGACATTTGTTTATTTAAAAAGAATCCTGCAGGTAGATTTATAATTTATGAAATTATGAAACAAAACTCTAATAGTATAGAAAACTGCGAACCCCTTGGGCAACAATTGAACATCACAACATTGATTGCCGATTTTTTTTTAAAGCATTTGCTCCAAATTCAGTAGCTTTCTGCTATCATATATATTCAATGGAAGTGCTTCTGACTAACCAATTAACTGCACATGCTTCTGGATTATTTAAAACCTTATGGCATGGCACAGGCAAACAAAAGATTCGATGCAAATGGTGAGAAGTAGCTTATTTTCTCCAGCTGATTGACTTATCATAAGGCAGTTAAGGTCTTTCAGAATCATCAAAAGAGAGTTCCAATAAGGTGTATTCCACATAATAGTTTGGTCTGTCCTTTTCAATTCGAAATAGCCTATGTAATAAGGACTTATGTGACCAATGAGCAATAAAAGAAAAATAAGAAAAAGGGTCACAGCTTTCTTTAAGTCTTCCCTTCTTATTTGATTTCGGGCAGGTCTTAATAATAATTGTATACAATAATATAAAAAAAATATGAAAATCTGACTTTTTCTTGTTTGTGGTAGGTCCTATTTGATAGAATCTTTATGAGCATTTTCTCATTTTTTCAAAAAGATTTCTAAGGTCATTTTCTTATGTACAATGTATCATCAACAAAACTACTTTTTCAATCTGCTGCTGAAACTGTTTTATTCCTTCCTATGTACTTATTTCATATTAAACATGATACTACTATCTTTTATAAACCAATTGTCCCATATGGGGATTTGTGACTTATTTAACTTCAAATGCAAGAGCAATTTATATTTAAGAAACAACACTTTCTCTCTGGTATAAGTTTTAAACGATTGTAACAAATGGGGTTATTCACCTTTTCGCCGAAGTGGTTTTCAAAGTCATTAATTTTGTGAGAGGAGCGGAAGCGTGTGGTATAATGGGGTAACGGGTAGGTATTCACACAGATAAAAAATAAATCAAGCGCTAGCAATGCTTTAATTGAAACCCTCTAGAAACAGGACATCAAAATTCATTGAAATCTCGGCAACGAAAGGTGTCCGAACGCTGGGTTTATGAGAAACGGATCATTTTGGTACTGAACAGTACATAGGAATCCGTTTGTTTACTCGGAAGCCTCGTTTCAACATGACCTTCACCTTAAAAATGTTACTATTTTTGGCAAACCGTGTTTGTGTGTATTGTTGTACGAGACATATTCGCATGAATCATATGTCATATCCGATATTCGAGCAGACTATTAGCCCACTGGTTGAGCGAGTTTACTTCCAAAATAATGTTGACAATTTTAAGACGGGTAAAGACCTTTATTTGACCGCACAGGTTAATGACCTTTGTACAACATGAAGCTTGAATGCCAATTGAAAATCAAAGTAAATGTAAAAGAAATTTAAAAAAAACACTGAAAGAAAGTCCTAGGTTTGTTGTTTGTTAATATCTATAAAAGTATACTGATGTATACAATCTTCTACATCGTATACAATACTGGTATTTCAAGGTTTAGGCGTCTTGGTTTATGTTTACCTCTGCCTTGAGACCATCCAAATCTTCCTGCGTTCTGCTAATGCCAAATACCTTAGCACCCAGCTCTGCAAGTTTAACGGCTATTGCCCTTCCCATGCCTAGAAATGAAAGTTTGCGTCAAAGTAGCGATTGCTATCCTTAATAATACATCGGAAAGTTACCTACCGATGTTAGAGATGGAGATATCCAAGTCAGAAAAGGGAAGCGCAAGTTACGGTCGAATGGGTATGGGTGAATGAACTTTGGTTATGAAGTGTTGTATACATACGACTCATCCTTTTTACTCAAAACTTTCATTTACTCTTGACTTTTAACACTTTCCGAAACCTTTCCTTTTATTTCATACTTTTATCTTTTTAACATTCTACGCAGTTTGACGTGTCCCCGTGAGGGGAAATGGCGGCTGGCCTGTGATCTACCTTATTTGCTACTCTGGGTATCTTTCCTCAAGAAAATTAAGCAGATACCTAAGATTTTGGACAGCATAAGTCACAAAAATTTACTTTTATAAAATGACCTAGTATTTTAAGGTTTTAGATAAAGGTACATTACAATCTAGCACAACCATGAATACGCATTATGACGGTGGGTAGTTGCAAATTAGAAACCTATTCGCAATACAGGAAGTGAGCAGTCTGGCCGAGAACATGGTTAAAAGGTAGAACCAAAATTGCGAATACAGTTCGTAAGACGACCTTTTACATAATAGACAAATAATTCTGAAAAAGAAATCAAAACTCTAACAACTTACCCTTTCCAGCACCGGTAACTAGCGCCGTTTTTCCTTCAAAGTTCACCTTCGACGCCATGTTTGCCAGCTAACGCTCTTATAACAACCTTATAAGCAGAGCCACAATCCCTACGATAAAAAAGGCAGGCGTTGCCACACGAGAAAAGGGTCCTAAGGCGTTTTTTTATTCATATCTAATCTAATGGATAGTGACTGATTGGAAGAAGCAGACGACGCTTGTTATGGAGTGTAGATAAATTGTTTTATTTGTAATATTGAGTAAGCGAAACCATTGTGACAAAGACAGACGTATTTGGTTATGATTGATATCTGCCTTGTTGAAAGGATCCTCTAAAGTCAACTACTTCATGCCCGCTAGAATGAGGATAAATGGGGAAAATTGTAAAACATATAACTAGCGCTTGCTTTGAAATAAATACGAAGATTTCACAATCGTCTTAAAGTACAAGTTAAATTGAAAACATCGAAAGAAACGTAAAACTTGCTCACTATTATACACATTTTCTTGTTATCTTCATGATTTTCTTAAACTATTTGTACTCCAATATGAAACATAGTTTGTTGATGACTGCTTCGGGACATTTACGGTCGTCTGCGGATTATACAGCTTTTAAGTATAGCCTAAAATACATAATTGCAATTTTTATATATTCATGGTTGGGAAAGACTTTGCATTAACCAAGAACAGTTCCATTTTCGTTAGTAACATCTTGATTCGACTCGACTCTGAAAACTATTTGACATCTATTTTATTCTTGTAAAGAACCCCTTTATCGACGTATTGTTTGTTATCGTGCAATGACCTTGAACGAGCACTGACCTTGTTGTAAATGATAAGCCGTGACAAGCATAAAGAATGGGTCAAAATCGGACTATTGTACGGTGCTCGATTAAGACCATAATGTCATAAATTGAAAAGGGTGATATTCCGATGGTCTTATATATGGGTTTTACATCGCAGCAACACTATTTAGGTATATGGTGATGCCGGACTCTAAATGATGGAGGAAGACCCCTGGGTATAAAGACTAGTCAAGCCGGGTAAAACCATCGGTAATCCAAAATCAGTCAGGAGACTTCCTCTCATGAAAATCCATATCCCTCACCGAGACTTGAACCCATGCGACGAGGGACCATGTGCTTTCAAGTTATGTATTCCAACAACTAGACCACAGAGGCCCCTCCGATGGGCTGATCAGGCGATTATGAAAAGCAAAACGACGTCATGGTTGGGAATCGATGGTATCCCGACGTCCCGACTAAACTCAACCTAAGTGTTCGTGCTTTGATCTCCAGGCCGACCACTCTTCGCTCCGGTGTATAATCGACTCAGTGATACATGTCACCACCAATGGACAGTTTCTGCGTCAGAGACAGAAAATGATATGGACAGAACACCATACTGAAACGTAGGAGAAGTATTCGGCTTAATCATATGTCAAAAGATCATCATGTTGTAGCAAGCATATCAAGAAAATGGTAAGAAATAAAGATCTAGTTGTGCTGAAAAGGCCATTGAAGAAAACAACCAAGTATTGTTTCTTTCAGATGCCATTTTCTGCGAAGAACACTTACATCGTATCGATGATGCAAGTAGATTTCAAGGGTACAACGCAAGTCCATAGCTAGTCATACACGTTTGTGAATGACGTACAATAGTCTTGCAATGAAGCCTTGATGTATGAAATGAATGATTTTCATATGTTTCATTTAACCATTTGAAAGAAATACATATATTTGTGTTAGTCCTTTAATATGTATGTATACAAGGAACGAAAATACAAAAAAGCAGGTGCAGTGATATGATTTATTCTTGCTGCTTATGACTTACACATTCGGGCGTAGACTAAAACATGTGAGAAAATGAGTGCTTGGCCTAAACAGTACAATAAGCGAAGCGTATATATACAGGTCGGCGAAGCAAGCATATTTGTCGATATTTATCAATACTTTATTTTCTTAAAACAATACAACATTTGTACAATTTATCTTTGATTTTTATTACAAACAAAAATATTTTCACATGAAGAGATTAATAGTTTAGAAGTGTAGGGCAAAATGTATAAACGTTTGAAAAGTGCCATGGCATTTAAATGCAAATGTTTGAAGAATAATCTTCTATTATGCATCCAAAGTTGGAATCAATACCCTTTATAGTGAGTGCACTGTCTCAAATTGGACTTATGATAGATTGTGTTTCTTTATAGTGCATTGACGCCAATTGGACTCACGAAAGACTGTTCCTTCTGTACTCGTGTGTTAATTACGTTTTGAAATCGTAATAATTTTCTATGACCAACCTGGCTGTCATGTTTTCATATAATACAAGCAAACACTAAACTAACCAAAAGCTAAACATATTAAGGTAACATCATAATTGACTTACTAATGGTTTGAAATCTAAACAATACAAGGAACATACTATGCTATAACTGATGTATTTATTAATTAATACCATTACCTTAGATTCGAGGGATCTTACTCAAAATATATCTAGTTAGATTTAAAGGTCCTTGTTCACAGTTGTAAGGAAATTTGGTTATTTTTACTCTTTCCAAATTGCACAACAGCGATAATGTTTTATGATACACAAATAAGAATGGTCATTAAAAGCAAAACTGTTCTTAAGTATTTCTTAAAGTGTTTATACAGTGATTTTTTAAGTATTTTAATCCAAAAGAGTGAAATCGCTTTTGAGATCTACCACACAGAATAAATTGTACATACATGCCTACTAAGATTAATAGATGCTTCCTGAATTAATTATTTGTTGTGATTAAAATCGCTGTAACTGACCAACGAGTATTTCTATATTATATATATAAAAATGTAATATATTCATCTATTTCGTCAGTTAAACGATGTAACTCTCGATAATATGTTTAGTGGGTTTATACACCTCTATCGGTTGCAATGTAATAAATAAATGTGTGTCGTATTTAATACCAGAGACATAGATGTTATCTATGTCTCTGTTAATACTGATTTGAAGTGATAAAAAATAAAACAAAATTGCTTATTTTGGCAAGAAAGTCCTAGGACAAATCACAGTTTTCAAGTTCCGGCTAAAAGCATGTGGCAAGTTTCAATAAGATAAAGTTAAAACAAACTTATCAAAATATCTCTAACATCTTTTCAGCAGATGGTTTAAATAATTCAAATTTAACCAAACCTTAAAAGTCTGCCTAATTTTGATGAGGAAAATGCCCAGAGTACAAAACAGGATAGATGACAGGCCAGCCGCCAATTTACTTGACGGCTGGCCTGGATCTAGCCTGTTTGTATAAGCATGATATCGGCCCCAACACTACAAGGCTAATGACGTAAACATTTTTAAAAAAAAAAGAATACGATAACATAAGACCCTAAATGTACAAAAATTGAAATACCATGTTGAGTATCCCTTTCCCAAACAACAAATTTTCGACCGTCCCAAATTGAAAGAGTTTGCAGATTTGCAGACGACATTTCAAAATGTGATGAAATTGAACAATATTCTTCAGAAAAAGCAGAAAACATTGAGAGAAAAGGAAAAATTGCTCGTCACGAGCAATTTCTCCTTTTCCCATAATGTTTTCTAAAGTCGTCTGCAACAAAGTGGTCAAATGTCGTTATTCTTTGGGAAAGGGTTAAACACAAAAAGTAAGTACAGTAGCGCAACATAACACTACCTGTACATACATGTAGTTGGTAAAACTTTAATTCCGGTAAAATCACGAATTCATGTAGGTAGATGCGGATGTGTCACACTTACCATGTAATATAGCGTATTTGATTTTTTTCTCGCACCCAGTATATCTGGACAGATAAAAAACGATTTTCACTTTTTATTACTTTGTTCAAAACATTCAATTTTTAGATAAAGATATTTGAGGAAATTCTATCATACATGGCCAAATGTGCATACATTTAGTAATCTATTATCAAATCCTTCAAATAAAACAATTTTTAATCTGTCAAACCAAATATTGATAATGCTCAACAAAATAGGAATTGAATTACACCTTTAAATGAAAAACTCATTTGTAAATCAATGTCTTTATTAGAATGATATAACAATTGCTTTATTACATTTTATGTTTCTAACGCAATAAATATCATTATGTTATCATATTATGTAATATAAAATTTGACAACGTTCGTAAGTTACAGGAACGTACATATAGCCTATAATCAATGTCTTCGACAACGTTCGTAAGTTACAGGAACGTACATATAGCCTATAATCAATGTCTTCGACAATGTCTTGAACAATGTCTTGAACAATGTCTTGAACCGTATATTTGACAATGCTGTTCCCCGTTTGACCATATCCCTGACCAAGAAGGGTAGGTACAGATCTATGATAGGACCACTTGAATATAATGAGAGACTTAACCCTTTCCCAAACAACAACTTTTCGACTGTCCCAAATTGAAAGAGTTTGCAGACGACATTTCAAAATGTGATGAAATTGGAAAATAATATTCTGATAGGGCCGAATACATTGTGGGAAAAGGAGAAATTGCTCGTCACGAGTAACTTCTCCTTTTCCCACAATGTTTTCTAAAGTCGTCTGCAACAAAGTAGCCAAATGTCGTTATTGTTTGAGAAAGGGTTAAATTAAAAAAGGCTTAAGCTGTCCTATGGACATGGCGACATTGAGATGTTAGGGTTGAACGCATTTCGACATAAAATGCATTCGTTCTTTTACGATGAATACTCACCACATTTTCCACAAATAATTCCACAATGCATTGGCTGTAATTTTCAAATTAGATATAACTCTTCGAAATCACTCATAAATAACAATCAAACAGGGAACATTGTAATGGTAAGAAAATCTTTTCATCGAATTGTTTTCGAAACCTATATACTTTTTGGATACTTCTGAAACTGGATAACGGCCGTTACAGAAGATGCGTGTGTGTCAGAAAAGGGCAAGTGACACTTCATGAATGCAAAATGTATGTACAAATAATCTATGTGCGTACGTACATATTTAGATAGAATGTCCAAAAACCGTCATTTTGAAGCTTATTCTCTCCTCGGATTACTTCAGTCGTTCTAGGCGTACATCGGTCGGGCCTGAACATTTCGGTGTCAAGAGAATAGCTTTGGCCCAGACCGATGTATACTGAGAATGACGGAAAAAATAAGACGTAAGAATAAGCTTTCAAAATGGCGGATTATGGGTATTCTTCCTTAATATGTACGTTAAACGGATGTCTAGCTGTGTACACTACAACGATACGAATTTTACAAACATTCGTAGAGCAGTCATGTATGAAATGGATTTCCAGGAAATATATGAAACGCTTTTTATATGAATGTTAACATTTTGTCTTTTCGACGAGTGTCAGAATTAGTATTATGTAGAATGCACTTAGAAAAACGGTTTAAAATTTCCAAAAAAAATATTTCAATTAGGGCATTACAAACACTTGATTTACTATTTATACTTACGAAATGTTCTCCGATTAGGAAAGTACGTAAGATTGCCTTTGTTAAAGCCATTTCAAATTTCGACAACAAAGCAGCATGGTTTACAATTTTATAATACGAAAACTTTGTTCATGGGTATTATTCACTACACATGTCGCTATGTGGTTTAACATGATAACTGTCTTCGTGGTGCTTGGTATGGAATAGGAGTGTAGGACAGGGGATGCCTTTTGGACTTGGTTACGAAGCACTCTTAGTCCATTGAATGTACATACCATATTTTGAGATCTATAAATAAACTAGCTCCAAACCCCAATTACTCATTTAACATCCGCAATCCTTCACTGTGCGGACTAATACCTTCGTGGGAACTAGGCAAAAAATACTCCGGATTTACTTTCTTTGTTTTCCACTACATTATTACTGTCAAGTTAATCATAATATTGGAATCTCGATAGCGAAGAGCCACTCTGCATCCCCCAAAATAACACGTGCTGACCATTGTCAAATAAAAACAGTTTTTGAGTTATTTCATGCTCGAGTTCGTTGTCGTAACGCAGAATGTATGTACGTTAGCCAAAGGAAGTGCTTCTATATGTGGAGTTGCTGAATGCAACCCATCAAAATTGCGCAAAAAGTTGTAGATTTTTTTGATGTCCTAAAACCATTCAAGAAAATGTATATACGGTTTAATCTTGCTTGACAAAAGCATCCATTCGAATAAAAGGGTTATCAATATTTGTACTACATGTACTGCTCAACGATTTCTCTCACACAAATACCACACACACATACACGCACATCAAACAAACACGCGGGCCCATAGGAAGTAGAAATATGTATTTACATAAATGTCTTATCTTATCTAAAGACGACGTATATAGTAAGAAGAAAAAGAGATAAAAACATAGAAATTATTAACTCTACAGTGTGAGTTGTAAAGAAATATTAAAGATGGTGACAACCGTAGCTTACAATGAACAAAGCATTGAAACCTTAACGCATGATACATGTTTTAGATATCTTTCACCGTTTCATACTACAGTAGGTACCCATGCCGAATTTTTGTTTGCCTAATTAAACAGTTTAATTATAATCATCCCTTTATTACTGACGAGCATGATTAACGCACATCGTAATTTAAGTCATTCTTAAAGTCTTATAGTATTAACAAAGACCACTTCTTAGCGACTTCATGCCGTTCTGTTTGACTTTTTTTTATTATATTTACAAAGACACCCCTTATATAGAAGTAAAATGGTTGTATCTTTAAATTTAAATATGAATACAATATGTTGATGTTCTCTATTCTATATTTCGACCGAAATTGATGTAGGGGACACGAAGTTTTATCTTTGTTTTTGCATTTTGATTCCTATCGACTTGCATCATGTGTGTCTCAAATGCAAAATATCAACATATCAACAGACATAAATGGCTTAATTAGAAAAATGCGAATGTATCCTAAAAATGTGTATGCACGTTGCTTTATTTATGAATTAATCACAGTACATATACATTGTTTAAATAGATCTATGATTCTCGGTTTACCAAAGATAAGACAAACTTTATTCTTTTGAAGTGAGCTATCATGTTTTAGTTTCTTTCATTTGGAGATAAACACATCTTAAGTTACTATTTTCGAATTAAACGGCATGCAACAAAGGAAACAACCGCGGCATGCATATATATAAAGAGACACAATAGGGTAACATCGCATGTTCTTCATAAGAAATACATCCACAAAGCAGTTTATATGTCACTTTACGAAGGTATCTTCAATACGCATTAAAATTTCACTTTGTTGTAGTTATAAATAAGACTGGTAGTTGCTGTATCATCCAAAGTTTTAAATTTGATATAATAGCCTCGAAGGGAGAAAGATGTGGCCAATTCCAAGGACACATCTGGAATCTGAGATAGGTTGTCACTAGTCATCAGCCAACCTATATTATCTATTAGATATTATCATATACATATATCTGAAAAACTTTGAGTCGCTTGTACTTGCGTACCGATAAACATCTAGCCGTCTAAAGCAGTCTAACAAATGACCCGTTATTAATTGGACACTGTTATTTAGATGGTGTGCTAAGGTTTCAAAATACGCGTGAATAACAAACAGTTTCTTCACTATTTGTTACGAAGCGACATGCCATGACCAAAACTCTAAACAACACGTGCGTTTGATCAGGATAAGTTAGAAACAATGGCTGATAGTGAAGCAATGGTTAGTAGCATGAGAAACGTTTCTTACTTTCTATTTTTCGGTGTAAGCTGCAGCATCCCCATGTATAAAGGTAAGCCTTCTCGTCATTTGGAAATCAAACAGCCGCACCCACTTCCCCAACAGAAATGGTTTGCAACGTTTTGATTTCACAATGACGAACTGTGAAATAAGCTTGGGACATGGTGAAGATATAAATGTGTACATAATGTTGAGAATATTGAGGTAAAGATATTGAAACATCAGAGATAAGAATTATGTCAGAAAGAAGATAGTATAATAAGACGCTTTCTCAGTCGTGCTCTCCTCTTGCTGGTACATAGTGTTTTTATCCACAATTGAACTTTTGATTTATCTCAATGACATCGCCAGACTGAATAAAGATCAGTTTACTATGGCTGAGTTACATAAAACATATATGGCAAAACCATTGTACGGTTATTATCATAGAGTAAGACAGGCTGCCAAGGGGGGAGGCGGCTGCATATCTAAGTGTATAAATGTTTCCTAAAAAGGCTTTGTTTGATTGATTTGAGAATCACAAATTAGACTCCACTTCAAACAACATGTAAACAGACTCTATCACGTGACAGCACTTGTTACAACAACAGACCTGAGAAAGCGTGCTAGAAGTTAAAGTAGACAAAGACATAGAGACTGATAGTGTTAGCCAGAAACAGATGTTGAGCCCATAGAGAATATCTTAATAACCATTACGCCACTTAAACAATACAAAATCGGACACATTGTTAACAATACTGCTCTAAGGCAATGTCACACCAGTTACTGGTGCGACAATAAAATATCGGCTATGGGTTAGTTCCGCCAATATACTTCATGTCACCACGCTATCCGTTACAACATCCTTATCTGAACTAGCATACACTTCCTAATCAACAGAAAGTGTTCTTTTTCAAATATATACGTACACGTCCAACGCTCATTACAAACAGCTAATCAAGTTAAACGGATTTACGTTAGGCGGTTTGGCGCAATGATATCTTGTAACTTTAAGTTACACCTTCTAGCACGGTTATCTATGTCTGAAACCGTCGGATATGTTGGCCATGAGAGGTAAGAGACTGTCCTTTGAACACTCTTGCAACACCACTTTCCCAGTCTAGAATGCTTTTTTGTTATTGTCGTTTATTTCTTGCTCAAATGATAACCATCCTATAGCTTTATCATTATAGAGGTAAATACTTTTTTGCTTGGTTTGGCAATCAAAGTGTCGTTGAAGTTACGATGATATGCTGCTTTATCCGGGACTACGGCTAGCAAGAATGTTCAAATGGATCTTTTACGCCTCCAAGGCCATTTGGTCCTTTTTCCCTTTGAGATCCTAGGTATCTCTTAAACACATGTCTAAGTCTGATTCTGGGTCATAATTTCTATTTGTTATGAACCTCAATAATGGTGGTCCAGACAAATTATGTATTAAAATCCGAGTAAAGTGTTGTTTCGTGAAACCTCCACAATTAATAGGCGATGACACTTTACACTTTAGTATAACGTACTGGTATGATAATCCATTATCTTTTATCTGACGTAATTCAAAGCTTTAATGCAGTCAGAAGACTTTAACAATTCTATAGTTGTATCTTAAAACATACGAGTGGAAAAATACAAAGCCTCACATTCTTTCTTTATAAAAGAATGTAAAACCTTGCGGTTTACCAGCCACGAATATTCCTCAAGAGTGAACTTTATGATAAAGACAATTAATGAAAACGGAGGGAAGGAAAAAGAGCAACTACGTTACCACTTGTTAAGTGGTAAGTGAAAACAACGTACTTATGTTACATCCAGAAACCAAAGTCTATATTCTGAACTTTATCCAATGAAAACGCCTTTGACATAATACGGCCATATTGACCTCTTGAAATGGAATATCTAAATAGCCATCTGATTTGATTAAGGAAATAAAAATGTATATCAACATATTTCATTAAGAATGCTTAAAATGATTCAAAATGATGTTGAACACTTGACATTAAACTACTCAACGTGAAGATGTTTTGAATCTAGAAGTTGCAGTGTGTGTGTTAATTACTAGGCTCCGATTTCTGGACGCAAACCTAAGGTAGAACATGTACAATGATTCCGAAGTGTTTCACATATACCATCGCTTACACTGTTTGCAGAATTAATCTAAACACCTCTGCAAACCATTTGATATGTGTCCAAAGGATTACGGTGTCATTGCACATATACTACATTGACAAAATACGTCGTTTGTAACTAAGTGAGAATAAGGGTCAAACAAATGCATATCAAACTTGTAACCTTAAAAGAAACTGGAACAAGAACAGTCGAAAAGTTTGTGCAAACGAAACTAGAGGAAAACTTTCAAACAAAACGTCTGTGATGTAAGTGGAAATATCCAAACAAATCGTTTACCGCCTGACCCGACGCATTTATATTATTTTCCAGTCGTTCGACCCCTTGTTAAAGAAAACAGAGAAAAATATCTGGATCCGATGTAGCAAACAAACACAGTATGCCTGAAACATTTAACCTCAGCTTCTAATTGCTAAGGTCATGCCTACTGAATACAGTGATATATATGACTAAAACTATTAGATGAAACAGACATACTGTGAGAGAAGCCAAAATCTCGCCTGTGATATCCTAATAGTAAATGAAGTCGAAAGACAAACAAGTGCAGAAAATTAACTATAAATGTAATGGTAACAACAATTTCACGTTGCAGCCCTTAATTTGTGAAGAGAGATCCACATTAAAAAGAAGTCATGAAAATTTATGATACCACTATCGATACCTGAAAGGTATTTCAAGCTTAGTCATCTGCATGGCCAAAGGTCATTATGAGATTGTTACACGTGAGTAGATTTAATATGATGGTCCCGAGAACCAATGGATATTTTCACTATTCTTGAACAGAGCCTCGAATCTGAGGGAGTATAAGGTTTTCCATTGATACAGGTATCTTGAATACCATAGAAGCAGGCACCATTTGATAGTGTTGTGACAAGAGATGCTCATCATGAGCCAACTATATCTCTATCCGAAAGTTCAATGTTTATTAATCAATTTAACTCTTTTCTATAAATTAACCTTTTCGACGCCTGTCGCATATCAGCCACACTGGGAAATAAAGGAATGATACATTTTACTTCGTTTCTGTTTGCCGAAAACAATGACGATGTTTTAATTGGATCATATCAATGGAAACAATTCTAAAAACAAAGACAGACTGAGTTAGTGCAAATGAAAACAAAAAAGAAAACTCACATGCGGTTATATTGAGGGGTCAATCATCCCAAACCGAGACTCTGTTTCAATGAATTTATATTATTTGATGCTTTAGTGATATATGGATAGTAAAACCCTTTTGTTTTAGAACATAGGTAATATGCCTGGAATACCTCCGTCGGGTACTTGCTCATGTGAGTTAGAAATGTAACCGAAATATTTTTGGATTTAAGAAAATCGTGAACGAATAAACGCTTAAAATGCTACGATACCATTATATATGATGCTACGATAATGGATTTGGTTCCGAGACCAATAATGTAAAATATTTACTAGAGTTAATGTGATTCATAGAAAAAAGAATAGAGGTGAGTCCAACTATACAGTTTAAAATACGATTTGTGTCATCAGTGATGTTGGTTGGTTGTTCTTCTTGCTCGTGACCAGTGTTAGATGGTGGATCAATAATAACTCGCCAAGAGAAAAGAAAAACGTTTAGCTCTTGGATACCTCTTAAAGTCTCCGACAAAAGTACATGTGCTCGTCATATGCTGATAAAATAGTTCTTAGGAACATCCAATACACATAAAAAGTTGTTTGATGATTTTATTATATGTGCTATCAACTTTGTTGATATAGTAAAACGTATGCCAGACTAGCTTAAAATATGCTGAACTCCTTTTTTTATGCTTGCAGTCTATCGTTCCTAAAACCCCGACCGGCATACGTTTCTCCTCCTACATGTAACTTGAATGCTCCTAATGTTGAAGTTCCAAATTCCGCCTTGTGACACCAAGTATAAAGAGCAGCTAACCCGATCAATATCAGGTGCTCATAAAAATGATCGACAGTACGACCGATAACGACGTGATGATCGTTGTTAGGTATATCCAGAAGAATATTCTGTCCAGAATTAATCCAATCGCCTTCCACTCTTTGCCTATCCTGTCCTTTCTGTCCCTCTCCTCTATCCTCTCCTTGTAAAGGTTCAGAAACTCGCGAATGTCCGTGATCTTTAGATCGATTTCCGCAAGCTGAGGGTCCGCCTCGAACTCGTCCTTCCTCCTTAGTAGGAGTTCGTTTGAACCTTTCCAGTTTTTGGGCCATTTACTGTCGCCATTTACGAAACCCATGCCCGGTATGGCTGGTGGTATGAGCCGCTTCTTGTCGGCTTCGAGAAATGGTCGTACCAGGTTCTCCATACACATGGCTCTCGCGAAGAACTGGAACATGATCTGTTTAAGAAAGTGATTAAACATAGAATAACGTATCAAATTAATGAAGCACATTTAATAGATAATTCTTTATCTTGTTTAGAATTTAATTCTTATATATAACTATATTTTTTAAGCAAATTCTTATCACTTATATTTATCACTCTTGATCCTGCTTCCTGAATGCATAACCATTACTCGCACCGAATATGGTCAAACGAAGGGTCACAGAGTGGACACCGCTTCTCATGGACAACTACAATGATGGATGGCTTAAGAATGCCTAAAAAAGTTTGCATACATTACTTTCTAACGGTAGTCTACTGCTTAAATTCTGACCACTCTCATGCATATTTTAAGTCGAACCCGCGACCTTTGTATGAATGATGTGGAAAATCAACCTATTTGTCAAACGTTATAAGAAAGATGAAACCTGTCTCTATTATATATCGGCGCACAGCATATAGTCCCTCATAGTACAATGTGATTGAATAATTTCATCAGTATTCCTAGACCACAGTCCTATGGTACAACCTGCATGAATAAATGAAATAATTTCAACGTGGTTTGAAAGATACATGCACATATAAATAAAGATGTTTAAAAATATATCTTTGCAAACCACATAGAGGTCTCCAAATGGACGCCTTTAAACGACTTTCAAATTAATATTTCCCCCGGCTTTAGCAAAACGTAATACATACCTTTTTTAGAAGGGGCGGAACCTGTGCCCGGGCTCCATAGAATGACAAGTTCACGACGAAAACATTCAGAAATATCCCGGTAGTAATAAGTATCATGTTCAGGCAATAATACGTCCCTGTAAAATTACATTATATAATTTTAGAAATAATCACCCAATGTCATATAGAACAGAATATCGCCAATGTAAGTATAAAAATATCGTATCACTTTCATTTAAATGAATGAAGGGAAACGTGCTATTGACTTGAGGGACTGACAAACCACATCAGAGTGTATCGAAAGGAAAGCTGATTGTAAAATATTATACGGAGCTAACCAAAAAAAAGTATATTTTGACAGCTACGTATATTTTGCAATCATTCTATGCTCTTCAACATTATCGTTTAATGTAGTTATTTCCCATTTTGTCTTGCTATTCAAGATAGTAATGGATAAACTGCATATATGGTAACTGCAGAAAGATGTCATTGGGCACCCTGTCCAATCTTGAAAACAATGAAGTCTTAAACGTCTCTTATAATTAGAATATGAATGGCATGGCTGTATTATGTCTTTTAACATTTTATATGTATATAATGTATGTTGGAACCATATGAGACTTTAATAAAGATGTACATTGTCAAATGTTGTAATCGTAATTTTCCGTATATACAGTGGGATCTTACCTAAAATGGGAACATTATCCGAGGCCGGTGGCATTTTCCGTTCGAACAACAGAAGTAACACAAAGAAAGCCATGAAAATGGCCATTCCTGAAATGATTTAGGATAGAACATTTATGAATGCGACGCACATGATATCACACATGGGGCTTTATTACTGATTGCCTGGTCTGTATGTTGCACAGAAATATTAGTTATTTTCCAGCAAGAATCAGATGATCTCAGATAGTTGCTTTGATTCAAAAGATATCATCTTGGCCGTGAGACGACAGACTCGTTTAAAAATTACACCCATCATTATGCCGAGGGAACTAGCACATATCCTTAAACCAGCCTTTGTATTGTATTGGGTTTGGACGTTTAACCTTTCAATTAAACATGTATGACACAATACCAAACCGACTCTTAACGAAGCCATGGTACAGTTACTAATGCCATCACGAATACATCACCGAGTACTGGTAAGCATGATGTACTCTACTGAGGTGAAATTTTTTTAGAACCAGTTGTAGCTGCAATTACCTTAATGATTTGACTGCTTTCCAGTTGAAACGATATCAAACACATAAAACGATTAATAAAGAAAACGATAACGACCATGCCATTTGCAAATAGTCTATATAAATGCTACATAGAATGATTTGACTGTTATTTACCAATTTACATTCCTCGACTACAAATCCTTACCCTGTTTAAAGTGTGATGTTATAAATGAGTAGTAGACTGATCATATAAACGTGAAATAATGTATGCTAGAGAACAGAGTAACTATGAATTATCATTGAAAACAATGTGCTAATCGAAGAATGTCTTCATGATCTATCAAATTTCCTTTTGGTCAATTGATTCAAAATATTGAATGTACGCTTGAAGTCGTTGATGGATCCTTATACCTTAACCCAAAATCTAAAGGTACAGGGTTCAGCCTAAAACGGGCGATACTTCTTTGAATAACATTGAAAGCAGTGCGGCTGGATGAACATTAAATTCTCTTGAGAACCGTATTATTTAAATCAAAATTGATTCATTTTACTTTTGTTGCAAATGTTAAATATATCGTCTTGACTACGACCTAACTTCGTTGCTTAAATCTAAACCCAAAAATGAGCAAGAACTTTAACTTCAAGCAAATTGCTTTTGAGAACACGGGCCTCATTTACCTAGGTTTGTTTTCGTGGGCGATTCCGGTGGTATCCAGTAGAGTACTAGGGTGAGAGAAGTCAGGAGCACGCAGGGCAGGATCAGAATATACGTGTAGAAGGTGGAGGACCGTCGGAAGATCACGGTGTACGTCAAGTCCACGTAAAACACAGGGCAGCAAGTGTAGTCAAGGATGCCTCTCTTACCCGGCGTGTCGATCACACGCCAAGCCTTGTTGGGCACGAAGTAGTCCTCCGTCGTCATCTTCGACTGATTCTTGAATACCAGATCGAGCTTCGTGCCATCGTACGCCCATGAGCCGAACTTGAGCGAACAGTTCTGCTTGTCGAAGGGGAACGTGGTCACGTCGATTGCACATGTACTCATGTATATACCCTGAGGAATCCAGGTAATCAGACCGTTGCTTTTGACGATGCAGAGGGCATCTCTCCGTTCTTCCAATCTTACATCGGCGCTGGAGATGTAAAGTAATAGTATAGATTAAAAGGAACAGATCAAGAGGACTCGGGTCTCGATGGTTTTGTTGATGAAAAGGCTGTCTTTCCATTCCTCTAATCTTACGTCGGTGCTGGAGATGAAAGATGATGGTGTTAATTAAAAGGAACACATTGAGAAGACTCGGACAGTGTTCATTTGGCGATATAAATAAAAAATACTCAAGAGCCTGCGTCGATCTGAAAAAGACTTAACCTCGGATTTTCCAATTCAACGTCGGTTCTGGAGATGTAAAGAAAAATAAAGTGTAAAAAAAGGAACTCGTCAAGAGGAATTGAGCGATGGTATCTTTGACGATGCAAGTGGTGTCTCTTCATCCTTCTGTTAAAGTATTTATGGACACCAAAGATATAAAAGAATAGTAAATATGAAAGAGGAAAATTCAAAAGAACTCTTACGTTCTTTGCTATGATTGTGAAATTTGTCTCCTTTTATTTTTACAACTTTGCACCGGCGCTCATGAGATAATATGAACTAAAGTAGACAATTTAAGTGGAGTCGTTCGTCAATTATTTGGACTCTATAGAGGGTTTCCATGCATGTTTTCTGATCTTGTACTATCCACTCGCATGGATATGTCATGTAGACTTACATAAATGTCCATTATTCAATACAAGAGGACGTCCTCATTCTTAGAACGATTTGTTCCCGTTCTTTCAATCTCGTTTGATTACTGGAAAAGTACAATATATACAGCTTAAAGTGCAGAGCTCGCCATCCGTAATTTTCATGGCATGCATGTAAATATATAAAATTGTAATAACTATGAGCATATGTGCTTAATGTTGAAATAAAATTATGTTATGTTATGCTTATACTCACTTGACCTGAAAAAAAGTAAACAATACTGAAACTAAAATACACTACCAGTTCTAGGGGATGCAAACTTCTTCCTGTCCAACTTGTCATAATTAAGATAAACAATCCAAATGTAACCTCAAAGCCCAAAACACCACATAGGAATTGCATAATTCGAGAACTGTCATGTGGCAGAGAAACCAAAATGGTTATCTTACTTCTTATTGAGATGCGTGTAGCTAAACATTGGTTATTGTTGAACTAGTCAGTGTTCTTATCGAGATGCGTGTAGCTAAACATTGATAATGGTTGAACTATTCAGTGTTCTTATCGAGATGCGTGTAGCTAATTATTGATTATTGTTGAACTAGTCAGTGTTCTTATCGAGATGCGTGTAGCTAAACATTGATTATTGTTGAACTATTCAGTGGTCTTAACGAGATGCGTGTAGCTAAACATTGATTGTTGTTGAACTATTCAGTGTTCTTATCGAAATGCGTGTAGCTAAACATTGATTATTGTTGAACTAGTCAGTGTTATTATCGAGATGCGTGTAGCTAAACATTGATTATTGTTGAACTATTCAGTGTTCTTATCGAGATGCGTGTAGCTAAACAGTGTTCTCATCGAGATGCGTGTAGCTAAACATTGATTATTGTTGAACTATTCAGTGTTCTTATCGAGATGCGTGTAGCTTAACATTGATTATTGTTGAACTAGTCAGTGTTCTTATCGAGATGCGTGTAGCTAAACAATGATTATTGTTGAACTAGTCAGTGTTCTTATCGAGATGCGTGTAGCTAAACATTGATTATTGTTGAACTAGTCAGTGTTCTTATCGAGATGCGTGTAGCTAAACATTTATTATTGTTGAACTATTCAGTGTTTTTATCGAGATGCGTGTAGCTAAACATTGCTTATTGTTGAACTATTCAGTGTTCCGAGCATCCAAATAGATATTAGGGCCAGAAGTAGCAAGGTCCTTGCATTTAGTGTCCACATATTGCTTAAAAGTCGTCAATGATGATCAGCCATCCGACAAAAGACTTTTCATGCCTGTCATGCATGTAGATGCACTTCCAAAATGTTTGTCATGTCTTTGTGTATTATCAAACGCGTAATACTAAATAAAAAGCATACTTTAGTTGTCTTGCGGTTGACTCGAGATATTTCTATCTTTGAAAATCAAGAAATATCTCATACAAATCACACAACTCGCCTCTAACAAAAGTTCCAGATAAATATAATATGCATCGTATTCCTTTTCACAATGTTATACAGTTGTATATCTACAAACCTTTCAATTTTGGGATAAAAGTACTAGACTTATCTGTAAATGGAAAATGAAAAAGAATGAAATAAAAGAAATGGTTTGAAACCTCAAACAATTGTTGACTTCCAGTCTCACAACTAATTACAAACACAGACTCCATACCTAGTTGGGAAGAGGTCAACCAACGTGATGCCTGCTATAAATACATGATACATCTTAAACAGAAAAGCTCGCCATTTTAAAACATTACCATGATAGGAAAGATTCAGAAGTAATGAAATTGTGCACACCCAGTGTTTTGAAACTGGACACAAACAGCCAACTAACCTCGATCTTAAGCAAAAAGGGACATTAATAACATCTTTGAAAATACAAAACATACAGTGTTGAACAGTTAAATATTAAGAAATCTGACATTGTTTCTCTTCTCATAGATACTTCTATTTGGTTCCTTTTTGTCTTTTTTGAAATATTTCTTTCCATAAAGACAACTGCTTCAATGTCGATGTAGACGCCAAGAATAGAGTCCAATGTAATAGATGTTAACTTTTACACGCAAAGGGCATAATCCTTATCATTATTCTGTGAGCACACATAGCAGACGACCGTATGATAGTGTACCAAAAGCAAAAATTATCTTTTCTTAAAATACAAAAATATTCGCCCTAAAATAACGAAAAAAGTGAAAACTATATTACTTACAACTATCGCCTGTTGTTGATTTCATTTTGCGTCATTCTAAAATTCTTAAATCTGGACTAGTAAATATTTCATTATCTAGTTTGTCCCGTCTAGAACTAAAATGTGCTTGTTCACACATGATGTAGTTTGCAGGTCAAAATGAAATGTCGTTGAAACAACACCGTTTTTGAATTGCGGTATGATACTTAATTCAAAATAGCTACTGAACTCAAAATTGATAAAGAATGTGACAATATATAAGTTTTACAGAAATTATGCAATGTATTTCAAAACCACTGTCACGCTTTTGGATCTGAATAATTATTTAAGCATTGTATGCCGGTTCCTAAAATTTAGATATGAACTTATTTCAGCAATTTTTCTCCATTACGTCTAATACATAAGAAAAAAGTGCTACTCAGTTATAATATCAAAATTTACTTACTTCTGTGAACATTCATCGTTTAGCAATTAAATGATAGAATTCATAACACCTCTGGATGGACAGTCATACAAATTAGCACGTAGATTGAGGAGTCAAAGAAACAACAGCCGTGTACATTTTGTGATATGTTTTATTGTCGTCGACTCACTCCACAGAGGTAAAGTCATCATGTTTCGATGGTCATACAAATGAAGTGGAATGTGCAAACACATTTCAAATCCTTTTTACATAGTTTTTGTATACTCTTTGCTCGATCAACAGTTTTGTACAGGGGATCACTAGGCAACCTTCAATATTATGTAATTTATATGTATCTTCAATGTCAACAATAGAATGGAACAGGACACTAGTAATTGTTTTCCAACTTCTATTGCTAGCCAGTATGACAGACATTGGGATGTCAACTGTGGTCAAACGGGCAGATCTTGAGTTATTCATCCTGTTCACATTTAGAATAGATCCTTCTGCGCACAAACATAAATGAATAACAAAAAGCCACTGTAACAAAAGAGAAACCAGAACTAAAGACTGAACCTTTTGAGGCTTCAATCTTTTATCCTGTACTAATATATAAAGTGTCAACTATCGTCAAGCACTGACGGCAGATAGTTTTTTATTATTACATGATCTACAAACCCAAAAAAAGGAAACATGCACATTATTGGTAAACATAAATCGTTTTTTTTTCTGGATGAACAATACTGTGGATTAATGGTACTTTTTATTTATATAGAATGTTTGCATCAATAGTTTATACATATTCATAACTCACCAAAACAAGATGAATACTTATTCCCGTGTGGAGGGACGGCCCTGATCAGTTTGCGAGTCATACTCCTATATTGATCATCGGTAGTCTGTCCGATCTCAGGAATAATTATTATATTGTTTATATCAATAAAGGACACTACTATATCATGAATAACGTTTATAGGGAGCTTTGTTACCTAATAACACATTATGGGATTTTGTGACTCGTCTAAATTGGTGGCAATAGCAGGCGACTAAAATAACATAAGCCACGGTTGGGTTTAATCCTTTGTGTTAAAAGGTTAATTAAACAATTAAAATGGATCTATCATTTGGCACACAGGATTCTAGAGACGTATGAAGTTGTGCGTCAAATTGAGTGCTATGGAATTAGGCATTACTCTACATATGGAGTTAGGCATAATCTAGTCACATTAGTCGAGAGCTGAAAGAGCATAGAGATATATTTACATGAACATGCGTACATGTATCTTTATAATTTGGCTATAAGGTATTTGACAAAAAGCGGTGAAGTTATGCTAATTAAAGCACACACTTATGTTACGATATAAAAACGTCTGTGTCGTATCTAAAAAAGCCGCAGATCCTTCATTTCAATATAGAATGTGAGGCGTATTTGATCACCAGAAATGAGATTCAATTCGCCGATTTTTGTGCACAAGAAAGACAACGAATTTGAGATTACTTAACGAATACAAATAGTTTATTTGTACCATTAAGTTTCTAGATATTTACACATATACAAAATGCATTCACACATTTCAATAAAGAGATGATAACAATGATGAGTGACGTATAAAAACAGCGTTCACGTTACAATACAGTTAATGTTGAGCATCATATGTGTTATGAAGAAATTACATCGTTACAACAGGTGCTTATTCTATCAGGGCCGGGGCATTCCGCATACCTTGTTTTTTGTGCTGCATTTGTATATTACTACGCTTATCGTATAAGTTACTTTAGGGGAACAGAATTAACAAAACGTACATGTTGATTCATGACCACAACTTCATAGTTCATAGTTATATGTGAACATATAAAGACGGCAATTCTTCTAATAAGTTGTGTGAATAACTTTTACCATCAAATATTTGATGTTTACGCATATATAACCGAAGAGTCGAAGAGAGGTTGTGGTAAAATAAGAAATTGTACGATACGAATTGAATCGATGCTTCACAATTGCTGTGTACTTCTGATCTCAACAATGCCTAGTCAAAATCGTCATATAGGGAGAGATCTCAAATGCTATAGAACACAGACATAATGCGAAATATACACACAATTGCAAAGAAGACTTGGACTCTCCTTGATTGTTGATTTTCGTCCTCGATAAATGTGCTAGATCTGTATCATTGCGTTATTCTTTTTGGATTCCTTTTCTGTACGTTGAATAGTATGTTAAAGTGCTTTGAATACTTATTTGACCTTTATGATGTACCATTCCGAACGAAGCGAGTATATGGCCAAAACAAAATATTATTATAAAGTCGGAAACAGTATCGAAATAAGACATCGAGACATATGCTCAGGTCCAATTTAGACCAGAATGAAGCCGGGGGTCAAAGATAAGAACAGTGTCATTGGTTTGAAGCGTTGGCACATACCAAATGTGTTGGTTGAGCAAAAGAATTTAAATTCACATTGTGTTTCTTTTTCTATGCACATTCGCGTTGTATTTTCTATCGATCCGATCATATGGTCCGCTAATGTCGATTAGGTTTGATTCAAAGAATCTCTTGATCGACATGAACTGGTTTCGCAAGTTCATTCCATATACAGTCAATTTTATTTTAGGCAACCCCTCTTTGACCCTTTTAGTGTTGGAGCCGGCTTTAGGCTTATGCAAACAGGTTAAATCACAAGCCAGCCGCCAGGTAAAATTGGCGACTTGCCTGTGATCTAACCTGTTTGCTGCTTTCAATATCTTTCATAATCAGAATTAAGCAGATATTTAAGGTTCTAGAATGGAAAGCAGACGACACGAAAATATATTTTTAGAAAATTGCCCAGCGTTCTAGGGGCTAAAAGTCTGAAGCTATTCCAATACAGAGTACATGCCTTTCAGAAAGCTAAAGAATGTGCTTTCTGAAGGACTGACGTCCGTTTTTAACGTGTGTTGTCTTTCAGACTACAAAATACTACGATTCAGTCTCTTTAATCGTGGTCGCTTAAGATACGATTAACTGTACATAAACAATAAAGCAGACTAACGAGCTGACGATAAACGAAACGTATGCAACATGTACGGAATTTTGTCACAACATTCCATTGAATGTAGAAATGAAATGATAGAACAGAACAACACCATACAAATGTTATTTTACAGATGTATAAAATGTGAGATGAAAATTTTCAGGAAGATTAGCACGCATTGCTCAAATCGTGACATAATGTTCCATGAATGCAAATTATGTACGCACAGGCTAGGCTACGAACATTGGGCTCTATCATTTAATGCTGTTTACACCTGATAGTTTGAAAATGTTGCTTTGTATTTTGACAACCAATTGTCATAGAAACTCTTCATTACTACATGTATACATCTAGCCATGGATACAGAGAGCTTTACCTACAACCTTCACGAGGGAAAGTGGGTCATTGAGTTTGATATGATTTGCCTGAGAGGAGTGCTATGCAAAATTTTGACAACAGTGAATAGATTGTCCTCATTTCTGAAAAAAGTCACTAATGCATCTGCCTTACTGGGACTATCTCACATAATGGGTTGTGTGAGTAGAAAATGTTGATTAATTAATATTCAACACTAAACAAATAGCATTTTTATATATGACCATTTTCAACATCTACGTCTTAAATTTTCCAAAAACGTGTGTTGTTGTTAATGAATAATTGTGAAACACGCATTAGTAGACTCAATGATTGGCTTTCGGACGCACCTTGCTAGCGTCACGTGACTTAAGTGTCGACCCCTTTTATCAATCTGAACACATCGGGTTTATCCAATGAAAACACCTCTGAAATAATAGGGATGACGCCATATTGGTTCCCGCGGAAATGACGTCACTTCACTTTCGTTGTTAAAAATAGATCTTAAATGTGAAATCGTAAAAGTCGTTTAATTTGACGAATGAAACAATTATATATGTCACAACTTATAATTCCGCTATTTCGTATGAGTTACCGATAAAAGATGATTAAAAAGGATATCCAACACTTCCATATACATTGAACTACTTAACTTGCACGCTTAGAAAATGTGTTTATGGCCGGATGCCGATTTACCCGAAAATTGTAACCCTACACTTATATCCGAGGTGTATTTCACAGCTCACGGAAATACCCGAGTAGTTCCGATTGCCCTTTTATAATATGGGCCCAAGACACCCTTTCCTTATTTCATATATTTCTCAGGACGGTTCATATGGTTATGAGTGGTGGTGAGATGTGTATCAATTATATAAGTTACTAAAACTTGACACACCTGAGATGTAATTTAATCGTAGATGTCATCTTTTATCTTACAAAGATTAAAATCTCAATCTGCGAAAGAGTCGTTTAAGATACATCCATGACCGCAATTGCCAGTTTTGGGTATAAAGAAGACCCGCTTATACAACTTTATGCCAATGATGAAAGAGAATGAATTGTTTGCACTGAAATTCAAACAAATGCATTAATACCTTTTCTTCATTATTTAAAGAGAGACAATCAATCAAAACATGATACGCATGACAAACATCTAAAACATATTTACTTTATGCCTAATGTTGGGAACAACACTACCTTTGCATTGCGTGTTAAGTTACATTACGACGTTGGTTCGAATGTTTATGTGTCCGTATGTATTAATTACATTAGAGTTATTCTTTAAACTCGTATCATCTTAAAAAGAGATTCTGAAAGAAAAAAGTAGGATTTTCTTTCTGTGAAACACTCATGAAATATAAAAAGATTACCAAGATGTTAAAACGAAAACAGAGCCATGTCAATAAATGTAATACCATTGGAATATTGGTTTCAAATGCTCTGTAAAAAGACCAGGATACCGTTTTACTAAGCGTAAAATATTTGCGTTAGTCAAATCTGATGAACATGGGAGGGTTCTTAAATGAAAGTACAATATTGCAATGTGCCATGTATTTGGATGCGTCTCGAAGAGACTTTTCCAATAATGTGTTACCATGCAATATATCTAAGCCAGATGTTGAAATAAAAGAGAACACTGCTTTGAACTTACGTACATTTTCAGAATAAAATGTTTAGTAAAACGGTACCCAGAACTTTAATACAATGAGGACCATCAATCGGTTGATAACAGAATTGTACGAAATGTTTGCTATATTGAAAATAAATCAAAATACCACGCAGGAATGGCATGTTTGCTTTCTTTGTAAATTCCGTTATTACTCAGAATCACGATGATGTTTGTCCTTTGTATTTAGAAAAGAATATAAATTGCACATTGGCCTTCCGTACGAATGAACGGAGAGCTTTGCCTTCGTAATCAGAAGTACGACGAATGTCGGTTGTTCAGAAGTCTCCTTGTTGATTACACTGGCCCACGTTTCTCTTCTTTTCCTGACCTTGTGTGTCACCCCGCCGTTATCCGTTTACGTTTGGCTGTTTTTAATCAGCAATCCTGTATCGCGAACTTGCAATCCTTTATCAATCATCTTCAAGCCTGTTTAAATCCACACGTCCTTACTTCAGCGAAAATAACATAGCCGAATAAGAGACACAGCCCGTCATTGGTATCTCTTGGTCGGCTTACACATCTTTTCTGTACAGGTGCACATCGTCATTTGAAGCCGCCTATTCGTTATGGTGTAGATGAGATACGACTATTTGGTTTCCGGTGATGATGTATTTTATCGAAGGGATAATGCGAACGCCCTGCTTAATTGTGCATTTTTCTTCAATACCTGTTGATCTCAGGCCCAAATGCAGGTTGGCCTTCCATGAATATGGATCGATCGAAATAAGCCTTATTCGTCCCAGTTTAGATTATTCTTTGAACCGACATGTTGTCCTATCCGGATATGCGTGTTGTTCTATCCAGATATGTGCGCCGTTCTATCCAGATATGTCTGCCGTTATATCCGGATATGTCTGCCGTTCTATCCGGATATGCTTGGTGATCTATCCAGGTGTGCTCACTGATTTATCCGGATATGTCTACCGTTCTATCCGGATATGGTTGATGATCTATTCGGATATGCTTGGTGATCTATCCAGGTGTGCTCACTGTTCTATCCGTATATGCTTTGTGATCTGTCCGGGGGTGCTCACTGTTCTATCCGGATATGCTTGCTGATCTATCCAGATATGTTTGGTGATCTATCCGGATATGCTTGCTTTTCTATCCGGATATGTTTGCCGTTCTATCCTGATATGCTTGATGTTTTATCCGGATATACTTTATTTCATATCCGGCTCTGTTCGTTGTTCTATCCGGATATGATTGTTGTTTTATCCAGATATGCTTGACGTTCAATCCAGATATGCTTGACGTCCTAAACGGATATGCTTAGTGATCGATCCAGATATGGTTGTTGCTCTATCCAGATATGCCTGACGTAAGTCAAGATATGCTTGACCATCTATGCGGATATGCTTGGTAATCTATCCGGATATGAGCGTTGTTCTTTCCGGATATGGTTTATGCCAAGTATTATCAGATTGATAGGGTCAGGCATTCGGAGAGTTTTATCTCACTGTACACTTATCGCGTGCTAACACAACTATATGCACAATAACGATACATGTATACATTTGCAATAACACGTCATTTGCGGTGTACTCATCACTTGATTGCACTGGTTCCCATAAATAGCATAGCATTCGGCTTACTTTTCACACTTCATCTGGTTCCGTTATCATTTCGTCACACATTTTGCTTATGTAGCAATACAACATATCACTCGGTGCGTCTCAGCTAGTTAGGAAAATCAGTGACAACACCACCGATAACGAGGTTATAATAATCACAAGGTCTACCCAGAAAAACAGGCGGTCAAAAATGAGACCGAGAGCTTTCCACTCCCTTGCTATACGATCCTTGCGGTCCTTTTCCTCGATTCGCTCCCTGTGCTCCATAAGCAGATCCCGAATCTCCGTCAGTATAATGTCTATTGAAGCTAACTGCGGATTTAAATCGATCTCCTCCTTCCTCCGGAGGATATCGTTTGAGGCCCAGCTCTTGCCGAGATTACTGCCTCCATTAGAGAGACCCATACCGGGAATGATTGGGATGAGGCGCTTTTTGTCAGCCTCCAGAAATGGCCGCACTAACGGGTCCATCCGTAACATTTGCGCTATATAGTTGAACATAACCTGAAGGAAATAGAAGAGGATAAAGTTAAAAGCTCTGTGGAACGCAAATAAATCAATTTTGTGTTTTAAAGGTGCTTGCAAACACACGATACAGTTTGCAAGTCAGAATAAAATATCGTTAAAACAGTACAGTTTGTGTATTAGAGCTTACTATTGAATGAAAAAGGAACCTACTGAACGTAAAAATTGATTCAGAATGTTTCAAACTAAATAAGTTTGTACAGATGGTAGCGATGTTTTTCAAAACCATTGAACGCCATAGGATCTGAATATTACATGATTATTCAACGATTAATACTTAATTGCTCAAGACTTAAAGACGGTGTAGTTTTCTTTGAATGGCTATTCTCCAATACGTCTCCTTTAACAGTATAGCTGCTTTATAGCAAAGAAGATTGATGTCCAAGTTTCTTCACATAAATGAACAAGCAGTTTCGACAGCATTTGTTAGAGTACCACTAGTTTGTCTTGTGCTTTGCAATTGTATTGACTGTGAATAGAGATATTTACGAGCTAACAGTTGTTCAAGCCCACCAATGCTGTACGAAATTAGTACACTTATTCAGTAATGAGGGTCTCATAAATCTATTAATAAGGTTAATGTGCCGTATGAGTAAAACAAGAAGAAGATAGTGACACTACATAAAATGAACAGGTATCTTTCCCAGCAAGTCGATATTTCATTTGTTTATGATGCCTGTTTATTGTGTCAAATCTGCAAATGCTGCGAATAATACTAATCTCTAGCTTACTGTAGTTGCGCTACTGTGCACCATTTTACTAAACGACCTAAGGAAAACATTTGTGAAACCCATAATCACGGAAAGTATCTAAAATAAACACCAAATATTGTCATTTATCCTGTCACTAGTGTCATTTTGGGACGTATAACTAGGTGCCGTATAACATTTGTGATATCCGGCACTAACCATATAACACGTGCACGTGACGATTCATGACGTCATAAGAACGAAATGACGTCATGTTTACATCATTCTCTACATATTTTTCATTCTTTCTCGTGTTTTATTTGTATATTATTTGTTTGAAAGAATACATAAAGGTAACAGGATAAATAGAATAGATGGTTGGTGTCTTTGAATGGGAAAAGTTATCGGGCTCGGCATCGGAATATTATCCGTTTCGCCTTCGGCTCACCGGATAATATTCCTACGCCTTGCCCGATAACATTTCCGATTCACGACACCAACCATCTATTCTCTATGTAACACGTCATTGGAAGCGTCCTAGAGTGACGATTCCAATGCTTTGTTACTACGTAATATTACTAAGCCCAATATTGAAATGAAAGGGAATGCCGTTTTTAACTTACGCAAATCTTGAGCATAAACGTTTAGTTAAACGGAACCCTGGACAAATAGGAAGATCATTTTGCTGACACCATTGCAAGCTCAGTGTAAGCGATATATGTCTACTAAACATTAAGGAATATCATTTTGTTGACACCTCTGCAGTTCAGTGTGAGCGGCCTGAAATGTTGCCGGACCATTGAACATGTGCTACTTTAAACTGTTTGCTGGATTCTGATTTAATTAGCTGTCATGAGATATTGTGATACTCAATGAATATCACGTCATGTTGAACCATTTATAAACATATGCGATTATCTATTTGTTGATATGTTATTGGCACGTTGAGAATGATCACTCTAGGATAAGTGTTAAAACGTTTATTCTACATCGATCGTAAAACACATAGGATATATGAACAGTACCAAATGCATTGGGGGAAATATTTCAAAAACCTGAAATCTTTAGTCCATTTTCATGATAAGGCATGTTTTGCTATAGCATTATAAAGGGACAAAAAGTCTCAAAAACCTGAAATTCAAGAATAATCCTGAACACTTTGACCCATGCGAATGTGGGTTTATAAAAGCTCTCAAAGTCAACCCGGCCACTTTTGGGATTCAAACCCCAAATCCCCGTGTCCGGGACTGACACTCTACCTACGGACCACTGCCTTCCACTTTAACCCTTATATTGCTGGAAGCACTTCATGCTTATATAAACAGGTTGGATTCAGACCAGCCGCCAAGAAAATTGGCGGATGGCCTGTAATCTAACCTGTCTGCTAAGCTGAGTATATTTCCTCATTAAAGTTAAACATATATCTATGACTTTGGAAAGCAGGCGACACAAAAATCTATTTTTCAGAAAATTACACAGCATTCTAAGGGTTAAGGTACGAGAACACTGTAGATATACGTACCTTTTTCAGTAGCTTGGGGACGGTAGATCTGGCCCCATAAAACGCCAAGTTTGGAACGAACACATTGAGGAAAATGGAGGCGGTGATGATGCTCATGTTAAAGCAGAAATAGGTCCCTGTCAATGTTAAATAGGGAAAATGTAAAACAAGCTTTAATCCTTATAGTGCTGGAACTGACTTCATACTTATGCAAACAGGTTAGATCAAGGGTAGCCGCCAAGTAAATTGGCGGCTGGTCTGCAATCTTACCTGTTTGCTACTCATATTATCTTTCCTTATCAAAATGAAGCAGATATTCAAAATTTTGGATAGCAGAAAGCAAAACCGTTTTATAAATGCTTAAACGGTAACGTATCCCTTCTGCTAGATACTTAAGATATAATAAATCTAGGTATAAAATAATGTAATTTCTTGATAAACTTTTCAAGTTTAACTTTAAACCGCTTCTAGAGGACTTCAGCCTTTGGACTAGATAATAACTACATGAAAATTACCATGGTTATCCTATAAAGCACAAAACCCCGGACATCTCCAGGAATATACTATACTTTTCGTGGATAGTATGTGATCTTCGTATCATTTGTATAAATCATTTCGTATCTCAATGGGATATGTGTTAAACCCGTCACACACGTAAGATTTTTGGTTTTCAAGGTTGCGATATCATTAAAGGTCCTTGTTCACAGATGTGAGGAAATTTTAAACGTAAAAATCAATTTCTTTAAAATCATACTACAGCTGTATCGTTGTAAAACACGCACTTGATACTAAGCATTCGTAAAAGACCAGTCCGTATTGAAGATTTTAAAGCCCTCAAACATTAAATTGATACGTATTTACAAAAATATATATCCAAAAGCAATGTACAGGTTTTGAGATCAACCGCGTATAGTTGTGCATACCTTAGAAATATTGACACATCCTGGATTAAATATTCCCCCAAATAAATACTTTTAATTGTATATCACAATTATTTAATAAAAGAGAACCTGCATAGTTTCAACGACGTTCTTTTTTAACTTTCAATTTTTCTCATCTGTTAACAAGTACCTTTCGACTCAAGAAAGTCTTCTGTGATGACCGCCAATGCCTAATGGTTAGAGGTCAGAGCTTGAAACCAGGAACCTATCTGCATTTGTTCACATAACAGTAGTGGTAAACCTAGATTTTCATGAAAATTCTCCTGGCTATCTACCAGCATGTTAAAAGTTCTATCCGGCTTGACAAGTCCTTAAGGGCAATCGAGTTTAAGTTCGTCCATTGATTACGGTCATGGTATTGCAATAAAACTGAAATACTGTTTACTCAGAATAGCGTATACTTAACAAGGAATAATGGACATTATTTGGCAAATATTTGATGATACCTATTTTAAACATCAATTAGAACAGAGTTTAAAGGTTCTTACCTAGAATGGGCATGTTGTCTGACGCTGGTGGCATGTTGCCCTCAAATAGCAACAGCAACACAAAGAATGCCATGTATATACCCATACCTGTTCGAAGAAAGCGATAAAACCACAATGATCTTAAAAGCTACATATATATTTGGAAATAAATATATGTTGTATATAAATATTTATATATTGGACGATTCTTTCATATAAAAAAAAGGAGCAAAGATCTGTTTTGTACTACTTTATACGGCATACATAGATCGAGACGGGTTATATGTTGAAGGCTTGAGCAACCCAAGAAATTACTTTTTCATCAAGATACATTAGTATGTGAAATCTTTATGTCAGATATGTGGTTTTCTAATATACAGCCAAACTGATTCTATGGAAACTATATACATGTATATGCATATCATAAAGGAAGAACAATCATATACCCCAAACTGCCATTCCTTATCGAGAAGAATGATAGTTTAGTTAGTTAATATATTTATTTTCAAACCGATTGTTCCTACAACCTGGACCAATCTCCCTATATTCTGCTTCCTGGATACATATCCTGTACTCGCACCGAATATAGATTAATGAAAGGTCACAAGGCAGATCCCGCTACTCAGAAGAATTGTACAATTCAAGTTTCATTTTCGAATATTTAGATAATCCATATTACAGCCCGGGAGCCTGGTATTTCTTAATAA
The DNA here is from genome assembly GCA_947846245.1 of Cerastoderma edule. NCBI lineage: Eukaryota > Metazoa > Mollusca > Bivalvia > Cardiida > Cardiidae > Cerastoderma > Cerastoderma edule. The sequence goes on from OX401406.1 coordinate 36,168,681, forward strand.
GATATATCATCACATCCATTCAAATTCAAAGCATCTTACAATAAGTGAGATATTCAGTTTCAAGAGCCGTTTACATTGGTTTCTTGGGAATGCGATTAACCCTTACGGTGCTGGAACCGACTTCATGCTTATGCAAACATGTTAGATCCAGGCCAGCCGCCAAGAAAATTGGCGACTGGCCTGTGATCTTACCTGTTTGCTACTCTGATTTTTTTTCTTCGTCAACACAATTAAGAAGATTTATTAGATGTGAGAAAGCAGATGACACAAAATTTATCTTTAGAAAATTACCCATTATTGTAAGGGTTAAAACAATTACAAAAAAAAACCCTAGGGGCCTTCCTCACAAATAAATGTAACTGCAACGTTTACGTGTAAAATGATCGTACGAATATTTCTTGTAGCTGACAAGAATTGTCGGGGCGAATTTAAGTTAACCTTGGACAACTACAAATGTAAGTCTAGGTTTAGTAATGAGTTCTTTAATAGTTGTGCTCTCTGCGCAGGTTAAGATCAATGACCGGTCATATAATAATATCCATTGCAGTGTTATCATTCGTTCCTCACTTTTTACAAACAAAAGAAATGAAGAAAACTACAATAAGAAACCTCCATTGTATCTAGCAAATATTTTCCCAATCGCAAAAAAGAATTGAAATGCCTTCGAAAAAGCAATCCTGTTAAGTAAATTTAGACCATTTTAGTCGTAGCTCTTAGGTTTGCGATCGAAAATCTGATTGGCATTTACGTTTGCAATTAAACTTACATGTACGTTTAAGTTTACGATCAATTATAAGCCATAGTCTATGTACGTTAACGTTTAAGGGGAATAATTGTCGTAAGAACTTTTGTGAGAGCGGAACCTGGCAATGTTCTAACATATCACACATTAATCTACATACTGGCCCCGTAGCAACAATTGCGACTTTATTGTAGTATATAACGTATGCTGAGAACTATCAATTGGTATTGTGTCGATAACCTTGGATCCTATCATGACAAAAATACTTCATTTTCATCTATTTAGCATGAAGGATAATCAATTTGCATTATAAATATTCCCTTATACAAATTGTCGCAGCTCACACAATTTGAAAATTATAAGAGAAAATGTGGTTTCAGTGAACTATTCAAAAGTGATGAAGCTCTGGAAAAATATGTTTATCATTGAACCATTAAGTTTGATTTTGTCTGCTGAGACTAACTCGTAATCAGAAACTGGTTTATTCTACGTGTAAGCGACAAATAGTGAGATGAGATGGGCGCATCTTCTATTTTTTTCGTATATTCATTATTGTTACGTCACTGTATTTCTTTACACTTATTAATTTGAAAGAGGGTCCACGTCTAGAGAGCAGAGCCAGCAATACTATGCGAATCATATCAGTAACTCGAAATATATTACTTTCGATACATTATACTCAAGATGAAGAAAAGGCTGTTTAGTAAGTGACCTTTAACTTGATCAAAGTCCTTTATGTGAAACGAAAATGGAACATGAATAAAAACTAGATACGTACCTAATGACATTTTCGTTGGCGACTCCGGGGGGATCCAGAACAGAACCAGGGTAAGAGAAGTTAAGAGCACACACGGCAGAATCAAAATATAAACATAGAACGTCGATGCTCGTCTGAAGATAACGTGATATGTAATGTCTACGTACACTTCAGGGCAACACACATAACTAAACTCATTTCTTTGGCCCGGAGCATCTAGCACTGTCCACGCTTTGTTCTCAACGAAATAATCGTCCGTTGTCATTCTAGCATCCTTTTTAAACTTGAGATCCAAAAGTCTTCGGGTATGAGTCCAAGATCCAAATTTTAAACTGCAGTTTTGTTTGTCAAAGGGAAAGGTTGTGACGTCAATATCACACGAACTCATGTAGATACCTTGAGGTATCCACGTAACGTTGCCGTCGTATGTAACGATGCACAGAGCGTCCCTACGTTCTTCCATCCTCGTGTCCGCACTGGCAGGGAAAACATCAAAGGTATTGTGTCAGTTATGAGAAAAAATGGATCCAGATATAAATCTACAGCTTAGTTTAAAGGGATTTCTGATACATGGACTTAATTTGTATGTTAATTAGTGGATTTACGGATGATATTTTGAGATAGTTGGATTATTTTCAATCATTGTTTTGGGTATGCCGAGTCCAATAATGTATAAGTGTTTAAGTTATCCTCATATAGCTTTGTCAACTTAAACGACAACGGATGCCAAATCGTTTGGAAAATAGCGTTATAAATTGACTTTCTAAGAGAAAAGACCCTATCGATTTTGATAAGTTTCACACATGACAAAGCCAATGCAAAGGTACAAGACTATTTTACTGTGCGTGGGTGTTAGTGTTTTCTACAATTGTGCCAGCGTTCCCTAATTGCATAGACTATCAGTGTTTCTTTTTCTCAGATTTAACACACCCGACGTAACAGTTGAATGTTAGAATAGGTGTTTTGTATGATGAAGCTTTAAGATGCACTTCTCATGGTGAGAAAATCTTTAATTGGAAAAAGTAGTATATTTTTTCTTCACACATGCGTGTTTAGATTTATGTGTGTGTAAGTTTGATATACACGTAGGGTTATCAAGAGAAACGCTCATTATGTATTCAAAGCTTTTCAACCATTAATTCACGTATCATATATGGTCAGATTGAAAGGATGGTTTAGAACAGTATTCTTAAAAATAAAGTATGGCCATTCTGAACATCTATTCCTCCGACCATGTTCCTCAATGCTTTTGGTAAAGATGTGTGCTCGAAATATTGTAAAAAACAATAAAGAAATATATTAATGTTTAGACGCGTTTGGGCCAGGGTTCATCCTCCATTTCTAATGACTTTGACATGTGCATAATTTGCTTATTGGACTTTGCATACCTTTGCGAGGACATCGTTAATCAGATTCTTTAAGTGCAAACTGTTCAGAAATCCCAATGAACTATTTAACGTCAACTAGTCAACACAAAATAACACAAAGACAAGGCAGGAGAAGTTTGGAAAAAGAGGGCGGACAGAGACATACGGAACAAAAGTACAGACGATATAAAAGAACAGAAAGGAATAGCTTCGAATTGAAAACATCCTACTACATCCGCCAAATAAACACTCTACGTACTTGCTGCACTGAGTAACACGAAGAAATGATATGAATCAGACCCTGACGTTTATTTGCGATTCAAGCATACGTGCCAAATAATGTTCGTATGCATTTTTTTTTCATAAAACTTTGGCACAAATTCTGAAACCAATCCTTTTATGCTTAATTTTTAAAATCAGAAGACCAGTTCTCACTTGCACATATATTGCCGATATAATCATGTTTTATTTTTCCTTCTTAACAAAAACGTTTATAATAAAAATAAACTTTTCAGAAATATCTAATCGAGAAGCATAATAAGCGCACGTACAACGTTACTTCTTTGACTATAACCTACCATATATAATGATGTACGGTCATGATAATATTTTTAATCCTACTAATGATCCTTGTATAGGTAGATAGATTCGCATTTTCTTCATTTCACTGAGATCACATTTGTTGACCATATGTTTAGATGTAGTTTGGTGAATAATTACTATTTTTTATTCTATCGAGAAATGCAACCCAGGGCGTATTTATCAAATGAAAGAGTGTTCATAAATGTATTTAAAACGACCTACGTTCCAATGGATACGTCTTCAAGACGATAATTTGATTGAAGGGTCGTCCAAAAATCCAAAGACAAAAAAGTCCTATTTGTCGCCGATCATTGCTTTATTTTTTGAAGCACTTAACTCGACATCAACTGATTGTAAATCAGAAATGAAAATACACACTTTTTTTCAAGCTTTGTGAATGTCTAATTTGGCGTATATACTCATTCCCTGGTCCGTTATTTTGGACCAAGGTTATTTCTTCACCGATGACGTTCCGATTTTGTATTTCATAATAGCTTCAACTTTCCAAATGTTATTGATGACACACTTGGTAAATTAACAACTGGTCATATAATCCATCTTTAAACTCATTTAACCCTTTAAACAAATTGGAAATCTTTATTTTCGTCTTGCATTAAGGCAATATATATTCAAAAGGTCGAATGTCCTTCCATTCATGGAGGTGCAGACGGATTTTAGATTTTATCTAAAGCACATCTTGATCATGAGACGAATCTCCTTCTGTATCATACAACATTAGTTATCAATATCATACACCAAATACCTTGTATATCTAATATAGTGTTACACATTTTGGTTATTTCTATTCAAATTCAAGCGACCGATTTGTTAAATATTCTTGGAACGGATTAAACAAAGCAGTGTTTTATATCTTATTATTATTATTCCTTTTTTGGTTTTCTAGAAATGAAATTTGCACCATTTTAACAATGTATATCACTTATTTACATCATCAAGACAATTGGAATGACCATGGGATATCAAACTGCCGTTTCTTACGAGTTACTCGATGTCTAAAATGTGCAAATGATTCACCAAAGACGAATGAGGATACTAGGTGGATCAAAGTCCAAATCTGTTAATACTACCCATTATTCAATAGTGGATACAATCTTTAAAGTATCTCGAGTTAAAACCAATCTTTTAGATTTTGATATGTTTGGGTCTGATCAATAAGTGTAATACAGTCCGAGGTTTAAGTGTTTGAAGAGAAAGTTAAGGACATTAGAATAGACATATAAGAAGGGATGGATAGAAGAGACGATGCTGACGTTTACTGTAGAATTTATATCATAATTCATTCAACATGTTAAAATACAATCCGAAATAGTTAAGCCGACTCTTTAAAGAAAATTTCTTTCTTTGGATCAATATCTGAGATTTATTAATCATATTTGTTTTCTGATATAATCTACTTCCGATACTCTATTTAAGAGGGTGGGGGTACGGTTCATGACGACAATATACTCTCTTAAATTTTCAAACACGTTGACTTAAAATCATTACTAGGACATTATTTTCAAAACTTCTGGCACGGATCTAAAACCAAAACCGTTACCTGCGATTATAATGTTTGTCCAATAAAATATGCTTGGATGAAAAGAAAAATACATATAAATAAAACTATATGGGGTCTTGCAGCATGCAGCGTACACACTTTTTTGAGGAGATGGCAAATAAAACGATGATATCATATTCTTTAAGACATGGCAGTTGTATGCAGCTCGTTTGTTCCCAATCGTGAGATGTTTGAACATATTACCCAAGTAAAAAACATTTAGACAAACACGTATTACACATGTTTGAGTAGTTAACAGCAGATTCGTCGGCTTGACAAACATTGATACAGATTAATCTTACAACTTAGAACCGAGCTAGAGACCATATAGTTAATCATTACAGTTTCTTTATAGCTCTATCAAATAACCAGAACAAAATTAGAGAGAGCTCATCCCTCATTGACCCCACATTTGTTATATTCAGTACCTAGCTGGATTGCTTAAGAGCCTAGTAATGCATGAAAGATAAGAACGCATGCTATCAAATCAAATTTCGAAACTTTTTCCTACAAAGGCAAAGAAGCGTATCAAGCAAAAAGACAACCCCCCTCCCCCCCTTGCATAAAACCTTGGATATATGTAGTAACCAACATAAAAAATTTGGTATATTTTGGTATCATCTTTTGATGCCTCATATATCTTAGATCTTGCCTTGAGACGACACCAACAACTAAAATGAATGTTCGATAAAAGGGTATCATGTCATCGTACTTTGAAAATATAGGACCATAACCTGATGGTAACCCTTTGCTAGATACTTCTAGTAAATCCAGATTAACCAAAACATAAAGGAGAAAATTAAAATAATCAAATACACACATAAATCTATATCAAAGAAAGCATCCAGCAAACAACTCAAATTAAAAATCATGTCTACATTGTATCAAAGCCTGCTGCTTTACTTACTAGACAGTCTAGATTGACATACGTTTCGTTAAGATTAATTCACAAACAGGAATCGATTTGCATAGATTGCCTTTATATAGATGTGCTTTTAAATATTATATCATCGCACTTTGCACAAACACGTTCATCTTTGGAAGCAATTGGTTATAATATAATGTACCATACATGACTTTGCCTTTTGCTGAACTGCCTAACGCTTAAGAATACACGTCAAGGTCGTTTTAGTGACATATGCACGGGAAGTAGACTCATGCCTTGATTTCGCTGATCTGATAACTAAAACGTCTTAATAACGCGTCCTTATATAACCAACGATTTCCTAACAGTGAACATTTAACCAGAATAGTAAAGGCAGTCAGAACCTGTATCCAATTCAAGATGAAGGAGCATGCCTTGTTACTATAGAAAGACTATATCTCGTAGAGATATGTAACAATGACTCGAAATGTATTTCAGGGTGTCATGTTGGACCAATATGTATAATATATTAAACATCATGCGGACATTCGGAATGTAACATTAAGCAAGCTTTAAATTAACTGTTTGACCTGGTACCGGAAGTAGATAAAGTCGTTCGATTGCGTTACTTAAAATTGTGTAAATCACGAGAAACAGTGTTTTATCGAAAAAGAGAACATGTTTTAGTGATCTTTATAGCAATCGTCGGCTCAGCTAAATCGCAAACATAGCTTATATTTAAATATATGACATACTTTATATACAAAAGATGATATTTCTTTCATTTAAAAAACAAGCTTTCGAAATATTCACGAAATCTGTTTCACTAAATATGCAATTTCATTGCGACGACGACATATCACAATGGTGTTCTATTATCTAGCAAAACAATCAAGTTTGTCAAAACGTGTTGCCATTAACAGTTTACAGTTTTGTATTTTGTTTTTTAAACATGAAATACCAGCGGGAATAACAGAATGAATCATAATTGATATATCATACGCTTTACATTAGTTAAAAAGAGTATTTATTAAATGCACATTGAGGTCCATTCCCATTAAGTGGCTAACATTTTATTATGTATCGGTTTACATTGGACTACACATGTTCTTGGTTTACATGTCTTTCCACAACATGGCAATGGTTTACAAAATCGCAATGATTCTGTCTCATTAATGTTAATTTGAGACATGGTTTTTAAGTTATCAACACAGGATAATCCCGTTAATGATTTTAGGTTCTTAAATAAATACATGTATTAAAATGATTATTACCAAGATTTTGCTTATTTGTTGCCTAATGATTAGGAATAAAAAATAACAAAGTTAATATAGTTCGTATTTGTCCAAGGCTGAATAGTCTTATTGGTAATTCATGAAATGCGATGCTACCAAAGCGTAACATCATATAAGGGTTCAACAGCCACTACCTTTTGAAAAAACAAATAAATCCTTCTACATACAACACTGTCACAACACAAGCACATGGATGGCCACCACAAATGACAACTATTCGAATTTGAATAAGATTTGCTTGCAGTTTCGCTTCATGAATATCCAATCACCACAAGTTCATTGGGTAAAAACTATGATTCATCGCTTTGACAGCGACGGTTAGACGTTTTCAGCATGAACCAAAGCTATTAGGCTGCATTCATGCCAGGTTTAACATTTGAAATTGTTTTTGAACAAATCAAAGCGTTTTCTGTCCAAGCTTACTGAAACATAATTGTTTAACTTCTTTTGACACACATCTTTATAATTTAAAGAGTTTTCATCGACCTCTTTATAGTCTATTACAATGCTAAATGGATATTAAATGATAAATACATGCATACATAACATATCAAGCAGGACCACCTTATATGTCAATTTACAGTATACACGGGTGCATGCTATTATTATATCCGTTTGCTGTTTACTCTCTTGGTTTCAAGTCCATGATTAATACACAACCATGCAATAAAGGTTATCAAACATGCCAAATAAACAATACATTTTAATATTTTCTTTCTTTTATGTGTACGAAAAAAGAAGGACAGTTGTGATGGATTCTACCTTTTCTGATATCTGACAGTATACCTTTGATTGTTTTTACTTAAGAATTATACCTTCCAACCGAATTTGGTTGAAAGAACATAGGGCAGCTTTCGAGCGTGGTGCACGTGTATCGTGCACATTTGGCAAACAATTTGGTCTTTCACAATGTGTATGGCGTGGAACCGAAAGTTGTACGTGTTGGTGAACCGGACGAAGTTGGTTGGTCGTCTAAATAAAAGTTGCATTCGGAAAAATCTCTCGACTTCACACAATAAAGTTACTTGAATCAATTCTTGCATAATCCACATATTTTCGCTTTGAAAAGGAGATTCGATTGATATTGTTGAACTTATAAATGTTATTACACACTACGTTGTTTGCTAATCACGATAGACTGACGCCTCACATCGGTTTATTTCTTCACCGATAATAATTCATAAGTATCGTTTTAAATCACAAAGCGGACAATTTAATAAATCATATTCACCAAACTAAATCTTAACTTAACAGACGCGAATCACATGCAAAACACCAGAGACGTATTAGGCATTATGAATACCTATGCATAATTTACCTCATTGAAATGGCGCCAATGTTGCTGTCGTTTTACTCAAAGTGTTTATTTGTCGATAACAGATTTAGACAATTTTCGCTCATATTTTTGGGGGAATTTCAAATTTTGGGAAAGCATGGGAATTTCAAAATGTGATTCATAAATATACTAATGTACATGTATAGCTAACGCTCAAAGTTCTAACGGTATGTGATGATGCATGCGTGTTGGTCGTACTAACCGACACATGTCTTGTTGAACTGCCTCATTACATTCCATTTAGAACTGCACTCCGTTGTGTCCCTGTTTGACAATTATAAGCTTTGTCAAGGACTTGGAATATAACTAAATAAAATAACACGTCAACAATTTAACAACATAAGGGGGTTTAGCCTGGTCTATCACGGAACCATTTCCGTTTTTATTTTATATGCGTTTCGTTAATTTTAACTTTGTTTACAAAACGGTTTTCTAACGAACTCTTGGCAAACAAATACTAAGAAGTGTTTTAAGAAACAAAATAATCATAGGTTTAAGAAAATTATACTAATTTTTACAGACATAAATACGAAATACCTTTCATGATACTAAATAAACGAATCTAGCAATAATTAAAGCAGATTTGAAAGATAGGTCAACAGTCAAACCGAATTGTATTATTTCCTATATGGCATATATCTTTACAAATCACTTGTAAATAGAATTGCGGGGTTAACATTGACTCTTCTTTGGTGGGGGATCGTGTCTTTTTGGCAGACAAGTGCAAAAGACGCCATAACAGTTTGCATAAGCTTAAATTCGATCTTCTGCATGACTTGGCTTTTCAGGAAGTAACATTTGATTAACGATTGATTTCGGACGTGGCAAACAGATCGCACTTAGACCAGTGTAATGCGCTTTTTCCTTGCTTAGCATATTTTTCTTCAACAATCCTTTAGCTGACGAATAATTTGTTGAAATAAAGGAAGATAATGTCAATAATCAGTAAATAAGAGTGCATTGCTCATTTACATAAATTGTGCTTTAAATTGGAGGAATGTAAGTGTTAATTCCATAGCATGGTTACATGAGGTTAACACGAATATTTGAAACTACACAAAAACTGAAAAGGCTTCAAATGACGTTGTGTGCTATTACGTCGGAATCGTACGTTACATTTTAGCCCCACCAAAGAGGTGAGATGTCAAAGCACCATTTATTGCGTCATGATACGTCGTCAATGATCACATGATGACGTCATATAAACGATATGACGTCAATGTTATATCACGACGAACTCCTTGTAGGCTAATTCCAGCACATGTAGCTTTATGGTTGGTGCAAAAAAGACAATAAAAACAGACAATTGCTGTGAGATGTAAATGTTTTAAAACCAATTTTGCAAGACCAAAGTTTTCCTCATTTTAAAAACAGATCGGTCTTAGATATTCTGCTACATATATCGATACGTTCAGACAGGTATTTGTGAGAAAAAATAGGTTTTCAAAGACACATTAAATTATACACCAATTTTTAATTCCTAAATTGGACGGACCTCAGTTTTGATAGAACCTTAACAAAGTAATTATCATGCCAAACTGTGAATTGTTATACAGCAAGCCATATCTAAAGCGGTCACCCTTGTTTTAAACTACATGTAATGGCCATCCAACAGTTTGAGTCGTGCCCTAAGATATATCCAGTATCGGGTTTGTCAACTCACTTTTTACAGTGAATTTTGTCTAAATTAAATCAATGGGCTTTTTTTTTTACCAAAACTTAAAAATCAATAGGTTTTTCTATAGAAAAACGATTAAAATGAATGAAAGTAATGCGTTTTTAAGACATTTTATGAGTTTATTGGGGCCAAAAAATATCACTGTTTTTATGTCATAATGTTCGTTCCCTAAATTCTTTTTCATTTTTGAGAACCCTTTGTAGTGCAGGCTATACATCTATAACATACCTTTCAATTGTGTATGGTTCGTAAATGAAATCGCGCTATATCTCTAGATTCCGGTATTTACGTAATGCACAGGGCTGTCTTTGTTTTGAAGAAGTACGCTATTATGATAGCAATACACATTGAATACTTCTTTTTAATGTCTTTCTTTTGATTAACCAAGTACTAAACTAAGAACCATTAACCAATCGCTTAGATTAAATCAATCAATCCTTTTTGGAATGCGACCCGACATGTATCTTGATTGTTTTTTAACACGTATATCATTGGGGACGACTTACACTACAGAAATACAGTTTCTACCAAGATATGTCTAATATTTAACACATATTTTAGAATAATTTACATAGATTCTAGTCGAATACACATTTCTATTAGAAGCTGATTATCGTATAAACCAATCCCTTCAAACAGATGACCAAATTCGCAGTAAAAGCTCACCGTATAAAGATTTTTTTAGCACATTAGGAATGCATTTTGTGCAAATAAACTTTACCATGGGTCGCACTGATTCATCAAATCTTTGGTAAAACATATGCTCTTTTATGAAAACTTTGATTGGTTGACGCTTTTCAGTTACTTTATCCGTTGTGAACTCGTTAAAGCAGGAACCGAGTTAAGATATCATCTATGTTAACTTCCTTGCATGCTTTGTTAAAGGGTGGCCGCTGTAGACAATGATTACTTAATACGGGACGATAGTTCTTGTGATAGGCCAAAGGGCGTTGGGCCGCATAGTTACTACGAGGATTGGTCGCAAAGTTTCAGGAACCAAAAAAAAATATATATATAAAGCAGTAATAATAAACATACAGTTTAAAACAGTCGTAAGGATGAATTATAGTCTATAGACATATTGCATGACTTTACATTTTTGGAGACAGACCAAGTCACCTGTACGCCTTGTGACTTAATTTAAGTTTTAAGGCTTTCTAAATGGTTCATAATGATAACCCTATATTCGCTATTTTGGCTTGGGTAAATATACCTTTGATCTATGATGGTACACTCATCGGTATGGCATTCATTATTCTTAGCGGGTGAAGATTGTATATTATGTTCTCAATCTTTGAACCAAGTCATGAATGTCCATTTTACATTCATAAGGTAGGAAAAAAATCAGCTTTAGCTGTGTCACCGATGAAGTATTAAACTCGTGTTTGAATGCGATATGTAAGATTGGCGACGATATTTAATTGAAAATTGTATCTATACGAAATTATTTTTGTTATTTATATACAAGTGTCCAATAAATAGAAATTGATTTAACCATTGCAAGCTCAAAATACTCTATTTTTGTTTTTTCAACGTTTTGACCAACCCTCGTATATTGTGATGTACGCACATATAGCATAATACACACATGACCTTTTCCGAATGTCGTATCCATCTTTATCATAAGCTATTTACACAGACCATTTTAATGGAGTATTATATTACTCGGAAAAGCTCATGTGTTTTAATTTGTTATGGTACTTCCAAATGAATACTTACTAGTTATACAGTTTGATGTCGGGGGTCCAGATCTGCGATGACTTGACCCGAATTTCGTCCACACCCATATAATCAGCGGGGTCCCATGTCATAATCTCGTCTTTCCATTCCTAAAACAGGATACCAAGATATGACCAATGACGGATGAAACATGTCCATGTGCCGACTTCACAAAACGCCTTTACGGTCTAGTATATCGGCACTGTCGAACTAAAAGATGCCATCCTACTCATCTACAGGTAGGCTTTTTGAACAGAAGTTGACGCTTACTCATATACCAAGGCGGTCTGCAGGACCAACGACTTGTACAATCTATGGGTCCTACACAACTTCAGCTGGACCTTAAGATGCCATGTTGTCAATTCTTAAATATTATAAGATTATGATTATGAATTTCCTCATGAGATAAAGCAAATTAGTAACAATGTCCTTCCTTCTGAAATATGTTGACAATTTCTTTTTGGAAAGATGAGATTTCATATGAACTTTGCTCAATTTTGGTAATTACAAGGACCACCAAGGCTATGAAGTTACTGGTACTACAGACAAAACAGGTGGGCAAGGACCTAAGAAGTTGAATGAGTATCTATCCCTGTTGAATCGGTAGATATTCTTTGCATGGCTTTGCAGAGACTACGCAGAAACCACAAGACTAACAATGGCAGAAACCACAAAACTAACAATGGCATAAACCACAAGACTAACAATGGCAGAAACCACAAGACTAACAATGGCAGAAACCACAAGACTAACAATGGCAGAAACCACAAGACTAACAATGGCAGAAACCACAAGACTAACAATGGCAGAAACCACAAGACTAACAATGGACTGCACTTGTTACTCCTATAATTTATTTCGCTTTGGCTCAGTTTGTAGGATTGTATCGAGCCACGTTTGTTCACCTTCGACAACTTGACTTTGTACTATCTACGGAGGCGTTTTAAATTCTAATTAATTTACAATCATTGTCAACACGAAGAAGGAATGTATTATAGACAGAATGTCATATAGTATGGTGTCATGAAATTTGTCATGTTTAATTTATTGTTTTGAAGTAATGCTATTTGTTCGTTTTCGTGGACCTTAAGCCATTAGAGTACACTTCTACAAAACCTAAATCAATAGTTCTTTTGTTACTCATGCATTGTATCACAATTGGAGCAATGAAATGTCTTTGAATTGAATCGTTATAACGTTTTAATAGCATTTGAAGAAGTACTTAATTTTCACCATAGTTCTTTGCTTTCTGATGTTATTTGCTGCAATACGCGGGTTTAAACAAACGCTTATAGACCCATTACGTTTTGGAAATTCTACAAGATTCTTTTTTATGCTTTGACAAGAAGGTTAATGCAACGAAATTTTACCGATTTGCTTCATACAGAAGGATGTGAAAGGTGTCGCAAAATTCCAATTTGTGAATTGCGTTTTTAGATAAATTGTTTTATCATACAATATAAATTTGAAAAATAGGTAAAAACATATTTTACCAAAATTAAACAATGCATATCAAACGATTGCTTATCTTCCATTAAAACCATTTTATATACCATGTCAAACAAGATTATTCATTTGTTAAATATATATCTAAATATTTTGATGTACTTGTTGCTATTGTAAAATGATTGTATGACAAGAAACTGTAAAGTTTACGTCAATAAAATTATCTAAGTTAAGCAACTTACGTAATTCGTCCATAAGTTCAGCTTTAACACCTGGTTCTTCTCATCGAGATCGACGATCTGTATAAGTTGGACCTCGAACTTGACCGTGACTGCCTGGCTGTAGTTCATGACGGGTCGACCTCCCCCATGCTTCGGGTAGCGCTCCATCAGCATCTTGAGTAGAACGCCCTCTGGTGAGTACCATTCCAACGGCGGCCGTTTGAAATCTGAAACGAGTGAATAAAATGGCTGATAACTTTATGCTGGTGTGTTTGAATATAATTTGGAATATCTCAAATAGCAGGGCTCTTCTTTGAATTCGTAAGAGGCCTAGGCATGTTGATAATGGGAAATTTTATCGTTGAAACTGTCGAATTGGTAAACCAAAAAGCTGATTTGACTTAAATTTTGGAAAACTGCATAACTTTAAAGAAATTTACAATTGGGAAGGTGCCTTTTATTGGACCCTGTTGTATGTCGAGATAAAGCCTTACATAGTGTGCCCTGTGAGCAATATAAATAAAAAGATGATTTGAAATTTCCTCATCATAAGATATGTGACATTATTATACTTCCTAATTTCATGAATGATGAACATCTATGTTTTCATGAGACAATTGTGTTTGCATTTGCCCCTTTCAGTTATTTGATCAGTCAAATTATGAAATATGAAAGGTTGTCCTCTTGTGAATCTTGTGTTAGCACTTGTTTTACACGAGAGTGTCGATTAACTTCATAATCTGGGTTATGGATGTCCATTTAAATGATTTCACAGGACAGAAGTTATAGGTAACTCTTTACTAAATAGACTATTAAACTGTTAGAACAATGTACCATATCTTCACCAAAAGGTTACCATATGGTATTGAAAAGGTTATGGGAAGCGTACACATGCTTTGATTTATAACTTTAGAACTTATGCTGCCATTATCTTTAAGTAAGACATTTCATTTAAGATCAGATTCTCAATCTGTAAAAAAGCTACTTTAACGTCTACTCAAAACGGTTGTAGTTATATCTCGGGAACAGTTCCTTATAATCATTTCCCCACCAGATAGTATCTACAATGGGAATGCTGGTTAAAGTGTTTGTAATTTTCTCCAAAACACCTTATCTGGCTTCCCCCAGACGTCTCCATCTAGTATTACCTTTCAGTAGACGACACATTTCATAATTAAATTATAACTACTGCTCTTTATTCCCACTGTAAGAAATATGATATACGTGAATCCTATCCTCTCAAGAAACGTGCCTTACAGTTCGTTCTGCAATAAGTTTTAATAAAAAAGCCATTTTGACAAAGAAGAAACAATCGATGATACACCATGCTCCCCTTTTCTTAAATTGGCTTCTACACAACATTACACCTTAAAAGACACTTGCTTTCCGTTGGAGGCCAGATAACGTTTTATCCATTTTCTTTTAAACAGTATTTCCAAATTTTCCACGATGCACCCTAAATCGTTTATTGTAGCTGACGACACTATTCTTACAAGTTTCCACATGTTAGCTTATCAAAGAAGGCATAAGCTGGTTCCAAAAGAAATACTCCATTTTTTCCCTTATCGGTTTTGAGCATTTAAAATTTCGATAACCTTTGATAATTTACGTTATATTTACTTGATAAATAAAGTTCATGTACGAGGTGTCGGTTATTAGATCACAAGAATAGACCACACATTTCTACACGTTTGATGAATGTTACAGTATGGTTGAACACAATACTATAGTAAAACATATGTTGCATACTTGAAAGGTCTGCTATAATCCAATAACGAACCCTTGAACTATAAAAGATAACTGGCTTCAATTACAAAACCAGTGTTGTATACCGTTTCGAACTATATTTAGTAAACTTTTAAACAACATATATAGTTTATAGTAGATTGATATATAGAGTAGGTTTGATTGAAACCATAAATTGTCCGAAAGACCATAAGCAGATGAGGGTTTTTTTGAACAGTCTTTACGGCTTATTATCTCTTCATCATTATTCTTGTTACATTCGAAGAAGTGTTGTATTAGTAAATTCAATTTGTTTGTTATCAACGAGAAATTACAATGATGTGCTGATAAATTAAACAACAGATATCCTATACGTATTTGAACCTCAGCAGAAATCGGCATTAACACATTACCACCTAACACTCTTTTTTGTGTGCATGGCAGCAGACGCCTTATTGTGGCAAAAGGAGAAATTGCTGTTGACAAACAAATTCTCCTTTTGCCACAGTACTTTTTCAATCTATTCACATATCGCCACAGCAGAACTGAAAGAGGTTTAAAATGTTTTAAAGGTTTTCTAAAGCCGCCTGCTTCAAGTAAGAACAAATGTCATCTGCAAGTTAACCTTAACGTCAAGAACGATATCAAATCCCGTTCGTGCGGAGCTTAAAGGCCAATTAAAGGAGATTAATGCTTTATCAAACTATATTATTTGTTAATTTTTTGGACAGATACAAATAGTTTTCACCAGAAAACACATCAGCACAACTTAAATGTGATAGTAAACCAGAAATAACCCAGATAGCAAGTTTTATAATTCAGATTTCCTGATTCCTCACCTCTGACCTTGACAGTTGATACACACATTTTTGAACCGACCAATTAGAATTCGTTATTTTGAATATGTAAACAAACAGGTTGTTGATAAACATGATTGAATTCGAGACAACTATATTTCAATCACAAAATAACTTATTTTAAATGAGTCTATTTAATAGGGTCTCAATACATTCCTAAATTAATTCACGTGACTTTTATGAACATAATAAAAGAACTCTATATATTTTTTCAGTAATTTATTTATACTCCTCTCCTTTGATGTGCCTTTAACGGCGACATGTAAAACCTTTGGTTTTGTACAGACTCGGTTTCTCAGCTAAAACTTGAATCAATAAACTCCAAAAAAACTGTGCGTGCCTCAAAAGGGATCTGAAACAAAACCGCTTAATCTTACACCCAATCTGTCAAAATGTGACGCCAGAACGCACTGCGGTTTTGTGGATTGGTTCTTTATTCACATTGAAAGACTGTAAGCAATATTTGGGACGGTGTCTGTAAAATAAATCGATTTCGACAACATCTTTGTCCCGGATTAGGATGATTTATTGTTACACACACGGCAACCACGCAACTTTGTGGAGATATTTCATTTTTTTAATTCTTTTCTATTTACGTTGCATTTTTTAAAGTTAAGACAGGAGTACTAAGAAGAAACACCAGCTTTGTTTGTAATTGCTGTTTTGTTTTTAAATTTGAGTCAAAATGTGTCAGAGGGTTTCTACAGACATTTATTTTGTTCTAAATTTCTACACAAGGGCTGGGCATTTTGCTGTTTACAATTACTAGACGTATTCGAAAATCAAAGTGAAGGCTTTGGCTATTATAACCGGATAGTTTAATTGCTTTTCTCCTTTTCAAATATTTCTTTTCTTATGAATGATGTTCAATAAATCTCTAAATTCACGAAATAAATTCAGGAAATGATAACCCTTGCATACGTTTTTTAGAAGCTAGCACTCTTGAAAAGAGATGTAAAATGCCGTGTATATCGAATTGTCGAATTCACATTGTTTACACAGCTGAACTGATTTAGTGCGTGTATGCTTTATGATAAGATGTAATAGATGGACGGATACAAACATTATTGAATCTTCACCTACCAATATCTCCTATCGAACAATAGATATTTTTGTTACAACGGTTTCTACCTAGTAATTAATATGGAGACCATATATTTTACTATACCTCTTCGGATGCTGTTGCAATACAATTTGGACCAGTCACACCTTTCTTTAACCCTTTACCAAACGCAAAATGTTAGGCGGTCCCAAATTGGAAGAGTTTGCAGACGACCTTTAAAATGTGATGAATTTGGAAAGTAATCTTCTGGTACGGAAGAAAACATTGTGGGAAAAGGAGAAATTGCTCGTTGAGAGCAATTTCTCCTTTTCTCACAATGCTTTTCAGACTCGTCTGCAACAGATCGTTTAAATATTGTTATTGTTTGATAATGTTTGAAGGGGAACGGCTTGAATTAAGACAGGAGGAGTGGAAACCAATTATCAAAAAGCAAACATGGAGATGTTATTAACATTTCCAGAATTTCATAACGCCATCATCACAAGGGTATTTATCGCGATCTAATGTTTTCTTTTTCAAGCGGTTACCTGTTTTCAGTTTTGTTATTATAACCTATGAACAGTCTTGGCGAATCTAGAAATTCCTTAACGCCTGCACGCATATTTTGATGTCTACGTACGTATCTGCATGATGGTGTATGCTCTCACCCCATCTTTGTATTTTCTACACGTTAGAAAAGAGTTAGCTAGATGGGGCTTGTAACATTACATGTGATGTCTCAAGGTGCCCCAGCCCGATAACATGCGACCAGACGACAGAAATACCTATCTAATGACTATTTGTCAGACCTTTTTGTAACTTTTAAAGACTAGCACTTGTATTAAGCATGTAACCTAAATGACTAAGCAATGAGATTAAAATTAACAAATGACAACATCAAAATGTGGACTAAAAACACCTGCATGTTCTCTTGTCTGTATCAGGCGCGGAATCGTGTGACCAATGTTTACAGTTTAATGGCCGCGCCAAAGATATTTTTGGTTTTTACCTAGTTTTGTTAATGAGAGCCACAATGCATACCAAGCATGAGTTGACCATCACCTTTCCGGTTCTGGTGGTATACGATAACCAATGCTTTATAACGGTGTACCTTCTAATACTCGGCAGAGAAAACGCAGTCGACGGGTGCGAGTGATCTAAAGCATCATCCACATTACTTGATATTTATGTTTATTGTGTATATTTTGATGAATAAACTATGTTATCATCCGTCGACTGAACGTTCTCTGCCGAGTGATCGTAAACATTGGTCACGTGATTCCCAACACCTGTGTTTATAAACAGAAAGCGCTATGCTTATTTCAAAATCAGTAATTCATATATGCATTTCCATCGGGGACAATTTCTCCCTGGTCAAAAGCACGTCTTCAGCAATATTATATTGGTGTTATTGAAATTAGCTTGGAAGGGGGAACTATTTCGTTGGCGTATAGGTACTTCTTCATACGCGGCGCTGCTTTTATGAATTACTGGTATTTAGGTTGTCGAAACATTTGAAAACAATGTGATAATTAGCGTAACGCCTTTGGCTAGTCGCCCTCGTTATAGATCGCACGGGTTTCTTCATCCCAGACTGTCGTTTAGAAAAGGTATATTAGTGGATAGTGTCGGGAGAATAATGTAAAAGAAGTCGCTGTTTCGATCCAAGAGTGTGACTCTCGTTATTTCTTGACTCGTTTGAATGGACAAATATCTCCTCCTTTGGGTGTTCAAGTGACAGTAAATGGCTCACAATGATCAACTCATCATTTATCTCACTTGATTTCTTTCAAATAAAGCAAGATGAATGCATATTTCATGATAGCTTTGTAGTCTACTATGGTTGTTCAATTCGGCAAATCACATAGTGCAATAAAAAGAGTGGGTTAACGCTTTCTGATGCGCTTTTACTTAACACGGAATCGGTTGCGAAATACAAATTTCGTGAAAACTTGCTTTACCAGTGTAACGTCTCGATTTCTCAGAAATATATTCCCCGACACGCAATCGTGACAATGGGCTGATGTAACGTTATAACATGGTGGTACGTAATCGATCCACGCACAAAATAGCGAACCGACTCGCAATTTGTACAATTGTGATGGAAACTGCAGAGTCGGTCATGTTTAGAATGTATATAAGGAAGGAACATGGAAAAGACACATTTATCGAAGCATATTTATTACATGCATTCTTAAAATGGTCTAACATTGGTTAAAAAGGACTTTTGTCAATATATTATATTACTTTCTTTTCGAAAGAACTGCATACATGTATGTCTTGGATTCCGCAGGTAAAAGGACTTATTTTGAACACGTTTGTGCTCGGTTCGAAATAAATGGTTGTTTGCAAGGTGAATAAACAAAAGTAACGTTGAAACAAGCTTCTGGTTTACAACAAATTATTGAAGCTAACAATATAAATAATATAATGATAGTATTCTGTCACTTGTCATATAGTACGTATTTGCCTTTTGTTATATATAAAAACACAAACAAGCACCTATAATGACCAAGGGATTCGTTCAATATCAACATTACTGCATCGGTTGACATGTATATACTCCGATGACGTTATCGTAGATTCTTTCGTAAAATGTAGAAAGATTGGTTTTTATATAGCAATGATACATCTGAGGGGTTGCAGCGAATTTTGCATGTTTTTTCGTAACCCTTTCCCAAACAACAAATTTTTGACTGTCCCAAATTGAAAGAGTTTACAGACACATTTCAAAATGTGATCAAATTAAAAAAACTTTCTTCAGATAGAGCAGAAAACCTTGTGGGAAAAGGAAAAATTGCTCGTGACGAGCAATTTCTCCTTTTCCCACAATGTTTCTAAAGTCGTCTGCAAAAAATTGGTCAAATGTCGTTATTGTTTGGGAAAAGGAAAGGTAGAATTCAATTACCCACCATTTTGAAAATAACTCTTTCGTCGGATCGTTCTCGTTATACATCGGTTGTGGTCGGAACAATTCGGTGTTAAGTGAATAGTTCCGACCACGACCGCTTTATACCGAGAACGACCGAAGTAATCCGACAAATGAACGAATTTAAAAGTGGTGGATCATGACTATTCTACCTTAAAAACGAAAGGCCGTATGAGCTATTGAGAATATAGGACACATCTCAGTAAATTACATGAAAACCAGTTTCTATCTCAGCGCAGCACACGCCTTTGTATGTAAGGCAGATTAACTATAAATCTTCTGATGAAACTCTTTATGTTGCAAGACAGCCTTGTATAAAAAAATAAATCTCTGGAAGAAATCGAGTTCATATTTCTCGGAACAAAAGGTCAAGAAGATTTATAAGTAAGATTGCAGAATATTTCCTGGAATACGAACTTCATCTGAGCACCGTCTTGTGGTAACAAAAAAGTATATCACAGCGCCAAACATAGTGCAATCAAACCACATGGGAGTTTCGAGTCTTCCTTTCTCTGGTAAGAATGCAGAAACAACGTTATTTGTGATGGAAAGAATATAATGCACATACTGGTATAAGAATCAACCTTAAGTGGTGGTCAAATATGAGTGAAAAGTGCGCTTGTGTTTAATATAGAAACGAATGTAGTAATCAAATGATTTATTCACAATATATGAGGCCTCCGGCCCATAATACAAACATATTTTTTACAATATTTCCCTGATATATATGTTACATAATTATTAAAAAGCATTAACATGCAATTTGGAATTAAGTATTTTCTGTTTCAAGAGGTCTGTAGCAGGCATATCGACCATATGTATACAAATATATAAGACAACCCTATGAAAAACGGTGTGAAAATAATGAGAGAAAAGTAGAATTCGCCTACAGCGAGCTAATACTCCCTTTGTCACAATGCCCTCAATGGTTGATATATTTGTTAAGTCAGCAGTAGACGAATTGAATACATATAGACAAACAGACAGAATACAGAACAAGGCTGTGTTCATGCTTAAAGAAAGTTGGAAATATTGTGGAAAAGGAAGGATCCACTCATGGAGAGCGAATTCCCCACTTGCCTCAATTCTCCCAAAGATTGTCTGTCAAAATGTCCGCAGCAGACAACATTGAACACATCTAGGTAAACGATCAAACTACTAACTGAAACATTGCTTTATCCCTTTTTACAATAGAAGTATCTTATCAAAGGTTGTCTGTAACGAAGGATGCAGCAGGTGTTTCTGAACACAGCTATGTAGATGAACAATATTCATATAAAGCTGAGTGAATTCTTAATACAAGAAAGATAACATTGTGACGAAAGTATTCGCACACAATGAGCGATTTCTACTTCTATCACAATGCCATCATTGCTTATATTTTGCGGAGTCTGCAGGAGATAATTTTAAACACATCTAGATAACAATGTAAAATGTATAGTAAAATTAATTTACAGCCTTATAAAAGTAAAAACTCTGCGACCAAGGGATACGCTCATGATCAGCAAGTTCTCCCCTTATCGCAATATTCTCAAAGGCTGTCCTTTTAAATTCAGTTTTAGGTCATTTCAACCCATTACTAAACGGCAATTTTTGGACTGTCTCAATTTGAAAAAGCATGCAGACGACAATTCAAAATGCGATAAAATTGAAAAACAAAGTTTCGATAGGGTAGAAAACATTAAGGGAAAAGGATAAATCGCGCATGAAGAGCAATTTCATCCTTTCTCGCAATGTTTTCTTAAGTCGTCTGCTTCAGACAAGTAATCACTAGAGTTCGTTCGGTATAGGGTTAAACACATCTAGGCAGATGTACACATCATTGAATGAAACACTGTATTATTGTGTAATATATAAAAATAGGAGTTGAAAGCATTGTGGCAAAAGAAGAATCCGCTCACGGTGTGTGGATTGTCGTTTTGCCACAGTGCTCTCAACGTATGCCTGTTTCTCCGACAGATAAATGGTTATAAATATAGAGAGACAATGTTGTCGCTTCGTACTTGCATTATTTTATGAATAAATTTGCAGATGTTCAATAGTCGTAATTCATTTGAGCAAGACATGTATGCGTTAAAGGCTTCTTGGGTTTTATTTAGTTGTTTCCCAATATATATTTCCCTATATTTTTCGTACCGTTTACAGTAGAAAAATACATGGATTTCGTCTTCGACTGTTTCGATGTCGGATTCCCCAAGACAGAAAGTACATAAACGGTCTTCTCTTAGGACATTATGGTGTCTTCCAACTTCTACATTGAGCCTATGGTTTGAGCACCGAAATTTCGCAAATGCCTTTCTCAAATAAAAAGGAAGATCAAACAGTAGATAATGTTCAACGTTTAAGAGAGACTTAAATTGTGTGTAAAAACATCCTTTAGACGTATTAGATAGAGCGTTATGCCAATTCTGCTGTAGTATATCTTTGAGTCTTAATTTAAATTCTGCTATGAAAGCTTTAGTATTGCCAATATCCTGCGAGATCCAGACAAATCCAAATCCGTGGGTGAATAATAAATTTCTAACTTCTGTTGCATATGTATGTCTTCCACAATCGTCTAACTTTTTTAGCATTATATAACATTGTTTTGGATATCGGTATGGGGCCATATGGATCAGTTTACACCAGTACTTTAAGAATTTAACATAATAATCTAAACATAGGGGATAACGACCACATTCACCTAAAGCCATTTGGTTGCTGGTGTTTTTACCTACTCCAAGAAATTGTTTGCATGCAGATATTTGGGTATTTTCAACTGTACTTCTGTAGCTATAACCCCATAGCTCTGAACCATAGCATAGGATGGGTTTTACCATTGAATCAAAAACTTTAAAGTAATCATAGTGGGTTAAGGGACCATACATGTATCTATACGAATTTATGCTGTTCAATGACTTTTTGGCTTGTGCTGTAAGGGCTGTGAGAGCTTTTGACCATTTGAGTTTGGGTGTAAATAACAAGCCCATATACTTATAGAAGGAAGATACAGTTATTGGAGTGTTGATTAGAAACCATTTCTCAGTCTTTCTGAGAGGTCCACCATTTCTGAAAACAACAATTTGTGTTTTAGTAAGATTGATTTTCATACCACTTTTGTTTGAGAATTCCTCAATAGCATTAATTTGCCTCTGTAAGCTTATAACTGAGTCAGCTGGACTAGCAACGTCGTCTGCAAACATTAAAGTAATGATTTTTGGAATACTATTTGAAACATAAATTCCTGAATCGCATTTGCTTTTAACATGGTTGCATATATCATTAATAAAGAGATTAAAAATTTGAGGACTACACATATCTCCTTGTCTCGTGCCCTTTAAACAGGGAAAGCAGCTCGTACAAGAGTTATCCGTTCTAACCATCGAGTTGTTTCCCTTATATATACTTAACAAAATTTTTAAAAAATTTCCACAAACCCCCTTTTGTGTGAGACTTTCAAATAATTTACTATGGGAAATATTGTCAAATGCCTTTTCAAAGTCTACAAATAGAACATAGAAGCGACGATTCTTTTTAGATAGATACTTTTGAGCTAAAGCATGGATTGTAAACATATGATCTGCTGCTGAGTAACCTTTCCGAAATCCAGCTTGCGATTCATCAATTAACATATTAACAGTAGACCACTTGCACAAGCGGGTATTTAGGATTGATGCAAATATTTTATAAACTACATTTAGTAATGCATAAGTCAGTTACAAGAACCTTGTCTGTAGATACTCACAAATGCATTTGGAAAAAGTCATTACAGCATACTGTATTCAAAGTAGCTTTTTCACAGATTTGAGGACATTTTGAAGTTAGACAATAACTGCAGAACAGCTTTACAGTTGTATGATACGTTGATCTAATTAGAAGCAAAATTAGATAGCCCCAAATTCCTCAATGTTTATACAGTGAATAAACATATAGTGCTTTCCAAAAGCTGGACGTCGCTTTTGAGATATACCGCATATAAATGGTACGTACTTAGATAAATTGATGCGTTTTGATTTAATAATGCATTAAAAAGCTACTTTAAACTGTAGGTCAAACGGCATTGCTTAAACCGTATTGTTTCAACGACATTTCAATTTGACTTTCATTTTTTTTTTGAGTGAACAGGCTCCTTTAAGAACCGTTTGAAAAAAGTGCCTTTAAAACAAGCTTACCAAAGCTACCATAATGAGCAATGTTCATTTTTGTCGTGCTTACATATCCCCATTTTTGTCAATGTTTTTTTTTAATTTCCAGTTGATTTGAGGTGTTTTTCATACCCTTCAATATGTAAAGTGGTCCAATATTAAACGATACATAACATAACCTATATCAATGTAAACTATTGCTGTATTGTCATTGTGTTATGTAAACATCAAAAATGAAAACAAGTATCTTATTACCTAAGGAAAGCTATATATACTCAACAAAAACATTAAAGGGTCACATATATAATGTTTAATACCTTTCTTAGTTAGAAAATCAATTTGAATAACATATTTGGCAATTCAGTATTGAACGCTTTTAAATGACTTTTCAAAACAAATACGCGTTTATACCACGCATGTATACTGTTTAATGCAATCAATTGGTCAGGTATAAGGAAAACTTGTTTTCAAAACCTGTGAACCTTTGTGTTGTTGCGTATATCTGTTTAATATCACGAAAGATAGAAAGAGCACGGAACTATCAGAAATGGCAAGGAGTAATTTGTTAAACTATACTTCCTGGAAAAGAAACAAGGTGGAAAGTCATTTACTGATTTATTTTGTGTTGAATGCATTTGCAAGAGACAAACGTTAAAAAGAATATCACGACGATGTCACAGCTAAAAGCTATTTAAACGTAAAAGAGATACTATTTTAGAAACATTCAGTGGTTTTAAAACATTTAACCTCGCTTAATTCTCCCAATGCCTTCGAGGGTTAATGCGATTTGATTTTACAAATAGCTTAACCCGACACAATCGATCGAGACGAAGTCAAAAGTAAGTGACGCCAAATACAACAAAACTGTACAGGCACCGGCACACAAGCTCCGAGGAGCAGGATAGTGGTCTCATTGTTCTTTGAACGCATTTTTCAAGAGAACACTATAGCGTTGGTACTCTTTCGAATCAGCTCATTGAGACGATTCAAATGAGTACCAACACATTAGTGTTTAGATTAGATATAAAATAAGTTAGCAAAAGATAAAGTATAACTGAACATTTATACCCTCATCTGAAGGTCATTATCGTAAACAACGAAAATGCATAATATTTAAATGTTCTTTTATAAAATGCGTAATTTGAGTTTCTGCGTAAATTGGTGTCCAAAAAAGAGAATTCACAACGAAAGATAAATATAAATTTTGCATAAGGCTATTGTTCACTGTTTTATGTTCACATCAAATGAGATATATTTTGATCCAATAACTTCGAAGATTTTCGAATTTTCATTTTTTTTATTCCGAATTCGAACCCTATATGGATATACTGTACACGGCTTCCATGTAAACTACAGCTTTCCGGATAAGTAATTCGTTTTCTGTCTAGGCATCTACTGATGTTTACAGAGGAGTAACTAAGAAACAAGGATACCGTAGCATGCATACATGTCAGACTTTCTAATTAGTATTGTATACCCTATATATTGGTTTAAACTGAACACAAGATATGTTCAACACAAGATACGTTCAACTAACCTTAGGGATCTTCGCAGACAGAAAACCTTCCCCAAAAGACCCTGCCATGTTTTGGCGTGCCATTCACAAGAAAGGGGCGTGTGTTTACGAGGAAGATAGATCTGCCGCAGAAAATCTATATTTGTCTGAGCAAATTTGACAGCTTAAGTAGACGGACTTTTATGGATATTAAATTTCATCTTACCCAAAACACGAGAACGTATGAAATTGTCAACCTCCCCATCCCCCGGGAGGACTGGAGCGCATCCATAATTGTACCGAATTTTTGTTTCGAAACACACCTCATGGCACCATGCTTCAAATATCGTTCCCTATCAAACTGTATTGAACGAACCGTCTAATCAGGAACGATCTTTTCGACAATTATGCAGCTTACGTTGACCAATCTAAGAAGAAGCAATCTTGCACATGTAGCATGAGATACAGTGAATTGAATAAACCACAAATTAATACAATAAACATTTGGAAAAGCATTAAAAGGACAACAGAAAGAAATCATGAACATAAACATCAAAGAAGCAAAGGCCCTAAAACGCAGTTTTTATTTGAAACAATGTACATGGTGCTCTAGTAGAAAGTCAAAGACTATCTAGCAGAATGTGTTATTTATAGCAAGAATTGTTAACGATACACTTTAGACAATCCTCATTCCTAATCGAATGCAAATTCTCACTAAATGCAAAACTTTTGATTAGAAGTAAGAACGGGTTGCTCTCGGACGTATCTTGCTTGTGGCACGTGATTGAAATGTTGACCCATTTCATAATCTAATTCCAAGACACTTTTACCAATTTCAATTATTTCGCAAGACAGAAATAAAAGAGTATTGTTTTCATTATAAACTAATAAAGCTGTATTATAAGTTTATGCATATATACACAACACAGTTATGAAAGGAGATAAGAAGTGTATTGATAAAATAGTTTGTTTATAACTTAATAGATAGTAGATGCCATTTTAACTCAAAAATACATTTAATTTCAAAAGGAATAAAACCTCAAATTGTGAGATAGTCCTTTTTAGAATAACAACGCGATTGGTGTTATCATTACACTAGTTAAAACAGACACTCTGTGAACTCAAAGAACAGTGTCATCATTATCAAACCATCAGGTAATGTAAAAAATGAGACTATGCAGAAGTGATTTTGTATTACAATGTGCCGATAGACATATATCTTAAATGCACAAGAATATTTTAACAGTTATTAAACAACAATACTGCCATATCTGATGACAATGAACACTTTACCACTATGATGTGGGATAAAGACACCTTCAACCTAAGAATGCTGGGTAATTTTCTAAAGATAAATTTTGTGTTGTCAGCTTTCCACAACTTTGAGTTTATGCTTTATTTTGATGAGGAAAGATACTAAGAGTAGCAAACAGATTGGATCAAGGCCAATTGGATCTAACCTGTTTGCACAAGCATGAAGTCGGTTAAAGCACTGTAAGGGTTAACAATTAATTGCACAAGTAGACACATAACTGCGAAGTCATATAACGTTTTGTGGTAATTCCTTTTATTACAGAAACCATTACAAGCGCCAACCGGAAAAATGTGAATTGAAGCCATACAGCATGCTTATAATGGACTGTTTTTAGCTTGTTGTCCGCTTAGATTATAAATTCTCTCTTCGAGACTCGCCAAAATCCCTCTTTAAAAACGAAGTAAAGGAAGGTTTCTAAAATTATATAATCCGCTTTAAACTGAAAGGTTAAATTTCTGGAAATAACGATTCCTTCTCGCCCGGGATATTTACTGGCGCTAGTAACCATGGAGACGGCGTTTTTCGAGTGAGACACACGTACATGAAGTTTCCCTAGTTCCCCCCGTCACTACTAAACATGGTGATAATACCGTGTTATACCGTTAGGTGTAATTCTTTGGCGGATAGAGAAGTCTCTAGCTCGAAATATTACGAAAACTGTTTATTATTGCCCGAATATTAAAAACCTTACAGAAAGTATGCAACAAAATAAAATGTAATTGGAATGGTGTAAAATTTAATAATACTTCTTTGATTTGATAGAAAATACGTTATTTCGATATTAACTATCAACAAAAATTGTCATTATCGGAACAGGTGTGTTTTACATTCGCGGTGTTTGATTGCTTATTTACAAAGACTATGTGTAGTATGATATTGTAGGTCTTAAAGATTACGCTGTACTTTATTAATTGAAACAATGAGCGTTTTATTACGTTAGATAAACGGACATCCCACGTTCTAGAATAAATGTATGTTTAATTTATAATGGTTGGTTGTCTTTTAAGAACATAAAAAGGTTTCAGAATCACGATCGAATAGAAGTTTTAATTACACTATTCTCAAAATTAGAACTCGTTTCAATCCTAAAAGAGATGGACTTGAACATTTAACCAATTTCAGCTTTAAAGGCCAATTAAAGGAGATTAATGCTATATCAAACTATATTATTTGGTAAACTTTTGGACAGATTCAAATAATTATCACCAGAAAACATCATCAGCACAACTTAAATGCGAAAGTAAACCAGAAATAACCCAGATAGCAAGTTTTATATTTCAAATTTCCTGATTCTTCACCTCTGACCTTGACAGTTGATATACACATCTTTGAACCGACCAATCAGAATTCGGTTTTTTGAATATGTAAACAAACAAGTTGTTGATAAACATGATTGAATTGGAGACAACCATATTTCAAGCACAAAATAACCAATTTTAAATGAGTCTGTTTAATAGGGACTCAATGAATTCCTAAACTAATTCTCATAACTTTTATGAACATAATAAAAGAACTCCATATATTTTTTCAGTAATTTATTTGTACTCCTCTCCTTTGGTGTGCCTTGAACAATCATTGACGTGATGGCACGAGTTCTGTAGCATCCCGAAACAAGTTGTCAAAAGGTTGAAAGGAAACTCTTACAGGCGTTGTCTTTGTATATTTCGGAAAAAGACTTCCACGTTTTCCTACCTACTCAATTTTTATGTTAGGTTTTCATTAAATAATTTCACAAAAGCATTGCTTGTTAGCGCCATCGATAATTCATTGTTGTTGACAATTGTCTTTGCGATAAAATGAGTATTAGGATCAAAATGTATTGCATTTGCTTTAAAAGCGAAACAATCAAATGCATTTTAATCCTAACATAAATCAAACATTTTTTCCGTGCAAATTCATTTAATAAAATCACGCAACTGTATGTGTACATGCAGAGCTCCAAACATTTGTAATTCGCTAAGAATCTAACACTCTTCCTCAGACACTATGTCGCATGGGTGAGTCGAATATTAAAGCACGAAGCGTTGGAATTTGACTCATATTCGTTAAGGTCTCATAAATAATCAATTTGCGGTCGAGATACCTTCGTGACTTCTATTACCACATGTCTTGGAAGGTGACAATGCAATAGACCTACGGAATCCTCATCAATTCAGACAGCTTCTTCCAGCAGACCATCATGTCTGCGCCACGGCACATGCAAACGAGGCTTCCTTTACCATCAGGAAAGCTGCCATTCTCAGACGGGGAAATCACGGGACCAATGTTTACGGTCTTATGTCCGAACAAGATGGCCGCGTCAAAGGAGGTTTCCGCTTTTTTCACCTTTTTGCTAATAAAAGCCACATTGTGTACATACATGAGTTGACCATAAATCTTCCAGCTCTGGTGGTATATGATAACCCTCGCTTGATAACGGCGTTACGTCTTACACTCGACAGAGAAAATGAAGTCGACGGGCACGCATGTCCAAACATCGGTCGTCAACTGTTATTCCTCTGCTGAGTGTTAGGCGTGACGCCGTCACAAAGCATGTGCTTCATATACAACCAGAAGCTGGTGGGCATATCATGCCGGGTACATAATGTGGATATCATTGGCACACTTTTGCACTAAAAAAACTAACTCGTCAACATATACTTGTTTTCATTATGTATTACAAGATTAATTTTCCTTCACAAACTGAAAAAATTAAATTTCTATAAAAGAAATTTTTCAATATCTTTATTTTTTGTAATTCTACATACCAATTTTATTGGTTTTTGCCGTATACAAAAACATAAAAAAAATGATTTGGAGTACAAAAATTGTTCAAATTGTTATAAAGTAATATAACGTTGAGTTATAAAGTAGTGAATGTACGAATTCATGTTTGTTGTGTTGATTAACCTTCCATAAATAATTCCATTACGATCAAGGATAGTATAGTTATATTGACAGTTTTGCCACAACTGGTTACTATGGAAACTATCACTTAAAAATAAACCTAACTCCTCGACCTGCATTTCTTCACATTTGAATAAACAACTGAATTCTAAATAAGACATACAAATTTAAGAAAAGGTTATTTTCTAACAAAAAAGGTTGGATCACAGGTCAGCCGCCAATTTACTTGGCGGCTGGCCTGTATCTAATATGTTTGCATAAGCATGAAGTCGGTTCCAGCACTATAGATTTTAAGCTTAAGTTAAGGTTTAAATTTAAGTACGAAGTCGTTATTTTCCGAGTTTACGCCAGATTTCGCCACCCTGGTCATCCCCATCGCTATTTCCGTACCAGATTGGCCTTTCCCTGGCACCCCATACTGATCCCTAACCCATTCCAGTCAGCACGGAACAGTTTGGATGTCTATCTACTATTGCTCATCGTATTCATGGCGCATAAGGTCGTCCCAGGTGACATGTTATCGATTCAACAGTCTTATCCGGAACAAAAGTTTTAGGGAGATGTCTTTAGAAGTATATCTTATCGGATATACTTCGCAAAAGGTCTTCCTGCGTGATTCATCGTCAACTGTGCATATTGATAAGGCGAGGCAGTTAAGAATGTCCAAGAAAAGCACTCTCAAATCTGCTCGTTAGTTTAGTTTAAAGTTATCTATTTAACATCGATTGTGAAGCAATTTCTTACAACTTAGATTAATCACTCTCGATTCTGCTCCCTGGATATATAACCAGTACTCGCACCTAATGTGAAGAAACGAAAGGTCTCAAGGCAGATCCCGCCACTCTCAAGTCATGGTTCGAAGCAATGGCCCTCAAATCCTCGGGCCGACGCTTTAACACTAGAACACTGGTCCTGCACGGTCCGAGATGTGTGCAAACTTGATCACTGTACAGCAGCTGTTTTAAAGTATGAGATCCAATAAAAAATAGCCATTAGAAGTTGCATTAATTATTGAGAGCCTGTATATTTTGATAAGAACGTATGCAGATCCAAAAGCGTTGCACATAGTTTGTTATACATTACCTAACGTTTGTACATGTAATCTTACACGATCATTTCGATGATAAGTTTTAAAAAGCCGTGCATTGTTTCAGAACGTAACAAGACTTCTGTTATGCATGCCTACTAAAGACAACATACCGAAGCCTGAATGTCGTTACTTGCAAGCATTTGTGGCATGTGGCTATTGATATGACTTGTCAGTCAGGCTCAAAAAGATAGATTGAATATCACACCACACATGGCTTGGACATAAAAGTTTATCTATTGAACGTATTGTTCAAGCATATATATCTGTCTTGTTCCCAGGAGGCATGCTTTGCATGCTTGCACGATATGACCCTCAGATAAACTGTTATTGAAAAGATAACTACTATTCACTGAATGTAAACTCCTTTATTGTCAAAACAACATAGGACTACAGCTTTACAAAAAAGTCCTTTCCAGGATATTCAAAGCAACCCGAAATAGACTGCGATAAGCGCAAATGGAGGGGCTGATAAGGGGATCATAATAACATATTAACACCGTATATGCTTGATGAGCTTAGTGTTTGATCTCAAGTATGCTGAGCTTGCGACCAGTTTTAAAGGACGTTAGTAACGAATTACTGACTATTTCAAACGCATACGTAAGTGCCAACAATTAAAATAATTGTAACAAAGAGGTTGGATCAGTCGATACAGATAGCTTATTCTTATTTCAATTACATCAGTGTTAAAAGTGTCGTTTTTTGTTTTAATTGTAACAAAGGGGTGAACCTTCGGTACAGATAGCATGTTTGATTGTTTTAATTATGTCACTGTGTTGCGTATCGTTTCGACACTTTTGTTTATGATTTGGATGCCTATCAAACATGTCTGCGTACCGAAACATAGCAGTCTTTTCTCAATACAGAAATATCCGAAGAGGCGGTTTTCGCCATTCATTAATATGCAATACACGAAATGGTCCGACAATGGGCATATATCCCACACGACTTTCTCATCTACCGGATATAGAAAAGCACCTGGCACGTCGTATAAAAAGAACCGTTGGTATTCCCTATCGTTAGGCTTTGGAATAGATGAACACCGCCAATGGGAGAGAAGTGAACATTTTCCTCAGAAACTGTGTTATTAAGTTATAAAGCCGTATGTTGAATAATTAAAATGAAGTCGGTCGTTTTAAGTCACTTAAAATAGTTTCGCTGTGATAACCTCCCCAAAATGTGTTTCTTCTTTATGTCGACGTATAGCAATAGGGAGCAGCCCGAGTTCGACAACAAATGCATTTCGAGTATGCTCCCTTTGACAACAGAAATCCACTATAGGAATAGTTTAAGATCATTTCTTTCACGTCAATATACAAGCTGAGTCTTGCTCTTTCTCTCTCTTTCTGTTAAGAAAAACAGAACAGTGCTGCCCCTTCTTAAGCCTATGGTTCAATTGGCATGCTACGAAAATGATACAAGGTATTGCCAACTGATAGTCGGAATACATGTATACCGTCAGCAGCAAACGTTGAACCAATGTTAGCGACAAGGGACTGGGAGCCACTTCTTTATGCAGATGGTCTGGTCGCGGAATTCCGCATGAGACGGGGCGTACTGCGGCATATTCATACGCGTATCCCCGTGAGGACCGAGTTAGCAGCCCGTCCTGTCGAAAAACAATCTGTTTGTCGATGCGTAATTCGTCCTCGGGGAGGGCCGTAACGTCGTGTGAACGTATTCTCACTCGGCGCACGAAAACGATTGTCACTAGATTGCGTGACAGGGCTTCGTCTAGCGACGGGGGCTTAGCTGGTCAGGGCATGACCGTGGGAATTTGTGCATGGACTATAAAGGGGTGTATTGGTGGTGAAACGTTATCGACTGAAGATAAGATGGCTGACATATGTTACTCTAAATAATCCACAAAGATTGGATGTATGATTCTTAATTTGACCCATTTATTAACATTGACCTTGTCAACCTACTGTTTATTTTGAAAACAGCAAATGAATCAACTAGTCAGCGGCATACAGTTCTTGTGGCCAACTATCACTCATTTCAAAGTAATGATTCTGAGAAACGACGCATATCTATCTACAGTGTTGTTTTTTTATGGAGAAAGAAGTCGACACTTTACACAGAATCCCCGGCATTTCATTACTCATTAAGACAGAAAATGGACACGAATAAAATGCATCGTTCAAGGCAATTATATTACAGAGAGACTGGTCTGTCTCGATCCCTTTCTCAAAACAGAGACGACTGCTAACGTTCTTTGACGCATTTTAAGAAAGCATTCAAAAGACATAATAATACGAATTGGCACAATAAGATTGGATTATTTTATGTCAAACGTTTGATATTCTTACGTTTTAATAACGCATTGAGTAAGGTTGGGAATCACGTAACCAATGTTTAGGATCTTATGGAGGAGCCTGCAGCCATGACGGAACAGGTATTGTTCGCTTTTTCTCATACTTTTGCCAATGATAGCTGACTTGTGTACCCTGTATGGGTTGACTACCAACTTTGCGGATCGGATTGAATTTGATTACCCTTGTTTTATAACGGCGTTACGTCTAACACTCGGTAGAGAAATCGCAGTCGAATATCGGCCGTTTTGGACATGGGTGCCTGTCGGCTAGTTTTCATTTCGACAATTATATGTTAAACTCGTTACATCAGATGTAATTGTCGTAATTAGCAATTAGGTTTTGCTGACAGTGCCAATTCGGACTCTTCAGTGCGTATTCCATATGGAATTAATGTATAATTAAGATGTTGGTTGTCCCTTCAACCCATGTATCTATAAAGGCTTATTTTGATGTGTCCATTCCATAACCCTTAGAATGCTGGCTTATTTTCTAAAACAGAAGCTTCAAGTCATCTGATTTCCTAACATTAAATATATGCTTCATTTTGATGAGGAAAGATACTCAGAGTAAAAAACATGTTAGATCACAGGCCAGCCGCCAATTTACTTTACAGCTGGCCTGAATGTAACCGGTTTGCATAATCATTATGTCGGTTCCAGGACTATAGAAGTTATACATTAAAGTCCAATACAGGAAAAAAGGAGATTTTTCTAAAACTATCAATATTTCAAAATAGCATCGTAACACCTGTTTGACATTTGACTACTTTATACTATCTCTCGACGTTATTTGTAATTTGCACAAGTTCTACTTAAGGCAAAGTGTAAAGAACTAAAGTTGACATAACATTCCTCTCCTCAAAAAATGAGTTATGTATCAGGGTTCGACTGTCACATGTTCAAAGTTCCACTTAAGGCCAAGTAAGTGTAAATAACTATATTTGACTTGAACTACCTCTTCACAAAAAGGTAAGTAATGTCTCAGGGTTTGCCCAAAACTACCTTAATTGACTTGCGTTAACCCAATTAAGACTCGGTACAACTAACCAATTGGGAATAATGCGAACCGCACGTCCACACGGACGAAATTGCGTTATATGGAGAAAAATCCTTCAATCCTCGAAATTGCGTTATATGTAGAAAAACTCTGGGATGCTCGAAATTGCGTTATATGGAGGAAAAGTCTTGGATTCTAGATATTGGGTTATATGGAGGTAAACTCTATGATTCTGAAAAACCCCTGGATTCCGAAAATTGCGTCATATCGACGAAAACTCTTGGATTCTCGATTTTGCGTTATATGGAGAAAAACTCTTGGATTCTGAAAATAACGTTATATGGGGGAACACTCCGTGATTCTCCAAATTTCGTTAAATGGAGGAAAACCCTAGGATTCTGAAAGGCCTGCCCACGCTGAGGTCTAAGTCGTTCCCGAGCGTATTTCTACAGACGCTGGGACATAAACATTGACGATGTACGGTCGATAACGCTGATTCCATAGAGGGGCACAAATGAAGAAAATTGCCTGGAAACTTGGCTATTGACAAAACGGTGTTATTTCTTCTGTCGTTCACCAGGGATAATAGGGAAATTCGGGAAGTTAACGTTATTTTTTCTTTCTTGTTTTTTTTGTTTGGACCCCTTTGGCTTTAAGCAAACGAGCAACAACTGTACATACAAAACCGGTTGCAGTTTTAAAAGTGTTTCATTGGGAGAGTATAAACGCTCAATTAATAGCACGCATTGGTCCTTTTTATGGTGCAACCTTTCATATCTATGCTCCCTTACTTAGCTTGTTTTACTTTCGCCGTACCTCTATAAATAGATTGTCACGTTAGTAATCCATCAATATTTCCATTGATGACATTCTTTAGTATAAGCCTGCATAACGACTTGGCATGTGTTTTGTTCCTGAGCTAACCAACGTAGTCATTGATTAAATAAAGAAACATTAATATGGTGCAATCTGACTGGGCGTGTTGTAAAAACACGAACATGTGGCCTTTTACCCCGCTTTACCGTTATGTATAAAGATATACCAGATGGTATTTCTGGATAAGATAACATACAATAAACAGGATAATCATTTTCTCCCAGACACCTTATTGGTCAGATCGCAAAGGTCAGTTTCGTGATAGTAATTCGCTTCAAACCTGCCAACTTATCTAACTTTCCATCAGTCAATAGACTAGACTATATGCGGATCTGTCGGCCGCTTCGTCGATAAGGGTACTTTATACAATAGAAAGAGAAAATATATTTTGGATAATTGAGTGTATTAGTTTGATTGTTTTGGTTTACACTAGATATCAAATATGCAATAGACAAAGGAACCTAGAACCAATAAAGTCACCTCGTTGGCAATAGGTTTCAA
Organism: Cerastoderma edule; assembly: GCA_947846245.1. Lineage (NCBI taxonomy): Eukaryota > Metazoa > Mollusca > Bivalvia > Cardiida > Cardiidae > Cerastoderma > Cerastoderma edule. Next base: position 36,204,401 of record OX401406.1, read on the forward strand.
CATATTGATTTTAAGAGAATGATAAACTTTCAAAATAATCCATTATCTAGAAAGGTTGTTTGGTAACCATTTTGCAACCCCTTTTATTAATAAATGTATTGGTGACACACGGGCTGCAGTTTGGAGTCACAACATAACAAACTCAAAGTGAAATCAGATGTATTTTGGGCAACGAAACAACAACTAAGGTATTTTTGTAACCGCAAACTACACGATGGCTATATTTGGTATGCATATAGATGACGACGCTAAAAGCGTACCGGTTGTACTGCAAGTCTATGTATATATAAAGACAACTCGGTTGAACTCGAAACTAAACACCGCAGCATCATTTACAGACCAGAGTCATTCTCTCATTTAGATATATAGCTACTAACGAGACATACCTACAAAACAATTCCTTGTTGACATATAATTGGTTCATTGAAGCTTGCAGACCTTCAAGGGTTTTGTCAATTGCATCAACACAATAATGGCTAGTTAGGTTTATAAATCAGTCAGCGTACGATTAGCGAGAATATAAATTCTTCATCATGAGACAACGCATAACTTTTACAAAACAAAACATTCACCGATCCAGCCACCGTGGGGAAAATGATGAACTGCTTTCATAAGCATTTTCTGATGTTCGTACGACATCTTTATCTTAGCAGTAGCCTACCTTTCTTAAATAAGATAGTTTTGATTGCATACAAACTCTTCAAAATTATGGCAGTCAAAAAGGAATTGTTTGGTGAGGGGGTTATATGTGATTAATGGTTTTATTTAATGTTAGTGTGTACACTGACAATATATTCGAAATAGCTTTTGTCTTATAAAGGTTGAAGAAAAGGAATACAGAAATATACGAACACATTAAGAAAAACATACGCTTACACAGGTACTATTCCATGTAGATTCATCTACCAAGGGACTAATTCAGAGTTTTCTGCGTTAAGAGTAACTTACCAACGTTTAACATTTGATATTAACTGTCAATGTCACGGGAACAAATGCCCTTTTCAATTTCCTTTAAAAGAAATATTGCAATTACTTCGAAAGATTTCACCAACAAAATAGCAGTAAGAATTATCTTTTGATATGTTATTGCATTCCTTTCACTTCTTTTGCTTTTAAGAAACGCTGTGCAATGTCTTCATCTGAATTTTCTCTTTTTGACAGATTTCTGTCTGATACTTTCAGCATGTTTCTTGCCGGAGACCAATAATGAAGCGCACCCACTCCATAGCCCCTGGTTTCGAAGTTTGCAACACAGCTTGTGTATTACCTTAAAGGCTTTAATTAAATTCCATCGGGTTTTATGTCAAACAAGACGAATCCTGTATTTTCCTCAAAAATATTACAAAGATATGGCATCGCCATCCTTCGTCTTTAATAGCATTGTACATTCTAGCCATAACGTCTCTAGTGGGGTTTAAAGTGACATTAATAAAATTACGTTGAAATTATGATGGTTTAAAACGGATGATTGTTTCTGGATCCCGGGAAAACATCAGGTTTCTGTCTTCCGGTAAATGTCAGATTTGTGCGCATGCGCAGTACATGTGCTGAGGGAACAGTAAAAGACGCAGTTCGATTGGGGATTTTAAATGCATTCCGGTTTGATACAATACAGCTTAATTCCTTCCGTCATGTAATCTCGTTTAATCACATATGCAGCATACTACTGCAGGAATCAATATGACAATAGAAAAAAAGGTTTGTTGCGAGTAATTCGTCCTTCAGTCACAGCTGTTTGCATCAATTTTTTACCCAGAATACTGTTTGATACATGGATATTTCACTTCTAAATGTAGCCGTCAGTGTGTTAGCTAACTGAAACCCTAAATAAAAAAATGGGCTCATGCATTTGCCTTCAATGAAACGCCAAAATCAACTTAATGATTGTATTATGCAATTGTTCTCTGAAGATGATGAATAACTGTCTCTCTCTACCCACTTTAAATCGAAATACCCACAAATAATTTGCAATTGTTTAATTCGCTTGTTTCATTATACTAAAAGATACTATGAGATGATTGTCGCAACATGAACTATTTCTGTTTACAACAATCACATATACCACATTCGCTCACTCAACGACTCAAAATTGAGTAATTTTGGGAAGGACATGTACCAACACTTTGAAGGCAAGTGAGTACAAATGAATCACTGAAAACATAAATGGAGTTCTATTATTATGTTCATTAAACTCATGCACAATTTTATGAATGATCGGATATTCTATTTAATAAACTCCATTTGCATAGGTTATTTTTTGTTTCAAAAGTTATAGTTGTCTTCAATTTTATCATGTTTATCAACATTCTGTGTGTTTACGATTGTTCAAAAATGTGTGTATTACGAGACCGGGTCAGAGGTGAAGAATCAGGCAATCTTAGTTACCATACTGGCTAATCTAGGTTATTTCTCGTTGGCTTTCACGTTGGAGTTGTGCGGATGTTTTTTTTGGTGACAACTATTTGAATCTGACCAAAAGCTACCAAATGATATAGTTTGATATAACATTAATATCCTTTCATATGCCTTTAAATAATCAGCACAAGAAGCACATCATATCGTATTTCCACTTTTAATTGTTTTCTGTTCTAAAATCATTTAAATCGTTTTTATAAAGAGCGAGTTTAAAGCCAATTTATTGAGACTGAATGCTCGAGTTATTTAATTTATGCATGTTTCCTTACTGGTTCCGTTGTAACAACACTCTGCCATAATTGGAATATATTAGTACGATGAAATAGTTAAAATATAATTTGCATTCCTGAATTACCTAATCAACTGGTTAATGACTTTTCTTGGATATTAGTAATGCTGTGTTGGCTGTCAAAGTAATTTGATATTTGTATAATTGGGATGGGGAGAGAGGAAAATAGACACAATATTTATAAACTACAGCACTACGGCGTAATTAAAATAAATCCGAAATCTGAAAGGGCCTTGCAAAAAACCCATCATGACCCATCATTGTCGTCCGATTATTTAAAATTAAACGAATAGTTCAGAGTAGTTGCTTAAAATGTTTCGCCTTTTTTAAAACTTTTTCCTTTAAACTCTTTGCCATTTGCAGAATATTTTTATATTTACTTAAAGCAGACGACTTTATAAAAGCTTTGAAAACGTGTGAAAAAGAACGAATTGGTCATTATTTCTTTTGTCATTTTGTTTATATAGTATGTTACTTCAGATGCAACAAAGTGGTGTTTCATGAAATACGGACTTAAAGTATATATAGACATATACTAATAGGCCTATCTCGAACAATATAAAACGATTTATTAACAAATGTGTCATGGTAGGGTTTTCCCAAGGTAAAGGGCGAGACTACGACTGAATCACCTTTCAATTGATCCTTCGCATAGTAGTCCACTGAAATATAAAACAGAACACCGGTGAAAAGCAGAGCACAATAAGAACACCAAAGAAAATGGCAGAGGGAGATAATGCTCGTAGTATTAGCAGCACTCTATGTAAAAGGTAAAGTACTAAGAAGGGGAAGCTCAGGAACATACGAGTCTATGGTAGTAGATGCAAAGGATAGAACACTAGGTATATACTTTTACTCTTTCCCACCTGCAGACGACATTTTTCCATTTGAAGCAAACGTTCAAACTCGTTCAGTTCTGCTGTTGTGATGTGTGAATAATTGAAAAAATATTGTTGCAAAAGTAGAAATTGCTTGTGACCCTTTGCTGCAACGCTTTTTGAAGGTCGTCTGCTGTAAGACGCAAAACTGCTATGTAATAATGTGTTAAAACTTATAAATTGTTGAAACAACATTAGCCCCAACTCAAACACTCAAGCTAGACTCAACAGTTCGTATTCGTTTTAAACAATTGTTATCTTCGCCCTCATTTTGAGTTTCGTATGGGTTGAAACTTGAGGAAACAGCACAAAGCAAAGAATTTAAAGATGTTGAATTAAGTGTTAACTTCTATGCTTTCGACAAAAAACATTATGACAACATACAAATCTTATTGAATTGGAGTTTGTGCCATAAACATTGCGTCTGACAAAAAAGTCACTCGTTATGAACAGATGACTAATTTTGCTTCTGTACAAAAAGAGTTGATTCAATATACATGGACGAGTAAATTAAGAAGGGGAGTAAAAAAATAAGGGACTGAAAGGGAAGTCTGAAGAAACTGACACGTAGCGTATGAGCCATATGCACATAATAATAAGATTAATGAATACGTTTCGTAAATAGAGATGTCGTCTGTAAGATGCTATAGAAAATCATACCTATTCATCAGATAAAAAAAGAAGATAATTTCAATTATCTTCTATCTATAGATACCACACGATCTCGACACAGATTCTTTATGTGTACACTTAGTAAAAAGGAATGCTAGAATGGTTGGGTGCGTTTGTCTGATATATCAAGACTTAACACAGTTTACGTTAATTACTAAATTAATTACTCGATTAAGTGCATTCTATGATGTCTCCTTTGTGATATTGTCCAACTATACCAAGCCATAATGTACTGTTGATAAAGGACACCTGTCTATTAAACAGGAAGACGTGAAAGGCGGGGCTGGGGTTGGGGGGTCGAACTAAAAAAACCCGGTTTGAATTCCATACCTCACGCGATACAACTCTGCTGACAGATAAAAAAAACTTGAAAGGGTTCCGCAGCATTTCGGACATACAATCATCTTCAAAGCTTACTGAGGTGTCCGAATAAATTTCAGAGACCAAAATTCACGAGCGTTCACTTGTCAAAGATGCTTCGAAACTCTCAAATGCATTCTACCTCAGATGAGTGGAGTAAAATGTGTGTTCCATCAAGGATTATATTAACATGTATCTAATTGAATAAATGGTCGAAAAATACTTCAAAACTGTCAAATATCTTCTACCTCAGATGAATGGAATAAAATGTGTGTTCCATCAAGGATAACATAAAAAATGGATATCAAATACCTTAACAGTTTTAGCTTCTTACTGCATAAAATCTCAATTAAAACACGTGCATTAGATACGCCATTAAGGCCAAAGAGAAACATATCGGACGAGAAATCGATCCTCCTCTTATAATGATTTTACCGAATAGAAAAAAGACAACCGATTTTGATAGTGTCTTACGCTGTTGGTTTTGACTGTGGTCAGATCCACCTTTCTATATAAAAGACTACACCACATCGTTTTGGATTTTCCCATTTGGGAACATTTCACCGTGAACAATACCGACTAGCGTAAGTATCGTTACTCAAACTCGAGTTATGTCCCTTTCATGGTCTATTTTCGCGCGGGTATAAGACCGCTCTCGATTTCTACGACACCTTTTTATTTTGAAGTTTGCTTTAACCCTTTCCATACAATAACTACATTTGACCACTTTGTTGCAGACGACTTTAGAAAGCATTGTGGGAAAGGGAGAAATTGCTCGTAACGAGCAATTCTCCCTCTTCTCGCAATGTTTCTGCCAAATCAGATTACTTTTCAATTTCATCACATTTTGAAATGTCGCATGCAAACTCGCTCAATCTGCGACAGTCGAAAATGTGTTGTTTGGAAAAGGGTTAAACAACTCTAGCATAAGGAATAAATGCAAATGAGCAAGTTCTCCTTGGTCGTCATCCAACATCAGAGATCAATAGATGAATCATACCTGAAAATCACGCTCAGTTGCTATTTTTTTTTATATAACGCAAAATCCTTTATGAAGCAACTGACTTATATATATCATAAAAAAACATCAACAACAAGTGGCGATCACTTGAGGATATCCACTCAGTTCTTTTTAACGACGGACAGGAATTTGATGTTGAAAAAGCCGGTAATAGATTTACATAACTATAACTATAAACTATACTATACTATAACTATAAACTATACTATACTATAACTATAAACTATACTATACTATAACTATAAACTATACTATACTATAACTATACTATACTATACTATAACTATAAACTATACTATACTATAACTATACTATACTATACTATAACTATATAACTATAAACTATACTATAACTATAAACTATACTATAACTATAAACTATACTATACTATAACTATAAACTATACTATAACTATAAACTATACTATACTATAACTATAAACTATACTATAACTATAAACTATACTATACTATAACTATACTATACTATACTATAACTATAAACTATACTATACTATAACTATAAACTATACTATACTATAACTATAAACTATACTATACTATAACTATTTGGATAACATGACTCAAATTGAAAGAATGTCCGTGGTAAAATAGGACGAAAAAAATACGAAACCAAACAGCACTCCTTACAGAAACAACCGCATGTAACACAATTATTTAGGCTGTAAAAGATGTTAAAGAATCTTAAAACATAATGCCTAGAGTTTTTCTTGGTGTGCAGGTAATTACATTACTTTTCAAAACCAACCAATGCCCGTGGGAAATTGAAAAAGGGGTACTCAAAACAACTTTTGAATTCCTTCAAACAACAACACATGCCTTCTTCTTTCTAAAACACGACATTTATTCAAACATTGTTAACAAGATTACGCTTTGCTGATGCCGAGCCAATTCACCTTCTGTTACAATCTTGGCATAACATTGAAGCATGTATTTTCAAGGTAGTGAAGGGTTAGACAATTAAGTTCTAATTCTGCAAATTAGCTTCTCCTACCGCCACGAAATTATCGTTACGTTGGCTTGCTTTGCAGGAACAATTATTCATCGTAACTTCAGGTTTTTTGGATGTTTATCTGGGTCATAGAAAGAGGGGGTATTTCAACTACAGAACAAAATTAGGTTTCAACATGACCGCAGACACACTGAAGATCTTTTCAGTTCTTCAAGGGAAGGATGAACTTGCTTCTGTGTCACAGAACAGAGATGTCTGCAACAAAGTAGTCAAATGTCGTTATTGTTTGGGAAAGGGTTAAGTGAAAAGGGGTGTTGAAATGGGTCCTAAGAAAACAGGGGAGTACTATAACCGTGTCATTAAAGTGCCATGATGCCAATTTTTCATGGTAAAATTAAGCGAAAATAGCTATATAGGCCTATACACGGTCATAAATAATGTCAAATGACCCACTTTGCAAAGCTGCATCTGCCACGAGTTCGAAAAAATTACCTTTCAAAATATCATTTTTCTTAAAAGACTGCCCCAATCTTTGTAGGAAAACCAAGATGCCGTACATTGCCGATATGAACCGAACACGCGAGTTTTCGATTTCCGTGAATCACGTGGTTAATTAATTATGTATGCAAACGACAACGAGGGAACCGCAACAACAACAATAATAATGGTGGACGAGGAGAAAACAAAAATGCCTGAGAAGAGAAAAAGGGCTGCAAAAGAAAAGAAAAGTCCGAAAAGAAAAGGAGAAAGATGCAGCGAGACACAATGTTCCATCGTTCGAGAGTGTATTATGGTTTGAAGTATATAAAATGGGCAATCCTGAAAAAGGAACTGAATTTAAAAAGCGATCGTGAAGTGGCGACATTTTTGACAGACAGGTGACTTTTTAGTGAGTGTTTATTTCTTACGTATTTCCATCATAAGACCTTAATAAGTTGTTTTTCTGTTAGCAAATGTGTCGTTTATCTTGCTTTTGTTTTTATAGTTTTCAACCAAACCTATTGTCTGACATTATCTTTGTAATGTGTCGAATACGAATGTGGGTTAGCTCGGCCCAGGTGACTCAGCTTGTAGTCACTCGAACAACTGTCAAATATCGTTTGATAGTATTGAATTTGAAGACCTTATGCTCAAGTAGTCAAAATAGTTCAACATAAAGATTGTCTTTAGTATTCTGATGGAGCAATCTATGGTGACGGTAGACTTTGCCCGAAACAAAATTTTGTCAATATTTCCAGATTCCAAAAACATTAGTTTGAATAGGCCTGTTAAAACCTAGAGGTAGTCCGTAGAGTTGGTCCGTGCATTAATCCAGGCACTTAATGAATCACTGATCACACTTATCGTTTCTATTTTTGCGCTATATTTGCGCTGTCATGAACATAAATTGATACATGAAAGAGATTTAATAGATATGTGTGGATGAAATGTATTTCAATGAAGATAAAACCCAGGAATAGTATTACTACTATGCACTTTTGAGAGGAAGATGTGATTCTACAGTATACCATTGGGTCATCATTGGCTTGCCATTAGGACGCATTATGCGCAGTCTCCTGCGTTAGCACTGTCGTCGACCGCTGCTTTCAATTCGGACCAATCAAAATCTCATAAGAAAAGATCGATACAAAAGCGACTCTAGCCTCACGAACAAATAATATTAAGACAATACATTTACGGTGCTTGTTCATAAATGAGAATACTTGAATGTCGAAATGAAATGCCGTTGAAAACATTTTTTTGATTATCATTTGATAAATTACATTACATTATTCTTTATTGCAAAAACAGTTACACTTCATAGCAATTTTCATATAATACAAACATTCCATGACAAAGAAAATAATAAAGAAATTAATAAAAGCATAGATGTTAGCTGAAGAACAAAAATAGTTAGGAAGTGTATTTTTACTAATGATTCATTTTCGTAAGATGTTAACTTCCTTTGAAAAATGAATTACTAGTGTTAGTTGTTTTGTTTATCTGCAAAGAAGATAAATTTTGCCAATTTATTAAATATGATACGAAAATTTGAAGACATAAGATTAATAATTTTTTGTATTGACGGCCAAATAATTGTTTATGTATTTCTTTCTTAAGTCTGTAAACTTTGAGCATATAAGCAAGAAATGATACTCGTTGTCCACTAATCCAGAAGTACAATTTTGACAAAATCGTTGACTTTGTGGTATGTTATTATGACGCCCGACTTCGATATTAAGAGTATGTGTGGACAATTCAACGTCGCTATTAATTAAAAGCTTAATTAATTCAGGAAACGTCAATTCATGTAAGTATGTACAATATTGTAAGCGATATTTCTCAAAACTGTTTCCATGCTTTTTGACTAAAAACATGATAATTCACTGCATAGAGACTTTCAAGAATTAAAAACAATCTAATTTTGTTTCCTGTAACTATTCTTCAGTGTGTATTATATAACAGTACAGCTGTTATTCAATTTGTAAAGAAATCATTTTTACCTTCCAAATTCCCTCACACAAGCAACTTTAAATACTGCTCGTATAGTGTTCCGCTTTCGGGTATGTTTATGTTAGTATGTTTTGACTTGGCGTAATTAAATTGAATCCCATTTTTAATAACCATTTACCAAACGCCAAATTTTCAGCTCTCCCAAAGTGAAAGAGTTGGCAAACGACATTTCAAAATGTGATGAAATTGAAAAATAATCTTCTGATAGGGCAGAAAACGTTGTGGGAAAAAGGGAAATTGCTCTTTAAGAGCAATTTCTCCTTTTCCCACAATGTTTTCCAGAGTCGGCTGCAATAAACTGGTTAGATATCGCTATAGTTTGGTAATGGGTTAACGCATGTGTAGACGGACATTCGAATAAAAAGGGGAACTTACTCTCAGCGGATACGACGTTAACCGACGCCAGAACTAAGAGACATAGCCATGGTAGACTCAATAACGTTTCCATGGTATCTTCAGTCGACTACATCGACTCTGTAATTATCCTCAGTGGTGTAAATCTGAAAATATATAGAAAAGAAAACAATTATCCAGTGAAGAAAACCAACCTAAGTATTGGCTGTTTAGTGCTAGAGTATAATATCGATGCTTTTGAATCAAGAAAAAAAGACGAATCATTAACGAGGTCGAGAATGGACAAATTGGGACCAATTGATTGATTTTGATTGATTCAAACTGTATGCGTGTTAAACAATTTTACTCAATATATATACTCGTTTAATTACACACATTGTAAAGGTGGAAGTGCTTTAAGTTTCAGACCCATTATTAATCAAACTCTGTTAGTACTCATGTTCTATGTTTTGTTAAATCTGTTGGATATCTTTCTCATCAGCGACTGATTAATGGTGTTTATTTGGGAAAGAAATCAGGGGCCGCCATTAGGAGATGGTTTTTGATAAAACCCTTTCAGTACCACATTCGATATTATTTTAAAATGATATATGCATGTACTTGTGGGCCTGAGGCCTTTGTACCATAATAAAATTTCTATCTATCTATTACTCAACCCCAAATACTAATGGTGGTATGAGTAAATATCACTTTAGATCTTCTACGAATGCGAAAGGAGGAGGGTTGTGCGCAAGGCCAGCACCCCTGTCACGTACAAAACAGCAAGCTACAGAAACCAACACCAGAGAAATCAACAATGCAGGGATAAGGAAGGAGGCCTTATGCGCAAATTAGGGCGAAGAGGACTAGATAGATAGATATTCTATAAATCAAGGTAGAATCAACATTAACCCTTTGCCAAACAAATTTTCGACTGACCCAGACGACATTACAAAATGTGATGAAATTAAAAATATTCTTCAGATAGAGCAGAAAATCTTGTGGGAAAAGGAAACATTGCTCAGAACGAACAATTTCTCCTTTTCCCACAATGTTTTCTAAAATCGTCTGCAACAACGTGGTGAAATGTATTTATTGTTTGGGAAAGGTTTAAACCGAATAGTTCCTGCCCCGACCGAACTATACTGAGTACGACCGAAGTAATCTGAAATGCGTTTCAACATGGCTGATTATAAAAATTCTACATAAGGATGATTTGTTAAACTGGTGTTCAGTGAAGGTCTAGGTCACAATACCCATCGAGTTTAATATAACCCAACAGTCCAGTATAATTGACAAAGATTTCTAGTGTCAATCATTGATAACATAACATCTGATCACCTGTTCTAAAATAATGACACTCTGCGTCTAGTTACATTGTTAGTTGAAGACAGCAGCGTTAGGCAAAACGTAAAAGATATCGTCCTTTATGACAATGAGTATTAATCTTTGAGGAAAAGTCACATTAACTCATTCATTAGTGGCAAATAATTCTTTTTAGCACAATGGTTCTCAGGTCTTCTGCAAATGCATCAAGGAAAATATCTTAATATCCAATGATTAAAGGTTCAAAGGAAAGAAAGTTTGAAAGTAAAAATAAAATGTCGTTGAAACAATACATGTTTTGTATTGATGTTTGATATAAAATCAAAAGTAGTTAATGAAAGCATAGTTGATAAAGGATGCGAAAATATATCTAAGTACGTACAGTTCATTTATCGAAGTATGTACAGTTGATTTGCGTTAGATTTCAAAGGCGAGTTCACGCTTTTGGATTGAAATACATGTTAATTCACTGTATACACTCCTTAAGGAGTTAAAAACGATCTACTAAGGCTTACACTGAATATTCTTTAGTGCGTATCATATAACGCTACGTCTGGGTACCGTTTTACTAAACAATTTACGGAAAATGTTTGCGTAAGTCATAATTGATAAACATGGATAGTATCTTCAATGAAAGTACAATGTTGCAATGTGGCACTTCATTGGAAGCGTCTCGGAGAGACGATTCCAATGATGTGTCACTTTGCAATATTGCTTCGTCCAATATTGAAATAAGAGGAATTGTTGTTTTAGACTTACGCAAATCTTAAGCGTAAACTGTTTAGTAAAACAGTACCCAGATGTACAGTTTTAAATTGATAATTTTAACTTCCGAAAATCCTCAGATCTTTGAAGAAGCACATTTTGATACTTTTTATAAACAGATGCATAGTTACCTTGAATGTGGATGAAAAGCCTTTACATATACATATGAGCCCTTATATCACTTTAAATTGACACTTTTTGTAATCTGAATAAATATAATACGTCCATCACCATAGCTTCCATATATAAATCCATATGAGCAATTGTGCATGAACACCTCCTCTACAGAAACACACCAGATAGCTTTATAACATTGCAATGAGAGCATACGATATTAGAACAATAATGAAATAAAAGCACGTATTAAAGATTTATAAACTCGAAAAACACATACACACATATTTCATAACAGTAACCAAATCTACATGCGCACCAAACAAACAACATCGACAGTTATGTATTAATCCATAAGACGCCCAGCACGACTGTCTTATAAAGCAACTAAAAAAGAATGACCCTTGTACGTAAACAAACGTTTATCGGAATTTGTATCCCCAGAGTTGTATTCTAGTACAATATCCAAACCCGATCGCCGCCCCCCCCCCTCCCCGCACACACACACATACAGGCAAGTAGGGGTACAAAGGTATATCGGTGAGAATCGATGAGGTACTGTCGATTTCTCCGAATATATATATACGCCGCTTTATGGATAAAGAGGAAAACGTTGGAAACGTGATGTAATTCACCATAACATATACCGAAATATTTTCTGAACCTATTTGCCCATATGGTGATCGTTAAATGGTTCAAGTTGAAAACATAGGCTTAAACCAAAATTGACTTAAAAGATAATTTTACTAATTTGAAGATAGAACCTATATTTATAAGAAACACGTTGCTCATGAAATGTTGATTTGCAATTCTTAAGTGTGTCCTGATATTGTTTGTACAAAGGGAGTTAGAAATCTCAATTCTTCTTCGTCTAAATGGTTTTCAAAAAAAACCTAACAGCAGCGAAATGTCTGTGAATGTAGAACCTTGTTGTGGCATGACCACAACCTCTGTGTGACGCCATAAATATCGTGTCGTTCCGCAAGGAGATGACGTATCCCCCATTCTTTGAGGCAGGTGCAAAATGGATCAATTAATGGGAAGAGAAATTTGAAGAAAATATAGAGTAGAATGGAATTCAATTGAAAACCATAAATTGTATCATATATGAGTCACGTTGTCATTGCGCTTTAGTCAGAGGCTCACATAAGGTGCTAACAAATGTCGTTGACATGATGTATTTCCAAAACTCTAAGTTTCACCCAGTTTGTTTGGGTTCTTTAAAGAATAATCTCGACAATATGATTCTAATGAGTTTCTACACAATAAAGTAACGGGATATCTACACAATAAAGTAACGGGATATCTACTCAATAAAGTAACGGGATATCTACACAATAAAGTAACGGGATATCTACACAATAAAGTAACGGGATATCTACACAATAAAGTAACGGGATATCTACACAATAAAGTAACGGGATATCTACACAATAAAGTAACGGGATATCTACACAATAAAGTAACGGGATATCTACTCAATAAAGTAACGGGATATCTACACAACAAAGTAACGGGATATCTACACAATAAAGTAACGGGATATCTACACAATAAAGTAACGGGATATCTACACAATAAAGTAACGGGATATCTACACAATAAAGTAACGGGATATCTACACAATAAAGTAACGGGATATCTACACAATAAAGTAACGGGATTTATACCAAATTTAGCTGAAAGGTACATCCTTATTGGACCATAAATATGGTGCGTTCTAGGTATTGCTGATTGAGTTACAGGTAAATTAATACTTTGAGTGTTAATATGAATGTCTTTTTGTGTGAATGAGAAGGCATTTATGATAAACAAAGTAAACAAAACCAACAGATGGTTGATAGGGTTAAATTTCTATGTTTATAAATGGAATCGTCGGTTGTCTAAGAAAAGAGGAGCGGTCGAGGATGGCTTACACACGCTGTATTAGCCCTAAGACGAATAAGAGGCATGTCATAGTTTCATTTCCATTGAGCAATAATATGCCTTTTGATAGGTGTTTAGGCTATTACAGTTTGACAAGCAATATCTTGGCTTCTTGCATACATTGATTCCTAGGAGAAGAGGTATTACTATGGGGAATATGTTCTATTTGTGGGAGAAAAAAAAAACCTATACTATATGTGCCTATTTCCTTGCAGAATAAAAACATAGACTGAAACGTTGCTAATTGTGGCTGTACAACCATAGAATTATATCGCCTACGTACTCCTATTACGGAGATACGGTGTTTTGGCGGTTCAGTGGCGATATATGTTCTTGTTACCCCGCACGGCGCCCGGGGATTTATTTCAAATACTTGATTAGCACAGAAAAAAGCCGAACGAAAACAAGTTTATATCCGTTTCCATAAACGCCCTGAACGGCCTTCGGTACCAGACTGCAATACAACACTTGCATACGTATCCATAGAGTCAAGTTGGTCACAGATTTAATTTATTTATCACTTATCAATCTGAATACGAATAGATAAGGTATTTCCTTTTTACTATGTGAGTTCTGCGGGCTGATTCAAAGCGTCTGGTTAGATCATGATGAATCAGTGTTACATTTACGCTTGACGCGGAGGGATTGCATTATTCATGGTTATTGGAAACCACATTTACCCATTCGGATTACGGTAAATTCTTACATGTATGCACCAAATGGCATGACTGGCAAACTGGTTGTCTTTTAATCTCAACTAATTAGCCAACCTATATGGTTTGGGTCAAAGACAAGCATGATGAGATTGAGTTTACCACATCATTGGGATGATCGAAATTCGACTGCAACCATCGACCACTCTACGCAGTATCAAAATATCCCGTGTTAACCCTTATAGTGCTGGAACTGACTTCATGTTTATGCAAACAGATTAGATCCAGGCCAGGCGCCAAGTAAATTGGCGACTGGCCTGTGATCTAACCTGTTTGCTACTCTGAGTATCATTCCTCATTAAAATTAAACAGATGTTTAAGGTTTTGGAAAGCAGACTGCACATTTTATTTTTAGAAATTACCCAGCATTCTTAGGGCTGAGCAAATACCCACAGTTTGGCTAAAATGGTATACAAAAAGCCTGCCAAGATATGTATACACGATTACAGTCATGTAACGAGGTTTTGTTTTCGATTTAAAGGTCTGTTAATGGATTGTTTAACCCTTTCCCAAACAAAACATTTTGACTGTCCCAAATTGAAAGAGTTTGCAGACGACATTTGAAAATGTGATGGAATAGAAAAATATTCTTCTGATAGGGCAGAACACATTGTGGGAAAAGGAAAAATTGCTCCCTTTCCTTCAATGTTTTCTGAAGTTGTCAAATGTGGTTATCGTTTGGGACAAGGTTAATAGTGGTGTCCCAACAAAATATTCCATGAAACCTTTTAATGACACATTTGCCTAAGAAGATCAAAGAATAACTGTGACAAAATAGTGAATTACTCCTGGTGAACAATTTATCCCTTTGAAACAATGATTTCATTGGAACATTGAAGAAATTGTGTTTTTGTCATGTTACTTCTTTTGTCGTCTGCTGTTGCCGTTATTTAGTTAAAAGGCATTACAGGGGGTTGGAGGTCTACTGCTTATAGAATGTAAATACATAGATGTATTGACACTTCCTGGTTTAATTATACTTTTATGTTTTTAATAGCATAGCTACGATGTGTTGTATATCAAACAACGATACAAAAACTATTTTGTTTCAACGACATTTTATTCTGTCTTTCGAATTCTCTCATCTGTGAATCGGTCTATCGGTTCATTTATAAAATGATGCACTCTCCCGTTTGACTAACCGAATGTCGATATGATTCAAGTGTTTACCCTCCTTTGACTCTTTTTCAAACGCTTAATATTTGACTCTCCCAAATTGAAAGAGTTTGCAGACGACATTTCAAAATGTGGTCAAATTGGAAAATGATGATCTCATAGGGTAGAAAACTAGAGAAGTTGCTCGTCACAAGCAATTTCATCCATTCCCACAATGTTTTTCAGAGTCGACTGCAACAAACCGTTAAACGACGTTATTGTTTGCTAATGGGTTAAAGACTGTTTCAATGACTGGTTAACCTCCATCTTCGATAAGTGCGGCGACGTAGAATACCTTTCACACGAATTTTAAATTCAATTTGTCAAACACAAAAATCAAGTATCATTAAACAAAAAATATGACTGTACCTCACAAAATAAGTTCAATCCATGCAGCCATAGAATAGTCGTTAATGAAATGCACGAATTGTAAGACAAAGCCTTACGTTGAGTCGTAAACCTAATCTCAAATACTGTGTTTTATATTACATTGTACTTGGAAGTGTTATCCAACTCAGGATTCCGTTTGTATTCAGGATTCTTGACTCATGATAATTACAGGTTCGGCAACTATAATCGACTACAAGGATTACCTTGTATACATTGCTCAGATAACACTTGGCTAGAACAGTTTATAAACATAAAACCCCTTAGTGTACATAAAAATCAAATAAACAAAAATGATAATGAAGGGTAATTCAAGTTGTCTTTTTCGAAGATGTTTTCTTTTTACGTGTTTGAATAGAAAATATTCTAGCCTGTAAAAATGGTTGATCCTTTAGCTTTATTGCCAATAACCAAATTATGTTAATTTATCGTTTAACTTTTGTATTTTCACTTGCAAAGTTTCTTTTGTACCGAATAAGGATACCAATTTTCATAATGAGGAAAGGAACTCAGAGCAGCAAACATGTTAGATCAGAGGCCAGCCACCAATTTACTTTACTTCATGGTTATGCTAACAGGTTAGATCCAGGCGGCCGGCCTGGATCTAACCTGTTTGCATAACCATGAAGTCGGTTCCAGCACTATATGGATTAAAGAACTATTTGCAATTCCATCGTCTAATGGTTTATTGTCAAGGGTGTCCATTGTGTCAGAATCGGTATCGAAACACGTTCTGGTGTCTTGTGACAAAGAAAATGAATAAATAATCACTATCAAAGAAAGTGTTATCCCATTCGGATATAACATGTTACAGCGATCTACTATCGAAGCCCGAAACCGCCATTAATAATAAAGAACTTACGGGTGTGAACTTCTTTAATCGAATCATGGAAGTGTTTATTTCAGTATGGCTTTGACAGGCGCTGTCAACGGAGCCTAAAGTGAGTTCATGGAAACGGACAAATGTCCGTGACAATGTACTCCTCACCGACACAAATATAAACACTCATTTACACCTATTTAGATAAAAAGCACACATCAACTATCCATCTAATCGCTATTGTATCGTACCTTATTTTGAGGCACACACCAAAGGTTTTAGAAAGCTCTGTGACAAAGGAAAAAATATTTTTAACAAATTATTCCTTCTTACGTCACAATCATTTTACCCAATGTCACAAAGAAGATTACATACTTTCCTAGTTTTATTTATTGTCGTCTTCTTTTGTTTTTGGATCGACCAATAAGGTTAGACAACAACTTGCACTATCACGGTTTTCCGTTGAGTACGGGACAAGACTTTTACGTGCTCTACCTGAAGCTGTCGAGAATGATCAAATTCCATAAATGACCACATTCGAGATAAATATAAACCTACACCCTTAGTTTCGTATTTACTTCATATCGAGGGTTCAATGCAATACTATAGTAAATGCTTCATGATTGTGAAGCACTTACTTAAATCTTGCTTTGAACCCTCAATATAGCATTGCCGTAATATCAATCAGTAACGAAAGCAACGGAATCAGGTCTTGTAACTCTTACGAAGTACTTTCATGTCGTAGCGCCAACAGTTCATACGTTTCGACTTCTGGTGCATAATTTTGCTAGTAAGAGATGAATTGTAAGAACAATGATGCGTTTCCTGTATAAATGCTAGTCCTGCAATGCTCTAAAAGTTTGTTTCGATTGCTTTTTGCAAGATAACTTGTTTGGAATGTTTTAAACATAAAAGGCGAAGTCTCGGCTAGATTTGACAGCATGTATACTGATTTTCAGAGGGTACTAGTACACTTTGCTCAATCGAAAAACAATTAAGACTATTGAGGTGTTCACTTCATGACAGTTTTTGATAGTTTAACGGACCAACTTTGCGTTTCAGCATATCTTATGAGAGAAATCACAATTCTAAATTCAGCAGAGGCTTAAAGATATATGAGTTAATCCTTATGATGTTGTAACCAACTTCATACTTATGCAAAAAAGGTTAGATCCATTTCAGCCGCCAGTTACTTGGCGGCTAGCCCGTGATCTAACCTGTTTGCTACTCTGTGTATCTTCCTTTAACAAAATTGAGCAGATATTAAAGGTTATGGAAAGGAGACGACACAAATATCTACGAAAATTACCCAGCATTCTAAGTGTTAACGTTGAAGTTAATGGAAATTTTATATATCAAAATATTCTCGTCCCGGATAAAGGGATTGGGGAACCAAGACGTACTGAGCAGTGACGTCATATCTCGTAAAAAGCATGTAAATTGCCCCGGTAACGTCTGTATGCCCAGACGGTCTAAGTAAGTTAAAGTTGATATATTCCGAGACCATGGACATAACCTCGGCAATTAAGTTTATCCTATGTCTTTAAAACGGATTTGTTGTACACCAAACTAAATTTTGTTTGCAATCGTATGTATCGATCAATACCTAAATCGTATTACAATAGAATTCCTCATAAACGTTTGAGCCAAATCATTACAAAACTCTTTCTGTTGCCAAATTATAACAAGACCTATTTTTCAAT
The DNA here is from genome assembly GCA_947846245.1 of Cerastoderma edule. Classification (NCBI taxonomy): domain Eukaryota; kingdom Metazoa; phylum Mollusca; class Bivalvia; order Cardiida; family Cardiidae; genus Cerastoderma; species Cerastoderma edule. Next base: position 36,222,744 of record OX401406.1, read on the forward strand.
GAGCGTATAAAGTTGTGAAAAAGTTTTGTATTATTTCTACAAAGAAAGAAATCAAAATATGCGCGTTCAATGAGAATTCTGAATATGGTTTTTATTTGAATAGGAATTAAACCCAAAGCCATGCCCCTAGGTACAAGCGTTTTCCATATATTGGATTAAACCATCATCGCCCTAACAAACATACAGACTAGTCAATCTCCCTATGGCGATTCGGGAATAGATAATGAGCCATTGCACTCCGGTGGAAACATACCATGGACATCAAAAATCATAAAACAGACTGCAACAATACACTACAAAAATAAAATGGTAAGAAAAGAGTGGGTATATACGAAAATAACGTGTTGAAAACTAATCTCGGTTTTATTATAAATCTGAAATATAGCGATGCACCAGCATCGGAAATCATCAAACAGACGACAATTTTAAAGGACAGACATAATTTGGTAAGAAAATATTGTTTACAAATAAAATAATGTATAGAAAAAACTCCCTGTTTTATTTAAATAATTTGCTGTTGGTGCTGTGGAATAAGTTTAGATGCGCATTACGGCTAAGGTTTCACGAAGCTTTAAGGCCAAGAGGGTTATATCTGCAAGTGCGGGTCCTGGTGCCATCGAAACGACCACCAGGGAATTAAAATGATACTCCAATCAGAGAGAATTGTTGCCAAGCTCGGTGCCGGAGAGGATAAAAACCGATGCGAGTAAAAGCTTCAATATTTCATGATATAATATTAAACCACAAATCAAAATCCGCCAAAGTTCATATCCATCAAGGAGAAGATTAAATCTCGCAGCCCTTTACTCTAGGCAATGCGTCGACAACGCGTCGTTTGTATTGGTGTTGACGGGGGAAGCAGCGATACAAGACAAAAGGTGCTAACTCTATACACAAATGGTTTTCGATACCTATGTTACCATGGTATGTGTGTATTACTTGTAGCAAGCATGGCATCATGTTGTTGCAATAGTATCAACCAGCTGGCATAATGAAACAATGTTGTCCACATTTTGGACAAGTCACAATTTCCCAAATGGCGGAAATTGGTAAATGAAGAAAATGCATATTAACTTAGCGGTATTGCAATGGCTTAATCGTTTTCTATGTTTGCAAAGGTATCCAAATGATCTATATATCCAAAAAGTTGGACCAAAAGTAGGACTATCCATAGTAAGTCCAAAACATATCGATCTTCCCTCCCCCGAATGCGGGTATATTTACACCCAAATAAGGTGCGTCATGGTTTATGTAATGGGGTAAGTCCGTATAACGTTAGACACTTGAAGGGTATAAATATTGAATGAATATTCCAAAGAAAGCACTTAGGCCGGCCATCGGCGCACCCTCTATCGGTATGTTGGGGGGAAAAAGCCGGAATGCGATATCGTTATTTGACTTTATCCGAAATGGGGCGGCTTAGAATCAATAGCAGCGCAATAAAAAAATCTCTATTGCAATGGAAATGGATTCCAGTTCGTCTAGCATTGCGTTTCTTCTATCTCGTATTACTTCATAGATTAATGCTTTTCAACACATTCGGAAGATATGACGTAACATGGGGCTTTATTACTATTATTATTTTACAAAATAAGATCAGGTTTATAAGGAAAAATGCTTGCTTTTGCCTTAGTGTTTTGTTTTCCATGTCATAAGAAGATGGCAAGACAGAATGGTTTCTCTAAATCAATCATCAACTGACATTTTTAATTCTTACATCAGAAACCGGCTTCTGCATGGGGGTAATGGATCTTGGAAATGGCCCTGGCTTTTTCCCTGGACTGAGGGCGTTGAATAATTGAAGAGATCTACATCTGCACCACTGTGAGATGTTACGGCTTGAAATTAACGGTTCAATCGAGAAACATTTAACGTTAACCCCGTGAAATCTAGGACAAGAGGCTGGCTGCTTCTTACATACTGAACCCTCATAGTGCAGGAACCGACTTCATGCTTATGCAAACAGGTTAGATCTAGGCCAGCCGCCAAGTAAATTGGCGGCTGCCCTATGATCTAACCTGTTTGTTACTCTGAGTATATTTCCTCGTCAAAATGAAGCAGACGTTTAAGGTTTTGGAAAGCAGATGACACAAAAACAATTTTAGAAAATTACCCAGCATTCTAAGGGTTAAGAACGGGAATTTTATGTTGACTATTGTACGGAATGTACATGAAGTACGTCTTTATATATGGCCATGCGGCGAAAGCTCTGGATATGGAGGTACATGTAAGGTTTGGTAATCAGACCTAAAAGTATCCAATGGAAGCTGTGAAATCTTGAACATTGAGCCATCGACAACTTCGAACTTTGATGATGGTTTTAACTTCATAAAACGTGTACGTTATTCGATACACCGACAAAGTAACTTTCAGAAACGTCTTTTTAGACCCTGGCGATAAAATCGAAATGTATTCCACAGCACTAATCTGTATGTTTCAAAGCTTGTGTTTGTCAAACCTTTGTTACAATGTAAATACATTTTGCGAAAAATCACGTAGATATCTGAATGCATAGAATTGAAATTGCAATAGTGTAAAACATTTTTTCGAAGATCCATTGAAACAATAAATAGGACCTGAATATGCAGTTTCCAGTCCTAACTTTAACACGTTAAATATTCGTATGACTAGACGGCATTAGCGCCTTAGTTTGACGTTTGGCCGATAGGGTTGTATGTTTATATGTTAATAGTACTTCGGAAATGTTACCACATACGACTAGTTACGAAGGAACACTGACGACACAATCATCAAATTTTTATTCCACTAGCTTGACATACCCGAAACATAACCTTTCTGTTGCGAGCAAACCCAAACGTATTAAAGATTTGTCAAAATATCTGAGAGCTCAACAAGTGGAACAAATGTCAAAAATATGGCGAATCGATTTTATTCATCTATGAAATCATGTGCATCCAGGCATGCTACTCTTGTACTGCATCCATAGTCGTTATCCATTCCAGCCAGGCATACATCTTTTCATTTAAGACGTTGACACAATTATTATCTTTTTACCAGTTCTTGAATTTTCGATAAAAGAAAACGATAGGATATTTCTCATAGATTCGAAACAGATTAAAGCAAAATCATTCCACTGTATGAGTAGAATGCTTAAAGCGATTTTGTTTGCAGGCTTGCTTTTGGTTTTGCAATATCTTAAACTCTTTTTTAGACATTTCTCGACAGTCAGCCCGATGCATCTCGGATTGTTACCAGGCACTGAACTAAATTCTTTCGTAGCCTCTCGGAAAATTGTTATAGTCCAAGTATCCACTTGTATTCATTCTCCGCTGCATTTGAATGTAAACAATGGACTCAGTCTTGCCTTTATAGATACAGTAAAACGGCTAGACAGCTCGTATAAATCCTGATGTTAATCGCTTGATGAAGTCTGGCAGAAAAGAGGGAAAACAATTCCGGCCTCTTCGTGATAAAATACACCGTATCCAATCCTATCTTCAATGCGTTGTACACATAGCTCTCATCATGTGTCTTTGGTGTTTTTTTTAATTCTTCTTTTTCTAAGAATATTGTATTCCTGAATTCATATTGAAAATTAAAACTTTACTAAACAAACCGCGTGACTCTGGTCTGTTTGGGTATATTCTTAATAAATGAGGGAGATCTATAAATTTCAAGTTAATCCTTAGAATGCTGGTTAATTTTCTAAATATAGATTTTTGTTTCATTTTCTTTCAATATCCTTGAAAGTTTGCTTGATATTGATGAGGAAAGATTCTCATAATAACTCACAGGTTAGATCACAGGTTTATCTGCAAAAACAACATAATGGCAGCATTTTCAAAACGAAATTTGAGATAGAAGTGAACATTTATCAAAAAAAGAGAGAATTTTGAAATATGTTACGTGTTATTATTATTTTAATTTTTTAGTAAGAGATTACAGCTCTAATTCATTTATCCCCCTTGTCGATTGGTATGTGGGGGTCGGGAGGGGCCACGCGTTATTATTGCATTACCGATCAAATTGGCTAAAGAAACTTCATCTACCAAGTATTTATTGGTCAATGATAGCCCTTCAAATTACGACATGCACTTGGAATATGAAGGCGATCTTTTTCTTTATATGCTCGTATTTTGTTCGGCTTTGCTCAAAATCATGATTTGTAAGAACGACCATTGACACTATATTGACAACTGACTCTATGTTGTCGAGATAGGATATGGGAAACAAGATGAACTTATTCGCTTATAAAGAGCGCTTTGTCCAGTTGAAAACATTAATAAAGATGCGTTTTGACACGGAATACGAATATCTATCATCTTTTTAACTTGCCTGTACGATGTTGGCTTGGCCTGCTGTTTAGGAAATGATGAGGTGTTTGTGTTGAAACCTATATTGATCAGTTGGAAAATCGTAAAATGGCAATCTTTATTCACCTTATGCGAATTTGATATACTGCTGAGTGTTTAAAAATTAAAGTCAAGCAATTACTGGAAACTTGCAAAAAGCAATTCTATTAAAATATTATTGATCAAGTCCTAAGAATACCTGCATTTGACCGGTCCATATGTACATGGCTATAAGCGTTGGATGTTTATCTATTTTAAAGTAAAGGATTTATAAAAAAAAGTTGGCTTAGATTGTTATCAAATTATTGCTACCTTTATTGAAACGTTCGATTTAATATAACTTACATTGTGATAGCATGGTGTCGTTATCATGTCGCTTCACAAAAACAATAAAAACATTCTGAACTTTGTAGGACACGTCATAGCATTATCAGCATGCTGTCAAACACACATTTTGTTTACTGATAAACGCTGTTGGCTTCACTGATAAATCCGAGTTTCACACAAGTGCAAATATAAACCAATTTTCCCAAAGAACAGCTAGAACAGATCTTTTGCATAAACGATAATTATCACTTGTTAATTCCAGAAGAATTTTAATTCCAGTTAATTACATCGCCGACAACCTCCCAACACTAGAAATACGGGTGACTTACTGTGATCAATTAAAACAGATGGTACAACCACGCATCGCCCCATAGAATGCAGCACCGGTTTTCCGCAAGGAATGCATTCGTACCCTGTAGGCCAACAAGCGTTGGCATTAATTGACACTTGGGACGAGTCCGGGGAGATATCAGCTTCCAGATTCCGATAAGAGAGGCTGCTCAACGTTCGGTCTGTCCAGATAATCGTGCTCAAAATACTCAACGTTATTTATGTTCTTATTTAATAAGCATCAATGTTTACTAAAAAACTATCATGATGATGTGGCCGTTTCGGTGTAACTAATGTATCCTGTACAGGCTGACTAATGTAACTCTTTTCGCTTACAAGTTCGAGTAGCTGGTTTCGCATGGCGCTTCCATTATCATTGATGGGAATAAAGATGGTCCGCATATACACACCTTTACAAAGGAACCTGCTTAGACTAGGGAAATGTAAGTCCCGCTTAACTGTTGCCTTGAATAACGTTGTACGTTGTCAAGACAGAAACATCTGATAGGTGCAGACGGATTTAAACTCACCGTTGCAAGTATTTTATTTGCGTTACGGTAGACGATGTTTTGTTACTATACTGGCTTGTACATGTGGATGCTGTGGATATGTCTAGGTTTAGTTTGATACACGTATACATTGCGTACCAGTTTTTTTCCGTAACGGCTGTGAGCGTGTGATCTTTATGTCTCAATGAACAGTGGTCCAAGGATAGTGTGTCAGCCTCGAGACATGAGGGTCGTAGGTTCGAATACCGTGAGAAGCGGGATCAGCCTTGCGACATTTCATTTATCCATATTTGGCGCGAGTGCTGGCCATGTATCCAGGAAGCAGACGCGAGAGTGATTGATCTTAGTTACAATAACTTGTTTTACAAACAATGTAAAATAGATAAGTATAAACTTAGTGAATTTGTTTATGTTGTGTAATTTTCAAAACGTTCCATTTCGCACGACGTTAAAGACCTTTTGTTGGTCTATCGTACTGCACATATCAAATTCCTTTCTGCTTCATAGTGCATGTTACCAGTACATGGACTTAAACAGGGAAATCGAATACACGAACAAATAAAACACCATCTAGAAGTCATGTGTGTTCACGGATTAATGAGTCAGACACCAACACGTAATTCTCTCATGAGTCTCATGTACGTATTGCCAGTATTTCTGAATTTCTTCACGTGTTCGTAAGTAGCTTGTCTATTGAACACGAAATCCGGAACTGCTAGCCTTTTTTCATTCGGAATAAGACGAATGACTATTGAGGCTTAAGCTGGATTTACAAAACGTGGACAAAATTACCGCTCCTGAATGTTTGAATGATGTTAAAATGTGAGTCGGATTCGACAACGAACTGAAAATCTGGAAAACGCAGGGGGCAAAACAAGACGACTAAAGCCAGGATACAAAAAAGCAAAAATAACATAGAAAAAATGAAATAGAATAAGAGTGAATTAAAAAAAGGAAATCAACCCACCTTGTCTCAAAATTGAGACAATTTTACATATATGCTACATGTACCATGTAAATTGTAGAATGAGATTAATTTTTGACCGGTCTGTCCCATGTTCGCACTATAACGTCGACCTTTCAACCATGACGGCCGTATCTTCTCTAGCAAACTGCATGAGTTGCGTTAGTTTAGTGTCTTAGTATGACGACAGTGTTGTTAATCCGTATTCGTATTCGTGCAAACATTGCTGTCTACCACCAATACACCACCTTGCCTAAAACCTGTCAGCCTAACCGACGCGGGGACAAAACATCCTAAGAAACAATGGCAATACATCGTGTTGTTTCTATGTACACACGCTTCAAGAGCATATCTGAAGCATGTGGGATTTGCATATATACTGCCAGTATGACAAATGTCTTCAAGATTAGATTGCAATTCGGATACAACCATATCATGATAAACACCTCGTCTACTTTAATCTAAAATGCATTTGAGTTATATTAAGAAATATGTGATTTTTGCCAAGATTTAGTGCTAATTTCGTTTTGGGCAACACCATATCTCGTTCAAAAGAGTTTTAATGCGCATTTACTCACATAAACCAACACAAGGATAAATTGTTAATGACACATTAGGCTAATGTCATAATGCACTCTTTTGTTAAAAATAAAGCGTGCCTTCAAACGTTAATTTATAGAAAAAAATAAAGAAAACATCTTTTACGGTGACGCGAGTCTCTTTCTAATAATAAGTATAAACTTCATTGCCAAACGTCTAATAATTTTCGCATGAAATAGGTCACAATGCATTATTTCTATGCTGAAAATGGTGCGAAAAAAAAAATGCTTAGTATGAGCTCTGAATGAGCATTTTCTCATTTGTTACAATACTTTCCGTCGTCATTACCGACTTCTCGAACAACTCGGGGCATATGTTAGCATCTCAGAACACGTAAACGGCCGTGTCTCTCTGCGTTTTCTTCATTATTTTTATCAGCTGCATTGATAATATTTTGGTGCAGGAAGCGATCAAGTGTATTTTTTTAAGCAATTTACTCCTTTTCTCCAGTCCATATCGATTCCAATTTACATCAAATCGTCTTGAACTCTACATCAACGCAGCATCCCTCAAACTCGACAGCATTAGCCTTTCCCAAACAAAATTTTTTCGATTGTCCCAAATTGAAAGAATTTGCAGACGACAACTTAAAATGTGATGAAATTGGATAAAAATCTTCTGATAGGGCAGAAAACATTGTGGAAAAAAGAAAAATTGCTCGTCACGAGAGATTTCTCCTTTTCCCACAATGTTTTCTAAAGTCGGTTGCAGCAAATGTGGTCAAATGTCGTTATTGTTTGGGAAAGGGTTAAAGGCAAGAATGGCTGCATTCACAATGGTTTGGTTTTACGGTCGTTTACTTTATCTGCAGTTTACTCTTGGAATGCTCGGTAATTTTCTAAATATAGATATTTGTGTCGTCTGCTTTCAAAAACCTAAAATATCTTATTAATTTTGTCGAAGAAAGATACTCAGAGTAGCAAAGAGGTTAGATCACAGACCAGCCGCCAATTTACGGCTGGCCTGGATCTAACTTGTTTACATAAGCATGGAGTCGGTTCCATAAAGTTTGACATAACAATACATCGTTATTTCTATCCTCGTAGTGCAGCAACAAAACAGTCGGATGTAATATATTGAAAAATATTTTCTGTTATGTAACATATTTGATTAATCATCTTGAGAATGCAATCGATGCCTCTTCTGTTATTAAGGGGTTTTAACACTTTTAGCAAACCTATTACTACACATCAGAACGTCTAGACCATTTTGCCCTGACATATTGAAATTATTTCTGGACATAATAACGAGAACATTGGCATACGTTGAAACAAAACCATACACAATGCTGGCTTCAGTCTTATTCCAATGTTTATTTAACATCACATCATTATTCACAGTATCGGGTTTAGTCTTAACCCTTTCCCAAACAATAACGAAATTTGACCACTTTGTTGCAGACGACTTTAGAAAACATTGAGGAAAAGGAGAGAATGCTCGTAACGAGCAATTTCTCCTTTTCCCACAATGTTTTCTGCCCTATCAGAAGATTATTTTCCAATTTCATCTCATTTTGAAATGTCGTCTGCAAACTCTTTCAAATTGGGACAGTCGAAAATGTGTTGTTTGGGAAAGGGTTAAGTCTGTGTTTTAGATGCTGTTGTCTTACCAATATGTCTAGATATTTTATTAACGATATTCATAGAACTGGCAATGGACTTGTATTTTCAACATGCTGATAAAGTACTGGTATATTTACACAACTGCTCATCGTTTGGTGGTTTTGTAAGTGGTATGTATGTATGTATGAAATCGAATCGACTTATGACTTATCCCCATTGAACAATAATAGTGTTAAACCCCTTCTCTTCTCTTAAAATTAACCCATTACCAAACAATAACGACATTTGACCAGTATGTTACGGATGATCCTGGAAAACATTGTGAGAAAAGGAGAAATCGCTCTTAACGAGTTCTATACATATATTGTTGAATTTGTTGAAGACAAGCGCTTTATCGTGTACAAAATGAAAACAAAATTTCTACATATACAATTCACGAAGTACAGACGGCGCATATAGTACAGGAGACTTCGTCGGTTATTACCGGCCATAGCTTGCATCGATATATAGAGGCTCGCTCGTCTGGGTTACCTCATTTCGACACGTTATACTCGGCAGCTGTCAATCAGCGGTCACGTAACGCCTTTAATATTTGATCACCCTTAATTTGTTCGGCGGCAAAGTCCCGCTGTTTATAGGAATTCGTCGTGCGTGCAGAAATGTAGTTCTCTAAGAATGTACATGTGCTTCTTAGTACCCATTCTATTCATTTCAAGCCCTCTGTAGTAGACAAGTCGTTTTCAAGAGGAGTACCATAACCTGACACAATAGTTTTTATGCAAAACTTCATAAAAATGTTATTGCTCGCACCATTTGAAGCTCTTTTTGGTGATGGTATCAATATAGCTTTCTTACTGTATCCCTAACATAAAGAAAAAACGACGGGTTCGACAAAGAACATTTTCTGCAATCTTCGTAGTTCTTTGAAACTGTTATTTCTAAGTTAACCCTTTACCAAACACGAAATTTTCGACTGTCCTAAATTGAAAGAGTTCGCAGACGATATTTCAAAATGTAATAAAATTGGAAATTAATCTCCTGATAGGACAGAAAACAATGTGGGAATAGGAGAAATTGCTCATCATGAGCAATTTCTCCTTTACCAACATTGTTTTCCAAAGTCGTCTGCAACAAAGTGATCAAATGTCGTTATTTTTTGGAAATGGGTTAAAGCTTTGTTCTAATCATTTTCTTAATCATACCCCTTTTTTGCAGGGAATTGTGATAAATGTATGGATTGCCCATCATATCACAGAGATTTCCACGAACACTTATAAAACATGTCTTTCTTACATGTCCTTTACGTGTCTTTACATGTCAAAGTCTTTTGGGGCATGTCATGAATTCGAATAAACAGTGCATGTTCAAAGACATATAAAGACATTTTGAAGTTAAAACTCCATTCTTTTTAAACCTGTCAGAACCGCACTGTAATATGATATATACCGAAGACTCGTCGTCGGAAGCGAACAATTATCATTGTCTCATTCTGAAGTGAATGTACATGTTTTTCAATCTAATAGCATGTCACCCATTAAAAAATCAACCGCATATAAACAGTGCATACTTACTTGAATTGACATTTCCTCAATCTTTTGCTTCAACGCCATTTTATTTTGACTTTCAAATTGTCTGTTCTGTAATCAAGCAACTGAAAGGAACACGGCATCGTTTCCCCCCAATTCTATCTGCATGGGTGAAACGGGTAAGCAACATTCTGTTCAATTTAACAGCAACGAGAAACCGATTGCTAGAGCTCAATATTATAAGAAAGTCATTCATCCGGAATTTGGTAACAACACAAACGGACCAAACTGCCTGTATGAATCAGTTAATGCAACGCGCTTTTAACGGATAATTAAACTCGACCAAGAAATACGTCAAACCGCATTAATGTTTCACGTTGCTTGCATGACATGTTGAAGCAACGCTTAAGATAGCTGGCGTTATATAAGTGAGGCGTTTTTAAACTGTATGGCAATTTGAAAGAATGATACTCATAACACCTTAACCCTTATAGTGCTGGAACCAACTTCATGTTTATGAAAACAGGTTAGATCCAAGCCAGCCGCCCAAACTTGCGGCTGGCCTGTGATCTTCCCTGTTTGCTATCTAGGTATCTTTCCTTAACAAGATTGGGCAAAAATTCAAGGTTTTTGAAATTAGATGACACAAAAATCTTCTTTTAGAAATTTACCCAACATTCTAAAGGTTAAGCATACCAAATACTCCATCCAAACAATGGCAATATTCTTTGTAGAAACACATATCTGTAGATATTCATCATCGTTTTCTGCTCATGATTCTGACTTAGACTGAAGAACTAAATATGAAGACATGTATTAAACAAATCACACAGGGCCCCCTTTTCCCACACCACGAACGACATGCACTACTTTGAAGTCCGATGTTATCGCAAACGGTGGCATATTTTCTTCCCGTCGGAACGCGGATCTTCCTCCGTTTATTCCAGTCATTGCTTCGTAAAAGCAGATTATTACGCACCAGAACAAATGAACAATTTGACCAATTCCCCCTATATGAGAATTGATAATTGGTCAGAATTGAAAGAATCATTTAAATATGCGGTATATGTGCTGCAGAAACCATTGTGACAAAAGGATAATTTACTCCCTGAAAGCAATTTTTCCTTTTGTCACAATGGTTTATTAAACTGACATCAGAAGATGCAGCAAAATGAGGCATAACGGAGTAAGAACTCAAAGGGTACCATTGCCAATTACCACTTCTTATGTTAACGATACAGGTTCGAAAGGAACAAAATATAATCATATTCATTCTTATCACTTCAGTTTGGTAACTGGATCATTGATATGTTAGCTCATGCATCTATATGACTATACAATCGTTGAGAGCAAACATGTATTTCCTTTTAATCAATTTATGTAATGAGTTATCATTTCACTCTTTTAATACTTCGTTATTATGCGTAACCACTATAGTGAACTCTATCGAGATGCAACTATGAGACGTTAGAAATGCAGCTATTTAATTAACCACGAATCATAAAATGTAAGATACTGCACCGACCAAAGGAGAGTACTCGTGAGTGCAATTTATTCTGTTCGTAGAAAGGCTCATGGAAAACATCATATAGGAAACTTTCTACAATATTTATTTGCACACGCAAGAATCGTGTGTTGCTGGTTTTGACTTGGATCAATTTGGAACTCCCCAAAAAAGGGAGTCAAATTAACCCGATTTACCGGGTTGAGCTTGTGCAGACTGCACAAGAGGACCCTCGTTCGGAGAGTAAGCCCATTATGAAAATGTTTGAAGCAGACTTCCTTCTTGAGACGGAAGGTCAATCGGAACTGCTCGGGTATTTCCGTGAGCTGTGAAATACACCTCGGATATCAATCGGAACTACTCGGTTATTTCCGTGAGCTGCGAAATACACCTCGGATATAAGTGTAGGGATACAATTTTTCGGGCAAATCGGCATCCGGCAATTAACACATTTTCTAAGCGTGCAGGTTAAGTAGTTCAATGTGTATGAAGGGTTGGACATCCTTTTAAGTAATCTTTTTATCAGTAACTCATACCAAATGGCAAAATTGTTGTTGTGATATGTTAAGTTGTTTCCTCAATCAAATTCAAAGACTTTTTAGATTTCACATGTAAGATCTATTCTTAAACACGAAAGTGAAGTGACGTCATTCCGCTGGGAACCAATATGGCGTCATCCCTATTATTTCAGAGGTGTTTTCATTAGATAAACCCGAGGTGTTCAGATTGCTCGGATATTAGTGTAGTGTTACAATTTTTCGGGTAAATCGGCATCCGGCGATTATCACATTTTCTAAGCGTGCACGTTAAGTAGTTCAATGTGTATTGAAGTGTTGGACATCCTGTTAAATCATTTTTTATCTGTAACTCATACAAAATAGTGAAACTGTTGTTGTGACATGTATAGTTGTTTCCTTAATCAAATTTAACGACTTTTAAGATTTCACATTTAAGATCTATTTTTTTTAAAAACGAAAGTAAAGTGACGTCATTCTCGCGGAAAACAATATGGCGTCATCTCTATTATTTCAGAGGTGTTTTCATTGGATAAACCCGATGTGTTCAGATTGACGAAAGGTGTGTCGCTAGATCAGATTAGGTTCACTGAGCGGCTTATAAATAGAAATTAGTGGAAATATCCAGTAGCCTGAAACAGTCAATCGGCTGGGTTTTTCCCCATCTCGTCCAACCTAACGTTTTATGGCGGACTTTACGACAGAGTGTTTTAGACGTCTCTAGAGGATGGTCCCTGTATAAAGCTACAAAGCATTAGTTTGATATTAAATGAAATGAATGGCGTTAAATCCCAGTAAAAGCTTCAGACTGAGAAAAAATATTACGCGAGGTAACACATAACCGATCCTTGGCATTTTAAAATTGGCCATCGAAGTTAATTCTTTAGTTCATCGATAAATCAAAAGAGCGTAATACAAGCATACCACAGGTTTTACCTTGTTTTTGTGCCCGTTTATTACACGTTCTCTGATTCAACATTGAATTGTTGCTTTTATAGAAGTGAAGGCATTATTCATATTCATTCAAAAGACGATCTTTGTGTTGATGCTCTCCGAGCCATTTTTCTGATGTCCCAACCTATTTTTATAGTTTCCGTTATGTCAGAATTCCTTAACGTTTGTTGTCCTCTTCGAAACTGGGTAATTGTTTTAGACTTGACGGTTTTTTAAGCATTCGGTGAACACATGTATATAAATGATAAGTGAATTACATTTCAAGAATAACATAAAGGCAGACAAATATTCTAAAATCGCACAAACTTATTTGTGTTTAAATCAACAAACTGTAGTGTCGATCCTCTTTCGCACTGTTTTATCGCTGTATCTGAAACACATTTTTCTCCAGAAAGATGTTTTTCAAATGACTTTACGGAGCGATATTGCAAGGGAAACCTTAAACAGGATGATAGCCGCGAGGTGTTTTATGCATTCGATATTAATTTGGATCTTGCAGTCCCAAAGCGACGTTATTTGACAGCCATAATTGTCGTTTTCTGCTGTAAATATCCTTGGGATGGAAATTCTAACTGATTTTAAATGGAGAATATTTCTATGATATTTCGATCGCGAACCCATACACACAATTCATGACATATACACCGACGTCTTTGTAAATACGCTTTGGTGGGATGGACGAGTTTATCAGGCAAGCAATATTGATGTTATAATTCATCCATGGGACTTGATGCCTGGTTAAATCGAATACTATAGAATATATTAGCATCTCCTTGTAATATATGAAATAACAATTGCTACCTTCACATGTATAACTTCAATACAAACAAAACATACCTTTCAACATTACCAAAATTTAACTAAAGCAAATAAGCAAAATGTTGTTTGGTAGACCAACAATCCGATAGATCACTTACATTGCCTTCCATTTTTTCCGTATTCTTAAATTTATAATGATAAACGTTTTCACAATTATTTACAGCAAGTTTAATTATAGAGCTTAATTATTTTCATCGTAGCTAATACATATAGCAAAGGAACTGAACAGTTACAATGCCACCCCCATTGTTTGAACATCGTATCCACATGCCAATGTCAATACTCAAAACGAAATAGATTAGTATTTTTTGGGATTAAAGCCGTTAAAAATATGATGCTTTCCAATTTTGCAAGCATGCAAAGGTATTCTGTATCGGGCTAACAAACAGCTTGATTTATATCTAAAGACTGTCTGAACTAAAAGAACCAGCAAACAGGCAAATGTGGAAATTTGCAAAATGAAGCTCTTACGATGATGCAAGATGGAAGCTAATCGATTGACAAATGTGCATTAAGACACGTTTGATATTGACACATTGACATCATCGGTATGTAGTTCATTGCAACAAGTATTGACATAGACGTTTGTTAATGGTGCATAACACTTAAAGAAACAAGACAACATCCCACCATTTAAACGTTGGAACATATATCAAAGCTTTGTTCTTTGTTTAGAGCACACGCGTAACTTACTTGTAAATAAACGTTTTTACCCATTCTCCAATACAGGACAAATGTAACTTGTCGAAACGGAAATAAACATTATACAGCACAAATGAATCAAAACAATAAATGCCATTTGTGATGTAGAACGGACTTGATTGTGGTGGAAGGAAAAAGCCTCTTTATGAATTATTCCTCACCTTACTACGGTAATATCTAAAGGTTCTGAACCAGGTGTTCGAAAGTGTGGTACATTAAAAGATTGGCTTTGAGGTAAATGATATCTGAAATATTTTTCCAATGGTTGATCACGTTTTTTGCGGGACCAGACACACCGATTTAAACACTCTAATCCTCTCTGAAAATGTTACATGTTGTATATACCGATTTTCGTTTGGTTAAGGATAAAGGCCTTAGTCTACAACTGTCAGAATAATAGAATTTTAAGTCAAATTGCTACTTGCCAGGTAATTATTTGACTGCAGTAAATTAGAAAAAGCAATCATCATGAGCAATCGTTATGAATCATAATTGATAACGAGTAACCCTAGCTGGGCTGTTCAAAATACCTTTGCACCGGATTAGCCAGTGTTATGTGTAAAAACAAACCCAGACGAGTATCGGAAGGAAGGGTTTGATGTCCCATTTCCTTGAAAGGGCGGCCCATGTACATGAATTAGACAAGAAAGCTAGCAGATTGCAAGTCGGTTCTGCCTGCCAAAATCGATAGAGAAAAGACCCCGCTGTGAATTGCTAATGTATATTTTGCTGATGTGCTCCAAATAGAAGATGGCTTAATCCTATTACGACATAAAAATGCGTAAGACTCCCCATAGCAAGTAATTAATTATGGATAATTTTCGTCAATTGTCGCACACTTACCAAGGAATGAGGGGACGGTCGTTCGTTTTGTGTCGCCAGTAACAGACAATGGTCTACACAGAGATGCTTTGAATAGGAATAAGAGGTCAATAGAAATATTTTATTCCAAAGCTTTAAAGAGAAAACAAGTTTCGAAATACTCGCAGAAAAGTAAGGTATTTCTTGATCGGGGAGGGATTTTAAAATGTTCAATTTTTAATCTAAGACATATATCAATTGCATGAGGCTTTATATCACAGCAAGCATTCTTATCCTGGGTACTGTTTTACTAAACAGTTTACGCTTAAGATTTGCGTAAGTCTAAAACAACAATTCCTCTTATTTTAATATTGGACGAAGCAATATTGCAAAGTGACACATCATTGGAATCGTCTCTACGAGACGCTTCCAATGAAGTGCCACATTGCAACATTGTACTTTCATTGAAGATACTATCCATGTTTATCAATTATGACTTACGCAAACATTTTCCGTAAGTTGTTTAGTAAAACGGGCCCCTGTACCGTTACCTACACAAGCATCACCCAATGGGCTACTGCGAGACAACCACGAATTAGGGCCTACGTTAGCTTGAAGCCTTTGGAAATAGTACATTGATTTTCAACAGTGTGATCATGACAAATGATATGCTTGAGATACCAAAAGGAAATGGATCCTGTTGTAATGTGTAAAAGTATGATGCATGTTGTCGAAATAGTGCATTGCCTATCATCCCGTATGGTGCAATAACATAATGGCCTGATGACAGGGTGACGAAACATTAGCCCAAACACTTACCGTCGAATTGATATCATCACCAAGATAATTACATGTATTTCAATCACGAACTTCAAAAGTCTGACGAAGCCCTTTCAAGAACAACGCCCAAATTCGCATGCCCGATCTCGATGAAAAGGTTTTAACTGTAAAATTAAAGCAACCATACCAATTTCCAGAAGGGAAACTCAACCACTCCTTGCCACTTGCCTCTCATGTCAATCATCGGATACTAACGTGCTATAAACAGCAGTTCAATAATTCACCAGATCCGTCTCTAACCTTTTGTGAAACGTCAAGACACGGTTTTTAAATTGAGGGTGAGTTTTTCTTCTGGTGACGACTTATGAGGCCGAAGCGCAATAGCGTTAACCAAGAAACGTGTTAAGAAATAATATTGCTACAAGATCAAATACTGCTGCTGCTTGAATTTATCTCTCATATCTAAATCTCTAGATATACACGATGCTTCACCAGAAATGCTTTGCATAAAAGCCGAACGAATGGCTATCTATCACCATCACCAGACTTTATTATGTTCTTTCTTGTGAATCCGTTCAATCTATATAGTAAGTATCACATGACTTTGATCTGCCAATTCCGATCCGGCTGTCCAAAGTCTCACAATTGCATGACTTTGACAAGTTCTACATGGCTGTTCGTATGAAGTCGCACCATCACCAGACTTTCATTATGTCTAAATGGCTAGCTATTCTTTTGAGACTGCCACTAACAAAAGACTTTGAAAATGTCTACATGGCCATTACGTTCACAACCTTACTTTCATGTCACTTTAATGAAGCTTTGATATTTTGCTGTGTTATGATAACATCATGCCTTTTATTCCATGTTAAAGTTATCATAAATTTTCATTTCCATGTGATGAATGTTTTGTTTTACAAAATGGCGATCCGATATGACTTGCGGAAGGTAAGATTTGTTGATTTTTATCTGATAGAGATTTCTGCAAATCAAGTATATTGTGCATGCAATATACCATATGGTGATTGTTCTAATTGTTCTCATTTGCTATAAGGCCCCTGACATGGTAAATCTAGTGGTTATATATGTTAGTCAATACATAGTTCTTAATTTGAACTTATTTACCTTTATAGTGCTGGAACCGATTTCACGGTTTGGGAAACATGTTAGAGCCAGGTCACCCACCAAGTAAATTGGCGGCTGGCCTGTGATCTAACATATTTGCTACTCTGAGTAGCTTTACTCAACAAAATTGAGCATATATTTAATGTTTTTGAAAGCGGATCACCTATATTTAGAAAATCCAGCATTCTTAAGGTTGTGTTGTACCGGTTCAGTGACCAGTGACATGGCTGTGGTACCTCTACCATCCTATCGCAAAGGCACAAGGCGCCGTGTGTGCGACCGAAACAATCAGGGAAAGTCTTGCGTCGCTCCCGCTCCGAGAGTAATTAACGACTAGTAGAAAGCCTTGTAAACCATTTGAAGTTTTATCTTAATAACCATCTAAAGGCCCCGTGCCTCAAATCCGTTGTGATAAAGCATAATAACGTGTCAACGGGGCCCGGGAATTCTATAATTACGATCACCCACGTGTTATCTTTCGCGATTACATGTCGAGGCAAGCTGTCTGCGTAAATTCATTATTTTGGCACCTCGCGTTCATCCATGGAGGGGGCCGTCGTGGTTAGACACAGTTTATTGGTCGGGTCAAATTCTGTATCACTTCATGTAGGAGAGGATCTTTTTTCAAATATTTGTTTGGGTTATTAAATATATGTATATATACATCAATGTTTATTGATCAGAAGCCAGAAAGTAAACCGCGCTATTGGGTGGCGCTGGAATCGAGCCCAGGATCCCCGTGCCCAGGGTTGGCACTCCACATCAAGACAAATATACACACACACCACAACAAAAATGTGCTTAAACAATTTATTGGAAGTAAATTATTTCTTTTAATGTTGGTCATAACATTTTACACAAGTAATACTTAATTTACGACAAGACGCACAAAAAACTGAGAAAAATCACGAAACATAGAATACTCATCATAACTTTAAACACCTTTATAACAATGATTTAGTTCATTTCCTTAAGAAAATTTATTTTGATGGATAATAAGCGATGCCTGTCAATACAACTTACCGTTGTGTAGAACATATTCCATATGCTACTTAGGATATTAATTTGTTATATTTATCATTATTTATATCAAAGTGATGCTTTGCAAGTCAAATACCTTCTTTATAAACTCACACACAAAGAATAAAACGTTTCTCAGAACTCAGAAAAGGATAATTCCTTTTATGGGAAAAATTCTACGTTTTCTGAATTCAGAAAGCGTCAACTCCTTTTCTAATAGAAAAAAGGGTCAACTCAGCGATTCCGCTTAGTGTGGGTAATTTGGGTAATTTACGCAATCTACAACCCGTGGAGTAATTGTAAATCAAATATTTGTACTCGCTCGGCGATCCACCACGATTCCGAGGTCTGACTCGACCGTCGTAATGAGAAAGGTAAATACTCCGTAAGACCAATATTTGATCGGATTTTGTCCGGAGCGTTTAGGGAGAATGCGGGCGCCCATTTCCAATATAAGGCAATCCAGGAACTCATGTAGCGTTGATGTTGCGTGGTCAATTTATTCAACCCTTTACTAAAAGCCAAATTTTCGACTGTCCCAAATTGAAAGTGCTTGCAGACTACATTTCAAAAGGAGGTGATATTGGATGGTAATCTTCGGACGTCTCTCGAAAACAAAGAGGGAAAAGGAGAATTTGCTTGTTAAGACAATGTTTTCGAGTGTCGTCTGTAACAAAGTGGTAAAGTGTTGTTATTGTTTCAGTTTAAAGATGAATGGTCAAGGATTTGGAAATCTATCTAATTCTTAAGACAGATTGTCAGGCTATTTACGCTGGATATTTATCTAAGATTTAGGACGAATAGTCTTTTTTGCGCTATGATTTTTTTCGAGTTCGAAGACGAATGCGTGGGTTATTTCCACACTGCATCTATCTCGGTTTGCAATCGGTTGTATGGTTGTTTTAAAATTTTGAGAAGAAGGGAGCCAAATTAGTAGCTTTAGGAGAGCACCTCTGTTAGAAGACAAGTGGTTTGAGATTTGGATGTTAAGTTAATTGCCATTTTAAAAAACACTCTGGTACATCCCATGTGTAGAATAATCTGGCTTTTAACGACAACCTTTCTTACATCTGTTAAAGGGTACATTTATTGTAAAAAAACAGTGATCAGGTGTAGAGTTCATGCCTTAGGACATGATGGTATTGGGTATTGATATTCCCAGTTTTGCGGAGTTTTCATTTTTACTAAATCACATTCGGTGCAAAAATTGGTTGCGTATTCAAGAAAAATAATTATTGAAGAATAAGCACTTGTTACACAACCGAAATAATATAAACACTTTGTCTTACGTGAGGAAGCACATATATTGTGGGAAATCAAAACCGCAAGGTATCAAAATCCATTTCCATTGCGCTGAACGTTTGTATCCGCCTAGTACGGTATCCCATTTGGTACAGGGACTGTTCCAGAACCTCTCCCAATCAAATGTTCACAGAAACTATTTCATTAACCCGAGCAGCAAACAAGGCTTTAACCTGTTAGACCTGATCCCTAATGGAAAAGACATGTAGTAGTGCACGGTGTACAATGGTCGGTTGATCGAGCAGAGTCGGTCAGGTCGAATAACGCCGCACCTTATCCTAAACTCGTCGTCACCGAACCAAAAATATCGTATCTCCGCCAATGACATGACAAAGATCCGATCATGTGTTCTCTGGCATGAATTTATTGTCAACGCAGATGAGGTAATATATTCCGACCGACGTTTGATCATGGTGACTAAAATGCACATTGATCATCGCATTGATCAGCAATACTCCTGTACAATCAACATTACGGCGATTGCACTGGTGATCAAAACGTGTCAAAGTGCTTTTCATTGCTTTCCCGTGACAGTTATTGTAGTATATATACCAATCAACAAATGTTAAGTACCAACATTAAAACAAAAACTCGTACCATGGTGTACATGTAAATGCTCCTTCCATGCGTTGCCCATCCATAAATCGATTTGACCTTTACGATTTCAATAACCATACCATAAAGGTAATTACCAATTACATTATTAGATTTATAAGTTTGAACGAAACAAAAGAAAACAAAGAACGTTTACTTGTTTTACACATGCACTGACACTGTTTATTACCCTATGCTCATATAGCTATGTCTTTATAGAAGCTGTTCTTATGCCCATACGGCGGTTCTGGGTAGCGAAACATTTCCGATTCACGACATCAACCATCTTGTCTCTATCTATTTTCAGGTTACCTTTCTTGTATATGTGATTTTCTCATTTCCATCTTATTGTATATGAGTGTTTACTTTGGAAGAATTAAAGTTGTATTCTTTTTTTGTAGAAGAAACATTGATATAACTGGCTAAGTGTGCTGGAATGATACATGAATGTACCTTCGTAGACGTCACCCATTTGTCACGTGATTATACACATGTAAGACTTGTTCCAATGCTCGCATACCTATGCATCGATTAACATGACACCGAATTGATAATAGAGTTGACGAATGCGGTCCAATGTATTACAAACAATCTATCGTACTGTGTTAGTGGTTGACTAACTCCTTACCGACAATAGAACATGACTGACCGTTTATTCACCTTCGACACCCTAATGAAGTTACCAGACTATTCCCCTTGAGAGAACGTATGAAAGGTGTGGATTGAGTTTGTTGCAGAACAAAACAATATGATTCTATACAAGTAGAACACATGTTATGGCTATGAAATATTTAGACGATATAACCGCATGCGCCATTTTCAAATGTGTCTAAACTTCTGTACGTCTAAAATAATACGGAAATATAACAACACACTCGCTAAATACACTTTTCAGGCAACAATGCTCGTCGAAATTGGAAAACCTTTGCAGAGGGCGTTTAGTATCTACCTTCATTTGAAGGATGTCTTCAGCTGAAGCCGAAATATGAGTTCGAGAAAGGGGTGATGTTCCATTATAATTCAATAAAGAATGAACGACTTCCGCAAAAATTGAATTAGTTGACAGTTGGGCGCAGTGGTACTCTTCCAACACATTCCTCCAAATTCGATATCGTTGTTGTTGGACATAAAGTGCAACAACAGGATACACTCTCATAGCATTTGTCATACTGTATTTCTTCTTTGCGACTTTAACAAAAAGAAAAAGCGAATAATATATCTTCTCGAAAATGAAGTAAGCTATTCACTACACGTGTGATAAACAGATTAACATAATTAATGTAAAGAAAGAAGTTATGCAAGCGGTATACTACAAATAAAAATCGTTAAAACGCCAGTTTTGTTATTTTTTCTTGTCCCTAGAGCTGAAACACCGTTTGATGGCGATTGTATGAAAAACAACATTTTCTTTAAGATACAGTGTAGGATTAAGTTTTATTCACAGTAATGCATTTTGTTATTCGGTTCAACGCCATTTCCTACAAAATGTTTGCTTTTCATTGTCATCCTATTGTTTGTCATGAAGTCTTCCTCGACCCATAAAAGTCATGCCCCTTATTACATTGAACAGACTTTCTAGTGGTAAGGCTATATAATCAACCCATTGGAGAGAAGTCTTTCAGTCCTTGATATTTCTTAAAGGCACATCAAATAAATTACTAAAAAAATATATGGAGTTCTTTTATTATGTTCATAAAAGTCATGAGAATTAGTTTAGGAATACATTGAGACCCTATTAAATAGACCCATTTAAAAGTCATTTTTATGCTTGAAATATAGTTGTCTCCAATTCAATTATGTATATCAACAACCTGTTTGTTTACATATTCAAAATAAAGAATTCTGATTGGTCGGTTCAAAAATGTGTGTATCAACTGTCAAGGTCAGAGGTGAAGAATCAGGAAATCTGAATTATTAAACTTGCTAATCTGGGTTATTTCTGGTTTACTTTCACATTTTAGTTGTGCTTATGGTGTTTTCTGGTGAAAACTATTTGAATCTGTCCAAAAGTTTACCAAATAGTGTAGTTTGATATAGCATTAATCTCCTTTAATGGGCCTTTAACGTGTCTTTTGCCTCAAATCCCGAACCTCCCACTTCGATCATCCTTGCGAAGCATCAATAAACCAATAAGTCTAAACTAGCTGTCTTCCTTCTTTGCGATTCATTTATGCTCGACTATGGTGCTCACAGTTCAAATCCAAAAACACCATGAGAAGGTTGCTCGTTTAATTAAGAAGCAAAGCATAAAACAACAAATAGGTGAAACCATAGTCGAGCATAAATGCATGTACAACGCCTTATAAGGTAACTTCATCTACTCCCATCTTCGGCAATTTAACCTGAGGTTTGATCAAGCATAAGGGCGGACTAATTTTTCAATAAACACATCGCGAGATTGACGCCTTGTTTTCCTTGTCCTAAATTAGAGGACGACCGTCCGGGGATCTTGCCGCGTTATCTTATTTCGCCGTGATTTAATGTGAGATCTTGACGTATTCCAAGCCGCTCTATTAGATGGGGGTGATTGATTTTTTCTCTTGCGTCTCCCCTCCGCGTTTGGGAAAAGTTCCAATTTAAAAAGCAAACAATTTCGAGAAATAGAAACCTTTCTACGTGTACTTCTCAACACAATGCTCTTCATCTTTCTGTATATGGCACGGAGTGCCTTATATGGAGAGTTATCGAATGTAGTTGCAAGCGCAAAGAAAACCAGGAAAATGTCGTTTCGAGATGAAGTTTTACGAAAAAGGTAAGAGACGAGGAGAAAACAAATACTTCTTGAGTCCATTTTGTAAAGACGATTACCTAATTTCTATTTGATTGAAGGGCGATTGGGCGACGTTTAAGTAGCTTGTCTTTTCATGGATCTTAGGACAGTTTGATGGTATTCCAGGAAGAAATACAATGACTTATTGTATATGGGGAATTCCCGAAGAAATTAATTGTAATTGCAATATTAGTGCGATAGAAACTATTTACATACAATAAGACTGACATAAGGAGATAAAGAATCGTTTGACCTCTCTATTAAACGCATACACATTCAATATAACCTAGTTTAATTTAAAAGAAAACCGCAACACAGTTTGAAATTAGTCAAACGATAATTGCTTGTTAGATACAGGGTCCTGAATAATGCCTTTGTACATTTTCTTTTTCATATTTTCTAAATAAAGTATAACAAAGTGATGGAAAGTGTTTTGCCACTTCTTTGCATAATTAAGATCTACCTTAACCGAGTCATACACCATATCTTTTGACTTGAATTTCACGCGAATACAAAACCTACTTATATGTTGTGTTTGAGAGGGAAAGACAAGTTGTAAAGATATGTAGAATATTTGATTTACTGAGAACAAATAAATGGGACTTTCTTGATGTAATCTGAAAAAAGATAAATGCTTCTGTATTGATGGACCCATGGCCTTGCGTATCGATAAAGTATGATATATCTACAGCATGGAGATACCGCTTGATGAGTGATAACAATTATGGCTTGTGACGTAATCAGTCTGCGCATCGCCATTTTCCCCTCATTTCTGTAATAACCGGCGTGTCGCGGAGTAATATATATTACGTCACTTTCTGACAGACTGGTTTGGAAATAGGCTGAAAGTGCCCGAACTTTACGCGCGAAAATGTTCCATTTGGTGAACTAGTCTGAAGTAAAGTTCCGGATCAGTCTGTTATCTACGATGTGAATCAGCATAATATTATACTTTTCCAGGGCGCCGTTCCTTATATCCATGTAGAACATATAGGATTGCATATACGTACAAAAATCATGTAAACTTACGAACATTTATACATGTTTTCGAAAATTGGTTTGTGCTTCAGCTTTTGTAGCTCGATTCTTAATTATTCAGATCTCAGTATCTCTATTGAAAACCAAGCGGGTATCTCAAAATACCCAGGTTGCTGGGGACCTTTCGAGACTAATAAACGACACAAAATGTACAAAGTGATACAGTGGTAAAGCGTCGGCCTCTTATACCGAGATTCCCGGGTTTGAATCCCCGTAAGGCTATATGAAAATTGCCGGGACTAACCCACAAATCAGTCCGAGTACAGGTGTAGCATCCAGGAAGCAGTTATCGAGTATGACTTTGAATAGGCTTAAACAAGCTTCCTTCACAATCAATGTAAAGCAAATCCAACAATCAAACAAACAAACAAACAAACAAGCAGGACTCGTCTCGGATCAGTGTTATACTTGACTGTACATCATGACAGCTTTATACACCAGAGTACAACGTCGCTATCGGCCCTTGCCGAATGAATAGACGTGACTTCTGGTTGGGAACCCTCTGTACGGTACAGCCGGTACCTCCAAATTGCTTTTTTGGTAGATGATCTCTCGTAACGTTGGGATCGATAGACTCTTTTATGTTCGCTCTTACCCCCTGAAAGCTATATGGGCCGCGATTTGGAGAATGACCATCGCAAAAGGGGGCCAAAAAGGTGCATGAATATGTGGTTGGTCTAAAACCTGCATGAGAGGTGTGTGTTTTAACCCTTTACCAAACGCCAAATTTTCGACTGTCCCAAATTGAAAGAGTTTGCAGACCTCTATTCAAAGTGTGAAGGAATTGAAAAATAGGAAAAATGTGAGGAAGGAGAAATTGCTCTTTAAGAGCAATTTCTCCCTTTCCCACAATGTTTGCCAGGCCACAGTCGCCTCGACAAACAGGTCAAAATCGTTATTGTTTGACAATGGGTTTAAGAAGCAAATATCCTGATGATAAAACAACACCGAGTTAAGTACAAAAACATTCTGACAACACTCATAATTGTCGCCTATATCTGGATGACGATTATCTAGTACGACAGCTTCCATAAACTAGGTTGATGCTTTTTAGGAGAGAAAACAGTCCCTTTTATCTATTCACTGCAGATACGCAATAATCGGCCCGGATCTATTCGGAACAAACGGCGTTCAGACGGAAGGAAAGGCTGTGAGATTTGTTTCCCGATCATTTTTGTTTAGCTCATTTCGTTGTGTTTCCTGCCTAAAATAGAGGGTTCGATTTTGAAACTTTGTACTGTTACACCGCCGCATTGCATTCAAAACTAATACTATGGCACGTTTGGTAATCTTCTAAAAAATAAATGTCTGTGTCTCCTTTCCAAAACCTTAAATATCGGCTTGATTTTGATATCGAAAGATTAGCAAACAGGTTAGATCACAGCCCAGCCGCCAATATACTTGGCGGCTGGTCTGGATCTAATCTGTTTGCACGAGTATGAAGGTTCCAGCACTATCAGAGTTAAAGCCTGATTGGGTATACGGCTTTGCAAAAGTATCCATTTTTTATCTTCAGACTTTGCGTTATGTGTTTATAACCCTAGTTGACCAAATCAGAACAATAGGTTAGTGTGCATCCATCCTGTATAACGAACTGTAAGTATTTGTGATTAACACATATAGTCCACATTTTTGACCTCTACTAGATTTTCGAAAAACATGTAAGTGTCCGCGTTTGACAACTTCTGAAATTGACGTGTGGAGAAAAAGGAAACGTTCAAATGGGAAATGATTGCATCTGCTTCATTGATTGTTACTTCCCCTACATGTCAATGTTTTTTTTAGAGCGTGGTACATTAAATACAACTATCGCTTGTTGGAGAGAGTTAAAGCAGATGATATTCTCAGAAGTCAAGAGAATATGGTATTCGTTAATTAGAAATGAAATTCATGAAATAAAACCTTTTCAACTTTTTTTTCAAGCTGCAAATGATAAAGAATAAATTAACAACAGACTATCGAAAATAATAATTGTCAGAGTTCGATAGGTGTGACAAAGAATAAACTTTCCTTCGATGAGAAAAAGATGCCATTTTCAGAACGATTTTCAATTGTCGTTTGACGAAAAAGAGTGTTGGAAAGTATGTAAGCATATGAAGGGAAGAAGTGAACGGTGCATTTAGTCAGACCTCGGCATGTGTGTGTTTCAAATAACCCTAGAGACAAAATCCATATAACACCATCGTGCGCAACCGAGCTGCATTATGGGAGACGGATATGTAATTATAACCGGTTCCTGGGTAAAACAATCCCGTACTGAAAAATGTTTATGCTGGTGATTTGTTCGTACTGAAACATGTTTATGCTGGTGATTGGTTCGTACTGAAGCATGTTTATGCTGATTATTGGTTCCGTACTGAAACATGTTTATGCTGGTGATTGGTTCCGTACTGAAACATGTTTATGCTGGTGATTGGTTCCGTACTGAAGCATGTTTATTCTGGTGATTGGTTCCGTACTGAAACATGTTTATGCTGGTGATTGGTTCCGTACTGAAACATGTTTATGCTGGTGATTGGTTTCGTACTGAAACATGTTTATGCTGGTGATTGATTCCGTACTGAAGCATGTTTATGCTGGTGATTGGTTTCGTACTGAAACATGTTTATGCTGGTGATTGGTTCCGTACTGAAACATGTTTATGCTGGTGATTGGTTCGTACTGAAGCATGTTTATGCTGGTGATTGCTTCCGTACTGAAGCATGTTTATGCTGGTGATTGGTTCCGTACTGAAACATGTTTATGCTGGTGATTGATTCCGTACTGAAACATGTTTATGTTGGTGATTGGTTTCGTACTGAAGCATGTTTATGCTGGTGATTGGTTCCGTACTGAAACATGTTTATGCTGGTGATTGATTCCGTACTGAAACATGTTTATGCTGGTGATTGATTCCGTACTAAAACATGTTTATGCTGGTGATTGGTTCCGTACTGAAACATGTTTATGCTGGTGATTGGTTTCGTACTGAAACATGTTTATGCTGGTGATTGGTTCGAATGGTACTGCACGTTGCTATTTCTTTCCAAATTGAAGTTTAGTTCATATAATGATATTCGATGCATCTATAAGTATCATTGTTTCAGTAGTTTTATTTGTATACTAGCACATCGTTTATTGAAAACAACTGCCTGCTTCTTCAAATAAAGAAAGTCGTGTACTACTAAGTTATGTACTATATAGAGAGCCTTAAAACTTTACATGAGAAATGTAACATGACCTGCTTCTGACTTGGTAAATACCTTTGCTTCGCCGCGGTCTTGATCCATGGACCACTTTGTTCTAAATCGGAGTCATTCCCGACCAATATGCCGGAGCTGATTCACAAAAAGATGCTTGACGCTCAGGTAGATTTAAACGTTTTCTGGTGATAAGTCAGCATCCGAAATCCACCGAATTATTAATGATAAGGTGAGAGCACATAAGTACACATCCCTAAAAAACATAAACGTTTTCGAAAGACTTTATCAAAGAAGGGGATTTTCAGTCTTATCTATTTCTATTCATATTGTTAAGCCGGCTCTTTCAACTTGAATTGATACTGCTGAGACAGCGGTCTTGTCACATCAACGGTTATAAAATAGAACATTGAATAAAAATAGCCGTATAATCAATTCTTGGCTTTTAATGCTTTTGAAGGGTTAATCGACGTGTTCGAAATATAGTTTGACTGTCTAGACGCCTCTACAAACATCGGTAGAGGTAGTATTTTCGCACAACTGTGGAACTATAACACGGATGTTACACACATGTGACAGTTACAAAGTAATCCCAGAGATGTCCAACCAATGACCCCCACCCCCATACCAAAACCAAGGCTGTTACGAATGGTTTTGTCCTTGTTCATCTTCCGTAAATCCCATGGAATATAGGGGTACTGCTGACGACAGCTTAGACGACGTTGTACAGCAAACAAAATAGATAATATTCAGCTTTATGACCCCATAGGATTCACATGAACGATTTTTAAAGTACATTGTCTTTATAACCTCGACCTTTGACGAATTCCTCTCTGTTGTTTTAATTAATCCAAATATGAAACAGCAACATACAATACAACGGCATGAACAATGACCACAGTTTCTGAAAGATATTGCGACAACATGATAAGTTATTCATTGAAAATAATCAGTCTTTGACCATGTTCTTCTTTTTCAGTCTTTTCTACATCAGATGCGTATAAATGATGAACTGTATGAAGACCAAAGGGCTCAGCTTTGTACGGTTGTTACTTACATAAGGTAGGTAGCCACAACAAAGTAAATCGAGACCCGAAGTATCATCAATATTTGATGGATCTCGAATCCTACCCGTCAGAACCATTACTTCATTATTTATCTGTTTGCAAATGGGACTATGGCTTCGATTGCATCACTGTTCTAGCTCCCCAGCCTGATCAAAGTCGATACGGTTTGTCTCTGGTAGATGTTATACGTTGTATATTATACAATAAATGTATTAAACCCAAAATACCATTTAACATCACTTTGCCGCATAGTTTGCAAACTTCATACGAAACCCCTTTGGGAAAACGATAACTGACTTCGCTAATTTTCATATGGCGGAATGCTTTAACTGTTTTTCCATATTTGGGAATATATCACTACTGAATAAATTGAAATATATGTTGTTAATGACTGGGTCTACCCATAAAGATAACTAGGTCCTTTATCCTTTTTTCGACTGTCCCAAGTTGAAAGAGTTTGCAGACGACATTTCAAAACGTGATGAAATTGGGAAGTAATCTTCTGATAGGGCAGAAAACATTGTGGGAAAAGGAGAAATTGCTCGTCACGAGCAATTTCTCCTTTTCCCACTATGTTTTCTAGAGTCGTTTGCAACAAAGCGGTTAAACGTCGTTTTTGTTTGGTACTTGGATAAGGGTAACTTAAACATTATATGTAAATACATTTATTTTCAGTTGGACGTCTATGTATTTCATGAAGATGTTTTAGCTAGAATTACATGCTAGGAATAGTACCTTTTTTGGATAAAAAAGGCAGGGATCAAACTGGCCAGGGTAAACCGTTACTTTGTTTATTTTTAAATTTTCTGGTATATCATTAGCTAGTTTACACTGTCTAATCATGTCTATTCCAAATGGATTACGAATAGAACACAGCAATGCATACCTATCATCGTTTCCAGTTTCATACATACATCGTTACATATTTATATGTTTCCTATAATGAGTTAGAATCTACATAAACCCAAAACTTATTTCAATAAAAAAAACGCAACATAAAACATCCTTTTTACGTATTTTCTAGGATAAGACGTCACCTGCCCCACAACTCCTAGAAAATCAACCTTAAGTGAATCCACTTAAGAAATGTTTTATTACATGTTTATGTGTCATTGCGAATAACACACTCAAGCATTTGCATATCTTGATGTTTTCAGATATAATATAGTCAGACAAACAATGAAAGCAATCAACGGAATTCAGACTTGTTTTAGAGATGGACATTGGCAATAAATATAAAAAATACTATGTTCATTGTATGCTTATTTTGCCTTTTTCCAACAAAAGCATGTATCCTGCCTATGTAAGACCCTTCGTTTCTCGTTTCCGATTGTTCGCCTCGTACTTATATTCGTTAAAATTAAAGAATCTATTAAACATACGTTTCATTTATGAAATAATAATCTGCCCCAAACACCTTGTTAGCTCAAAAACCGAATGCCTTATTGGTGCTCTTTTTATGGTACCCTTCTTACCTATCATCTTTGTCTTATGAGGTAGGATACCAACCAACAGGTAAATGTTCGTGTGCACCCGGTCGTTTAAACATAAAATATAAAACATATGGCAACAACATGTATAATAAAATACCTCGTTTAATTAATTTCGTATTTTCGACTATAAAATGGAGAATGTTTTATATGCCCATCTGCATAGTGGTATTTATATTAAACTTTCATGTCTTATTCATTACATCTAGGTAGCTGACGTTGGGTGGCAGTGATCTCTATATGTCTCTAATGTCTCTAGTGGCCACGTAACGAAATAGCATTAAAATAGTTTGAAGCGATAGCAAAGAGCAGTTTGCGTTGAAAAAGAGAAGTAGGCCCTGAAATAACTCATTTTTATCTGTCCTACAACAGCACCCACTTGCATAGGAACGATCAAAAAGTGAAACAGTCTAGATTTTCCTTCAAAAGCACTATTCTAAATGAATGATAAAAAATGAAACGCTTTTAATTCACAGATTTCTGCAAGAAAAGAAACTAACTCTAGTGACACTCATATTTGAACATGCATGTCAGAGAATATACATTTCGCGAGCACGAATCCCTCGTTTATACTCATGTCTTTCTTAAAAAAATCTCATCAGCCCCTTTGCTCCACAATACCTTAACATGATAAATCTGATTTAGACATAAATATTCCTAAAGGTCTTGTGACAAAAAGAAAAATGTTCATAATAAGCGTTGTATCATTTCTGTTTATAGGTTTCTAGCAGAATTCAGTTGTATAATACGTAATATTTTATACATATTAGATCATTGTTATAGAGAACATTTAATTATATATTTTGAACCATTTGGCTCGAGAGTTGCTCTAGAGTTTCTTTTAATTCATTCCAGTTACTCTATGCCAAATCATAGACTGCCTTAAACAACCCATAGCGAGGACGCAGCGTTAACGCCAAGCTGTCTGTACTTCAACAATAATCTAAAGTTATTTGGTGAAACAATTCACTAAAACCTTATTTCATCAAGCACTGTCTAAATCATATTAATGTTTAGGAAAATGGAGACAAGTTCGGCAGGCAGTCGCTTCAGTTAGCCCAGTAACCTGGAATCTATTTTGGGACTTGTCCAACTTCTAACCTGGTGCAGACAGGAAGGAACAAATGTGTTGAAAAGGTTCGTCACAAATTATCCCATTTTACGCGATGAGAGTTTAATTCTTCTTTTTAGTTAACGTTTGTTTTCTATCCTATCCCGCACTTGAGTTATAGGTTCATGTTCAAAGCGTTAACTAGCAGAATATATTTCAATTTCACAATCATTTTAAATTAGAATTATTTTTAATAGTATGCTCTTGGTTCAGGCCATAGGGGTACCACATTAATGAACACTTCCAATGAAGTAATCATCTTTAGTTAAGGTTTTTGATTCGACCGAACTAATATTCGGTAAATCTATCCATTTTTATGACGAGCCATTTTAAGATAGCATAGCTAGGAACACCATGTTCTCTTCAATGAATCATTCAAGCACCACAGACTAACCACAGGTGGTAATCAGGCATTTCAAAACGTTTGATATATGGAACATGTTTATCCCCTAACATGAAAATCGAGATATGAGTCTGAACGTATCTTCCCCGATTGTTCCACATTTGAAATCATAAAGTTTGCCCCTTCCATCATTAGACCAAGTTCTGGGAGTCTACATATGTAGCAAAAGAAGTAATAAACCATTGTGACTAAAGGAGAAATTACTTGTTCCAAGCAATTTCTCCTTAAGTCGCAACGGTTTCTATCTAATATCATAATATTAAATATGTCCGTCATATATGTGACAAATGCTCTTGCTATCCCTATTCTCGCAGTCACAAGATTCCTTTTAAAATTGGGTCAACCGGGACGACACGCTTTGAACAAAATACTTCCGACAATTTAATAAATGATATCAATGTCATATAAGTAAGTAAAAAAAGGTTAATAATTTATTATAATGAAATGTGCATAACACACATGCTCACCCAGATAATATCACATACAGAATAGTGTAAACACCCGACCATGTTGACGTGTAAAACTTAGGCAATTTATCAATCACCAGCATATATACATGTAACTGTTACAAGAAAAAAAGAATATTCGTACGTGACTGGTAGTTAGTCAAAACGACGCAATTGATGTCATTTGAACAGGTTTGAAGTTGAGAAAGTGATTATGATCCTCTTTGTCTGGAAAGAACATACGTTAGATATCTTGTCCTTTTTACTATAATACATGTACCATACGGGGAAAACTCTTTGTTGCTGAAACATTACTTGAGCTATTCAGGGTGGTATATTGATGCTTGAAATCAACAACTTTGACGTATGAAAACGATCCTTAAACATATGGTGTATAAAATCCTATTGTTTAAGAGAACGGTGCTTTCCTCAAGGATATATTTATTTCCTGGAGCAAGAACATGTATGCAAAAGGAACCCCCTTTCATGAAATAAGGTATCAGAAATCGAACATTGGATCCTGGAAGAGAAAGTATTCACTTTTGAGACCACGTGGTCTTTTGCACTATAACAGGCGCCAGCAAAAACCCGCGGATTTGCATCCGAAAGGCATTCGTGTTATACATAAATGTACAACGATAAAAGTCCATCCATCATTTGTATTGCGTTTTAAGATCTATTGAAATGAAAATGATCGAAGCGTTTTCACAGGAAAGGTTCTATATCTAAAACATGGAACTAAAGGAAAACAAATAATATATCCATTGCCAATATTCGGTTGAAGTATTTCTAGAATCATTCGAGCAATTTTAACAAAATACTTCAAGGGATTCACCAACAAAATAACAGAAATTATTTACATTCCACCCCAATCCGAAGAAAGAAGTTCAAAAGACGTTTAGACCTGTTGCACATGGAACAGAGACATTTCCAGGAATCCGTTTTTTGAAGCTATCAAACAAAAGGCAAAAGAATTGTTTATAATTTTCTATGATTTTCGTTATTTTATAGACATATTTAAACGGTCGTGTAGATCGTAACACCAACTAAAAGAGTGTACAAAGAATTTTGTTTTATACTAGTTGATTTCACAATCAAGTTCTTACAGCTTAGATTGATTAGTTTCGTTCCTACCTGGATACATAACCAGTATTTGCGCCGAAAGTCGTTTAATAAAAGGTCGCAGATCGAAACCCGCTTCTCACGGGAGTCAGACCAAAACCATCATGTCTGTTGGCTTATGTTTTACCCTTAAACCATGCCCTCGCATGGTCTCCTATTATAACCTTAATTATAATCAATATCAATGTTGTAGGAGGCTAATTTGGAGTTCTTTTGCACTTGGTCATATCGCGTAATCAGGGTCGTAATTAAGGTTTGACCAGATCTCCTACGGATGTACCACTGTTCCCTCAATGTTCGACGCTGATCCCATATTTCACCCACATATCTACCATTGCTTATTCCCGCACGATGCGGCAACTATACATTGTGAGACATCCCTTCGCTTTTTTATATCTGACACAGCCCCTTTTTACCCCAACCAAATCTACCGTTGCCCGATGCTCGTTCACTTCCAATGCGTCTTCAATACGTTATGAGGCATGACAACGCTTTCTATATCTGACAAAGCCCTTGTATCTCTCCCAACAAATCTACCAAAGTACACCTTCCTTTCAATTAAAGTTATCTTGTGAGGCTGGACTTTGCTTCCTGACAAAGTCCCTGTATTTCTTGCCCTTTCCCTTTCCATTGCGGCTACCATACATTGTGAGACAATGACTTTAGTTTATTTATCTGACAAAGCCCTTTTTACCCCAAATAAAAATCTACCGTTGTCCATTTCTTTCGATCACAGCTTCCATTCATTATGAGGCATGAACACGCTTTATCTATCTTACACATTCACCATATTTTCCCAACCAAACCTCTGCTACCCATTCATTTCCATTGCGGCTACCATACATTGTGAGGCATGACAACGTTTTATCTATCTTACACATTCTCCATATTTTTAGAAACAAATCTATTGCTGCCCATTCCTGCGCTTTGCGGCTATCATACAATGTGAGGCATGACAACGCTTTGCCAGACGTGGATCGTATGTCTCTCGGGGACTTATTTCTGGGTTTGATCAATACTGCTATTGTCTGTGACTACCTTTTGTCGACCCTTTCCGAGCGGCGAGCAGTGTAAAACAAAATGTCCTTGTAACCAGTCGTGGTAATGATAAATATGTCCGCAAAGTCCTTGTTTACTCGACTATCGTTATTGAAAAAACGAGAATGTGCTCAAAATGATCCAATGCTTTAGATGTTCGTCTTCTGTGATATTTTTCACATGTGCCTTTGCAAGGAGTGATTTGATTAAATTATTGCTCATGCAACATCCTTATTACACCGTGGAAATTCTTCTTGTTCTCTCACCAAGCTTGTACTAAGATCTTGCGAAAGTTCAAATCAACATTAAATTTTAATTCAAAACTTGGAAAAGCAATCTTTCAAATAAGTTGTTGTTTGAAATGTGTCTCCGAGACGCATCCAATAAGTGTTACATAACAATTTCATAATTTTGGGGTATATAAGATCCATGCATATATCTCTTTTGATTTACGTAAATATATTCTTAAAGTCGTTTGGAAAATCGCAGCCCAAATATAAACGAAGACCGAGCTGTTTGATTGCACATCATCCTGGTATTACCACTATGTCAGTTTTTTCACTTGTAAACAAAATTTCTCGCCATGTATCATCTGGCATGGTATGTCACATACAAAATTCATATAGCTATCTGCGTAAAATTAATCACGTTTTGATTAAAAGTGATAATCTCGGGCCGAACGCACTTCCTTTTATCATAGATAATCGCCATTATATCATATTGTAATAGTGTTTACTGAAATTCTAGCGTTACCTCAGCGTATTTCTCCTTCATATCTTTATTTCAAATTCTCTTCCATATGAATTGTGTGTGACAATTCCGCAGCAAGGGACACGTTCACTCGGCTGCTATCACCCTCCTGATTGTTATATTAGATATTCTGTTTGATGTTCACAGATGAATATGCAATGTAAACGAGTCTGTCAATCATAAACTGTCAATGGAATGAAAGCTGAAATGACTTTATCATTCACTTTCTCGTATTTGTTTCAACACCGTATCAACAAAGCTTCAATTGTGTTACGGTCTCTTGCAAAAGGTTACTCTAAAGAAAACAATAGTTTGGTTGTGATAAGATCACGAGTAGGAATACAAGTAACCAATTCAATTCCTTTGTCCCTATCAAAATTACATGATGTAACCACTTCATATGGTTTTGAAAGCGATGTTAGCTAAATGCTTGACAGTGACGAAATTGTTTTATCACAGAAGCTTTCATTCTAGACAGCCTTAACCCTTTCCCGAAAAACAAATTTTCGACTGTCCAGAATTGAAAGAGTTTGCAGACGACATTTCAAAATGTGAAGAAATTGGAAAATAATCTTCTGATAGGGCAGAAAACATTGTGGGAAAAGGAAATTTGCTCGTTACGAACAATTTCTCCTTTTCCCACAATGTTTTCTAAAGTTGTATGCAACAAAGTGGTCAAATGTCGTTATTTTTTGGGAACGGGTTAAAGTTGCTGGACAGGAGTTATTTACTATTGGGTGTGGTACATAAAATGTTTGTACGCACATTGTTCCAACGTCAAAAGCTGTGTCACTTGTCCAGTTGTATTGCCTGTTTGCGCCGTATTGTCCTTCAATCCTTTCACCAGTTGTGCTCTTTTATTCTATGCACCACCTTACCACTAGTTCTAAATCCTAAAATAGGCAACGATGTTATGAAAGTATATCAAAAAGTGTAAAATCCTGTATTCAAGAATATTCCTATGTCACTGTAAAACACGAACCAGGTACATCAACGAGTTAAAACATTCTGTATTCAGGAATTCAACGAGTTGAAGTTATGTTAATTGGTCGGGGTTATGAATCTCAAAATTTTGAATCGATTACTCCCAAATCCAAGAAATATACTTTATTAAAAGGATAACGTCTTCTTGCAAAACAGTACTCTACCAACACTCAAACCAAACAATCGCATTCAATAAATGTAAGTAGTGTTCCAACAAAACATGCACCCCCGTGTAGCTGAAACAGTAATCTATCCAAATGTATCCAATGCCATCTTAAAATCAGATCAGTGCATTAAAAGTATCATGCATCAGAACAATGCAAGTATCATAAATAAAGTTTGAAAAACACTTTTGCCAGTGGTAAATGTAAACAAGAAACAATGAGTCATATTAGAGACTCGAAAACAATAGGCCGGGTATCCCCATATAAGTTGCCGATCGTTTTTTATGTATAGATTTCAAACAGACGCAATTAACCGTGTTTCTCTCATGTTCTGGATGGGGGATAAAACAACTGCGCATTAATTAGGTAATTAACTCGGACAGGCGCACACCGAAAATCCATGAGGGTTCATCCATAATTCACCGATGGTAGGACTAGAGATAAAGGATTTCACTCTTATTGCCTACCCTACCCATTCCCTCGAACACAACTTTGTGGCGGCTCCTCAACCGTTGGTTTTAAGATATATGTTAAAATACGATGAGAAATTGATTCATTTTGTTTTTAGATATCCGGGTGGAAAACATTGTGATAAAAACAGAATCTGCTCGTCACGAGCAGCTTCTGCTTTAATCACAATGTTTTCACTTGTTTGTTCTTGAAATTGCTCCAATACAAGTTCGACTTACGAAAGTATCAAACGGTATATACGTCTACACCATGGTACCGGATTAGATAGACCG
Organism: Cerastoderma edule; assembly: GCA_947846245.1. Classification (NCBI taxonomy): domain Eukaryota; kingdom Metazoa; phylum Mollusca; class Bivalvia; order Cardiida; family Cardiidae; genus Cerastoderma; species Cerastoderma edule. The sequence continues at coordinate 36,259,296 of OX401406.1, forward strand.
CCTCTTGGCGAAATGACTCATACAGGATTGTAAAAAGCTCTTTCCCTCCATGGTAAGCTATGTGTGTACATGCTTGACCGAATTAAATAGTTGTTTCTGTTTGTTTATGTGGTGTTTAAAGCCGTAACAACATAATTTCACTTATGTGGCGGCTTTCCTGGATCCACCAATACAAGGTTACGGCTCTGAAGCCAAAGGTCACTCCCACGAAACCAGAGGTTTCGATTGACCGGGCTCGAACGAAGTTCCCCCGAGTTCAAAGTCCACCACCTTAACTACTGGGCCACGCTGTAAACAACAAGTTGTTTGGTGATACTCACGATTTGATGTGATCTCGGTTTCGAGAACCGGTCTTGCCCCATGTTTAGCAGATCTTGGTAACGTTAAAGTAAGGATGACAATAGTCTATGGTAATTTTTGTTACAGTATTTACACTCGTCGTGAATATTAAACAATCGTCGGTGGAATGGAATTGCATGCATACAATCAAACTGTTATCATTAACACGTATGCTAATAATTATAAAGATGTCTCTTTTCCTTTATTTTTCCATCTTTTTGTTTGTTCATTCAATGTTTTACGTCTGATATGTTACTTAATACATTACCACCTAACGCCATATGTTTGTGTTTTGAAGAAGCAAAAAGAGAAATGGCTTGTCGCAAGCAACCTTCCGTTTGCCACAATGCTTTTCCGATCTAACCACATTTCACAGCAGCAGAACTGAAAGGGTTTCCATATGTTTATACATCTGTTCTAGAGTCGTCTGATTCGGTAAACGGACAATCCGATAGTTACCAACCCGGACATTCGGCCCCTTTTTGGTTAAGGGCGGACTTTCGCCCCCTCGCCGTAATGTAGAGGGCAAACGTTTGTCCCATCATTTCTCCTTTTAAAATTGCATGACATGATCGTATTCCGTTATATTAAACATGAATTTAAATGGAAATACTATTTTTATCAGCCTTACGTGTCAAGTTTGCTCTATTACGTATGCAGGTGGTAAGGAGTTAACGATATACCTATGAGATAGTTCCAGACTGGTCTGTCCTTGGAGAACATGGCTGCCCCTGATGGGCATGACATCGGAACATTATTCCCTCCCCAACTGATCACTCTTTGATTACCTTCCCAGACAGTGAATATACAATAAAGTAACACCTCCTCTAACCGGCCACTCAACAAATGATTGTAGCGACGAATTACCGCCCAATTACGAGTATTACTTATGACATAGAGTTGTTTGCGTGCCGCCCGCTGTCTTGTACCAGGCTGCCAGCTTATGCCGAGTCTTCTTTCTCAGCTGGGAATCAAGGATGGAGATTATCATGCACCATATTACGCGGGATACTTTATTTGTTTCCTTTCCAACATCAATCTGTCTCCGCCACTCTTGGCTTCCACATGTATACCAATTTGATACTTAAATAACTCTTGTTGCCAACGTAAATATCTTTCAATTTATTTTTCTTCCTTTTTATCATTCATTCAAAGGGATATCGAAAACTGGATGACAAAAGTGCTAACCATAAAGCTTTACCACGGTAAATTTGATAAGAGTTTATTCCGAGGTCTTCAAAAAATTTCAAACGCTTGCTCTTTTGCAGAAACATAACCCTATATTACAGTGATTTCAAAAGATTCATCGCAAACGATGTGTCAATATCATGTACCTTTGTGCAAGGGGCAGGGACTGTTAACCCTTATCGTTCTGGAACCGACTTCATGCTTATGCAAACAGATTAAATCCAGGCTAGCCGACAAGAACATTGACGAATGGCCTGTAATCTAAAATGTTTGCTACTCTGAGTATCTTTCCTCTACAAAATTACGCAATTATTAAAGGTTTTGGAAATCAGGCGACACCATTTTATTTTAGACAATTACCTAGCATTCTAAGGGTTAATGGAAAAGCTATGACCACATTTAACGTGTTTATTCCGAGGACTTCAAACAGCATCACACGCAAACACTTGCTCTTTTAAGGCAACAATTACACATTTTTCTCCTTGTAAAAAGTCGTCTGTTGTCTTACCCAAGTAATGAAATTGTTCTCCATCACGTTAAACCGACGGTGGGGGTCTCTTTGGTATGTTCTAAACTAATCAAGGTTGATGCATTATGTAACACTTACTACGACAAATCGTTTTTACAATGCAGAAAGGAAATGTAACCTCAAATAAGTATGGCCTTTCAACGGCAAGTCCGTGCACTGGGTGTGTTAGAAAATGGAGACGCATTGTATTCATTCACAAATACATGCATTTGTACTTTAATTCAACAGCAAAGGTCAGTTTATCTGTTCGTTCTGTGCATATTCTGTGCATATTAATATCATACAAACTAGTATCACCTTATATCTTCTCATATGAAATAAGCGTGTTTTGAATACATGTTGGTATCATTTCTTTTTCTTAAAGTTTACTTAAAATGTTCAAGATGGTTGCTTCACCATGGAATCAACGTCCATCAGATTGTGCTTTGACCACCAACTAAACGGCTCACGTGTTGGGAATGGATTGAACCTACCATACCTTATCACCAAGTGATGTAGAGGTAGAACAGGTGCGTTTTCTGTAGATGGTTGAAGGGTTAATGCCAAATTACGTAGTCATAGAGGATATAAATTAACCTGATATCTTAAGAGCATTTCATTTCAACAATTACTTTGCACCACCGTCATTCTTGACGTATGTATCACTAAAAAAATAACCTTGTGTTCCTAATTCTTGTGTTTTGTCTGTTATGGGACGGTGACTTCTTTTCCCAATAAACAATATTGCCATGAGTGAGACCTGTGAACAGTAATAATTGCTTACATCCAAAACACTCTAATTTGTGGAGAAAGTGTTGCGACTAGAAAGCAGATGCATGTCAAACAAAACAACAGTACTCTTGGTTTGGATCGAGATTATAACACAATACAACAGACAGAACAGGCTTCTGAAAATAGCGTTGAAGTGACTACATGTATCATATATATTGACATTCCAATAAATTTAAGATAAGATGACCTCTACAGATAAAATGGCAACACAAACATACAAATACGTTATATAAAACTTGATTATTGATACGCTTCTTAATCCAACTCATAACCGTGTGATAAAACTATGACATATCAGTCTTACTAATGAAATAATCTGTATTTGGTTTATCTTCTAAACGATTCTATATTATACCCGCCATGTAACACTATCGAAATAGTTAGGTGCATTTGGAATAAAAATGGGTAGACTTTCCAATCTAGCTTCGATAGCAATGTTGGCCGAAAGGCAATCCCGAGACTGTCTATATAAATGCACCAAGTATTCCCAATAAAGCACTTAAATGCGTTAACCATTTCTGCCACAGCTTTAAATGAAAATCCAGGTATTCAGCATTTTAAGAATAAAAGAAACTGTTAAAAGTAAGTCATTCAGTGACAAGGATTGTTTGAATCACCGCTCAAACCATATTACTTGTAGAACACACTATGTGAGAGAGTCTTTAAATTACAAACAAACAAACAAACCCCACCACAATATCAAACTATCTAACGTACGATTGGAGGTTCGGTAAACAGCCCTCGCTCCAGATAGCCACGATGAAGGCTCATTAAATTTACATTAATTCGATAAAGCTCACAGAAATGCCAAATAATGGCTCCTGCACACCCGGCAAAACAGATGGAAAAAGATTTATATCTCGCAAAAAATCTTCAATTATTGACTGTTTCCAGTCGAAGTGGGTTAATGATACATCGGCATAGCATGGGAGTGTCCTGAAGTCATGTTTAACCCGTTCCCGCGTATTTTTAGATTTAGATTCGTCCAAATTTAAAGGAATCGCAGACGACTGGTGATAGGTAAAACTTGAATTAAATGTAATATGTGTTTGTGAAGTAAGTAGACATGATTTTCGCAAAAGTAGAAAGTACTTGTTTAAAGCGATGCTCTGTCTCTCATTTGATCAATTTAGTACATTAATTTTCGATTCTATACGAGTTCAGAAACTAAGACTGGTCGGGAATTATTGTTTAGATGGACGACATTTGTCGAGCACGAGTAAGTATACACATTAATACGAGTTTGATTCGGAAATATTTTGAATAAAACCAACTAGAAAGAAAACAAGGGCATCACAACTTCCGTTTTTTTACATAGGATTCCTTAATCTTAAAATGCTGGAACCGACTTCATACTTATGCAAACAGGTAAGATCCAGACCAGCCGCCAAATAAATTGACAACTGACCTGTGATCTAACCTGTTTGCTTCACTGAGTATCTTTCTTTGTCAAACTTAAACAGATATCAAAGGTTTTGGAAACAGACAACACACAAATCTTTCTTTAAAAAATTACCCAGCATTCAAAGGGTCAAACCTTCTAAATGAAATCAATTGTAAATCAACATCTCTAACGGATCGTACAATGACCCATGGTCCAACTGGATATCGTGATGGTGTGAAGACGTGTCCACCAAAGAACCCATGTGTTCTCAGCATGGGTCAAGACCTGAATAGTATTCGATGTCGCTTTAATATAGTTGGCAGATGACAATGCGTTTCAACTAGAAGCTTGAATTGTATAGATCAAGTCCTTTGGAATGGGGTCCTGTGTGACACAGTGAATAGGGTGGTGAGCTTAGAAATCGGGTGTCCCGGGTTTGAGCCCAACCGACACCTCTGGTTTTGTGGTAATGTCCTTTGGCAAGTCACTTCAGAACCCTGACCCAGTACTGTTGGATTCAGGAAAGCAGTAGGAGTCACAGGCTTAGGTAATAATTCATTTACCAAACGGTAACCGGTTGTATAGATCTATTGATGCATACTAGCTAACAGGGTGAAAATTGTAGAATATTATTGCGTAGATATGTGTAAACACTTCTGTCACTACAAGAGCGCTTAGATACTATAAGCAAATAAATCTAAGCCAAGGAGATATGTATTGTTCTTCTGTTTCACAATTCATATGACTTATGTGGCATATCCAATTTGACACTTTCAGGGTGGGATATTGTGTTACAATAACCAGAAAAAAATAATGTGTATGAATTATGATAGAAATCCTTACTCAGACAAATCCTTCCAAAATTGATGGAAACCTTATTTAATCACAACACACCTTTCTGATATGTTCTATTTCCTTCAACATAAGTACATTGAGTTATGTCTAGTGGATTGCAAACATGGTCATACCAGCATGTGCTCACATAATACGGATAGAGTCATTTTCGGGGGGACAATTCCTACCAATATGATATCCGTTTAGCAAATATAAAGCCCTAGAATAAAACGATTGTGGTATTTTTCGTTTCAAAGAAAACTACATTTCGCCTGACAAGTAATAACGCTGTATCAAACCAACCAGTGCGTTAAACGGGTAATCAAAATAAAAACATACGTAAGCAATCACACTCTCCTGTCAAAATATGATTTCACATGATGACTGGTTATGAGTTATAAGTAAGAGCTCGTAAATCGCCAGTCCCCGCCGCCAAATTAATTTCGCAAGTCACAGTTCTAAGGTGTATTCTTGGCAAGGTTAGCGCATGAGAGGGCTGCAACCTCGGAAAATGGATCTTCTACATGCGTTCTACATACTTATGTTGTCGGTAAGAGTCAGGTTGAACAAATTCAACAAGGATTATCGTCTATGTTATCCCTTTAGATTAATCGAAGACCTGAATACATCCGATTTCTGAACACATGTAAATGTCTAAGAATTACAATCAGCCATCTGAATTCTGAAAATACGTCCAAGGTTTGAAAGGTTTTTACCATATTTGTTTGTTTTTTTCAGTCGCTAATGGATATAAAACGTTGAACTGAGACAAGGAGAAATAGAAAGAGTTATTTTCTTCTCTTGATTCTATTATTAAATAGATGATAAGATTAAAAGCGGTTCTCAGACAAACAAACACATTTTCAAATAGACTGCTGATATACTTTATCAACTTTGCGACAAATAAGAAATCACCATACAGTAAAACCTGTCTTAAGCAGCCAACAAAAATGCCATCAGATCTGTTTTTTGAGACCGTTGACAGCTTAATACAGCAGGCAAAACATGAAGAAAGCTCCTGCAGGAGCTTTCTTCATGTCTTGCCTGCTGTATTGAGCTTCAATGCTGCCATGCAGTCATATGTATTCTATGTTTAAGAGTGGCTGCTGTAGACAAGTTTGACTGTAATTCGTTCAGGTTATGTGTTCAGAATGCTGGGTAATTCTCTAATAAGAGATTTTTGTGTCGTCTACTTTTAAAAACCTTAAATATCTGTTTAATTTTGATGAGGAAGGATACTCAGAGTAGCAAACATATTAGATACAACCTGTTTGAATAAAGTCGGTTCCAACACTATCAGGATTAGATCACTAGAACAAAGGGAAAGGGGCTACACTTATTCTTCATTGGGTCGAGTATATATATAGAAAAGACGATGAGCGGGAAAACAGACGGAAAACGCATTATGCGTACATGCGGCTGTTTTTTGCAGGAACTGTATTTATTTGCATCGTTGAAAAAACGCATTCCTCCCGTAATCTAGTGTTACCCGTTAGACTCTTACAGGCAGACTTGACGTCTTGTAACGGAACTCGTCAAAACCGATCCGAGGCATTCCGAAACGTAAACGAGGCATTCCTAAATGCTACACGACGCATTTCGAATTACACACGAGGCTATTGGTAGTTGATAGTTAGAAAATTGCACAGCGTTTTATTTATTCATCAATTATTATTATATTTAATCATGTATTGAATCGCAATTTGAGTACTTAATTGGTAGTATACAAGCGGAAATCCGAATTGTACATGAGGCAATCCAGTTTTTACTTGAGAAATTCCGAAATGTATTCTTAAAATTGTTAGGTATGAACAAAGAATTCCAAATAGTAAATTGGACATTTCGAATGTTGAGCCAGTGTCGGCGCTCAGGAAATGAAGCCTTTTTTTAACATTTAGTTTTCAAACAGGGCTTGAACCGAACCAAGACATTGCGAGTTGTACACAAGGTATTCCGGACCACCTAACGACACATTTTTGCGTCTTGTAGCAGAAGGCATTCGACCAGGCGTTGTGACAACAAGGAGAAATTGATTGTCACAAGCATATTGAATTACAAAGGAGGCTTTCTGAATTATGCACAAGTCATCTCAAACTGTACATGAGGTTTTGTATTGTTGTTATATATTTCAAGAAGCTATTGAATGTATATATCTAATTAAGGAAGCGTCAAATTATTTAAGTATGTAGAGTTTATATGCGGTAGATTTCAAAAACGATGTCACGCTTTTAGATTGAAACACGTTAAGATGATCTAAATTTGCTTCAAATGATTAACTAATCGTCAGTTCGTGTCGTATAACAGTATAGCTGTTATGTAGTTATAAAGACATTTACTGCTATCTTCCAAATTTCCTCTCATCTGTGAACAAGCAACATTAAAGTGATTAATATGTGGGACAGTTGTACAGCTTTAGAGTGTCGGCCTCTTATACCAAGGGTCCCAGGTTCGATCCCCATCAGGCGAGGTGAAAATTGCCGTGACTAACCCACAATTCGGCACCAGTGTTGGTTAAATATCAAGCAAGCAGTCATTGAGAGCAAAAAAACTTCAAGCTTTCGTCACAATCGATGTAAAATAGATACATTTTAACTAATGTTTAGTCTAAAACAACTATTTTCTTTCCTAATATTGACAAGCATGTTTATTTGGAGACGGCGGCACAGTCCCTGCCTGCTTCCTTTCGGTTTTGACAAGTACCAAAAATTCCACTAAGGAAATGTTAAGTGTAGCTTAGCGTCCTAATGTTTCGTCTAGTTGTATGGAATATAAGAAAAGTAATCACATCCACTGCAGAAAGTTATGAAATATTTCATAAAACTAAAATAGATTTAATGTTATATTAAGCGTCTTGAATCTTCAATGAGATCTACGTTTCGATAAAACGTACCTAAGCGCTTGCAGACAACCACGTGTAGGCTAGGTGTGCGTTGTAATGTACTCGCTTACTTGGGACTACACTAGAGCAATAAGCCGTACGAAAAGGACACAGTATATACCCTTACAATATAATTTTCTAAAATAGCTTTTTATGTCGTCTGCTTTCCAAAACCATTAATACCTGCTTATTTTTTTGAGGAAAGATACTCATAGTAGCAAACAGGTAAGATCATAGGCCAGCCGCCAATTTACTTGTCGGCTGACCTGCATATAATATGTTTGCATAAGCATGAAGTTGATTTCGTTGCTATAAGGGTTAATTACAGGTCTTGCTCAATTCTTCTATTTGTGAAATGCAAACAAACATATTTCATGCAAATATTTGTTTTCTTTCCGAATGGTTTCACCTAGCCATTATAACAGAAAACGAATACTATACTTCTCCGACTTTTTCTCGATATATCTCATAACTTTAATGTTAAGTAGTCTCTCATAAAAGTTTAACCAAACAACTAAGCAAAGTCACAAAATAGCATTTATAGGACAGGACCAATATCACCATGACCAATCTGATAATAGTCTGATACCAAATAGGCCAAATAGATCAAGCAATTTAACCTTTTTGGGATGTTAGCATATCAATTTTAGCTATGCTTTTGCAAGACAGAGTATATGTGCATACGACTTAAAATAGTGCTCTATCTATATCTATTGAATTTCCATAATGGCCGCCGAAATATCGCTTTCCCCGAGAAATGGCGAGATGAGGAGGTGAGAGGTGGAGAGGGGGCGATACGTTTGTACTTCATTTGGTCTGACGGGTTCCTCTCATGGTATTTGATGTAAAATGGATTAGTCTGGAGAGAGGCATCCGTCTCCATTTGAATAATAATGGACGAAGATTAGATAAAAAGGGGCCCCGTTTGGGTATATGCGTAAAATGATGTCCCTCCTGGAAAAAGTTTAATCCTTGACCAAAATGACGTCGTTCCATAAATGGAGGCATGTTGAATCAAACTAGACCCATTCCGGATTGGAAAGGTTTTATCTCCGTTGAGAACTCGTCATTTTCGATCTAGCTAGAGTCAACTCCGGTTCAAGCTAAGATCAATTCCGGATCTAGCTAGAATTAATTCCGGATTAAGCTAGTGTTAACCCTTGATCAAAATAGAGCCAGTTCAGGACCCAGCCAGTGTCAAATCCAGATCCAACTAGATTTAATTCCGGATTAAGCTAGCGTCAAACCAGATTCTTTTTTCGGATTTAGCTAAGGTCAATTCTGGATTAGTTTATGGTAAAATTTCGATCAAGGTCCAAAATGAGTTATAGCCACCCGGACCAAGCTAGAGATAATTCCAGATCAAGTTATGGTCAAATCCGGATCAAGCCAAAGAAAATCACAGATCAATTTATGGCCAATCCAGGCCAGTTCAGGTCAAACTAGAGTCGCTCTGGATAAAGCTAGAATCAATTCCGTATCAAGCTCGAGTCATTCAAAGAGCGACTCCATCGTTTAGGACATTAAGAACCATGGAGTTGTTATCCCGCGCCAGAAGTGCGCCATCACAGACTCTGTTTGAACAACCATTGGAATCTGAACTACTCGGGTATTTCCGTGAGCTGTGAAATACACCTCGGATATAAGTCTAGGGTTACAATTTTTCGGGTAAATCGGCATCCGGCAATCAACATATTTTCTAAGCGTGCACGTTAAGTAGTTCAATGTGTACGGAAGTGTTGGACATCCTTTTAGATAGTTTTTTCATCAGTTAATCATACCAAATGGCAAAATTGTTGTTGTGACATGTAAAGATGTTTCCTCAATCAAATTTAACGACTTTTTAGATTTCCCATTTAAGATATATTTTTAAAAAAGAAAGTGAAGTGACGTCAATCCGCTGGGAACCAATATGGCGTCATCCCTATTATTTCAGAGGTGTTTTCATTGGATAAACCCGATGTGTTCAGATTGCAACCATGGATGAGGAAAACATTATACTGGGATAGATTTCGGATATCACAGATCAGTAGGGCGTCACATCGGATCAGACAATCATCATCGATGATCTGCCAATCGTCGTTTTATGTATGCAACTAATCTAGAAAGTGAGAACTTTTTTTTATTAAATGCGTGGTCATACTGTTTTAGGTGATTTTCACAAATGGATTAAGATTCTTCAGACGACATCGAAATTGAATAGATCTGGGACAACTGTTTGTTAAGAGCATATTCTTAACCCTTAAAAAAGCAGGGTTATTTTCTAAAAATAGATTTGTTGGTCGTCTGCTTTCCAAAACCTTACATATATGCTTAATTTTGAAGAGGAAACATACTTAGAGAAGTAAACATGTTAGATCACAGGCCAGCCGCGAATTTACTTGGCCGCTGGACTGTGATCTTACCTTTTACACAAGCATGAAATCAGCTCCAGCACTATAAAGGTTAAAGCGCCTTGATAGAATAGCCTGTGTGAGGCTACAAAAGCTGATCAGTGACGACAATTTTGAAAATATGATTTTTGACACAGGTTTTGTACATAATCTTAGGATTTTGTTCATTATTGTTATCACCCAGAACTTACAAGGTCAGAAATTTGGTCAAAAGAGGTGACGTTTCGGATAAATGTAAAGCGATGTTGGAGGCGTGGGCATCGCTTTACAATTCCCAGTTTAGTTTAACAGAGACTATTCAATTTACAGGACGAGCGGTTTCGGGTGTCAGAGTAAGAGCTCTTCAGTGTTGCCGTAAACCCGATTAACCCTTTACTAAACGATAACGACATTTGACCAGTTTGTTGCAGACGACTCTGGAAAACATCGTGGGTAAAGGAGAAATTGATATATACGAGTAATTTCCCCTTTTCCCACGCTGTTTTCTACCCTATCAGAAGATTACTTTTCAATTTCATCACATTTTGAAATGTTGTCTGCAAACTCTTTCAATTTGGGCAGTCGAGGATTTGGCGTTTGGTATAGGGTTAAGCAAACTCGTCCCGTTTACTGGAGTAGGATGGGCTCTTGAACGGTATGTACCACTTACCTCTTCTATGTTTGTTAACTTATTAGCTTAATGACTTTATGTCAATGAAATTTCTTCTATGTTTGAAAGAGGATGACGGTGGTACAGTGACAAGCGTTGGCCTCGTGTACCGTGAGTCTTTTTGGTTCGGTTCCAGGTTGCGCAGGGTAGAACTGCAAGGAATCAGCCAGAAATCGGTTAGAGTACTGGTAAAAGTTCAGGAAGACCTTTTCAAGAGTCAATTAAAATAACCTTCATGCTTCATTGAAACAAATTTTCAAGATAGGTTTAAGCAAAGAGAGAGACAATTCAAAAGATGTGCTACTTTGTAACATTGCTGAGCCCAACAAAACATTATTAGGGAATGTTGTTTTGACCTTACACACAGTTTGAGCGCAAAATGTTTAGAAAAACAGTAGCCTTAGGTACAGTTTTCTCACAAACGGGCGTTATTTAGTCATATCACCATGTGATGCACCAGTAGGGATATTATGATTAATTAAACACTATTACAACACTATTAGGTAACCGCTAAAGAGTCGCTTCATGGATTCGCGCAATAATGCATGTTTCGCATACGAACTCATTATCTTCAAACGGCTTTCAAAATCCGAGCATTCACCTTTCTTCCATTCTATTCCTTACCACAGTGTGTGTGATACATCCATTACCTTGATTAAAGTTTGATGAACCCATTGTCCCATATTGCATTTCGTGACTGTTGCAATTTGAAGGCAAAGGCAGACAATACATATAGAACATTAAAAACAAGACATATTATTTGTGGTATTCCGTTGAAGCCGTGTTAATAAAAGGATGCAGGTTCTTTGTACCAGGCCGTTGCTGTAGTTAGTACGAATGAAGTAGTAAGTTAGTAATGCAATTCATAAATGGGGGGAATGCATGATATGTTATTCCAGTGCACAGATAGTCGTTCTTCATCAGCATTTCATGCAAACGATATCTTGATCTGGAAAGTTGAGTTCTAAATTGAGCCCGACGAATACGATTTTGGTGCAAATAGTCTAGATTGATATACATGAAGACCGAAATATTTCGCAGAACAGAGCAGAACAGAAGTTATTGACATGGACACTGCAGGTTCAATGTCATTACAACGAATACACATGTATGAAAAAGGGACAATACATGAACAATCATGCATACAAACGCATATACAACACTTCAAATGGATTCGCGTTTTAAGTATCACCCCATTAAACGGTTTAGTTTCGTCAATACAGTAATGGCTCGTTTATTAATAACCCAACGTGAGTGCTAGGAATTAATCTGCACAGTGTTTGATGTTACATTAACGATAGATTACGCACAATTTCGTGGTTAAATGCACCGCCGTTAGGAACGGCCTGGATTTAAAGGGTTGTCTTACCCTCAGAATGCTGTGTAATTTTCTAAAAGAAAATAACTTTTTGTGTCGTCTCTTTTTCTAAACGTAAGACATCTGCTTAAATTTGGCAAGGAAAGATACTCAGAGTAGCAAACAGGTTAGATCACTGACCAGCCGCCAATCTGCTTAGCGACTGGTCTGGAAATAACCTGTTTGCATAAGCATGGAGTCGGTTCCAGCACTATAAGGGTTAAGAACGACCTGGATCCTGTTTATTAAAGATCAGTAATCTGTTTGCTTGGCATTACGAACCGAGCAAATATCTTTTTAAAAGACACAATGACATCCGATCATTGCTATAAGATATTAATTTAATGCTAAAAGCATAAGAGTCTGTTTAAAGGTCCTTCTTTTATTCATCCGTGCATGTTTTTAGAACATGCCTAATGGCAGTTTCTTTTAAGGTAGAATACCCATATTCCACCATTTTGAAACGCTTTCTTTTGTCGAATCATTCCGGTCGTTCTCGGCATACATCGGTCGGTGCCGGAACTATTCGCTTTAGACCGAATAGCTTCGACGTATACATAGAACGACCGAAACTATTCGACGAAATAATTAATTTCAAAATGGCGGAATGTATGTATTCTACTTGGTCTAGATGGTATAATGTTGCGGATCCGTTTATACGAGCTTGGATAGGATATGAAGTTTATATAATCCACCCGTTATAGGCGATTTACGATATAAAAAACGTAATTGAAACAAGTAATTAGCCCTAAACTCTAATTAATCTCTGACTGAAATGATGCATTCCTGTATTACCGAGCTTGGGGGATAAACAACTTTCGTTTCATTTTTAATCCAACCTAAGCTTTAAATTTACGAGTATGTTTAAGAGAAAGCTCGACTGTTTTTGGGGCCAGTTAGTCACGTGCAAGTGAAAACGTGCACTTTGACAGTGTTTTCGAAAATCTTGTAATTTTCATATGAACAAATCGCAAGAAAAAAAAGCGAGCAACTTTGAAACGACATAATTGATGCTAAACATATTTACCCGAATGATTGTGTAGCCTGCTCATTATTGTTGCAGTTTATCATACCTGTTCTTAAGTCCAAAATTGCATATAGACCCAGTTTAGTATGTATGAATCTTGGAAACCGACAATTTTCATGAAATTAAGTATTGATCAGTGTGAACTTTTATGTAAATGTGTCCCATTCATAATTCCTTATTTGTCAAAATACAGTATGCAAATGCAGAAATTGATTGTTTACATAACAAAAGTTTCTAACTAAACGTGTTATAAATGGTCTTACCATGCAAACTCGTTCATCATGCTGTTTGCATCTTAACGAGGTTTTCAATAAGAAGATACCATATCATATATTTATTGGCTACAGGTATTCACAAGATAAGAGAGAGATACTTTGTTAACCCTTATAGTACTGAAATCGACTTCTTGTAATTGGCGACTGTCCTGTGATCTAACCTGTTTGCTGCTCTGAGTATCTTTCCTCAACAAAATTAAGTAGATATCTAAAGGTTTTGAAAGCGGACGCGACACAAATCTATTCTTGATAAAAGGACCCAGCATTCCAGGCGTTTAATGTGTAGTGCATATCTTTTACATAGATGTTCTGATAAAACATCAGCCCCATTATAATCAATAGAAACAAGGTTCAGAATTTAATTCAACAGAATATGATGAAAGTTGTGTTATGATTTATTCATGCTTTTACGCAAACAATAAACCTATTACCATATATCACTGAAATCAATTTTGAGACAATTAACAGTCGTGTACCGAACAAAGAGTTTCCATGCATCACCGCCCCACATTTATCGCCTTTAATTGGCTGACAATGAGAGTCCTAACTACATAAAGATAGTGGGAAGAGCCTCAGGTACCAGTAACAAAAGATGTGTTTTTTACTATATCTATATACACTGTATCGTTCCCAATTTACAGCCACGTTCTTATATATTCACAAAATAGTGTTTATCTTCGTATACCATAATAAAATGAATACTATCATCAAAAGAACCTTAGGATGTACAAATTGGCAAGTGTTTCTGAAATCTGAACTTTTCTTAACGAGTACGGGTAAAATATATAATGGTGCATAATAGACACACCACACAGGTTGTTAAAGGAATCGAAAGAGTCACATGACGTAATGGCATTTCGTTGTTACACGACGTTTCATTGGCTGTAATGGACACAACGTCATCGGTACGCTTCAAAAGTGCCATGGCGCTGTAGGTTAGCTTCGGTAACGCCGAGAATAAAAAGTTGTCTAAATTAATGACACTATGCTCGTATCGTTACTGGTATCTGTGGGCAAGGACAGGACAGATCCCAACCCCATTCCTGCATAATGTCCGTTTGGTCCATAAAAGTAACAACAGAAGGCGAAATAATGCCGAGGAAAAAATATATTTGCTTAAGGTATGTCACCCCTAATAAAGATCGGCAACTACCGACAAATATGACATTACCAAAAGATCTTCGGACACCACTGAACGAATGAACGAGCGACGTTTGTTAACGTTTTTGATGATGTCGTTGGATTAACCGAATTATATACCTTTATGTCGTTTGATAGCAAGCATTAAGAGAAAGGGTTCAACTGCTCGCTATGAGTAAAACTTTCCTTTTGTATAAACGTCATACTAAGTCGTCTGCTACTGAAGCGTCAAAGTTTGGTTAGCCAACTATAAAGAAAATAATTGTTAATCGAGTGGACGACTAAAAAATGTTTGTGTGGTTTTTTTTTTAATATATCCTATTTTCTTCAATTCATATAACTGTATCAATCGATATCGATTTTTGGAATACGAAACATTACTTCAGTTTGTAGAGATAGATTCCTGAATTACAACATCTACTCTCCTCGATCCAACATCATTTCATTTGTCTCTTAAATCTATGGAAATACACAAGGCGTGTGCATGCTACTAAAATGCAGAATGATCTCGCGAATTGTTCGTTTTTTTTCCAGGAATTTCATGCCTCCATAGTGCGCATTAAACAAACACACCCTTCAACTCTCGATATGTTTCCTGGCAAATATGGTTTATAATGAGATATAAAGGCCTCACAGACCAGACATAAAAACTGAATTCATTATAGGCCGATACATAAACTCCAATGAATTCTGAATGGCGAAGGCATTTCGCACTAAAATTGTCTCGCCCATATATCCTTTGCATACGTCTAAATGTTTGTGTCGTCTGTTCCCAAACCTTAAATATCTGGTTAGGTAATTTTGGTTTGAATCAAAGCTGGTCCAACATACATCCGTTACAGCTTCGGTTATTCTTGATTCCACAATTGTTAAAGTAAAAGCCGGAAGGTAAGGCGAGCTTAGCTCTTAGAATGATATGTCATTTTCTAAAAATCAATTTGTGTGTCGTGTGCTTTCCAAAACCTTAAATATCTGCTTCACTTTAATTAGGAAGTATTCTGAGTGTAACAAACAGGTTAGATCACAGGCCAGCCGCCAATTTACTTGGCGGCTGGCCTGGATCAGCCTCTTGGCATAAGCATGAAATCGGTTCGAGCTCTACAACGGTTAATCCTTGTATTCACGCAAATGTACGCGTACAAACAGAGAAATAGATAACACTCTATGTCTCTGGTACAACTTTGTCCCGTAGGCTATTTGTTTGACAAAGATTGCTTTGCATAATCGTCTGCTAACAACTTTGGTATTTCTAGCCAGACTCTTCAAACGTATCACGCTGTGTATTCAGTATTAAGCAACGAACATTAAGGAATTATCACTTGGGGTTTATAGTAATATCATAACGTCAGATTACATAAAGTAATACAACATACTATTAAACGGTTTCACTCAGACATCTACCCATTACCAAACAATAACAACATTTGACCAGTTTGTTGTAAACGACTCTAGAAAACGTTGTCGGAAAAGAATAATTTGCTCTTTACGAGCAAATTCTTCTTTTCCCACAATGCTTCTACCCCATAAAAAATATCATTTTCGAATTCCATCACATTTTGAATTGTCGTCTGAAAACTCTTTCAATTTGGGACGGTCGACAAAATTTGCCTTTGGTAATCACTTGGTTTAATCAATTCAGTTCAATTTAATTTTGATTGTATTAAATCAATGCTTACCAATCAAAATATAAACGTCTTTGGTTTCGGATCAATCAATTTCCTCGACGCCATTATATTTATATATACCATAGTTAAATGACTGTTCTTTGTATATAGACTATCTACATTTGATTAAGTGACTTATAGGCAAATGAGGCCGGGTGTAATTATAATTATTTTGTTACAACTGTATATTACTTGAACACATGTCACTATAATAAACAATTTACTTACTTATATCATCCGTCCGCCGTCATTAGCGACATAGGTGCAATAGGTTTATAATTGATCATACACATGTATGTATGTTAGATAGGTTAAAACAAACATTACCATTTATACCACGTCGCATTACTCTAATTCTCACTACGATGTAAGATTCAATTCTTCGTTACTTACTACGTAGGATATGCAGTTTGTTTAAATTGTTCAACTTGTTATTATGCTCGACTTTTTCTGATAGCGAAATGGATCCAGTTAACGGGGGAATGTGGATGTTTACATACAGTACTTCTCAGAGAATGTTCGACAGATTTGATGCAGTGGGTACTCTGATTTAGAGAAGCAATTAAGAAGTAATCGGAGGGTAACATCTCCGGTCAGGAACATCAGTTGATATTGATATATGGGGTATATTGGTATCATTTAAGTTTCATGAAATGTTATACTTCACCAAACCCGGATAAGAAAAAAACCCAGAATATTTGTATCTCGAAGGTGAAATGAGCTCATTGAACTATTTGACGTAGAGAAAGTTCGACATATAGATGCCTTGAATATTAAGAGGATAAAGAGAAAATATTTCGGGACTCGTATTTCCTTCGACGTATAGGAGTTCGACATCCAGAAGTCCGAGGTAAAGATATTCTACTCTGTGTATATATTTTGTTCCTTAAACATGTAGTCCTTGAGTTTCCTAACACTTTATTTCCTATTATTCTTGGGTGGAGGGTCTGTTCCTTTTCACAAAATAACCTTACTGTAAACATCTTTATGTACTAATAATGTAAATGTTTGATAAGAAATAACGTGTAAAAACAAACTGACAGAAGCACGTATATTGAGAAATCAATGTCTCAACCGTCACGGGGAAGAGTTTCTAGCCATACCATTAACAGAAGTAGTTGTCTATACTTCCTTGAAGCCATACCAGTGAAATATAATCGAAGTTTGGGCAAATTCTACATCGCACGTCTTACAACATATAATGACAGTTTTAAGGTTACATCAGACTACGGACGCGTGAGGACAAAAACGTTCTGTTGCGTAAAATACCTGCTCATACAGGAATATGTACTTGTATCATGCCGCATGGGTTATGTCAAAACCCCTTACCTTTTAATACCCCATCGTTTTCATTGAGTAGATTTCCCTGTTTCCATATCGGTCATTTATGTGTTTATAATCGGGGTCTTGACAAGGTTGATTTGTTCGCCTCACACCATATGAGGATGTTTTAGGGATCCATCGATCTATGACAGAGTACGAAAAAAGGCATTCATGTGTGTAAACTTTCGGCTCTTATTAGAAAAATATACTATGCGGATTTGATTCTTTAAAAAACATTACCTCCTTTACACATCGCTTTGGCAAATCTGCTGACGACGATTTTACCCTTAGAATGATGGGTAATTTTCAAAAAATAAATTTTAATGTCGTCTGCTTTCCAAACCCTTAGACATCTTCTTAATTTTGTAAAGGGAAGATACCATGAGTAACAAACTTGTTAGATCACGGGCCAGCTGCCAGTTTACTCGACAGCTGGCCTTGATCTAACCTGTTTGCATAAGCATGAAGTCAGTCCCAGCACTTTCAGGGTAAAGCAGCCACTGAGGCATAATGGTTGACAGCTCAGTTTATAATGGTAAACCTTTTCATCGTCACCATCGAGTTAACCAAAAGCCAAAAAGAATATGTAATTTTACCCAGCGATTTGTACTTGTCTGTTGTTACATTCAGAATTGACCAGGTGCAAATCGTCATGTGGGAAATAGTTGGATCTTAATAACTGTTTCGTATACCATAACCGGAACAAGATGATACCAGCTTCATCCACATGGCGTGCTTGATATGTTCAACGCAGAGTGGTCTCCGGTTCTTATGTGTGGTTTGTATTAGTAATTTATATGGATTTTTAAATCATGGCATCATTATTTAAGTTATGTTGTGATTCCTGACTTACAATATTGGAAGAACACCTTAAGCTGCTGGTCTAACCCGGTAAAACCGAATGATTGCTTCTCATTTAAAGTCAAATGTCGTCACCGTTACTTGAAAGCAAGAATTCTGAATTGCATTTGGCTAATGCCGAACTTGCAATAAACAACCCGTGATTGAAATAATCCCTGTGAGCCTGTGCTTATTGATAAAACACTGGGTCGAACCTAAAGGATGCATTATGTTCATTAAAGTTAAAGAAATATCTTTCCAGTTTGGCTACAACGGTGGGTTATAAAACAGATTCTAATCTCGCACTCTTTAAGAGAACTGACCCAAAACAAAATAAAGACGTAACAACTTTGCTGTTTAATGTCGACTTGTGCTGAACCGTGGCTTTACAGTACCAGACAATGTTTCAGTTTTAAACAAATGTCAAGGAGATATATTGCCTCGGAAGGAACTGCCAAGTCGACCTCGATGAGAGGATATAATTCAAGCTAGAGTTTCTGAAAACTTAACGCTTTGCACCGCTTAAAAAGTGCAGTCAAATATGAGACAATTTGCAAGTCAGAATACAGTGTCTTGAAATACATAATGTTTTGCAGTATGATTTTTAATGCAAAAGAATAATGAACGCAACTATGATACAGAATGTGCCATTATATCACATTTTGTAAGGAAGTTATGCGAATGATTTAAGACCCGTTGCATATAAACTGCATAGATCATAGAGAGTGCTCTTACGTTTAATTCGGACCTTGTAGTGCTCACAACATATACAACGATGACAGCTGTCATTTCAAACATCTTTGCTTATTTCACGGTACATGATGAAAAATAGGTACCGCCTTTAAAGCTTATTGTATAACATATACGCCGGTAACAACATATTGGCTGCCGCTCAAGATCAGACTATACTTTGTAAAGACGAGTATGTATATGCAAATCGACATGGTGTAAACCTGTACACGTAAGAAACCCATGCGTCAAGAAATATTTGTCGTTCTTTTGGCGGTTTTGTGTTTACAACATATATGTGAAATTATCTTTGATATTATTATGGTAATAATAAGTGACAATTTGAGAAATATATTTAAACAAATTTATTCTAATTCTTTACGGTTCAGTGACAGGTATGAAGAATAGCTTTTCACTGGCATTTAAAGAATTAAATGCCCGTTTTCAATAAACAGTGTCGTGCTTCGTTTTTACTCCCTCTTCATGTTCATGGTTCACATGTCCCAGCTCATTTTACTTTCAATTAAGGTATAGAAAGCATAACTTTTTTTTGGAACACTATAACACCAACGCAATAGTTCTAAGTAGATGCATTTATATTGTTTTTTATCGTGTCTTAGCCGGTCGGGTTGATACCGACTACAATATATCAGATATATGTAATCGAAACAGATAATGGAGAAGGTCAAAACATGTGTTTGGGAGGCGAAAGGTCGTAATACTATGCCTTTCATCAACAATGAAGATGCCTCCTTCTGTGTTTTCATAGGCACTAGATGCGCGCACTGTCACTTTGTGAACATGGATGAAAAGTATAACTATTTTAACCCTTTCCAAAACAACACATTTTGGACTGTCCCAAATTGAAAGAGTCTGCAGACGACATTTCAAAACGTGACGAAATTGAAAAATATTCTTCAGATAAAGCAGAAAACCTTGTGGAAGAAGGAAGAATTGCTCATTACGAGCAATTTCTCCTTTTCCCACAATGGTTTCTAAAGTCGTCTGCAACAAAGCAGTCAAATGGCGTTATTCTTCAGGAAAGGGTTAAAATACAGACACAGGAGCAGGTTGAAACATATGATTGGGAGCAAAAATGTTATATGTCTTTTCATAAAAAATTGAAGAAGACACATCCAAATTATAACAGGCACTAGATGTGTTCATTGATATTCGATGAACCCGAAAAGGGGAACATTTCTCAGTACGATTCGAAGTTGCACTAATTATTGAAACAAAGCCTTTTAAATAACAAGTAATTCACAGTGTATATAAAACGATCGTAAAGTGAAGATTGCATCATAAACGCATTTCATTTAAAAGGTCGGTTTACCACAAAGAATACACATCGAAATAAAACGTGCACCTATACAAAGTTTGGTAGGCTTGACTACGCCCATTTGTCTAAGCTGACATTAACTTCCGCATGTTCGTTTGATATTCTTTTTAATCAACCCGTATAGTGCTTAAACCAACTTTCTCCTTATGCAAACAGGTTAGATCATAGGCCAGTCACCAAGGTCATTGGCGGCTGGCCTATGATCTAACATGTTTGCTACTTTGAGTGTTTTTCCTCATCAAAATTTATCAAATATTTGAAGTTTTGGAAAGCAATCGGCACAAAAATCTATCTTTTTGCAAATTACGCAGCTTTCTTAAGACTTACCTTCCGGGTATTGGTTTAACAACTGTGGAATTAAGAACAAT
This sequence comes from Cerastoderma edule, assembly GCA_947846245.1. Classification (NCBI taxonomy): domain Eukaryota; kingdom Metazoa; phylum Mollusca; class Bivalvia; order Cardiida; family Cardiidae; genus Cerastoderma; species Cerastoderma edule. The sequence continues at coordinate 36,280,323 of OX401406.1, forward strand.
CGAAGCTGTAACGGTTTCATGCCTTACAAGCTTTGATTCAAACCAAGCTTAAAAAATATTTGAGCGCATCTGTACAAAACTTTATTTAACTGTAACAAATGCATAATATGTCTTTTTTATCTTTCATTTTCTTTTCGATTATGAAATAAAGGTACAAAAGTGGTAATCGGTATTTAACATCAATTGTAATATTGTATACGAATCATGTATCAAGATATTCTTCTTGACAAATAGTGTATACTATTTATATAATGATATTCATATTGATCTTTTTTTACAAAACCCACATAAAAAATGTTTACTCTCGATAACAATGGGTTGTTTTCAGGTGTTTCTGTGTTGCTTGAAAATTAGAACTCTATATTTTTTAGATCTACGTTGTAAAATAATTACTTAAAGTTGAGAAATTTCGATAAAGCTGCTCGATTAATAGCTTCATATTTATTGGTGTTAAACATTGTTTAATAAGTAACAAGATTATTTTGTCAGTCTGGAGCTTTGAAAGAATTTTGTGCTTTTCTGTGAAAAAAAATCCCCAACACATACGGATATGTCCGCTTGGAGCATCAATATGACTAAAAACCGTTGAAAGTCTCGTAAACCCCAAATTCAATCAACCAAACACAGTCCCATCATGGCCCCAAATTCAATCAAATAAACACAGTCCCATCATGTTTTAAGACGTGTTTTAAAGAAAAAAATCCGAGATGTTCAAAACATATTTGTTTATACCCCGGATCAGAGATTCATAAAATAATATAAAAGTAGGGTGAATTTCTACGGATTCCAATGCCAAATCATATAAAAAATAAACAAAATGAAATCCTCCGCTGTCGTTTTGTATTGGTATGAGGATTCCATGCAAAATCCAATTTGGCTTAAAACGGATCTAAATCGCATTAGTCGCAGGTTTCCATTTGTCAGAATATTCGATGAAACGAACTATCCCATAAATTGTGCATGCGCAATAATTGGAACAACCAAGTCAGTTCTAGTTTCTATGCGATGACGCTGCAATTTGTTTACACAATTTTACGTAACCTTGACGTTTCAAATCGCGCCATCTTCGTTAGGCGGTACGTTCAATAGCACCAAATGTACTCTTTGATTTGAAGGAATATCTCATTATACATAATTCTGCTGGTTCATGTCAACATACTCCTACATGAAACAAAATCACTGACGTCAATAATAGAATATCATAAAAAAAAACTTGAATATTTTTATCCCAATCATCCAGACAAGAGAATACATATTGCTCGTCAATAATTTCTTTACGTCTCAGTGGTTTCTACAATCAACTGATACACGTGTACAATGAAAGGACGACAACGTATCGAAACATTCGAAATTCGACTTTTTTTTTACTTTCCTCCCCTGATAACCAGTATGTTACAAAACATTCTCAATACATCAACAACAACAATAATAATAACAACATCAACAACAACGACAGAAACATTGTACAATATTGCATGTTGCTTCTGTCCTATCGGATCGACTAAAATCGGGTTCAAATTCTTGAAATTCGTATCAAATAGTATGTACACGTACATACGTTGTCCTCGAGAAAGATCGGTGGTGTTATATAAGTTCGTACACATGTAAACGGTTATAGCGCGACAACCAAAGTCTCGGGTAGCCATGATTTTTTTTCATCGCAGGTATGCCAAAGCGTTGCATAATGGAGTCAGAGATACAATTCTAATGCGAAATTTGTATCGGGAAAATACAATTACCACCTATAAAACCAGAACATGTAAATGTTAAGAAAACGTTAACGATACTTCAAAAGAGATTAGATATCCTTTAAAACTTGAAGTGTTTATGCCGGGGGACGTGGATTAAAGCTCATTAACCACTACAGTTAATGTGCACAGGGCTTATCAGCGCTGGAAAAACCAGGCGATCGTATCACAGTAATGGAATCTTCGGGGGATACAGGTACCTGGTTCTGTATTGATGCTCGTAATGTGTATCTGTGAACGATAATTCATCGAAATGTTAAGGTGGTTTTTGATCACTGATTAGCTTGTGTAAAGAATTATTAGGCGAATTATAGAAAGAAGTATAATGATTCGTGTTTTTTTTTTCTCCAAACGGACCGATTTAAATGAACCATTTTTTTGGAATCTTGTCTTGCATGAGACGGCGTAATGTATGTTTTGAGACTATTGGAAAATGTGTTCAGCAAAAGCGTTAAGTTACAATGTTTCAAGGACTGAAGATATATCTGACTTCATTCTCTTTGTTTATGTTTACGTCGTCTTAGAGGTCTAAGAGACATATAAACGTTGGCATAGAGGTGCTTTCTGTGTGTACCTTTCTATTTCCTTACAACAACTACTTAGTGGACTGTTTTATAAATACCTTCCAAACAGTGTATGACTAAATAGTTCTTCAGTTAGACCAAAATTAAATGAAAATGAAAACGGTAACTCCAAAACTATGCATTGAACTGTAGTTATGACGAAATTATCGCTGCATATACATGTACATGTGTACACATGTATAACTTACCTCTTGTGATCTCCTAGAAACATACCTATATATTATCTCCATTCAACACGAAATCATTATTCTATCAAATATATTTGCAGACCCATACTTCAAACCAGGATGGAATCTGATTATGAATTCATAGGACACACACACATATATACATATATATAGAGAGAGAAATAGTAAACATGTAGACGACAGCACGGAAACGTAGCACGATCAAACCAGTTCGTTTATTGTCATTTTTGAAAGTCATCCATAACCTTCAAATACCTTTATTTCTGACAGGATTGTTTGCTTCAAAGGTTCAGGTTCAAAATAATGACAGCAAGAAACGCAGCGCAATCAAACCAGTTCGTTTATTTTCATTTCCCAACAATATTTTTGAAAGTCAACAAAAAGAGTCCTGACAAAAATTATTTGGTTCAGAGCTTCAGGTTTCAAACCATGTCCACGTTTTATAAACATTGATTTGTCTTGGGGATCCATGGAATTAACTTCCATTCAGAGGAGAAAGTTGTTTCTCTGGCGGCGACCCTGGGGTTCTGTTTATTTGAATATTGATAAATCTCCGCCATATATGGATGAACGAGACAATTGGCGTATTTCTTGGGGATAAAGCAATTTGCTCCTAGTAATAAACCATTGAAAACGCTTGTTTATAGAGAGCCACCGGTGTGTGTGATGCGATTTAGTCACCACTTATTGAGCAGCCGAGAACCGCGTTGAAATATGTGCAAGCCTGGATAAGCTCCACCTTGTCAACAGGAGTTCTAAATCTCTGAGTTGTAATTTCGCAAAACCCATTACCAAACAATAACGAAATTTTACCACTTTGTTGCAGACGACTCTTGAAAGCATTGTGGGAAAAGGAAAAAATGCTGGTCTTTGCTCGTGACGAGCAATTTCTCCTTTTTCCACAATGTTTCCTACTCTATCAGAGGATTCTTTTCCAACTACGTCCCATTTAGAAATGTCGTCTAAAATACTTACAATTTAGGATAGTCAAAAACTTGGCGGTTGGTAAAGGGTTAAGCAAGTGTTTGGCAAATTTCTACTGGTTTTTGTCATCTATTTAGTCAGATTGCTTGTCTGTTGTTGTTTCATTGACCATATGAATGCCACACTCTGATTTTAATTAGCACTTTCCCAAGTTGTTGGAACCTTATCGTCATAGTACTATTTCCACTGACCAAATATACATACCTTACCTTCACTTGACAATTGCATTCTCTTCGCTCCATCTTTATGCTCTATAGCTGATTGTTTACACAAACGTGCATTTAAAGCTGTGGATCTGCTTTACTTTAACCGTTTCCCAAACAATAATTAATTTTATCACATTTTGAAATGTCGTCTGCAAACTCTTTCAATTTGGGACAGTCGAACATTTGTTGTTTGGGAAATGGTTAATGTCAACCCAGATATATACTCCATGGCATGTGTTCAAGCTTTGATTGACTTGTCATGTTACAATAGAGTTTGTTTGATTATGGTTATGGACAGACACGATTTCTTTGAAGATAAATCTACTATTTATTTCTGAAAGAGCATCATATGTGATGATATAAAATGCAAATAACCATAGGTCGTCATGCTAACATTTTGCTTCAGCCCAATTCAAATCATATAAGCATGTATGACCTTTGACTTACGCAAAATGTTTTCCCACGTCGTTAAGTATAACGCTACACTCGTGTATTAAAGATTAACATTCAACTAAGACCTGTTTTGATGACTTTTGGATTGAATTTGAACGGATAGCGTGACACACTCGACAAGTTCTCATTTTTTAGTCACAATGTCACAACAGTTAGGATGGTAACAAGTTCTAGTTTTGAAAACGTCAAATGTAAATAATGTATATCCCTTATTTCACTCAAATTAAACGCCAAAGAATGGTGCCGATACAAGACAAACGATATTTGTTTTTCGAAAAACACAATGATCTCTATTGATACTGTGTGTATCGTGCAGAAAACAAAAGATAAAAAGAATACCATACACATGCTAAACAAACCAAAACAGACACATAAAAAACAAACATAATCGGTCCAATTGACTTGCTCTTGATGGCCCAATAAAGACGAGCATATACCAAATAATAGGTTAAGGATCACAAGCTCACTCCATCAATGCGGAAGTTGGAACACCGTAGGCGATGCCAGACGCCAGTACTGTATGGATTACAGCCAGTCCTTCTGGGAATACTGTGTGGAAGACGTATTAGACGGCCGAGTTTTAAACACTTTTATGGGCTCCGAACGGAAACAGGCTTGTCATCCATACATTGTGCTCCAAAGGTCCTAGTAAGGTTTAATATCAAGGGGCTTTTTCTTCTGTTTTTCGAAATTATTCCTGTAAAATACACATTGTGCTCCAAAGGGGCTAGGAAGGTTAAATATCAATAGTATTTTTATTTTGTTTCCGAAATGGTTCTTGTAGACCCTACAGTGTGTTTCAAAGGTCCTAGTAAGGTAAAATATCAAGAGGATTTATGTCGTTCAATTTTCCGAAACTTCCCTTGTAAACCTTATATTCTGAGTATTCATTAGAACTGTCTTGACCAGGAAAAGTACTCTTACTGGTAGTTAGTACTTTTCCGCTTTCCTCATTTCAAAGATTTCTGTATTCATGTGTAGGTCTATCAGCTTTTACGAGCACTATTTTGGTATTTTAGAGCACGATTGCATTTCTAGACTTCCTTGTTTTGCATCTACCTTTTTATGTGGTACCGGTGTAAGAGTGTATTGTTTATGATACATAGAAACCATTCCATCGGTATAACAAAGAACCCATAAAACATCTTAAAGCAGTTTTATTAATAAAGTTGAAACAAAAAACCTTAATTAGCACATAGCAGACACGGTGAGATTGCAACCATCTCTTTGATTTAAACGCTTTATAGTCAAACAGCGGAATGCACGAAGGTCGCCTACGAATGCTCAATGTTTAAGATCCAAAGTGTTGGGTGTGCATTGATTCAGATAACTTTCAATAAGCCGAATTCTTCTCAGCGACCCGATACCTACGATTACAAAAATGTAAAACATAAAAGAAGAGAAAAATGCAGGAAAGAATGAATATTGGTATCTAGACCATCTGATAACATAAGAATGATCTAAAAGATAAATCAAAGACGTAACAAGAAGCTCAAGGGCAACACATTATTAGTTGGGAGCCATGAGTGAATGTAGAACATTTGGAGAACCATTTGAACTTATGTTGCATGTAGCGAACTCATTCTGTTTAACCCTTATAGTACTGGAACCGACTTAATGCTTATGCAAACAGGTTAGATGCGTGCAAGCCGCCAAGTAAATTGGCGGATGGACTGTGATCTTACCTATTTGCTACTCTGTGTATCCCTTCCCAACATCATTAAGTAGAATTTTAAGGTTTTTGAAAGCAGAAGACACAAACATATATTTCTAGAAAATACTTTAATATTCTTAGGGTTTAACGCATTCTATTGGCTTCATGGAAATGGTAATGGAACCTTGAGAACAACATGGTTATCGTAGACATTGTGTTATTTTAAGCATTAACTTAATTCCACAACATTCCGGCCGAATAATCGCTTGCGTTGATTGTGGAGGCAGTTAACTCGCATTCATTTAGAGACCGTTGCACTCCTATGAGCAGTTATATGTCTAAATACTGAGGGACATTACAGGAGCTGCACAAGAAATATCCATAAATCTAACGCTTTATCAACTTTTGGATACCTTATCATAAACCTTTATCTATACAGCATTAAGGTGAATGTCGCTGTCTTATTGGTTATTTGTTTTTCACCAATCTATTCTTTTCAAACGATATGATTCTCATTTACCAATAATGATTAATACGACCAGCTTTGAAAGAGAGCGGTGATATGTATGTTTATAAGATACGTTATTACCTTTGAATAGGTGCAGGTCCGTCGATGAAAAGTAGTCTATCTCTGAAATCATTATAGAAAGTTATTACTCTCGTGGTTCATTGATTAAACAATTACGATAGAACGTGCCTAAAGTACAATACACCCGCTGCCGAACGACAACAGGTGTCTTCACCGTAAAACGGTTAGAGCATTGATGTGAAGAATCAGATATGAACCTGTATGAGTTTGTGTAGAAGGTTGGACCCTTTGCCTCGCATGGATATATGATGCTGGTTTAACTGAAAGTAACGACAGATGACATTTACTGCAAGTTTCATTACTAACTTTTTGTGATACCGGACAAAAGAAGTATTAGACAGATGGATATCCCGTGACAAGCAGCTTCTTTTTTGCCAGATTCACATTAGTCTTAGAATCAACCATGCTCAGTATATTCGTGAAAAGCTTTGGATCTGGTATCATTTTGATACTTCCATTTCAGAAGAAAAGAATTCATAAAGGAATTTTACATAAGTGACCTCATGTATTAAAGGTTAAGTTGTCTTGCCTTTCTGTATTCATTCCCAATATCTAATGCGTCCATTTGATAAAGAATATAGATGCTCAAAATGTTTTTTATAATGTATCGGTTATAACGTCACGTTAGGGAACATTACACTTTGCTGCATATTGGCCATCCTTCGTGGTCTGCATCTTCTAGTCATAGAGATGTCTACAGAAAATTGCTTGTTGCAAGTCATAATTTTAGCGTTGGAATGAATTAGGACAGCATTTACGAGTGCTTTGCAATTAACCAATCACAAGTTATTGAGTCATTGTTTATTTTTGGATTAACTCCGAGACGTTTTGCAACCTGCATAATCTACGACAATAAGTTTCGTATTCATGCTCCAAAAAGCAATTCACAATGGAACATTCGATGACACTTGAACAATGCAAAAGGTTCATTTAACAAAAATGTAGGTACTAACATTGAACATGATATAATATATCTCACATATATGCTGTTGAATGCCGACATGTCCTATTTAACCAATATTTTTCATAAATAATATACTGCTTATTGGTATGAAGGGCCTGTGTGGCTCAGTGGTTAACTTAAGGTGGCGTACCTAGAACTTTGGGAACTAGATTCGAGACTCACGGATACCTCTGATTGCGTTGGATTGTCCTTTGGTGAGTCACTCCAGAGCCCTAGTCTAAAACTGATTGATCCAGGAAAGCTGTTACATAACAGAACAATTCTTGAAAATGTGCTCAACACCACACTTATTGGTGTGATGTCGAATTCGACAGTCCAATAGGAATACCACTTAACTAGTCTTGTACGTAAGTATTACACGTGTAACGCTCCAATACTCAAACATATGCATGGCTCACAAAGGCAACGATGCGGGTTGATCTTATAACATGTATTGCCGTTTTTTAAAATATATGAGAAAACTATATAATGCAGTTTTACTATAGAAATCCTAGTATGTTTAAACTTATAAATCTTTTAAATTGTTCAAACATTAACACGTTAAATGGCATAGACATTTATTACAAATTAGCCAATGAGAAGAGAATAAGCCAACTTAAAAATCAGATTTTGTAAGTCAAATGTAATAAGACACGTTTGCCCTATATTGTATCCTTTTATCTCTGATATGTACATATTAAGCACTATTTTCGCATTATTTTTTGTATGTTTATAAGTATGTATTTTACATGTATTGTCCTATATTTCATGTATATGTATATGTTGTAATGACGATGAACCTCAAGTGTTCAAGTCATGAAATAAACTTCTGTTCTTGATGAGTCCCCAATCGATAATCTGCTTCCAAAAGAAAGGTGGCACTAACTCAATTTACGGATACCAAATTGATGCAGGGGTAATGAATGAAGAGAGATGGTGCACTAAACGTAAGCGGTCTATAAACTTCAAGTGTAGATACGCAAAGGTGTAATAACACATGGGAATATGATTATAATAATCTGATCACAATTTATTACAGCAAACTTTTACTCTTATAGTGCTGGAATCTATATACAAACAGGTTAGATTCAGGCCAGCTGCCACGAGAATTGGCATCTGGCCTGGTATCTAAGCTGTTTGCTACATTGCGTATGTTTCCTCATCCTTATTAAGCAGATATTTAAGATTTCGGAAAGCAGACGACACAATTATATACATTTTACGAAAAGTACCAAGCATTCTAAGGGTTTAGAAAGAAACGCCCTTACTGCAACGATCGTTGCATTTAACAACCGTCTTAATAAGAGACAATATATCTCGGTTGAAAACAGCTATATATTGTTTCTACAAGTGTACCCTGGTATGGTACTCTATGAGTAGCTTTTTTTGTACGAAATAACATATTACTGAACACTTATGTATTTTACATCGATTGTGACAGGTTTAAGCTTATCAAATCACTCCCGATGACTGCTTTCTGGATAATATATCAGTTTTCGCGCCGATTTGTAGGTTAATCCCGGCAAATTTTCCCTCGCCTAACGGATCGAGCCCGGTACCCTCGGTACGAGAGGCCGACAGTCCTTCATAGCACCACTATCGCTTATCTTTGAAACAAATGTTTTAAAGGGAAAACACAATATCCCCACATGTAAGCGCAAATGTTCTTTTCAAATTCGATACATATCTTTGCATTATATTCTTTGTAAACTACAAGCTGTATGTATGTATGTTTCCGTTGAACTCAAATGTTTTTGTATTTTTGTAAGATAAAAGGATAATACAGCTACTAAAGAAGGAGTGGAAATTTTAAACTCCGTACTCTTTATTTGTGGTCTATTGTTGCTTTCAATGTGGCTCGTTACAAAGCTTCGTACTGACGTATGGGTAAAGAGAGTTGCTTGAGACCGTAATGGTTCGAAGTATTCGGGGTATCAAACAGCTCTACATGTAGGTACAAGCATATTCCAAAGCAAGAAAAGTCAAAAATAAAATGGGATGCAAAGGTTATATAACATTTCGGTCGACTTAACTATTTCGCGCCTATCAATTGGAAAGAATATTCATTTTTACCACGTTCTATTCAATTGTCTGCCCTGCTTTTTATACTTGCAAAGGATTTGATTGCACGCTGAGTCATCGAGTTTGTTTCTTTACGTAGGTACGTTGTCTGTATACGTTTTTCTGCCATTTGTTGCGTACAGAATATGATTTAATGCTCGTTTATGCTATGTAATAACGAAGACGCATGGCATTCTCTCAACTCCAAGGGATTTCTAAAGATCGCTGCATTAAAAAGTACCGTCGGAAACAATTATAAAATTGAGGTAGGTTTTTAAAATTCCGTTCTATCGTGGCGTTAGGTGCGTCAGTACAAGCTCCTGGTATTTATTCCATTTCTATATCAGTACCATATAATCATCATCTAATTACATGCGCAGCATTCATTTAGTTTGATACATCAAGGTGATCGTGTAGATTGATTGACACGGCATTATAGCAGGCGTCAATGATTTTAAACTGGGTGTACCAGGTCGATTACATTTCGTGACTAACAGGCTGTAGTGCAAGACGTGTTTCTTTTACCTAACCATGGGATATTGAACACTATCCATCATTAAGTTAAAAGTAGTAAGGTTATAACTTTAAAACGCAACTGATTCACAACAGTGTTTGCGTTGCGTCCATGATGGTTGTTGGTGAAGGTTGCCTTTATTCCATATTAGTATCAATATTATATTATCATCGTGTAATTACATAATCAGCATTTATTTAGTTTAAGACAACAATGTGATCGTGTAGTTTGATTGACATGGTGTTATGGTAGGCGCCAACTTCCTCGTCGGGGATTTCAAATTGGGTGTAACAGGTCGACCACCTTCCGTGACTAATAGAATGTACATAGCGTAAGTCTCCTTTTCGTTACTAAATCATGGAAAAATGCACACGACCAACAAGTCAATGAACGCACGGGTATAACTTTAAAACACGAATGCTTCACAACAGTATTGCGTTGCGTCCAGGATGTTTGTTGGTGCCACTTAAACATAAGCTTTCCCGCTTGGCGAAGGCAGGTTGTATTTATTCCATACTTGTAGCACTACCATATAATCGTCAGTTACATAATCAGCATTTATTTAGTTTGATACAACAAGGTGAACACGTAGTTTGCTTGACATGGTGTTATGGTAGGCGTTAACTTCCCTATCAAGGATTTCAAATGGGGTGTACCGGCTCGATCACTTTTTGTGACTTACATGTTATTATGCGCGATTTCCTTGCCTAACCATGGACTATTGCTCAGGACCAACCCACAAATGAAAGGACGCAAGAGTATAACTTTTAAGTTTAATACAAATGACTCACAACAGTATTGCGTTGCGTCCATGAAGGTTGTTGGTGCCACTTAAACATAATCTTTCCCGCTTGGCGAAGGCAGGTTGTAGTCACAAATCTCTGTCGGGGAGGGGTAATCAATCCTTCTTCAAGTGCAGATGATATGGAGGGTTCTCGTCGATAAAACTAATTTATATCTAACAACCGTGTTTAAAAATAACCTGACATTTACCGGGGAAAACACACAAAAACACACACACCGTTGCGCCGTGAAATTCTCCCCGTTATAGAAAATAGCAATACATCTAGGTGATAGATATTTGCCGCTATCTTGCTCTATATCGTCTGCTCTGGTAAAGTACTTAGCATTTCCCAACGCTTCGCCAAACAAACTTCATGCATATTCGACTTGGAAGTAAAATTCCTAATGATTACGGTTGTGCATATAGAGTGTACATGTATGTGAGATGATCAGACGAAAATGGTATTTATCTTGATCGGATTTGTATCTGCCATAGGTAGAAAAGTTACAACAGAAGGAAGAGAATTAATTTTCTCGTTCCTTTGTGTTAGATTCTGTATCAGGTTTATAAGTTGTAGGTACTCATTGATACGACAATTATCTGATTTAATCAAATGGTATCAATTTTGTCCTAGAACAACGAAGTAGATGGATAATTCCCAATGATTACCTTTTTCCTTATAACCTCACTTTAACGCATCTTCTAAAGAAGCATTAAGAAACAACGATTACAATATCTCTCTTGAAACTTGAAATGTTGAGCTATACAAAATCCACCGTAAGTAATAAGAAACCGATTAGAACAACCAAAATATAAAATATACATGAAAGGAGGGAAGCGTTCTATCAGATTGAATTCCTTCCAGGAAAGGTTCTTGAAAATGGGTGTATCGACATGAATACTATAATCCATGAACTACCTTACGGTTCGATGAAAAGTTAGAAAGACGCAGACTTGTTCAAGTAATGTAGCCGACACCATTGGGACCTCTAGGGCTTTGCTAGATAAGTACCATTGGTACCAATGAAGACGTCTGTATCGAAGAAAAAGCGTTAATGTGCCAATTAGAGTTCATTAGCAGTGTGTTTTGTATTTCTGTATTTTTATATTGGTTTAACGTCATTTGCAATACGTTTCATGTTATATATATCCGCCTTGGTAATTTACCAATGTGAAATTTTCAAAAAGGAATATTTTTCTTTGCACACACAATCTCCCTATGTAATCATGATTCGAAGTTTGGTCATTGACGATAAATCTAATGATGCATCCATGCCTTTATCAGGATGTAAGCTGTATATATTTTATTTTGTCATGTGTAAAAGTGTTTAATGGTGGACGAATTGGTTCAAATACATGAATTGATAAAATGATCGACCCTATGTTACATCTGTTTTTTAACCAATGCCAAGGTGTCAATAATATTTCATACACTATCGAATTCATCCGATATAATTCAAAAGATGTTTAAACAGTGACAATAAAAATGACCCCATGGAAAGACACCCTTCTTTTTGTTCTATTTATTAGCACTTCACATTACTATTTACAGTATTTATAGATTGATATAACAAAACATCGAAATATCGAGCCATAATTCGAATGAGTTTTTCAACTTATCTAACATGTTATTGAACAAATCATGTATTTTTATCCTACAATGTTCAACGTGTGTAAGCATTATGTAAGTTTGTTTAAGGAAACTGTCTAACAGCAACCAAGAGGACCTGATAAACACATTCAATACATTTCGACCTCCTTCTTCTCCTAGGCACGGGTGTGTTGTTTAAAATGTCCTTTGATCAAGAGTTATTTCAAATGTCTTGATATGTTGCCTTATTACGTTATAGACCTATATTCAATGTGAATTGATTGTCCTTTGATGAGACATTGGTTCCCAGTCGTCTACATGTTGCTTACTAAACAAACATCAATGAGTTTAAGTTCTCCAAAATATAATCGAAAGCTACAGAAGCCTCAATTACATAACCACCGTACACATATTTTCGTGTCTTGCAGCGGTCGACTTTCGAAAAAGCATTGTGGCAAAAGAAGAAATTGGAATTTCTTATCACTTATACACTTATCACAACAGCAGAACTGAAAGGTTTTTCACATAATTACAAAGACTTTCTCAAGTCCTCTACGGCAAGAAATAAAAATGTCGTCTGCAGGTGGTACATGTGAAAAGTTAAGCACCATTATGAATAAAACGACTTTACATTACGTACGACTTTACATTACGTAAGACGACCAGTTTATATTGGACGCAGCCTCCTATTTATATCTATGCGTGCGAAGAGCGTCCAAAGATTCGATATTTGTGTTGAAAGAAGGCGCGCTATAGATCGCTATCGCAGTAATGTTCAGCCCTCGCAGGAAGATCTCACGAGATTTGTGCCTGAGAGACAAGATAGAAGCCTGTTCATACAAATAGGTAACGCTTATTGTATTGTAAACTTGGCGAAAAGGGGGATTTTCGAACTATAGGTTGAATCTACAATGGAAATAGTTCGTAACACATCACCACCTTACGCCATACTTTTGCATCTTGCATCAGACGAGTTTCAAAATCATTGTGACAAAAGCAGAAATTGCTTGTCACAAGCAGTCTCTCCTTTTGACATCATGTTTTTCTAACTTATTCGCATATCACAACAACATAAATGAAAGGGTTTTCATTTGTTTACACACCTTTTCTAAAGTCGTGTGCTTCAAGTAAAAAGTGTCGTCTGCAGTTGGTAAAGAGTTAGGCTTGTTTCACGCTCAGATAAGAGACGTTTGTGTGCCAGCTCCAAGGGTATTCTATTCATCAGAGGTTTAAACCAAAATGCATTGGGAAATGTGTTACTTGGTGATATCTTAATAAATATCACGCGACATGAACAATGCCAAAACATTGTTTTTAATGATATCGAAAAACACTCTGCAATAAGTAAGCACAAGTTCTCTTGTAGCAAGTTTTGCAAAAGCGAGATATCATGAAGAAAGGTGCCGAAAAGATACATCAAGAAGCATTCTAGTTTCTTTCTTTTTACACTGAAAAACACTGAAACTTCAAACGGTAGGTTAACTATTAAATACATGCCTTAATGAACGCAGAACTAGTTGATAGGATGTGACTGTATGTATGTAACCAAAGCAAGTATTGCCCCCGACCTCTAGTTTTGTTTTCTCATTTCTTCTTCGTACACTTCGTCCGTGCTCTCTTCAATCTTACTCAAATTGTCCCATAGCCAATGAAACCCTTTATGATTACGAAAAGTGGTTTCGTGACCCGCAAAGGTTTAGAACCTTTAGATGTGTAAATCTATGTAACAGGTAGGTCAACGAATGTCCTAGTTAAGCCCTTTTTTATATCTTATACTGGATTTAAACTAGCTACGCATCTTCAAGAGTGTCACCTGTCTTTAAATATTGACAGTACACTTAAAACAACTTCATCTATAGTCGTTGAACATCGAACACAGCACATTTAAAAGGTATTTCTCATGTCATTTTCGAAAGTATACCTCTTATATGTAGGTATCAATGAACCCATCATTTACCAAACACTTTCCTCGTCACTTTAAAGCAAACAACCCTTTCGGTTTTCTTTTCATGTATTTCAGTTTTAGTAGGTAATGTATACCAATTTAATTCAACACCATACACTTTCTTTGTAAGCCAAACGAGTATCCAACATGTGACCCCATTGGCGATAAATTAGGTTTACCGGTCACTCACCCTGCCATGGAAGCATGACGAAATCCCTGACGTGAACCCGTTACAATTGTTCCTTACCTAGGAAGCATACTTTGTGTCTGTTGTGTTTTTGCAATAGCAAAGGTTTCTGTGTTTTGTTAATATGTATCAGACATCTGTTACACATACAGAAAAGATGACATACATCGTTTTTACACGCCAAACACCGTACCACCCCTGTTCAACACTCTTGATATATGCATGCATACTTGTACAGAAAAATTCTTCTGTACGTTTTAAGTGAACGGTTCATGCGGCCATTATACACAGCTTCCATAATCGACGCCCATAGATTGATTTCACAGAACAAAGGTCTAAAACAAACAGAACTGACTTGTGTTAGTTTGTTTATCCAGATTCGGTTTCTTACTTCGATAATCCGATCAACTTATCTGATAAAAGCTCTATCTCTGTTATTTCAATAAAGACATACGGTACTTTTAACCCATAACCCAACAATAACGATGTTTTACCAGTTTGTTGAAGACGACTCTGGAAAACATTGATGGGAAAGGAGATATTGCTCTTAAATAGCAACTTCTCCTTTTCCCACAATCTCTTCTACCCTATCATACGATAATTTTTCAAGTTCGTCACATTTTGAAATATCGTCTTCAAACTCTTTGAATTTGAGACAGTCGAAAATTTGGCGTTTGGTAAACGAATAAGCAATGTTAATCATCCGCTTGTTGACTCATTGCGAAGAAACTTGTTTGATTTTACTAGAAAAGTAAACGATTCTCGATTACCTTTAAATGATATAGCTGCGTCCAAGAGAAATGCGAAAACCATACCCCGAGAATAGCAATAAAGTTGGCAGAGGAACTTGGCTAGAAGTAGCATGTTATGATATGTTTCAATTGATTCTCTGTGTTGGCCTTTGACGTCCGTATAGGTCTCGGACTTACCTTACAATGGTTTACATGGTATTTTGTTTATTTCCGAGAAAGGTTAATCGAAAATTTTGTACATTAGGGAGTCTTACGCGTGGACGTTAACGAAACCCTAGGCCTAAGCGTTTTGTATTTCTAAAACGCAGGTCGAATTTTTATTTAAAGATTACAATTTTAGAGTCATGAACGACGTTAATTAACAAGAAAATTGTATGAAAGGTATCCGACCTAAATATGTTACGAAATTATATAGATATGTACTTATGTGTATTTGTGTTGGGTTTAAAGAAATTACAACCTCCAAATATTTTTAAAAAGCCATAGGAAAATATTTGCGTAAGTCAAAACAGATAAACATCAACATTGTTTCAAATACAATATTTATATTGTCATGTGACACGTCATTGGAAGCGACTCCATGACCAATGATATCTTTGTTACTTTGCAATGTTGTTTCCCCTAACAATAAGAGGGAATGACGTCCCCGTATCATGCGCCATTGTGGCATGTAGTGCTAAGTAAAATCCTACCAAGGCGCTGTGTTACTACAGCTTAGTGGACTCGGGCTAAAACGACGATAATGACTATCTTGGGTTTCAGCATTGTACAGAAGCAGTAATTCAGATAATGTCTGGAGCATTGTTTTGATTACATAATTTAGATGATGTCATTTATTTCTTTCATTTTCAGTAATAATCTTGGTTTGTGTGTGGAGATAATAGGACAGATTGGGCGATGAATAATGTGGGTGGATGAGTGATCGAGAGAGTCAGAGTATTGGGAACTTGGGAACGAAATGGAGAAAAGAGAGAGTGATTGCCGGAAGATGATATTGATCGGATGGGTAAGGTTATCATATCATTTCGGACGAATAGCTGCTCACAAAGTTGCTAGAGGTGTAACTAAGCATTTTGAACAGACATATCTACGTGTACAATATTCTGAAGCAAGTGAACGGCCTGAACGCTACGGGACTACTTTAGGGGTACTAGATTTGAGTTTATAACACCGGCATTAGATAGAAACACAGAGGCAGAGAGGCAGGACAGAGACAGGAAACATGGACGCGAAAACAACCATAAAAGACTGATACCATAAGAAAAATACGGATAAAACACTTATCTATAATACATAGAGAAACAGCAGTCGAAGAGAAAAAACTTAAAACATTTACTCGTCTCTATCATTTTTGTGGAAGACTTACATTTGTCTTGCACCGAAGACTTTACATTTAAAGCGACGGAGGGTTAACCAGATGAAGAATGAAACATCCATACCAGGGAAGCGAACATATTTATTCATAAGGTCAGGGAATCATACAATACTGTGATAACCTTTTTACCACGGACAGGAGGGCAACAAGCCTCAATTATTCCAGCAGAATCACCGCTAAGACGAAACAACTTTCTGACTTTCTGCCCCATTTCGTCCGCCCGGCCTATGTAACTCGGATACAGAATGGCGTGGCTAATCGAAGCGTATGAGATATTCTATGCATCACAGACAGGCGGGAAATGTTCGGTCTGGCAGTGAAAGGTATTGATCCCTCAACCCCTTCCTCTCGGACAGGGGCGGATTTTCTGTATGGTCGTTCGTAAATCCCGATATCAGTAAATGCGTTGGAACGAAAGAATTTACTTTCCAATTCATTTACTGATATCGAGGTCTAATGATGGATATCTTTTAAACATAGAATTTTGTGTCGTCTGCTTTCCAAAACATTACATTCTGGTTAGTTTTTATGAGGAAATATATAATAACAAACATGTTAGATCACAGGCTTGGCTTGATCTAACCTACTTGAATAAGTATAAAGTCGGTGCCAGCACTATGATTGTTAAAAGATGCTTATTCACAGAAGAGAACATTTTAAAGTCAGAAAAAATGTCGTTGAAACAGTACAGCTTTTGTAGTGTTGTTTAATTAAATATACAGAAACCATATACTTTTGCTTCCAATGACTATTGTTCGCTGCGTTTCAAATAACACTACAACCTTTGTGCATTTCTAACCTCCAAATATTACATATGTGATGAAGAACCATTGACTGAGCAAACAAGGCCACTATGTGTCGGCAAGGGGAGCATTACTCTGTCGTTCCAAGACTATCTTACATATTCATTTACAGGTCTCATATAACGGGTTTCAGCAACGACTAACAACATCATGTTTAATAGTTGAATGCCCTGTCCAATGCATTATCTCTCATTTCAAATATATATCCACTGGTGCCAATGACAGCGTGAGAGACATTCTATGGGTGTTCTACATGGAACGTGACACTTTACCAATCTGAACTCATCGTGTTTATCTAATCATCAACTCGCGGATATACCCGAATAGTTCCGATAGCCCCTATACTTAACTCGTTCATGGTCACTGTCATGGTCACTATAGTACGCGAGATAGAGAATGCTTATCTGGATTACGATAATATAAAAAAACTGGCACGAGTATGGGTGTTATTTGGTAAAAACAAACTCATTCCAAGACTATTATAAACTGTTCATTGTAATACTTGTACATAAAACAAGGGAATACATCGAAACCCTTAGAATGCTGGGTAATTTTCTAAACGTATATTTTTGTGTTGTCTGCTTTGCAGAACCTTAGATATCTGCTTGATTTTGACGAGGAGAGATCCTCAGAGTACCAAACATGTTAGATTACAGGCTAGCCGCCAATTTTCTTGGCGACTGGCCTTGATCCAACCTGTTTGCATAACCACGAAGGTTTAAAGAAGTACAATAACAACAAGGAATGCCCAACCACTCTAATTGATTGTTCTCCATAAGTTAACTTACTTTATTTCTTTCTTTGCTTTCTCGACTCATGTGATAAATATTTTTCATTGTACTTATGTAAATATGACCATAAACTGTAATGTTTGTGTCAATAAAGTTATTTCTGATTCTGATTCTGATTCTTATTCGCAATTCCAGTTTGAACTTTCAGTATTGATACACGATGAATTTCAAGCAAAATAGCTGTTTTAATTAAATATCATTTTACCAATTGTCTGATATATCACATTGTCTAATGGTGTATGTAGGGTTATTTAGTTGTTTTAGGTATTATAATTCTCGTTCAAAACGAATAGAACCACTGGATGGATACACTGTGAAGATGTCCTGGCTATATTAAGAAGAATACAGAGACAGACAGATGATTCAAAGGAAACCTTGCATCTCGACCAAAGGATATGTTCTGTCATCGGAATACGTCTTTTAGACGACAGATTAATATGTATTCTATTTCAAGTCGGTCCACCGTTGTGTGACATTCGTATTTATCCGCTAAAAGCATTAACAAAGCAATCTTTTCAGTTTTTAACACATTCACATATTCATTGCATTCATATTTTTGCCAACAGGAAGCCGCTCCAAGAAACCACTGTGACAAAAGGAATGTCGTATAATTCCGTTCCCAACTCCATTGTCAACTGAGGGGATGCGCACGAATGTCATTCGGCAAAGACGCAGATGCACAAGGGAATGTTGGTAAAAATTGGAAAGGGTTGGTGTAATTTGGATCTTGATAAGAACTTCACAGGGCCTTTTGGCATAATCATTACGGGATTTGGAAGCTTTCTTGATACTAAACCAGTACTCTCGTCGATTTGTGGGTTAGTCCACGGCAATTTTCACCTTGCCTATCGGGATCGAACCTGAGACCCTCGGTGCAAAAGGCATATGGTCCAACAAAAATTTTATAAACTAATAGACTTGTTCAGATATCCCCTTTTCCATTGTTTGGGTTCAAGTAATCTGTTTATAATCATATTTATCATAAGATGCTATTTTGAAAACATAAATTATACTTTCCACGAGAATTGTTAAGAGATTAATTGACAGGATTGCGAAACAGTCTATTTCCCAAAGTACACACTATTACAATCAAAGTAAATTTGCATTCGCTGAAAAAAGCCTTTATTAGATCATAATGAATAATATTGCTAGATATCAATTTAACATCATCCTAAAATGAATTATTCATTATAAGAGTTATCTCTAAAGGGTCACAATCATAATATACGCCGCTTTAAAAGTGTAGTAGGGGTCTCGATTAAGAAGGTAGAGTTGAATGTGAAAGCGGGCCCGGATAGCTCAGTCGGTAGCGCATTCGCACGGTTTCCGTATGTCCCGGGTTCGAGTCCCGGTCTGGCTGCATGTTTTTCTCACCTTGGTTACATTGATGCCCAACGTAAATGACCCACGAGAGCTACAGTGATAGATACTCTAGGTTCGTTCCACAAACGAAGTCTGTTCCCAGAAAATTCAACTCGACAGTTTTACCTTCTAAACACTAACTTTTCAGTGCCAACATAAGTAAATCCGTAAAATCTAGCACTCCTTTGGAAAAATGAGCAGCCTTTCTTGATTTATACTTCCATTGTGCTATTGTAATGCACGGCTAATAGGATTGTCTTTACAGTTGTTCTTGTCACGGAATTCGCACATATAACTTCCCCTCATGCTACTATCATTTTCCAACTCCCACGCTTAGAATAGCAATACTCGAAGTCATGAACTATGGATAGAGCATTTCGACGGGGAAATGAAGATTTATAGTTCGAACCCATCTGATAGGACGAGAAAACGGGAGAACTTTCTACAAATTTGATGACTTATGGCTTATTTAAGAAGCTTTTATCTTGTTAAGCGTAAATTGTACGATTTTATCTTTTTTGAATGGATGTACGCTGAACTCGATCTGTCCTAATAGCAGAAAGGTATAACAATTCTACATTTATTCATATTCATCATTTCAGCCTATATATGATACTGATGGCAAAGATTTCAAACCAGTATGTGATAGGATGAATGTCATTAGTGTATTGCTATAAATGTTTTCAAATGAGCACTCTTTCAATTTCTACCTACTATGTTAATTTTGCTATAGCAGGCACGTGTTTTGTTGGTTTTATAATGGCCTGAGATTATTTTATTCAAAAATGACTGATTATCTAATGAGCCTGAATCTGTTTCAAGGAGAACCTGCCATTCGTCTTTCCCTTGTTCATAAAAAAAATGTGTGTAGCCCATGTGTGATGTAATATATCGGTTAAAGGAAAAAAGCTCAAAGCCTCAAAGCCATTGATGTACAATGATCATTTGCACAGAGCAAGCTATCGCTTTTGATAATCTTGAAGCCCGCCCAAGTTTGGAGATTTCTGAAAGGGATCCTATTCATTCTTCTGACAGACGTAAGTCTTTTGTGTAGACTTTTGAATGTGTGCTTTGTCTTAATGCGAGATGCACGTGAGAGATGTACTGTGTTCCAACTGTAATATGTATTATCTAGTAAACAGATTTTTGAAATCTCATTTCTTGACCCTTAAAGAAATTCTGTACAGCGTCTACCTTTATTCTAAATAATATAAGAAGTATAATACATGATTTAGACGCATGTGCGGTGCGATAAATACTTATTTCATTTGAATTAGAAATTAAAGCGAATTCCTGATAACACTTTGTATTTGTTATGTCTATAAAAAGAAGCAAAATTCGTTATTTGAATGACGTAGACGCAGTAATTCAGATTTAGAGAGATATATGTATGTAGCATAGAACAGAACCGTTCATAAACAATGTATCTCTTTATAGGAAGCTTACATAGAGGGCAAACAGAAAGAAACTAACGGAAAAAATACACTACACCGACTTTATATAATGGACATAGCGTTATCATGATACAAAAAAACGCCTATATAATTCTTTATAATGAATGGGATTCGGCCTTTTCGATAGACAAATAAATAAAAAGATCAAACACAGTTCCATTGGGACTTCAGTATAGCATGTACTTAAAGATTGAACTCATTCAACTGCGTAGAGACGATCTCTGAAGAATAAATGGATATCTTTACATAAAAATTCGACGAGATTAATAATCGGTAATTAAACCGGAAGAGGAAGTACGCCATGTTATGGACGCTGGGTCTGTCAATAGACGCTTTATTTGCTGATATCGATTATTGTCTATTGGGACCAATCAATCTCCATTAATCTTCTCAATTCAAGTGTCATCGATGATGAAAAAAGCCGCGGTCTCAGAAAATTGAATTTTTGATTCAAGTAGAGTCTTCTATTTTATGGGTGTACGTTTACTTCTCTCAGGAATGAACCCTTTAAAACGGAACTATATCGTACAAAACTGTCTATTTCAGTCAATGGTTTATTTATTTGCTCTCCCTTGTTAACATTTACTTGTGTTCGTATAATTGCTACATGTCAAATTGCACCCAAAACAACGATACGCTCCAACCGGATTGCTCGTTTGATTTAGAAATGAAGCAACACTGTCAAGTGATCGATATTGATTAGGCTGTTTAATAATTCAAATGTCAGTAACTTTACATGGAAGTACATGTGAACGTAAATGTACATTAAAATAGACGAATGAAATAATATCTTAAAACAAAAATTAAGACCTTCATGTGTAATAGATATCTATCGGCTAGGGTACCTGACTCGAAAAGTTACATGTAAGTCATCTGGTGATCGCATTCTTTAACTTTCTCTACCCCATAACACCTCACATTTATGCATTTGCTGAATATCACTATAAGAAACAATTATGGCAGATGATAATTTACTAAGATTTCTTGCAATTCATCATTTAACCTTTTCCCAAACAATAAATTTTTGACTGTCCAAAATTGAAAGAGTTTGCAGACGACATTTCAAAATGGGATGAAATTGAAAAATATTCTTCAGATAGAGCAGAAAACCTTGTGGGAAAAGGAGAAATTGCTCGTTACGAGCAATTTCTCCTTTTCCCACAATGTTTTCTACAGTTGTCTGCAACAAAGTAGTCAAATGCCGTTATTGTTTGGGAAAGGGTTAATCGAATGCGTTTCTATCGGTAATATGTAGATATGCTCTTGTTTCATGATATCATTTTTGTATAGTGTAA
This sequence comes from Cerastoderma edule, assembly GCA_947846245.1. Classification (NCBI taxonomy): domain Eukaryota; kingdom Metazoa; phylum Mollusca; class Bivalvia; order Cardiida; family Cardiidae; genus Cerastoderma; species Cerastoderma edule. Next base: position 36,302,586 of record OX401406.1, read on the forward strand.
ATAACATTTTGAACCAGCATTAAAAAGCCTCATTGGGGATCAGGTTAATTCAGTATGTCTATAGCAACAAATCCTCGTGGTGTAGGCGATATTTGATTAAGCTTTGCAGATACACCCTTTTGAAAACTGAAGTCTGGGAAATAGGATCATTCCGCACTAGAACATTCCAATTATCAAGCTAAGCTCTGATCTAATAATCCTGGAGTGAATGCCACATTGATGGAAAATGAAAAATATGGTAGATTTCTTGACTTTTGGAGAAAACACAATAAGAAACACGAAATATGCTTGATTTTCGGGTCCTGTAGGACAACTTGGATAGGTCAAGAGCATGCACTTTACATTGAATGTGAATCAAGTTTGTAGAGCTTACATTCATAACTCTTAATTCTTATTCTTGTAGCTTCTCATTGACTTATTCTTTACTCATGGTAGGATTTTTTTTTCATATTTATGTCAATGTTTGAAAATCACTGGGTAATGATGCCACTTTAATGTCAAAACAATACAATACCAACAAAGTAATTTCAATCATTGACATCTGATTCCAGTTTGCTTCGTATAAAAGTATTTGTTTTAGTTACAACGCATATTGTCATTTATTTGAAACAATGAACGGTCATATATTATATTGTGTTATACATTGTTATGAACTTTATATGCAAAAACTGAGTTCCGTAAAGTTTGACTTGCAGAGTTGATATTCAGTTGCTCGTTTCGTTTCTGGGATACATTTCTCTCTGCCCTTCTGCACAATATATCACCGAATACGAAAAAGAAGAAGATAAGGTAATTAAAGATAGACGCGGATTAATGGTTTTATATATGCCCCCTCATAAAGGTGAAACACCACGTTAATGGCAATTCCTGCTTGATCTGGACAAAAGATGAATTACCGTTCACGGAAATCACGGCTGCTGCATCGGTACCTCAAAGCAGACCTGGATAAATATGCCTTTCCGAATCAGACGCTGTTAATGACAGAGGGCCATAGTCTGCATAAGCGAATCCGGAACGACACACATTCAAAACTTACCTGGATAAAACGTTGTTCCGATCAGACGCTGCCAACAACAGAGGGTCATATTCTGCACGGAGTAATCCGGAACGACACACTTTCAGAACTATCCTCGATGAATGCATCGTTCCGGATCAGACGGTGTTACATGTAACAACGAAGGACTATCTTTAACCTGTACAAGCTAATTCGGAAATCCACAAATTCAAATATATCCTCGATAAATGTGTCGTTCCGGATCAGACGGTGTTACACGTAACATCGAAGGACTATGGCCTGGACAAGCTTATTCGGAACAACACATATTCTGTGACAACCTCGGGGTATGCAAATAGTGTACAATTCAATGAACCATCAAGGACCACAGAAGATGGTATAATCTGGTGTTTTGCTGATAGGGATCACCACATTCCCCTTGGATGATTCCGAAGGTATGTATTCCCCTTACACGTATTCTCTGTGCGATTAAACAGGTACATTGAGCTCTATAGGGCCTAATGATCCTGAGGTATGGCGGATGGGGGGGACTCGGTACTTGAATTGATCATCTCTGTCAATTTTAAATGAAAGATCTCGTTTTACCCCTTATTTAATGATAGTTCACTTTTATCAATAATACTGAAGAATATTTAATAATCCACTATGACTATGAGCTATATATTAATATCACACTGGCTTCTACCCAATATTTCAAAGAAAATGCGTCTGACGCGTTACTATTTGACGTTTCCTGTAGCGTTCAATATGGGCCAGTCACTAATCAATCATAACGACGTGGGTTTAATAAATAAAGAACATGTAGATTTGGTTTGTTTCAGCTAAGACAATAATATAATTATAATGGTGGCTGCTTAATTTCCGATTTCATCGCCCTTAACCCTTTCCCAAGCAATGACGACATTTGACCACTTCGTTACAGACGACTTCAGAAAACATTGTGGGAATAGGAGAAATTGCTCGTAACGTGAATAAAAGTGAACTATCAATGTTTTCTGCCATATCAGAAGATTATTTTCCAATTTCATCACCTTTTGAAATGTCGTCTGCAAACTCTTTCCATTTAGAACAGTCGAAAACTTGTTGTTTGTAAAAAATGGGAAAGCATCGATGGTGAAACCTGTTTTCGTAGATAATTTGAAACCCTTATCTTTTAAGTATTCTGGAGTTTTGAAATGCTGTTTTGCTGCTTTGTGGAAAGCTCTTTAACACCGTGGTCAGAAGTAAGTCAGTCAACTGGTTTTAGGTGCAAAACGTCATTACAAAAATAAAAATAAATACTCACTCATCTGTTCCGACATGAAAGTTTGTTTTAGGCTCGTCTGTTGCAAAATATAGTTTAATATTAAACGGGTATAAATACACAGAGTGTGCTTATAAAATAAGCATATAATTACTTAATAATGGATAAGCTTTCGTTAGGTATGATACTGGATATTTCACTGCGTATATAACCACTTTTACAATTCATTCGTAAAGCACGGTGTGTGTGTATAATGCATTCCACAACGAAGAAAAAAGTAGGACGATCTTAGAGATAAACTACATTTCATAGAGTTTTATGGCTCAATAATGAAGAGAACGTAAATTAGACATTCAGTTTTGTTACTGGGTGAATTCATTTAACGAATTGATACATGTATACTTATCTAACTCACCTTAAACTTCAGGTTTTAGAAGCTGCTTTCTCTAATGGGGAAATGCACGTAAAGAGCATTATCTTATATTGCCATATCATCAACAAATTGTAATGTCGATTTAGGACTTTCCTTTATGGGTGTTTTGACAAATTCTCATTGGGAAATGTAAGAAACAAAAAATCTTATTTATCATATTATCAATAAGTGACTATGTATACACGCGTCATCTTTAACCCATCCAAGGAATACTGGTTCATTTTCGAATAAAAATGTTCGTGTCGTCTGCTTTCCAAAGTCTCGAATATCTGCTTAATCTTTATGAGGAAAGATACTCAGAGTAGTGAACTGTTTAGATCACAGGCCAGTCGCCAATTTACTTGGCGGCTGGCATGGATCTAACCTGTTTGCATCATCATGAAGTTTGTTTGTTCCCAATATCATTTAGTTAATGTATTTCAAAATATCTTATTTTCAACGGTAATATCAAAATAAGCTTGCGTTTAACAAATTTGTTATAACGTTATGCTTCCTGTTTATACTAATTATTTAACCCGTGCCAAACATACTTGTTCTCGCTAAGGGCAAGTGTTCCTGTTGTTTAAATCAACAAATACATTATCTGTTTCAACATGCACAATCTTTTCAGCAGGTGTAGAAATATTTACCTTTAAATCATGCCTGCGTATAAAAGCGCACATACGTATTTATAGGATTGAGCCATCTGTGGATCTGTCGTTAAAGCACTGGAATTTTGGGAAAATACGTTCTGAGCTTTCTCATTCTTTCATGGATACCAAATCGTTGTAAAGTGGTTCTTTGCAAACCTCACTTCGTACTAGGTCATAAAGCATTATTAAATTACGAATTCATGTTAATGTTTTAATAGCGTACACTCGATTTGCAACTTCTGTATGACCAAGTATATCGGATATATCATTGACAATGGTGTTCCTTGCGTTTGCATCACCGTTGAACAGTATTCGGTAATGAAACACTAATGAAGACTGTCGTCAAGGTAATGATGCAATTTGCTAATGCATGAATGGTAGAGAAGCATTTCGTGTAAACAACGCAGCCAATAAGAACACGGACGAATCGATATCTGATTGAATTGAAACAAACCAACTGTTTACATTATTCATCAGAACTGCTGGCCATGTGATAGAGAATGAATAGCCCTACAAATGTTTGGTGGTCTTTTATTTCTATTTTATAGAGCGCTTTTGAGATGAAATGTAATGAAAACTTGTACCAATTCCTGCATAAAACGAAGCGCAGAGATCATTAAATGCCCAAGAAGAAATCTTGTTCGGATTGGCATAAATGGCATTATGACAAACTGAAAAGAAAATCTTTAACTTAAAATATCTTCTTCCTGTTTCATAACAATATTTCTTACTATCATTAATTCAATCTATAATTCCTATTTTGGTTATGGCTTCTGGTATAATTCATATTGTAATTACAACTTTTGAAGGAAGATTAAACGGCATACCTATTCATGCGCACAGTACTGACATTGTACGATTGATTTACCTTTTTAGGTAGGTATGCCAGAATTGCACTTGCTGTCTTGCTATGATTTCATTCGTTTTGCTATCGTTCGAAGGTTCCATAATATGATTACCTTACACACAGTTCAGTGATCTTACAGTCAAACATTTAAGTATGCTAACATTTACATTCGATCAAGGATGAATCAGTGATTATGGATTGTCTATTAATCATAGTTCATCCAACTACAGATTACATTACGGATATATCAATCATTCCAATGTGCCAATCATATAGTCTGCAAAATGCATAACATGTCTAATATATTCTATTGCATTATATTTGTATAGGGTGTATTGTGGGTCATGACTTTAACTTCGAATGGATTGCATGGTGCAAACTTGAGATCTTGATCAAATCATAAATAATAAACGATCAATGCCGTTTTTTTAATGTAAATTCGTTTTCCCAATTGATTGAATGTCGTTCATTTTGCGTATTCAATCACTATTATTACAATATTACTTTTTCTACATGTTGACAGGGTGTTGAAGGTCCGTAAGCAACTGCAGTTTTTGTGTGTGTCTATTTACGCAAGGGTTCAGTGTAATACTATAATAAGTGATTCATGTTAATGAAGCACTTACTAAAGTATTACATTGAACCCTCGTATGTCGGGTCAATGCTAGAGAATAGGGGGGAAAGCCTGTTCAGTGATGACAACACGGCTGAAATTTCTTGGAAAACAGACGCGTTTGCACATCTCATTTAGGGCGCTCCGTAACGTTGTAATTTGTAATAACGAGCTTCCCCTGCTGGGTCACATGAAAACTTTACGTTAAGGGGGAAATAAATTGGTTGCAATGTCATCGCCCTCGATAATGAATGTGAAGCCATAGATCAGCATGGAAAAATGTTCTCAGTCTGATCTGTGTAAGATATCCCTCAATCTGGTTTGTTTGTTCTGATCCGGTTTTAACCCACTACCAAACGATAACGACATCTGACCAGTTTCTTGCAGACGACTTTGGAAAACAATGTTGGAAAAGGAGAAATTGCTTGTAACGGGCAATTTCTCCTTTTCCCACATTGTTTTCTGTCTCATCAGATTATTCATTTTTTCAATTTCATCATATTTTGAATTCTCGTCTGAAAACTATTTAAATCTTGGACTGTCGAAAATTTGGCGTTTGGTAAAGGCGGTTAATAAAGTTCGTGCATGGAAAACATCTAATTTTTGACAAAGGTTGCGACCTGCATGGTCCAGGTCACGTAACAAATGAAATCGGGACCGCTATTTGTGTAGGTGGTATAATGGAGGCCTCTTTCTGTTGGCGCGAATACCAAATAATGCTCCCCTATGACGCAAACGAGGCGAGATCAATCCCCCGAATATTCGGTGTGACTTCATAATTATTTTAAAAACCGGAATAGGAAAGTCTTAATCACGGAATCAATTGGAAACGAAACTGGGTTATTTAAGCTCTACCCTCCTTCCATTAAAGGTATGTCTGTAAACATAGACCTTTTCAAATAACAACAGCAGTATGGCTAGTTCGAACAAAGAATACATGGTCACCAAGTCTTCAAAGAATCCGATTAACCTTAAGACGTCAATGAGGTGAGAGGTTTGGTTAAGTTAAAACACGACTTCCTCTCATCAAACAACAACCAGAGACATATACATATTAAGGTATGCAAACGATAGACTTTTGCATTGAAAATTACCGGGAACATAACTAGATACTCAAGGTTGACATTGTTTGTATTGGAATAGACATTTTCTGAGAAAACACGGTTGTGAAAAACTGTTTTTGTTGTTGTTGTTGTTCTTCTTCTTGTTGTTGTTGTAATACATAGTGATGCCACTGAATATTTTAAACAAGAATCCCTTTGTTGTTCAGAAATTCCTCCAGAAACGGTTTTCTTTTACTAAACAAGTATTTTCCTTTTTGATTGTTTCACTAAGTAACGGGTACCTGACTAAATAGTTTTAAACAAACATCCTTTTCTAGGAACACAAACCTAACAGACACATACTTTAAAACGTAGAACTGGCATTTTTTATCGTCATAGTGGCCTGTGGGCATCAACCACCGAGGTTTGATCAGACTCAACTATAAAGTGTGTTGGTAGAGGATATACGTCCCTCTATTCTGGTGGTGTGTAACTTAGCTTCCCAGACCAACTCTCAACGGAGCTTTAGTTCCATCGAATCCTTCAATTGAATCCGACACTGGGATGAGACGAAATTTATTGACTGGAACAAATCTAGCCTGGAAATTTTGCAGGATGAACAAAAAACGCGATCCAACGGCACGAAGTTTGGTTTGTAATCTATCCACAGTTTTTAAATCGGGACTTCGATTTATGAAGTTTTGGTTTCGCAATTATGGTTAAGTTAACGACACAATGTTGGTTTGGACACAATCTGTCTTAGCAGCTTAGAGTTAAATTATCATCAATGGATATTTTCATTTACAAAAACACACGTAAAATTATTGAAAAAAGTTTCAAAAGTCTCTTCATTGTGTAGTTTATGTTTCAGTTATATTTTGATGCCCGGCTATCACCCCATGAAAAAGCCAATCCGGGTAAAACCATTATTATTCCGTTAGTAGTTTGATGAACTATCTCTTTTGAAATGTACCCATGCGGAGATTTTACACATGACTTTTAAGTTCTGTACTCTCACCATAAGGTCACAGAAAAAGATTTAAGGATGATTCTGCATATAACGCAAATGGATCAACTTACCTATACTGGAACTGAAGAGGGATATACATATAATACTATTCTCTCATGACAGGTTATTTCTTTTTTTATACACGCTATTTCCACATTCGAATTTAAAAAAAAAACAAACAAAAAACAAGATCATCACTACCATTCTGAAAGATCGAATCTCCTTCAGTTTTACGAATAAGGTTTCCATTTTTACGTTGACAATTAATGTTAGAGAGTGTATCCATTCCCTATATGACAATACGTAAATGATCCAAGATGAAAGGAAAGTGAGACAAAAACGAAAGAGCAAGATAACAATCGTTCTGGTCGACATAGCCCTTTTCCAAACAACAAATTTTCGACTGTCCCAAATTGAAAGAGTATGCAGACGACATTTCAAAATGTGATGAATTCGAAAAATATTCTTCAGAAAGAACAGAAAACCTTGTGGGGAAAGGAAAAATTGCTCGATACGAACAATTACTCCTTTTCCCACAATGTTTTCTAAAGTCGTATGCAATAAAGTGGTCGTTATTGTTTGGGAAAGGGATAGCCAAGAAACGATTATGATAAAATCGATGCATTGCTTATCGAATACAATTTCTTATTTTGTCACAGCTGTTTCGACAGTTTTCTGCACCATATGATATATGCTTACAGTGGGTGGTAAGCGGGTAATTATGTACTTTTTTCTGATCATTGGGCGTTTCTGATTTTAGAAAAAACGGGTCGGAATGCCAAAACACCACTCACTGTGCCAAAGGACATTTATCTCCTCCCAAAAATGAAATATCCTGCAGCAAATAATACTTATCGAAATGAACTGTGGAATTATTTCCATAGCACGGACGAAATTGATTTTAGAAAAGAAGAAATTGCTAAAATGCTCATCAGAGAAATGTCTCCTTATATATCATTTACTTGCATAATCGTAAAAGGCGAGAGGCAGTATTCCTGTGGTTGAGATTCGAGTACATGACACGAGAGTAGTGAGTTAGAATCTCGTAAATAGCGCAGCCCATCTTGCGACTCTGTATTAATCAACATTCTGTAAGAGTTATGGTTATTCATCCAAACAGCAGAATCGAGTATGATACATATATATGGAAGAAATTGTTTCACAATCGATGTTCCCTAGATATGCTTAAACTAGAATAGAAGGGAAACGATCGTACAAAATCCAGAGTTCTTTGGTAATGGTTAGAATATGCCAATCTAAATAAAGATATTCTCCGTTGTTGTATGTGACTTGACATGCAGAATGAATGTTCAGCTAGATATAAATAGAGGATTTGGAAATTCGAGATTGTCTTATTTGCGTGGAAGATCGACCACATTAACCCTTTCCCAAACAACAACGTTCCGACTGTCCCAAATTGTAAGAGTTTGCAGACGTCATTTCAAAATGTGATGAAATTGAAGAAAAAAAAACTATCGATAGAGCATAAAACCTTGTGGGAAAAGGAGAAATTGCTCTTAGCGAGCAATTTCTCCTTTACTCACAATGTTTTCCAGAGTCGTCTGCAACGAAGTGGTTAAATGTCGTCATTGTTTGGTAATGGGTTAAAATATGTCAGTGTTTATACGTTATAAACGGAGATAGTTCGTCATTCTGTAAACCGACATCATCCGAGCGACCTCTACGTTATCTTCTAGTATAATATGAAACAACAAAAACAACAATTGCTTGCTATGATTTATCTCTGTTACTTTTTATATCTAATGTAAGGGATGTTTAATATTTGATAAACACTTATGAAAGCAGATATATAAGTACGAGTTAACTTAGCCTGGAGGCCTGTCCCATGCACACAGCATTAGTTCGTGGTATATGGACGGGCCAGGCTCTAGGCTAGAGTTAACTGAGACCACACATCGAAGTTCCTGCTGTTTCGTCTATAGTTTTAGTTTTAAATATCTCCAAATACAGCCTCACGTGATTCATGTCATTCCGGAGCAAGTGGTAGTGATGTAGGGGTAGAACAGGTGCGTTTTCTGTAGATGGTTGATGGGTGAATGTCCAATTTGATAGTCATTTAGGATATGAATTAACCTGATATCTTAAGAGCATTTCATTTCTACATGTATTTTGCTTGAGTACTGAAAGTTATCATCTATTGGTATAGATGTGGTACCGTCTTAAAAAGTTTGACGCAAAAGTAATAATTCGCTTAAATTACAAAATATTCTTGACACAGTTTTTTTTCTTCTTACATTTTTCATCAGTTTCCAAAATATAATCAATCGTTTAAAAGCGGAATATATTCATATTATAAGCAACGGTTTCTTTTATTTGGTTCAGATACCAAAATGTCGTCAAATAGCAATTGATTTAAACAATGACCCGTTCGCCGTGTTAGTGTTCAATTTGGATCAGGATCATTCCAGTTCATATACTAAATGTATAAATAAATACACGTGGAGCATGCATAATTTTAATGCTCATTTACCATAACTATCTATTGCTTTTAAATTAGATCCACCGTGTTAGGTAAGCATAAAAAATAATTAAAAACGTATCAAAATGTGAAATCAAAAGGTATGTTGTAATTTGATTGGAAACAACAATGTTATTTGGAATATAGTATGCAACATTGCATGTACATTCCTTTCTAGGGGGTGTTTTAAAGCAGAATGTGTATTATTCATCGGGAAATAAAACATTTTCGATCATCCCGTGCACTTTGAGCCTCCCGGAAATTTAATGACTACCATACAAATGCTATTTGCAATTACATTAATTTAGTCAAAACTTAGCGATTGGTCTAAGGTTTCTCCGAAAATATGGATAAAAAGAGATCTCGCATAGGGTAAAGCTAAGCCAACGGACAAAAGTTCATATTATATAGAAGAGAATATAGTTTTTTCTTGCATAGTGAAACGGTAAAACACATACAATATGAAATATAATTCTTTATATGTCTAAGAAATATTTATTATAGTTTTAATAATATGTTATATGCAGATTTAAAGTGATACTAAGAAAAACGTTTTATTTTTTTTTTCAACCCGTTTTTTTTATCATTTTTTTTTTTATAAATTCATTAAAATATACCAATTAAAGAATACTTACATTCTATATTTTGTTCTTGCGATTCGGCGGTGTTTATGTCTTGAGAAATTAAAAAAAACTGTAAGGAGGTAAAAAAAAATAACAACATTTAAACAAGAAATAAAGAAAAAGATATACATCAATTAGCTCGTTATCAAGCGTGTTATAAAATATCACTTACCATTTCCCGCGATAGTTCCTTGACATATTTGCAGCTTGCTTGTTTCACGTCTCAATCTAACCACTTTTTCAAACATTAGTATTTACACTGTTTTATTTCTAGAAGTCTGATATAAAAGTTGACAGCAATAACTTATCTTCCTATTTTGCTCCGTTGATCAAGTATATTTTTTCTCCCACACAGTTTCGGGACTAAAATCCGCAAATAACAACTCTCAAATCATTAAACACGTTTTGCACGTATAAAAAACGAAAATCAATACAGCGACTTGCCTAAATTTTCGGAAATATAGAAAACAAGAATTCTTTCTGAATTGCACCGCATATACATTAACTATTCCAAGGGCCGTCCGATTTCCAGAAGACTTTCCCGGGAGAAAATTCCCGGCGCACACACGAAATAACCGCCTATAAAAAGTCAAATAATGTGTATGAAAGGAAAATTACTGTTACAGCCAGGAACAACAATCTTACACGATCCGGGACCCCTGTTTTTCCGGAGCGTTTCCCGAAGCCAATAATCCTACTTATAGATGTTCGGAGGGGTGATAAGAAATGCCTTTAAAACATACTCCAAAATCAGCACTCGTCCGCCTTTCCCCGCACAATGCTTACGAATCAATTGACAAAATCGCAGAGGCGATACCAGCGCCTGTACCTTTATCCCGCTACTATCGGATGTAACATACAGGGACATGGTGCAGGAAAACATACCTGGGGAAACCGGCTTCGGAAAGTGTCGTATATGGATCAGCCTGTGCGTTCCGTACAACCTAGTCCGTGATGACCCCTTCCACATCCGGTTTTTCAATATTTCTTTATGGTTAGACAGATTTTATTGTAAATCTAATTTTATAATTGGAATGGGACGGAAGCTCAAATCATACGGAGTCCCTCTCCTGAATAAGATAATCATTGCAAAGCAAAGGAAAAGGTTTTTGAATAAATATAAAATAACCGATTTAGAGAGAAAGAAAGAGAGAGAGAGAGAGAGAGAGAGAGAGAGAGAGAGAGAGAGAGAGAGAGAGAGAGAGAGAGAGAGAGAGAGAGAGAGAGAGAGAGAGAGAGAGAGGGGGGAGGGGAGAGAGAGAGAGAGAGAGAGAGAGAGAGAGAGAGAGAGAGAGAGAGAGAGAGAGAGACAGAGACAGAGACAGAGAGAGAAAGAGAGAGAGAGGGAGAGAGAGAGAGAGAGAGAGAGAGGAGAGAGAGAGAGGAGAGAGAGAGAGAGAGAGAGAGAGGGAGGGAGAGAGAGGGTGGAGAGAGAGAGAGAGAGAGAGAGAGAGAGAGAGAGAGAGAGAGAGAGAGAGAGAGAGAGAGAGAGAGAGAGAGAGAGAGAGAGAGAGAGAGAGAGAGAGAGAGAGAGAGAGAGAGAGAGAGAGAGAGAGAGAGAGAGAGAGAGAGAGAGAGAGAGAGAGAGAGAGAGAGAGAGAGAGAGAGAGAGAGAGAGAGAGAGAGAGAGAGAGAGAGAGAGAGAGAGAGAGAGAGAGAGAGAGAGAGAGAGAGAGAGAGAGAGAGAGAGAGAGAGAGAGAGAGAGAGAGAGAGAGAGAGAGAGAGAGAGAGAGAGAGAGAGAGAGAGAGAGAGAGAGAGAGAGAGAGAGAGAGAGAGAGAGAGAGAGAGAGAGAGAGAGAGAGAGAGAGAGAGAGAGAGAGAGAGAGAGAGAGAGAGAGAGAGAGAGAGAGAGAGAGAGAGAGAGAGAGAGAGAGAGAGAGAGAGAGAGAGAGAGAGAGAGAGAGAGAGAGAGAGAGAGAGAGAGAGAGAGAGAGAGAGAGAGAGAGAGAGAGAGAGAGAGAGAGAGAGAGAGAGAGAGAGAGGAGAGAGAGAGAGAGAGAGAGAGAGAGAGAGAGAGAGAGAGAGAGAGAGAGAGAGAGAGAGAGAGAGAGAGAGAGAGAGAGAGAGAGAGAGAGAGAGAGAGAGAGAGAGAGAGAGAGAGAGAGAGAGAGAGAGAGAGAGAGAGAGAGAGAGAGAGAGAGAGAGAGAGAGAGAGAGAGAGAGAGAGAGAGAGAGAGAGTTGTTTGCATAAGCTTTTTATCAGCGACATTTTTCATATCTGTTTTTTTTTCTTTCTTTTTCAGTTTGTCACATAGTATAAATGTTGATCCAGAACAGATCTTTCTGCTTTAACAACCAACTCACGTTTTTTTTATCATCCCTTTACCAAACAGCAAATTTTCAACTGTCCCAATTTGAAAGAGTTTGCGGACGACATTTCAAAATGAAATGAAACTGAAAAATAATCTTCGTATAGGACAAAACATTGCGGGAAAGGGAAAAATTGCTCGTCACGAGCAATTTGTCTTTTTCCCACAATGTTTTCTATCGTTGTGTGCAACAAAGTGGTCAATTTTTGTTATTGTTTGGGAAAGGGTTAAACGAGGTCATCGAACATATACAAACAATTTCCGGACGTTTCATCCCCTGGTTGATAAGTCCTATCTAGTGGCTACTCAATAGAGGATTCCCGACTGGACCGGCCTAACAAATTATAATGACGAAGGACTCATAACATATATGCATGTAAATACGTAATGGAAGGTTATCTCGCCTACTATATTGACGTATTATTGACATTAAAGCGACCATCTTACGAATTAAGATGTTAATGTTATTCAAACAAAACGCCTATTACTAATAAAGTAACATTACGGATTTATTAAGTATTATAAAATAACCTTTTTTACAGGCTTCTAAATCCCGTTCATTTCCGTTTTGGTAACAATAACTTATGTTTCTCCTGCTGATTAAGTAAACTGTTAAAACGATTTACAATTTAAACATTGCACTTTTATTTCTTTTGAGTTCATCGTGATGGGTAATCGCACCTTGAACCCAATCTTTGAAATGGGCCAAAACGCTAACCACAGGGTACAGGGCACGAGTAAGGTGCAAAACAGAACTTTACCACGACTCTTTTAACCGAGTTTAAAATCAAAGTACTGGAAAGTTTGAATATTCGTTTCTCAATTTATTAATGAAAGTGCAAACTTTCAGCCTTTTGAAGCAACGAAATTGAAAACGGATGTTCCTCTACCGTCGAGAAAAGGTTAACCCTTTCCCAAACAATAACAACATTTGACTATTTCTTTGCAGACGAATTTAGAAAACACTAAACGAGCAATTTTTCCTTTTCCCCACAAGGTTTTCTGCTCTATCTGAAGAATATTTTTCAATTTCATCACATTTTGAAATGTCGTCTGCAAACTCTTCTAATTTGGGACAGTCAAAAATTTATTGTTTGGGAAAGGGTTAAATTGCCCTTATTGTATTTTTATGTTTTTTATTTCTCATAGGAACAAGCCTGTGAGAAAGCTCCGTAAAACAAGCCAATCACAACGAATGCAAACGGTGGCAGTGAAATAACATCGCCTCTTTTTGGGATAAACATGTATACCAAGTCGTAATGATGTATGTACCACAAAGGGGTTAGCAAAAAATAGGCTTTTCCACCCTGCCTCTCGCTGCATATGATAGATGGCCTATTTTTAGGTTACACAGCTCCGTCACGGTGCTATAAATACACATTAGGGGGTTTGCGTGCTGTGGCGCCCCTAGAGACTTCGTACCAGGGACGCTCCGAGAGATTTAGCCCTGCAGGAGATAATACATCTTCGGTCTTTCGATCTTATCGATTTATTACGCCTAATTAGAGATCCATTCATTTCATCCTTCCCAAACTTATTGAGTTTAAAATAGTGCCTGTTTGCTGGCAATGTAGATACAGATCAGGGAGCAATTTCAAAACAGTCTGATCCACGTTACGTTGTTTAGCACTTATTGGACTAGGATGGTTTTCGATCATATAAACATATAATGTCTTATTAGAGATCCATTTATAACATCACTCCCTCACCTATTGAGTTTGAAATATTGCCTGTTTGCAAACGGAGTAGATGCGGATCAGAAAGCATTTTCAATGCAGTCTGATCAACATTCATATGTTCATAACTACCACTGGACTCATATGGCATTTCGATTATATCAATACTAAACGTCTAATTAGAGATCCATTTATCTCGTCGTTCACTTACCTATTCCGTTTGAAATATTACCGGCTTGCAGAATGTGTACATGCAGATTAGACAGCACGTTATGTGTAATCTGGTCCGCTTCCACATATCAGCAAGCAACATAGACTAATAAAAAAATCCGGACAAAGAATTAGAAGAGTGGCTTTTAAATGAATTATTTAAGCGGAATGAATAGTCTGAAATTAGTTTTTGAAGCCACTAGCCCCAGGCTGTAATTTTGGGCGTTGAAGTATTGTAAGAAGATCATTTAAAAGTGTCCTTTTTTACCGATCTTGGCCATACACGCTAAAAATCAAAATTTTACCGGATATATTTTACTCGTTATGCTAGAAGGCGGTGTTCTATAAGTCAATTCATTGCGTGAAGTATCGATTTAGTTCTTATTTCATTTCTGAGACAATGAGCGTTTGAGAAATACCGTGATAAAAAGACTTGCTCTCTCTTGAATCGCACAAAAAATTCATTGACCACGCGACCTAAACATTGAAATGGATATCTGTTTTAAGGTTCAAAAGGGATGCATTGGTTTTGAAATTAACATAGTTTCGTCTGCAATTCGAAGATGCAATGTCTCACTTTGAACAAAACTAACAATCAACAGCCATGTTTCATTCCATAGAATACGCTAGAACAGAACTACATGTACTTGTTTTAAAGCACTTTCTTTTATTTTCATTTTTGTCATCAGTAAAAACAGCACAATTAAGCCACTTTCCATATGGAGATTTTGTATCAAACCCAGATAAGACGCAATAAGATTGGACAGTTGTAATATGTAGATATTTACTGCAATTAAATGGAAATGATATCGTAATCATTTCAAAATTGATGTCTGTAGTCAGAATAGTTTCTTAATCTATTTACTACATGGCGCTGCTAAACAAGTCGATAACAAGTGTCATGTCAAACGGATGATGGAGTTTAAACAACGGCATCCTTAGATAGGAATAAAACTACTTCTGAATTATCAATCCTTAACTGTTTACCACCTGCAAACGACACTTTTTCACTTAACGCTGACGACTTTCGAAAAGCTTTGTAAACATGTGAAAAACCTTTTAGTTCTGCTGTTGTCATGTGTGAATAGAATGAAAAAGCATTGCTGGAAAAAGAAGAATTGCTTGAGAGAAGCAATTCCTAGTTTTGCCTCAATACTTTTTAAAGACGTCTGCTGCAAGACGCAAAATTTGGCGTTTGTTGGTACTATATTAATGATTTTAGTTGTATTCTTATTTCCTGTAGAGAACATGATTCATAATCAGGAAATAAAGAAATACGTTTTAAACCTTTCCATAACAATAACGAAATTTGACGATTTTGTTGCGGACGACTTTAGAAAACATTGTGGGAAAAGGAGAAATTGCTCGTAACGAGCAATTTTTCCTTTTCCCACAATGTTTTCTGCCCTATCTATAGAAGATTATTATCCAATTTCATCACATTTTGAAATGTCGTTTGCAAACTCTTTTAATTTGGGACAGTCGAAAAAAATTTGTTTGGGAAAGGGTTAATTTCCAAACGAAGTATGGATACTAGTTCCTTTTTTCAGTACGAAGGGTTACGCTTTATGAGATGACTAAGCCACACGAAGCTTATCAGCGACCAGAAGAATGTATATCGCCAATGCATCGTGTTCTTTAATTTTTCATGGATCTAACAATGGAAAACAATGCATGTAGATGTGTTCAACATGATCTGACGAAATCCAGGTCGGTGCTGGCTTTGGTGAACAATTCAGTAATCAACCTGCTTTTTGTGCCTGCGTTCGTAATTAACTAATTAATTTCGTTTTCCTGAGTGTACAGGAAGTGCTCGTTCATCCGTTTTACCAGGGGTGTGTTTTTTAGTTCGAGTAAGCGGCAAACTTAGCAAGTCAGCTTGATGTAAGCACTCTATCCTTTGAGCACTTTGTGCTGACATAACGGATATGTCAGATCTGCGGTGATGTAATGGTTAGCATCGGGGACTAGAGACCGTTCAACCCGATTGCAATCCCCACAGGCGACTTTCTTTTTAACCATAGTGTGTCTTTTGGCAAGACAAATTAAGACACTTATTTCAATACTGGTAGGTCACTCTTAAAGCATCAAATGAATAAATGTAAACTCTCCTCCGATCTTGAAACAAGGTGCAAGTCATGCAGAAATGCTGTAACTGGAGCTTTCTGCTTGACAAGCGTCCAGTGTTGAACTATTGTATGTGTAATATACCATATTTGACATCATCTTAACCCCTTCCCAAACAACGAGTTTGCGACTGTCCCGAATTGAAAGATTTTGCAGACAACATTTCAAATTTTAATGAAATAGGGAAAAATATCTGATAGGGCATAAAACATTGTGGAAAAAGGAAAGATTGCTCGTTACGAGCAATTTGTCCTTTTCCCACAATGTTTTCTAAAGTCGTCTGCAACAAAGTCGTCAAATGTCCTTATTGTTTGGGAAAGGGTAGAATGTACTCGTAGGAGCCTTTGTATAGAAAGATAATCGCATCGTAACAACGGTCGCTTTATTTACTTTTGTAACGGTTACTAAACGTGCTTGTTCACAGGGGAGAACATTTAAAACTTAAAATAAAATTTCCTTGAAACATTACAGCTCTTGTGTTGTTGGTTAACAGTTAAAGGTAGAAGTTGAAAATATGATTAATTCTCAAGAACCCTACACTTATCTACATAAGTAGAGTTATAAGTGGTAGATATCAAACGTGATCTTATGCTTTTGGATTGAAATGCATGTTCATTCATTGTATAACACTTCAAAATTTTGAAAACGATCTAATTGTGCTTTCAATGACAATTCTCCAGTGCTTATCATTTTACAGTACACATGATTCGAAAGAAATAAATCTTTAAATTCCAAATTTGCCCACACCTGTGTGCAAAGACAGTTAACCGTTATAGTACTGGAACCGGCTTCATACTTAAACAAACTGGTTGGATCCAGGTCAGCCACCGAGTGGATCTTTCTTCATCAGAATTAAGCAGATATCTAAGGTTTTGGCCAGCAGACGACACAAAATTCTATTTTTAGAAAATTACTCAGCAATTTAAGGGTTTATGACCTACATTTCTAAAATCTAGATTTCATAAGACATTTTTGGCTTGAAATAAAGTTGTCTCTAATTCAAGTATGTTTATAAGCAATATATTTGTTTACATGCTCTAAATAATGAATTCCGGTTGGTAGGTTAAACAAAACTGTATCACGTGACCAAGTCCGAAGTGGAGAACCAGGAAATCTGAATTATATCCTTATTTCGGCCTTTTTAAAAGATTCTGTCTTTTGTTGATCAATAATTTGATATTAATCAGACCATAAATATTTAATATGTTTCGATTGAATGATTTTTGCGGCACCATGGA
This sequence comes from Cerastoderma edule, assembly GCA_947846245.1. Classification (NCBI taxonomy): domain Eukaryota; kingdom Metazoa; phylum Mollusca; class Bivalvia; order Cardiida; family Cardiidae; genus Cerastoderma; species Cerastoderma edule. The sequence continues at coordinate 36,320,085 of OX401406.1, forward strand.
TCATCAATCAAACCTTCGGCTCTTTTTTTCTTTCAACGAGATACAATGATTAGAATAGTGATATTCAAGCAAAGGTTAAGACAATCAATTCAAACAGGTTCCCCTCTATTGACGTAATATTAGGGCAGTGGAAATCATGTTATATAATTACGATAGTTCAATTAAATCAAAATGGTCTGTTTTCCTTTTGGTATATTTGTTTGCTTTTAACTATGGTCGTCGTCACTTATTCATTACTATCCATTGTTCCTTACTATTGTGAACGGTACACTATCCAGTGTGTGCTTACGAACGCTATATATCTTGAACAGTGTACAATTGGTCATGGAATAACGCAATCTGAACACATCGGGTTTATCCAATGAAAACACCTCTGAAATAGTAGGGGTGACGCCATATTGTTTTCCGCGAGAATGACGTCACTTTACTTTCGTGTTTAAAAATAGATCTTAAATGTGAAATCTAAAAATTTGTTGAATTTGACTGAGGAAACAACTATACATGTCACAACAACAATTTCGCCATTTGGTATGAGTTACTGATAAAAAATGATTAAAAAGGATGTCCAACACTTCCATACACATTGAACTACTTAACGTGCACGCTTAGAAAATGTGTTAATTGCCGGATGCCGATTTACCCGAAAAATTGTAACACTACACTTATATCCGAGGTGTGTTTCACTGCTCACGGAAATACCCGAGTGTTCCGATTGTGAATGACGTTTTCTATCCCAAGCCATACCAACTATTTTTCCTATTAAAGGAATACGAATGATTGAAAAAGTAAAATTGATGCATGGATAAAGATGATCTCTTATGATTAGTGTCAATCTTATTGACGCGTTTTTACTATTAGGAAGATGAAATTATAATCTGTAAAAACGATAGCTACGTTAAATCAAAACATTCTTTTGTTCTCTGACGATGTCTTTCGTTAATTTTGCCCACAGTAAAGATGGCGATCTTCTGATCTTGTTTTGAAATTGTCACTAATCATATTTTTTGTGATTCTAAGTTGATATGTTTTGGTGATACATTGTAGTAAGCAACATAATTTGTAAAATATGTTCCTTGAATCCGTGTTGAAATGTATGTATGTTTATGTTCAAATGTATTTGTTTGCGTGACGAAATATGTTTGTACGTATAAGTCATTAAAATTCAATTCTATTCTCTATTTATCCATTGTTATTGTAACCAGTATACTATCGAGTTTGCCAAAGCGAACGCTGTGTATCTTGAACTCTTCACAATCGGTCATCAAATAATGTTTTCTATCCCCAGCCGTGCCAACTCCAACGGCTTCGGGCGGGAATCCAGACGCGCGAGTTCTGACATGTGGTGGCGTTAAATTATTTAAGCCACCATGCAAAGTTTATTTAATAACGATGAAAAACGAATTACCCATTGCTTTATTCCGGGGTAATCCAATCCCTTGACAGTGGACTAGAAGCATATGCCTGGTCACGACAAACGCGTCTTCGGGCGGCTTAGTGTAGTCGCGCTGTATTATTGGTAAGGGGTTAAATGTAGATAGATAGATATATTTATTTTAATACTGATCAACACAACAAATAACAATAAACAATAAATTGAATTAAATACTGGAATTTAAACGACTGTGTTATGAACCAGGCCAGAATTAAATTATATAGGATATCACTAAAAGAAAAAAAATATATTATTTCTATTGTGGACCTTACCATCTAACGCCACTGTTTTGCGTTTTGCGATAGACACTTTCAAAAAGCATTTTGGCAAAATGAGAAATTGCTTGTGACAAGCAACTTCTCCATTTGCTACAATGCTTTTTAATACTATTCACATATCACAACAGCAGAACTGGAAGGGTTTTCACATGTCTACAAAGTTTTCGAAAGTCGTCTGAATCACGTTAAAGAAATTTCGTCTGTAGGTTGTAAGGAGTTAAAAATAACTCTGTTCCTTCAAAAGAATAATCTCAAACGGCGATGTTGTCTATTATATTGGTGACCTAAATCTGAACGGTGTGTATAATGATTATTATCAAAATGCAACACTAACGTACACGAAGACATGCTGCTATAGATTCACATGTTATCCCAATCTTTAATGTACCAAATAAACAATCAGTAACACAGAGCACTTTTGCTTTCTTATACAATGGTAGATCCTGCGCTTGACTTTTCAAGCGTATTAGCCTTTACATTGTCTCAGAAAGCAATTCAGATTAACTTTCAGCTAACAAAGAAGTCTCTTTGAAGGACACAATGACGTCTCCAAAGAGACTATTAGGAACCTACTAGTAAACGATTTCTTTTTTTGTGTGTGTTTAAAGATCTTGTTTCCAGATGTGAGAAAATTTCAATGTTGAAACGTTTTCTAAACTGCAAAACAGCTGAACTGTTAAATGGTAATCATTGCAAGCCAAATTAGATCGTTTTTGTTCTTTAAACTATGTCAACAGTTGGTTAAAACACCTTGCATCGCTCTTGAGATCTACCGCGAAAAAACTGTACATACTAATATAATTATATTGAGGCTTCCTGAATTTATATTGCTAACAATAGCTACTGTTAATTGAAAACCAAACATCGATACAAAAGCTTTTGATACTTCAAAATTGCCCAATGCGAACAAGCACCTTAAAATCTTTTTTGGGAATTATTGAGTCATTGTCAAATGACAATGCCACCCTATTTTACTAGTGAAGAAAGAACATCGTTTCGGTATGGTACAGATGCATTTAGAATATCGTTACAAAAATTGTCACACGTTCAATAACTGTTTTCGTCAACGTTGCCATTTGCGTGGTAGTTATAATCAGTTTTGAGGGTTGGCTTGTTTAATTAGGCGCTTTCTAGAACATAAAAATGCTTGGAGTGAGTGATAATTCAACACCGCTCTGTAAATGTAGCACGTCCTAGTAAAAGAAATCATATCTGTAATCTATAAAAGTGTCGAATTCAGTATTGGCATAACGGGCGACAATGTGCATATTTTTAACAAGAATGTGTTCAAAGCTGTACGTATCAACATGTATGGAATGACTTATCAATCACACAAGTTACAACTCCAAACCATGATGACTGTTGTACAATTGGTAACCCTTAGAATGCTGAGTAGTTTTCAAAAATATATTTTTGCCTCGTCTGCTTTCCAAATTCTTGAATGTCATCTTAATCTGATTAGGAGACATACTCAAAAAGGTAAACATGTTAGATCACAGACCATCCGTCAATTTACCTGGCGGCTGGCCTGGATCTAACCTGTATGCATAAGCATAAAGTCGGTTCCAACACTTTAAGGGTTAATATAATCACTCATTTAATTGACATTCACTCATTTGCTTTGTTAAGTGTTTTATCCCATATACGAATTACATGATTTTATCGAATGTTCAGTCTGTACGTATATCTATCTGGAAAGCGATAGTTCCCAAGTACATGTACTAGATTTTATGTTCTACAGTTAAGGGTAATGCACAGCCATCTCGAACAGATATGCATGTAAATGAAACCACATTAAAGGTGCTTGTTCACAAACGTGGGGAAATTTGGAAGTTAAAAATAATTCTCAAAACTGTACAACACATATATATTTATATGACACGCAATGGAGATCAGTCATTTGAAGCAAAACCTATTTTTTTTTAATTCCTTAAAGTGTGTTTACAATGAATTATCATGTGTTTAAATCCAAACCAAAACCGTGACATCGCGTTTGAGATCTACCGCATATAAAAACTGTACATATTCAAATAGATTGTCGTTTGTTGGATTTGGTAAGCTTTCAATAGCTACTTATGATTGTATGATTAAAGGCAATACATAAACTTCATTGTTTCAATGGCATTTTATTTTGACTTTCAATATTTCCCTCCTGAAAACAAACACCTTTTATTCATGTTACGAATAACGATTCCGATACAGGCTGCATGTGTCGTTTGCTTTAGGGGCAGTGCTGTATACTACGCGTTTCCTTAAAGGTCAGAGTTCATTCCATCATTTTTTCCCTTGCAAATTGTTCCCAGGGTACGACGCAAGATGTTACATTTAATGTCCTGGAGAATGTATGCCAGAAATAGGCAAGGATTAAAACAGTTTCCTTGCTACTGTCCTCAAGAGAATTCCAATTTCTATGTTATTGCTTTCTTCGTTCGAGTAATGATTTTCCCCTGTCCCGAAAAGCTTGACATTCGTGTACAGACCGTATAGGAATGTGTTAGCAACGGGCTCGCAAGTATATTTTCGACGAGATAAATGATTACTAGAGAATGATTCAATTCTTTGAATGGGGATTAATCAAGACCCTTAACACGAATGAATTTCAAGAACTCTTCTCTGTCGTAGAAAACGAAGTTTGTTATTAGGACTTTGACTACCTAGAAAGGTTTAAGACAAAACGATTTCTTAACGTTTGATAGTCTGATTTGATATGGTATTTCTCATTTAACCCTTTACCAAACGTCAAATATTCGACTGTCCCAAATTTTAAAAAAAGGTTGCAGACGACATTTCAAAATGTGATAAAATTGGAAAGTAATGTTTTGGTAGATTAAAAAAAATGTGGGACAAGCAATTTCTCCTTGTCCCTCAGTGTTTTCAGAGTCGTCTGCAACAAAGTAGTAACATGTCGTTATTGTTTGGTAATGGGTTAAAGATTTAATTAATTTGATATTTGGGATTGACAACGAGCCAAAAAGGAGGTCTGGAATTGAAAAAGAAAATTGAAATATTGGTGATGAAAAATTAGGATTTTCGATATGTACAACACGTTGTGATGTCTAGGAATTTGTACGAAATACGACGAATGCACGAAATACTTTGGGTAAAATACCGATTTATTATATTTAAGTGCATTGCATTCAGCTCGTCCTACTGGCTAGATAGAAAACCTTTATAAATATCAATACCATTTGGGGTTTCCATGCAATATTCTAGATCGAGCGTTTCTTTGCAGTCGTTCTCTGATAGAGCGAGCCACTTGATTACGGAATACTATTTCATAAAGATTACTCATATTGAGCAGCCTACCTTTTATTGTATTCTTTGCAGACCAGTAAAAGGCGGGGGAATCAGGTGACCAATGTTAACGATCTTATGTCCGCATAAGGCGGTTGCGCCCATGACGGAACAGGTAATTTTGCTTTTATCACCTTCTTCGGCCAATGATAGCCAGCCACATTGTGTATCCCGCATGAGTTGACCACATTAACTTTCTGGTTTGGGTGGTATATGATAACACGTGCTTTGTAACGGCGTTAACACTCGGCAGAGAAATCGCAGTCGAAGACCGACTGGTTTGGACATGAGCGCCCACCGACTGCGATTTCTCTGCCGAGTGTTAGACGTAACACCGTTATGGTCCTTATGGAGCATCGGTTCTTACTGTTCCTTTATATTGATGTTAATTGCTTTCTTACATGTATCCTTATCTTTGTAAATCTTAATTTAATTTTAAAGGAAATAAAGATTATAAGACTACCTTAAATATGTATACATCAGAACTATGTTTGTTTTACTAATTACTAATAAACACGGGATTCCTGACAGTCACGTCACCACGTTTTATACATAGGTAATCTATAAATAGAAGCGTATTCCCCAAAAAACCCGTCCTGATCAAACACACCAATGTATATGCTTACATTGTTTCTAATTCAGCCCAAAACATATAGCGTAATGTATAGTGTATGCGAGTGTCGTGCGGAAACTCTGTGTTCGAATCCCGCATAGAGTAATTTTACGTAAATTTTTAATAAGCATTTTATTTTTGCATTTCATTTCTTTGAAACCTTTTACAAAAATAATTAAAGCTTCATGGTTTTCCCCCTTTTTCTGGAGTCTTTTTTATTATCTCACTTTTTAATTTTAGTTTATATCATACAACTAATTGTTGCTCCGCAACTCTGGAATTCGTTACCGGCAGAACTAAGAGAGTCCAGTAGTTTCACATATTTTAAAAAGCTGTTAAAGACATACCTATTTGTCCAACTGTATGGTGGTCAGTAAAACACCATTGTGTGTCAAATATTTCTACTTCGTCGATGAACAGTCATACTAACGATACTTTTAAGCCCGTGCATGTTTTAACATTGTACTTGTTTATTTTTTAGGTTTTATCCTTTAGAATACGTTGTATACGGTTTTAATGTTACATTTTTTGTATCATAGGTCATGACTCTTTTTTATGCATAAGTACATGTATCTGCTTTCATTATCTTGTAAAGTACTTTTGAACATATGTTTTATTATGATAAGAGTGCTATATAAATATGGTGTATAACAATAATAATAGTTAATTGTATTAAGTTCATATAATATTGTAACCAATGCCATTCTATCCGGTAACCATCAAACGTAATCAAGCATTGTTAAAAAGATGTGAAAAAAGGAAAATAATTTGTCACAAAAAAAAGCTGTTGGTGGGATTCGAACTTGGACATCTGTAGTACCGGATGAGCTAGTTAAATTGTACTTCGATTGAACGAATTTATTCGAGATGATATCTCTTATTCAACAGTGGACAAATAGTAAACCCTTAAAATAGCACTTGTATGACGTATCTGTCAGAAATCCCGTGTTGATAAATACTTGAAACCCTGTATCACTATTATGGAGGAAAACATGATGATAATAATAACTTACACAGGTATACCTCAGAAATATGTTTGTTTTAGTATTTACTTGAAACCCTGTATCACTATTTCAATGATGGTAAGACATTGTTTAACTAATTGGTTCAGCTCAGTTAATATTTAATTGACGTACACCAAGTTTACATCTTAAAGAGTTTGGAGGATAAAACAGCAAGACATATGGAAAAATGATCTACGCCGTTTTAATCAATTAATTCTTCAAATAGGAAAACAGATACAAACTAACATATTTTATCACATTTTCGACAAAACCATTCTTTACAGAAGCGTGACTGTTACTTTGTTCGCTAAATGGTTAACGACGTGCCAACATTTTCCTTATTTAAACCAGCAATAACTTGAAATTGTTTTTCCAAAGATTTTACAGATCGAAGAACTTTTTCCGACCATATTACAAAATATCGAAAGCATTATGAGGTTAGAACAAATCCCATTTCAGCACAAATGCATTCTCTGAATGATATTGCGTTGGTCCGTGAGCGATGTCTGTTTTGAAACAAGCGCATGTATTGATCGGGTGTATTAAATCATCAAGCAATAGATTAAAGCCACATTCTTTGAAAAGGTGGATTATTATCGAGGACATTTAGGACTTAATGTTGCAAAGGTAGTGTCGATAAACATTAAAACCCTTGAAGTACCACTCCGAAAACAAACTGTTGTCTTATAACAGAGGTGGACGAATACTAGATTACAGCAATGGAGTTCATTTTGCAATAGCCTCCTTGCCGTTCGATTCTGGCCCATTTTCCGAAAGAGCGTACGTATTGCTTTTATTAAATGCTCTTTGTGCAAAACGGTATTAATCACTCCTCCATCAATGATGCATAAGTCAATACCCTTACGATGCAGCGGTTTTAGAAAATGATGAATACCGCCGAGTGAAATTGAGTTACATCATAGTGAAATACCTCGCTCTATACATTAAGCGGGGCAATCACATGACTAATGTTTCCGAACGAGACGGCTGCGCCAAGGTACTTCTATTTTCCACCTGCTTTTGTCTATGATAACCACATTGTATACCCTGCATGAGTTGACCATCCACTTTCCGGTCGTGATTTTATTTGATAACCCGTGCTTTAGGACAGCGTTACGTCTAACACTCGGCAGAGAACTCGACGGGAGCGCAAGTCCAAAACAATTGGTCTTCGACTGCGATTTTGGCTGATTGTTTGTATGGTGTTTTACGTACTGCAGACAAAAACCTCTTAAACATATCGCGACGAAAACATGTACTTGTCATATGTGTTTGACATGACGTCAATAGAAATTGTCATCGACCACAGAGCGGCTTAATGATTCATAAATTGTGAATGCTTCAATTTACGCACGCTTCATTCGTTCTGTATGGGATTGTGTTGTGATGTTTATGCATCAATGGGCATTTGTTTAAAGATTGATTTAACAACAGCTTCATATTACTATGCTATGGATATGGTATGGAATGGCTTACAGTTTGCCTCATCGGCAAAATCCCGAAAATGGCTGAAAACACATGTGGAGTCGCATACTATGGTAGGTGATGGTCTTGTGAGGTTGTTGATGTGGTCAATTATAATGGACTTTGTTATATATGATATGCAGTATTTGACAAGATGGAGCCCGTCTAATTGTTGGAACGTATTTCGAACGTACAATCACTTTCGAAGGAAGTAACGGTGTCCGAATGATCTTCAAGCGCCTCGACTACTCGGGAACTTCCGTTACACATTTTATAATACAATATATTGTCAGAGGTGTTTTCAATGGATAAACCCGATTGGTTTAGATTGACTCGGGGATTGATCCATGATGTTTCAAAAACAATACATGCGTACTTCCTAAGCCGGAATTGGTTTTAGGAATGACGTCAGTAAATGAATCACTTCGGTTGAAGTACTGAGGGCCCAAGTTGCACATGAAACACAACACTTGTTTTATCTATTTTGTTTTCCAAATCATTCTTTTTCAATTGTTTTCCCTTAATTGTCATACAATAGAGATTTATTCGATATTTACCGAAACATCAATAAATCAAAAATTAAACTAGGACAGGGGGCATGTGAAAACATTATTGATAATTACAATATAAAAATAACAAACCCTTTTGCCCAATTAGTCATTTGCATGATTAAATGTAACGGATACTTTTGAAAATTGTTATGGCAATAAAATATGTTTAAAGTATGAACTTAGAGTAACTTTACAAATCAGAACAGCTTTAGTTTAAGAAAATATTATGCTTGACCATCATATCAAAACACTTTGAAATATTGGATAAACCATCTTTTTGTCCAATATCTATCATAGAATGACCGTCTCCGGTACCCGTATGATGTGCAATATCAACCATGTGTGTCAGACTTCGAGTACACAAATTATCTATATGCTTAATTAATTAGTTTTCAATTAATTAACCATCTATATCTGTTTTATGTACATGTTTCTTTAATCGACGTAATGTTATTTATCGTGTGTAATAATACAGGCTGTACGCACGATGATAGTCAGTCATGAACCCTTTGAACATACTGCTTATGTATATAAATAAAAGACATCTGGTCATTTGTCTAGAATGGATTAGCATACATGGTTACAATAGAAAGGGCAAAATAGAAAACAAACGCATAATTCACGAAACAAACAAGGAATTCCCTTTTTTATTTTGTTACACGTCACAATGATATAAGAACACCTCTAATTAAAAAGAACACAACACACACTTTATTGCTTGGTTTCGATTAAGTGTGCTCCATACAAAGAGCAATGATAGCATTGGTCGTATATTCGCTGGCTCTGGGAAATATCATCTATGTCAGTGCTAAACCTCACAAAAAGTGTCCTAAAAAATGAGAAACTGATATAGGCAGAGGCACGGTACCATAGCCTATATTATCAGGCAATGCATACACGACATAAGTATGTCAATCGCCGACATATCATACTTATGACGGCTTGTTAAATTGATGATGATCGTCTTTGATGTTCTGTTTGTTATTTCCCGTAATATAAACACAGCCAGCGTGTACTATTGTATAGCAATAATACATTACCTATATGATGTACAACGCCGCACGCCTTCTTCTTTGTTTTAGAACAGTGATAACTACTCACACCCTCCCAATCGTAACTATTCGGGTATTTCCGTGAGGAATCTCTTTGTTTTAGAAAAGTGATAACTACTCACACCCTCCCAATCGTAACTATTCGGGTATTTCCGTGAGGAATCTCTTTGTTTTAGAAAAGTGATAACTACTCACACCCTCCCAATCGTAACTATTCGGGTGTTTCCGTGAGGAATCTCTTTGTTTAAGAACAGTGATAACTACTTTCACCCTCCCAATCGTTACTATTCGGGTATTTCCGTGAGAAATGACTTTGTTTTAGAACAGTGATAAATACGCACACACCCCCCAATCAGAACTATTCGGGTATTTCCGTGAGGAATCTCCCTGTTTTAGAACAGTGATAAGTGCTCACACCATAACAATCGTTACTATTCGGATATTACCGTGAGGAATACAACTCGTTTGAAAGTTTAGGTTTACACGTTTTGTGTTATGCGTCCCGGCTAGTAACATGTTTCTTGGCAGCGTTCTGTTCTCGTTAAGTAGTACAATAGTTATAAAAGTATTGAGCTATAATTGGTAGGTCACTCATACAAAATAGTGGAATTATAAGTTGTGATACAACTTTGTTTCCTCAATCAAATCAATTGATTATTTTGCTATTACATGGAGCACGTTGACGCTACGTTTAAAAACAAACGTACAACAAAAGTAGCGCGGAAAGAAGCAATATGTCAGCATCCTTATTATGTCAGAGGCTTTTTTTTTTATATAATAAACACGATGAATACAGATCGACTTCCTCCCCGTCGTACAGATATGATCGCTGTATCTTATCTTCCCGGGTTGTTCAGCTAGGATTCATACAGTATAATCATATTTCGGTGATGTCCGACTAAACAGTTCATGCCAATCGAATGTGTCACATCATATTTGTCAATAAAGAATGAAAACCGAGATCCTGTCTCACATCAAATACGTCTTAACCTAACGTCAACCTTCACAAAATGGTCGTTACCTTGCAATAGAATCTCAGAGGTAACTTTTGGTTTTTTGAATGAAAAATATGCATGCGTTTTAAAGAACGATACGACGTTAGGTAGGAATCATGATCCGTTCACGTCTAGGTTAACACATCTATATGGGAATCTTTCCCTCTTTATATTTAAGTTAACGAAGGAACCTTTGTTAGACAAGCCTCATGAAATTGATCATCCGTCTATTCCATTCCTTAACCCTTATTGTAATGGAACCGACTTCATGCCTATGCAAAGAGGTAAGATCAGGCCAGCCGCCAAGAAAATCAGCTGCTGGACTGTGATCTTACGTGTTGGCTACTCGAGTATCTTTCCTCAACAAAATTAAGCAGATATTTAAGGTTTTGAAAAGAAAACGACTCAAAAATATATGTTTAGAAAATTACCAAGCATTCTTAGGGTTAATGAAAGAATATCTTATATTGTACTGTCATACACATACAGATAAGACAATTATTTCCGCAATAGGGGAATCCGTCTCACCAATAACAGAATTGTTAACGACACCGTTATAAGGTACGTCAATTACCCTTCAGCATAGAAGTATGCCGTGACCCAGGCGAACCGCAGTACTGTAGGAGTCACTGCAAACAATTAATACAAGCACGTAATGTCCCTGTTAAAACTGTCATAACGTGCATCTATATTGGAAAAAACAGGTGCTTCATTAAAAGGGTGTGTGATATATGGGGCGTGTTGTCACAAACCGGGGCGATACAAATTTCCTCACAACACCGCGTGTTGCGGCGAAACCAGACAGAAATGATTTGCGAATGACGTTGGTAGTTCGAGACGAAACAAGAGTGAACTCCCTTGTGGGTTTTAAAGAAAGCGTAATGCGACTGTTCAGTTAGAAACCAGCCATCTTCAGTAAATCCAAAGGAAGTGCGACGATTGAATGACCACCAATGCATAAATTAATGCAATATACTTTTCTTTTATATTGAACTCGAGGATACAGTGATACTTAAAGAGAAACTCGTTTGTTTTTTTATTGATATTCCTACAGATACTGGTCTTACTTCAAAGCATGTTTAACTGATATACACTGGTTTCTATTACATTTGATTAATGACTTAACTCTTATAGCAGCAGGAAAATGAAATCTCACAATGCAAGAACTGCTTAAAGCTACTTGTTCACAGATGTGATGAGATTTTGTCATTATAATTTCATTTCTTTAAAACTTTATAGCAGCTCTATTGTTGTTTGATGCGTACTGGAGAATACCCATTGTAAATTATCTAGTTTCGTTTTTGAGTATGATGAGCCTGTTAATTACGAATAAGTATGCATTTAGATCCAAAAGAGTCGCAACAGTTTTGATATCAATCCCAAACGTTTGTATTTTCAAAGATAAAGTAACACATTCTCAGTCAGTTTTGCGACTAGTAGCGTTTTTTTATACTATACTATACCGCGACATGTACTTTTGTTACGACGACATTCTCTTTTAAATTGCAAATTGTCTTATATGTGAAAATGCACCTTTAAAATCTCTATGCCCAGGATCGAAAGCCAGGATCACTATACATATGATATTTTGAGTGTAAATTTAATGTCAACGTATGGAACTTTCAATGAATAACAAATTAAAAGAAATCATTTCCGTTTTTCCAACAGTGATGGACATTGCATTTCAAATATAAATTAAGATTTATGCTATGAAAATGTTGATCACGTTTTCAAAAAAAAGTTAAAAACGGAGAAACATATAGAAAACTGAAAGTTAAACGAATAATATGGTAATTGTCCGAAAACGCCCCATATGTTGGTCATAGGTTAGCTTGTCCGGAAGATTTAGAAGTAGATATTCCACTAGCGCAGTTTCAGCATAATCCGAGATTATGTCTTACACGTTGATAAGCGTCCATTCTGCTACTATACGTTCGTAGTGGGCGTGGTGTTGTCTCATAACAACCCTTTCCTTTTCTCTATCTGTCAAGAAAGAAATAAGATTAGTAACACATGACTTGTTATAAACCACGTGTGAACTGAATGCCTTTATATTTTCTACTGAACCGAGGTACAGGAAACGGGCCCACGAAGGCTAGCTAGTGTCACAGACGTTCGGGTTTTATCTTGTATAAAGGTAGAACGGATATATATGTTTGAATTATCTACAGTGAGCAGGTATAGAGGAAGAACTATATAAATATTCTGTTGGATAAAATAAATCCTGATAATAAGCATCTAGTAATGGAAGTTGATTTTGATTAGAGATATTTTCGAAGGACAACTATTCGTCATTTTAAAACCAAAATACTGCATAGCCTAAAATGTATTTGATCACAGAAGGTAAATAATTTAATATCAAAATAGAGTGTTGTTGAGAGAAAACAGTTTCCGAGTTGTTGTTAATTCACTGTATATACACTTTGAATAATTGAAGACGATTTAATTTTGCTTTCAATACCTTTTCTTTTAAGGATATCTTATAACAGAACACCTGTTGTGCAGTTAAAAAGAAATTATTTACTTCCAAATTTCGGCACATCTGTGAACAAGCACTAAGAATTGACACGAAAGAGTTTCACGATGACTGGAGTAAGTTTAACCAGTCAATGGAAGGAGATAAGAAACGCGAGTTTTTACATACTCTATTGCCCCATACTCAAACAGAAATAAGTTGCTGTCTATAGATTGGATCGTTTTACCTGTGAATAGGCCTTTACCGTTCCGTAAATACCAAACCATCAGGGATCACGTTACAACTAGAGCAGAGGGCTGTGTGATTAATGTCTTAATGAGCAATAAAATACCATCTTAACTAAATTGGCATCATGAAACAGGCCATGCTTTGGCAATATATTTTGTTAGCTGAGCTCGGACAAAAATTAATTATTATTTATCTTAACAAGAAACCGCTTATGCAAAATGCGATCTCTTCAGTGATACAATGGTGGGTGCGATCATTTCTCATTTATTTAATGATACATGTAGCAATAAACACACCTTTAGAATTGACTGATAATAACATACATGGGAGAAAAGCTAAGACAGAATTGGAACATCGCTCTGAAGAAAAACATCCAAGTATTGTCCAAGTACACCAAGGTTTATGTGTGATCACAGCTTTGCACTAGTTTAAATTTACTGCTGTTGCTTTGCAATATTCTGATTTTGGCCTAATACATTTAGAATTCTAAATAATAACATCATCGCATTTGTTTAAATTTCATGGTGTTGTTTTGTATTACTCTCGAACTGTCCTAACACATTTTAAATTCTTTATTATTACTGCATTGCACTTTTTAAAGTTCAATGGCTTTGTTTTGCAATATGAAACTATTTCATATATGTCTGCAAGTAACATTACCGGTCAGTTTCCAATTGCAATTTTGAATCGTTTTTATATTCTGGTTTGACATGTGTTGTTGGTTCCTGACAAGTTCGAGTCCCGTAAAAATCACTTTTCGATTAATGATTTGATTTCGTACTTTCTAGAATAGGAATTATTATATATAAAGATGTATCTACCTCTGAGCCAACACACATTTTGCTCTGTCTTTCCAGGGTTTCTAAGATATAAAACGGTTGAGCGGCATTCTAGAAGTTTATGACAGGTATGGTCATCTTAAGTCGTAAAAGCATATTCAAACCAGTATAATGGAATGTCTTTTCGCAAATTTTGGAGGTGTTTTCACCTTTTATTCTTTTTGTCAGTTTCCACCATAAAGCCAAAATACCAATCCGAAACTATCAAGTACATTTACCGAAAATGCCATGGTGTTTTTGTCATCACTGCCGACTAGTACTGACCATCCTCTACGCTGTCCCCCTGCCACTACCATACTCTATGTCACCGAAGTTGTATCCTAAATCTTTACACGTGTTATAGTTTCCTCGTGTTATCTTGAACGTGTATTGAGCTAATGATAGTTAAACCTAATTTGAAATGAATGTTTTTTTTAAGAAAATGATTTGTGGTGAGTTAATGATATCTTTATATGAATATTTTAATTGAGTAAAAAATCACATGTTATTGAAGATTCCAATCCCTTTAAGAAAGGAAATAATTAATTAAATACTGACAGTTTCAAAAAGCTCGAAGAGTGTCGACGTACGGTTCTTCATCAATTTGGAACTGCAACCCCTAGTTAAGCTCGCAGACAAATCTGAATGGTTTTCAGACATCTCTGCTACCTTTGCTATTGAGTCAACACACTGAAGTGTTGATGTATGGGTACTTCTTTAATTTGCTTACCATAGATGTCTGAACGCATCGTTTCAGTCATTAATTTAAGATTCATTCCCAAACCATGATGGATACTGTTTTAACTTCCAAATATCAGTGGTGCCAACCACATTGAACGTTAACCAGCAATGTCAGAATTCAGATAGCGCCTTCTCGTGAACACTCTCCCTTAATGAAATATACGCATATACATATATCTGTGTGTATCTGTATGTGAATATTATAGAAATACATTTAATCATTTGGCATGAGGCACCTTAAAAGTGATTGATTGGCTTTGGTAGAAGAAATGATATCAAATTGACGTATGCTAAGATCATATGCAGGTTAGGAATTGTAAAGCATGAATTCTCAAATACCATAACTTCCTCTCGGTGAGATCAGTCAAGGGTATATAGTTGGTGATTTATGGGCGTGCCAAACGCGGGCCAACGGGTACCTGGCAATTGTCCCTGAACTTGACCTTTGAAATTCCACAATCCCTCCAACAAGAACCTGATTTAACCAATAACTGTTAGATAATTTTAAGTTTAAACATATTTAATTCATATTGATTGTGAAATAAGGTCTTATAATTTACACTTATCACTCTTCTCGATTCTGCTTCCTAGAGGCATAACCTGTACTCGCGTATAATAATGGCAAGGTGGATCACAACTCAATCGATCACAAAACCCTCGGGTCCTGAAGCCGACGTTCTACCACTGGACCGCAGTCTTCCACAACTGTTTGATATTAATTGCAATCAAATGCCATTGCGATTATGTGACATAATGATGGCATATTTCTTTATATACCAATGGTCCACTGTTTGATATAGGTTTGTACTTGCTGCGTAATTTTGTTTGAGGAGCCATAAGACCAGACACTCCTATGTCCCAGCCTGGTAAAGATGACCCTAAGGCAGCCATTTTATAACTGAAGTATTGTTCACACGGCGTAAAACCCAATTGAAATAATAACGATGTGAGATACATAGAAAGCAGCATGGCGAGTACACCACAACTTTTTTAGTTTGTACATAGCCATCTTTTAACCAAATCAGGAGACATTTCAAATCAAGCAAGACTTAGCCACTTTAAAAGTGTAGTTAAGCATGCAACAGACTTAGAAATAACATGGTTTGGTAAGGAATCGTTTATAAATCATATATCGTATCAGGTAACATAAAAGACAAAACCCAGCTACAATTGAATAAAACACTCCTTTCCCCCGAAAGACAGTCTGCACAATGATGTAATTATTTCATATTTTGACACTTGATACACATGCATTAAGATACAAACCTACTTTTGATGCTTGTTTCATTTTTATATGGTATTAGTTAAATCGAGGAATGATTCATCCGTCAGATGAAGGTGGGTTTAGGGTATCGAATATAGCGGGCTGATTTATATCCTATATTCCATCGACCTTACCCACATCCGACAGATATCAAAATTAATGAGAAAAACAGACATTCATTAGCCTAGGAACAGGTATATCAAATACCTAAGGCAGCTTGGAGAATCTTACTCTGTGAGAAGGTAGTGTCTGTGTTTCCCCTTTACTTACAAATATACAAGGCGTGTTAAATAAGAGGTTGTGTGTTAAGATATGACAATAAATGTTGGAAATTCGTTGTAAGGTATATAATAGATATTGCATGGAGTAAGAATGATACATATGTGTTTGTTAATGTTAGTACATTATATTTACTTTACATCTTGCGTCTGGAAGCAGGTCAGATTTGCAAGTAATGCAATTAAAAAAAAAGATCTGACCTTTTTAAAAAGGCTATACATTTCGAACAGCTATCAAAATTGATTTTAAATTTCCAAAGGTATCAATTCAATTATAAGTGTAAGAAGATGGAACAAAAACACATTCGGTTAATATTTGGCACAGACAGCAGTTCATCTGCCGTGTTTTGATTCCATTGGACAGAACACAATATTTCATAGAAGCGCCACCAGAAAGATACAATAACCATGAACACTCATTTTAAAAAAATCAGAATATTATACACAATTCATATATTTCATAAGTGTCCAGACTAGATTATAAAGATGAAAAAAAGAAGATACAAACTTAAAAGACTTTTGTGCAAAAAAAGATGTATATTGAATGAAAAAGAATCGATCCTTTTCGCAATCCTCTTACTACAGCATCTTAGAATGATAAAAGCGCTCATATCCAATAGAAAATTGTGATTTCTTCTAAAATTAAAATTAAATATAAAAAACATATTTGATATTTATCATTTGTGTGTTTCACGTGAGTTTTTCAAAACAATGCCACCATTTGTTTCAGTTTTTGAGAGCGCAGTGGAATTTTGTGATAAACCTCGAATATAAATAATGGTTTCCTAAAGTAGGTTAAGTATCATTGAAAAATGAACATTTTCCATGTTCGTTGTTTTTTTCTTGCCTTAAAACACTTCCGTGTTGGATCAAGAAAAATGTTCGTTCTGCTATGGGATTATTGATGACAGGCACATTCAGAGGGGTTTGCAATTTTCAAGAAGCAATAGAACGTAATGATCTCCGGAATTTTCTCGTATTGTTAACATCCCAAATCCCAGTGATACATAATTTCTATACATTTACGACGCGAGCCTCATAACACCTTTCATAGAACGCAACGTAAGGCTGTTACAGCTACGTGCCTCAGTCCCGTACAATCAATATCGCTAGACGCTTTTTTCGGGGGAACCTTGGAGGGGGGGATACTGTTGGGTTTTCAATACAGTAAACGAGGTGAAATGAAAGGGCATGTGCAAAATATTCTGATTTTTCATTGAATCGTTCATAATTCGTATAATACTGGCGCCCATTGTTTCGTTTTCTTCACAACGGAGCAAGGAAATCAACATTTATACATTTCATAGGTACATGGGAATGCTCAAACACTGAACAACTGCTGATTGAGTTGGACTTCTTTACTTTAATGACCAGCAAACCAGACAAGATTTAAGGACATAAATTCATCACCAATGATCATGCTTAAGAAGAAACGATTTAGTTTATGTTTTATCTCCCTATATGATGACAAGTAAAGATGACAAATCCAGAAACAAAAACCAACTAAATGTCGGACCTTATTTAGTATCTGATAAAAGAAAATTCAAATCTAATCTAGCATATAAAGGGGAAGACTGGACACAGTTTCTTTGGTTGGAAATAAATGTGAATGCAGGTAGCTTGTAAGGTGGATATGCGTTATGAAAACTAAATGGTATCGTTACATATCCCTGGTCATAAGTGATAAAAGAAAACACTACAAAATATCAATTCCTGGTGGAGTTTTTTTTTTCGTTGACACTTTGATCAAGCTGTGAAGAATTTAAACAACGATGGCTTATATGTAAGCAATGTTCAGAATAGACCAACGAAAGGGATGACGACACAAACAGTTAGCAAAAGTAACGGAAGTACTGTTGAGTGCGAACTTTGACCAGCTTTGATATACTTACAATCATGCTTGACATTGTTTGAATTTGACACCAGGCCATTATGAAAAACGGGAAAATGACTGTTTTAAGTGACAAAATATATGTAACTGTGAGACTTTAAATCAAATGGGTAAAAAGGACATATATTGTATTTTCTTTGTTAATGGACTTGCCTTTAAACCTTCAAAATTTAAAGTATGTATATACATACGCGCTTCTTATGACATTGGACAAAACCATGACTTCCAAATTGTTTTTAACAGATATACAGCGTTTGCCCGAGTTCTTTTGATCGGATAATAAACATACATTTAATAGATAGGAATGGTTTATGTTACTTTTATCCTATCTCAACTGACTAACATAGGTAATTCAACAATTTCTTTTCTAATACACTATACAGTACTTGACTTAATTTTGTTAAGTAAATTTGAAATTAGATGAAAAGTCAATTAAATGTAGAAATTAAACGATGAATAACTCAATAAATTAAAACTCTCTAAATAACACTTATGCCAAATAAAATCTATTTATAGCTCTGAAGTGTTCCTGGTGATGAGGAACATGACATCAGTCAGAAAATGGTGTAATTTAATCAGCCGTTTCTACAATATAATGGCTCACACGTTGACAAAGTTTTATTGTAACGATTCTGACTTTCTTTCTTCTTTTCACCTGAAATATCAACAAAGATCAATGTTGGTAAGCGTTTACAACTTAAACGCATTTGCTAAAGTGTATCCATTCGAATGCAGTACTGGTATCTCTAAATGCATGATGACAACAAAGACGGAAACAAATTATTAGAAATCTCAACTGATATGTGGTTTCACAACATACCATACCGAGAGTGCATTGATTATAACCATAAAAAAAAATGGAACTTATTATCTCAAAGGCTTACTTTAATTATATATCAAATATGAATCGTCAGAGAAAAAAGACAATTTCGCCGAAGACACCGCATTGTTTCTGCTGCAAACGACTCGAATCATCTCACGGTCATAATTTTACTTTTTGTCCATCTTTCAACTGTTTCAATTTATATTTAGATATTTGCATTCACCTCAGCATAATGTCCATCGAAATGTCCATCGAGCGCCTTTTTGTTAGAGCTACCAGAATTACAAAAGAATTTGCAGCAGTTTGCAACGAATAGATTGTTTTAAATATAAATAGAACATTTGAAATAAGGAAGGGACAAAAAAAAAGGTTTGCGGTGTTCAAAAGAGTAGTGCATACATAAATTGTAATGTCCTTTATATTTGTTTTAACTATCCAGCATTCAAAGGGTTAAGGTTGCCTTCGTTTGCTTGTTCTTCATTCCCAACAATATCAATAGACATAACGGAGAGCTAATCCTCGACGGGGATATAATCATAGTGCGTTCTAGCGAAAGTGTAAATGATTCTTTAACATGATTCCTAATAAACACTTTTCCTAATGGGCCCGAAAGCCGGTCATAAACACCGTCGGTTGATCGACCACAAAGTGAAATACATCGTTTTATTTTATGATTTACGAACGAACCAATAAATATTCTGAAAATAGATTATTGTGTCATCTGCACTCCTTAAATATTTGCTTAATTTTGATCCGGAAAGATACTCAGATCAGCAAATCTGTGAGATAATAGGCCAGCCGCAAAACTTGGCGGCTCGTCTAATTCCAACCTATTTGCATGTCGTCGGTTCCAGCACTATGAGGATTAACTTGTTTCAATTTGAAAGTAGTAATAAACGTCAACTTAAAGGCAGATAAAAGGAGATTAATGCTTTATCAAACTATATTCCTTGGTAAACTTTTGGTCAGGTTCAAATAGAAATAGTCCGGATTAGCAAGTTTGATCATTCAGATTGTGTGATTCTTCACCTGTAGCCTTGAAAGTTGATACACAAAATTTTGAACCGACCAATCGGAATTCGTTATTTTGAATATGTAAACAAATAGGTTGTTGATGAACATGATTGAATTGGAGACAACTACATTTTAAGCACAAATAAGTTATGTTAAAGGATTCTACTTAATAGGCTATCAATGTATTTGTTAATTAATTCTCATGACTTTATGAACATAATAAGATAACTCCTATATTTTCTAGTAATTTATTTTTACTCATCTTCTTTTATGTGCCTTTAAGACTTGAGGGAAATAGCAATGAACGGATTTATGCTTTGGGATAGGAACCATTGTATCAAGAGGATAATTAACTCATTGACAGTAATGTTCATAGGTTCTTTATTTTTTTCGTCTCAGTGGTCTTTTTTGAAATCATTTCGCTAACATACGCGTTGAAAAGCATTATAATGGTGTTTTAAATCTTAGACCTCTTAAGATTCATACCAACATGAGCTTTCTCGAGTTCAACACAAAGTAATTGCTTCGATGTTGAGTTTTATCTTTCTTGAAAGTCTGCACTTATATTGGAAGTCCTAAATGCTTACTATCCTAACGTAAGTCCACACTTACTTAACAATAATGTATCATATATGTATACACTACCTTTATTGAAGTATGAACAGGCGTACGATGAACACTGCCAATGTTTGGTTAATGCATTTCACTACTGTAGTACATTCTGTTATGTATAGGTGTATCGGAAGTTGAGAAAAGAACAGAAACTGACATTTTACCACACTTCATAAAAGTATCAACGTATTAGTGAAAAGGTTTTGCAAAACAAAGAAAATCGGTTTACAACATGTACAGACACACTAACAACTTTCAAATTTTCTAAGAATGCCAAATACATCGTTAAATATTTCTCCTATATATGTACTTATCCGCATACAAGCTGTTCCATTGTCCTTGCCAGTGACAAGGAATAAGAAACGACAGACTCGAAGGAATTGTGTATGTAAAGTTCAATCGGAATATCCTGAAACCCACATATTCGTTCAAGAGTACCGTTTAACACGTTAGCCATTGGAATGCTGAATTATCTTCTAAAAATATATTTTGTGTCGTCTGCTTTCCTACACCTTAACTATCTGTTTAATTTTGAAGAGGAAAGATACTCAAAGTAGCAAATAGGTTAGGTCATCGCCAGCCGCCAATTTTCTTGGAAGCTGGCCTAGATAGAACGTGTTTGCATAAGCATGAAATCGTTTCCAGCACCATAAGGGTTGCGATATCGCTAAATGAAGAAAATATGACCTTCGGAAATACAGATAAAATATGTTGTTACAAAATCTGAATCAAAGATGCGTGCACTTTTGCCAAAGATACCCAAAGGGGAAATTGTATTCTCAAAATACCGTTTTATCCTCAATCTGCACAATATTCCTCAAGGCTACGATCCATAACTTCTGAAATCTGATGTTATATGAGCATAATTACCCAATTAGGACTCGCTGTACTTAAACTTGAACTGATATTCTAGACAGGCTTTGGGCATTGCTAAGTGGGTGACTTTACGTCGTCGAAGAAGGGGTTACATACATGATATGTTGTATATAAAGATCAAAGACATGAATTATTTCAATATCGATTTTGGGTATTAGAAATATCTTACCATAGCATGGTTATAAGATGTTCAAATATAACAAACCACTTTCCCCTGTGGATATGATCAGTTGCAGGCAGCAAAACCGAACAATAAAACACCAGTTAATGTCAATAGGTGGAAACTATTGTTACAAAGGTAAATATTTCGAAGAGAGCTAGTGTTCCTTTGACACAAATGTTTCTTAAAGCCTCTGAAGAAGATAATGAAAAATGGGGTATTTTAAAGTAGTTGGCTATCCATCAGTGCAACATGCATATGCAAGTTAGGTTTATACACACACAGCGATGCCTGAATACGATTTTCCCTTTCCATCGCATAATCACAAAAAATCACAACCGTCGTACCCTCTTCTACAAAGGTTGAATATAGATAGTATCTATCTCTGATGACGCCGGTGTCAAATAGGACGCGGTCGCGAGCTGCTATTCATAAACCTTACTGTAATAACATTGGATTGTATAGGACGACAAAACAATGTGCTCTAACTAAATTATTTTATTATACTCCTAAAGCAACTAGCAATGAACTGACTAGAGATAATGCATGCATGGCTTTTATTAAGAGGAGCGGAATTTTGTAAGTCTTACTCAGTGCAGCCATAACGTAACACTAATCACTTGTGTACAAAGTGGGAAATAATCTACATCAGCATAAGATACCAAAGAAAGAAGAATACTACATAGAAGACGGTACCCCTCGACAGAGAAGTTTGACAGCACCTCGTTGCTCTCTTGAGGTCGGCATCTATATCATCTCAGAAAACTGTCGGTTTCTATAGTTACACAGTAGGTAAATTCAATTAAAGTTCCCTGCGGAAGTATGGAATTCAGACGTTTATCTAATATTGAAAGTTGACAATCACACATGAAAATCGACTAGATGGGTACTCCCTCTATTTATAGGATACTGCAGATTCTGTATGTACTACTCTCTCGAACACCGAAACATTGTTTCTCTTCTTATCACTAGAAACACTTTTTCTTTTATTGTATTTCAAATTAAAAAAAAATGCATTCGTTTCAATCTGTTATTTTCCATTGTTCTAACAGAATGGCGATCATTTAGATAGACATTTCTTTCAATGGATTGTATGCTATTGAGAATGAAAATATCTGTATACATGTAAATCCTCTAAACAGTTAAAAGCTGAGCAAAAGGCAAAGTTATGCCCATGAGGTGATTTTGGATCTTAATATCAAAGGCAAGATTTTAAGATTTTCGTTCGTCTGTGACAATTCATATTCGATATATAATTAGTTGTGAAAATAAGTGGCCTTTTCTTTTTACTCAATTAGTGTGAATGTGTATATTTTTTATATTGACTGCCATACCCACCGCATGTAATTATATGGATATTGACTATGAGCTTCCTTGCTTTACGTTTCAATAAAATAGTATTATGAAGTGTTATGTTTTAATTAATGCACTCGCGGTAAGGTATATAGTGAGACAACATGCCAGTTGGGTTTTAGAGTCAACTGTTATCGCCTTTGGTGTCATCATGCATTTAGAGATACCAGTACTGCATTCGAATGGGGACACTTTAGTAAATGCGTTGAATTTGTAAACGCTACATCAACATTGATCCTTTGTTGATATTTCAGGTGAAAAGTAGAAAGAAAGTCAGAATCGTTACCATAAAACTTTGTCAACGTGTGAGACATTATATTGTAGAAACGGCTGATTAAATTACACCATTTTTCTGACTGATGTCATGTTCCTCATCACCAGGAACACTTTAGAGCTATAAATAGATTGTATTTGGCATAAGTGATACTTAGAGTGATTTTGTTTACCTCCTATTTTTAATTGACTATCCATATAATTCCAAATTTACTCTATAAGATTAAGTTAAGTTTTGTATTCCAGCAATATTGAAACACGCATATTAATGAATAAGTTGGTGTGTATTAGAAAACACATTTCTAAATTAACTACAGTACTTTTGTCAGACGAAATAGGATACAAGTTACATAAACCATATATTTGTTATTTATGGTTGGGATCCGATCAAAGGAACACAGGCAGAAGCCTTGATATGTATATCAGTTAAAAATAATTTGGAAGTCTTTTTATTTTGTCCAATGCCCTAAAAAGCGCATAGGTATATACTTACGCCCAATTTTTAATGTTTAAGATCAAGTCCGTTTACGGGAAAATACCTTAAACTCCATTCTATCCATTTGATTTACATTCACAAAGTCACATTCGTTTTTGTCGCTTAAAGCAGCCATGTACATGTTTATTATGATTGCATGAGGTAAAACAGTGTCATTTTTAACTATGTCAAAGCTTGTTGAAGATCGCGCCCAACCGTACTTCCGTTACTTTTGTTTTGTTGTGTCATCATTCCTTTCGTTGGTCTATTCTAAACATTGCCTACATATAAGCCATCGCTGTTTGATATAGTCACAGCTTGATTTAATTGTCAACGAAATAGAACTCCACCAGTAATTGATGTTTTGTAGGTATTTTCCTTTATTACTTATCACCAGGGATATGTAACGATGCCTACTATTTTGCATATAGCATATCCTACTAGCAAGCTACGTACTACCTGCTTCCACATTTATTTCAAACTGACTAAACTATGTCCAGTTCCCCCCCCCCCCTTATATGCTAGAATAGCCGTTTAGTTGACAGACTTTAAAGTCGGGGTTCCCGGGTACAAGCCCAATCGACACCTCTGGTTTCGTGGGGGTGACATTGGCAAGTCACTCCAGAACCCTAGCCTAGTATTTGTGTACCGAAGACAGTCGTTACCTAACTGGAAACATGTTGATACATGTTGATCGCCATACAAACAAATGTAAATGATGTACACATTTTATCATCCAGTTTGTACAGAACAATGGCCCCTCATATTGAATTCGATTTTAGAACAGTTGCAGAATGCAGAATAAGGACATTTCTGAAGCAGCCATATCGTATTCGAGCATACAATAGTTTACGTATGCGCTAATGGTTTCTGACATTTATTGTACCGGAAGGCAATAGGCTGATAAATATCCTTTCCCGTCGTGTTGTCTGCTTCCTTGTAGATCCACCAGTTTCTTGTTTCCAAGCCGCAGTTCTATTATTATGACGCTAGTTTGGACCGAACAGCAAACATCGTTGTGTACGAACCTGTTGTTGCAAGGTCAGTTTTATTGCAAAGTGTACAAATGTGTGTATTACACATTTATCGATGTGACCATTTTAAATTATCTATACCCCAGTGTTCTGAGATTCAATACTTCAGTGTTATATAGACTGTATATCTCACAATGTATTCACTGATTAACCAATTGTATTTAAAGTTTAATCCGAAATGAGCCCACATGACAATAAACAGATTAAGGACGTTCTCGGTGGTTTTTTCAGCGCACTTCATTTGCGCATCCAAGGAAGATAATAATCTGTTACCGATGAGGTACTTGTATAGTAGTCGGATAAACGCTTCCATTCGGATGAACTTTACTGTATGCAATTCTCAATGAATTATCATATTATCCATAAAACTATTAAAGGTTACAAACATTATTTTATATTTTTCATGCATATTAAGCCCCCAGCTTCTATTTATCAAGTTAAAATTTATTTTTGTTCTTTTTATGAAAAATATACTCGTTAACATATACTTTTTTTGCATTTTGTTTTTCAAAATAAAATGTTATTTTGTATACTGAAAATTGGATAAAAAAATTGATAAAATGTCGAATACAAAAATTTGAAAAACTGATTTGGATTACAAAAAAAGTTTAGATTGTAACAATTTAAAGTAGCAATGAATAATAAAGTATTGAATGTATGGATTCATGTTTTTTGTGTTAATGAACCTTCCAGGAATTATTTCATTACGTCATTTTGGTCATTTTTACATGTTTGCCCCAAATGGTTACCAAAGCAACTGTCATTTTGAAATAAAAAACTAAGTCGTCGACCTGCATTTTCCTTTTCATTTTTGAATTCACAATAAAATTCTAAATAACATATCAAAATGTTTAGAAAAATCTACGAAAGGATTATTTTCTTATAAAAATGTAGAAAAGTGTCTATTATTGTCCATATACATTGTAACTAATAAGTTAAGTATATAAAATGGATTCCAAAGTAACGGCGTCAGAATAATTACCGCAACCAATAACAAGGACCACAATGGATATTATGGTAAATTACTTTTCCCAAACTTGTGTCGTCGTTGCAATTGGTACGCATTTATTGTTATTAAGCAATACTGCATTTGTGACACATGCCTTTTTTTTTAATATATGTATATTATCTTGATTTGTGATGTTGCCACGTATATCTTAATCAAATGAAATATATAAGCATGTACCTGAAGCTACTCATATGTCGCCAAGACACAGCCAGACATTGATTCAAACTTCTTTCCATGTCAGCTGATTAGAATCCAAATCCCAAATATTGGAATATTGCAGAATGAGCAAGTGGCATTGTGAAACTATTTGAAACCCATCTGGACAACAAAATATAATGTTCATAAGAAGTAATCTATCCTGTTGTCACGGTGGTTTGTTATGGCATCTGCTGCAGTATATCGAAAAAAGTATTACAAAGTAATTTGTTAATCGATGTCACTATTAACCCGTGCAACATGCACTCATGCTGATGGTCGTAGTCGGTATAAACAATGTTGTCCAGGCGCCTATATTTGATTTCATCTTTCCCATAATTAGATGTATCATGCGGAGCTGGCATATATCAATACGCACCGTCAGGAATATAGCTTAAGATAATGTAGACAGATGTAGGGATATCATGAGTGGCGTGAATTAACCGGATCCTGTACTATTCAAAATGACCAGTAGTGGCGATCCTCTTTTCAACTACCTCAAAAGTCATGATGCACATACTGTTAGGTCTTCTATAACGTGCTGCAACCGACTTAATGTTTATGCAAACAGGTAAGATCCTAACCTGTTTGATATCTTTCCTCGTCAAAATTAAGCAGATATTTAAGGTTTTTGAAAGCAGACGACACGAAAATATATGTTTTAGAATAAATACCCAGCATTCTAAAGGTTTATCAAAACATAGTATCATATTTATTTTGCATTCACTATACATATCCATAGCCATTATGCACATCACAGTCAGATAAACAAAGGACAGAGGTCCAGGGGTATGTCGTCGGTTTCATGACCCGATCATGTTCGTTGGTCCGAATCCCATAAGAAGTGGGCGTCTTGTAATGTTTCATTAATCCACTCTCGGTGCGAGTAGTGGTTATGACCCAGGAAGCAGAATCGAGGTTGATTAATCGAAGTTATAAGTAATTGTTTTACAATCGATGTGGATTAAATATGTCTGAGCTAACAAAACTGATTGGTTTTGACAGACATACCAATTTTGTATTACTGATAAAATGTCGAAATAATATTGGCGTAAACAAACGTATGGCCACTTGAAAGCTTCGCCATAGCCGATAAGTGAGGGTTTTTCACAACCCATATATAATGTTATAAATAAAGGATTAGTTATGCTGTGATTGTGATTGGTTGAACATAATCCTAAAAACTCAAAACGGGATCACAAAGGAAATTTTTTTCGTTTTCCAATCCTAACATATTGGAATTTTACGGTTGGTCAAAATCGAAAAAAAAAATGCCCACAAAAAAGCATGAAAAGACAATGCGTTTTTTATTACATTGGGTCGAAATTTTTGACACTTTCTTTAAACATATTGCATCGCCACATTCCTTGCAGTGGGTTTAGAGACAGTATTGACAAAAAATTATGAACTCCATATTGTGAGAACTGTTTCCATTCATTACAGTAATTCCTAATGTTGTACCACCGCAGATACAGTATAGACCAAAGGGTTTTCAAGCCCAATACAGTTCTCTAACTCCTTTAACAGCGAGATTACATCGACCAGATAATGAAATTACGCACAGATCATTGAAACAGGAACTTTTACGTTCATCTATTATTCAAATTTCAATACCTCCTCCTTCTGGACGAGTTTAGAAACTAATTGCTGACAGAGTAATGCTTCTCTTAGACATGGAATTACTTTTTTTGCTTTATTCCATTACACTTCTAGGAGTTCGTTTAACTTGTCCAACTTCAAAGAGTACCGTTGGCTTAATTCCATTACACTCTTCAGACTTGAATTTGTTTACATGTAACTTATCCCAATTTAAAATGAACATGGAGTACTGATAAAGGCAAATGGGTGACACTTAAATCTTATTTTGACAATATTTTAACAATAAAAGAACGTGTTTGCAAATATTGAATTCTTCTTCTTTTTTACGAGCAATTTCTTTTTGTGAGAAAATTTTACAAAAACTTTTCTTTTGATGCGGAATTTATTGCACCAGGCGACATTAGATATACATGATAAAGCAACGAAACGCCATTTTTTTATTTGTACGCACTGAAATCATTCCGACCAAGGCGGATTTACACTTTTCTTATCAATACGCAATACATCATTATGGTATACATGTATGTTGTAAAGTCGTAAAATCTCATCTGAATTAAGGGTGAGTATTTCTGTACAGACACTTTAGGCAAGATTTAGTTTAAACATTCCTTATTTAAGAGAGAATCGCGACTATATACATTACATGTACAAACAATAAGTTGAAGTTTTGAGCATCCGGTAACTGTTTTACTCTTCAATCCACAAGAATACCTTCAAACAAATACATAAAATATACTTAAGCAATCTTCTAGATTTATCTAAATATCTATTTTCTCCAGTATTTTTTCTTCATATCATCTTGTTCTAATTCATTTATGTCCTTGTCGCAATAGACTTCAAGTAGCATACCATTTCTTTTGTCAACATGTTTCCCAAATGTGTCAAAGTCCGAGCTATTGTATATATCTAAACAATTGCATTCAGCATGGACTTCTAAAATAATATCATATACGAGAATATTTGCCATCAAAACCGAAAAGAGTGCTGTACGTCTCAATAAATTGATATTTAAAGCATAGCTGGAACAATATTGACGCGATCAAAAATCCCTGTATGAATAAACTTAAATTTAATGAAGCCCTCTTATTTCCAGATACTAACATTTTTCTATAGGATTGCCTTCAAAACTGAAAAACAAAATAATTATCTCGTAGCATTGGTCACAAATGGGGTCAAGATAAAACATTTTCGTCACATGTGATCCAGACGTCACTCGAAAATGGTGCTTCTGTTGTCGTCTGCTCTAACGAGGGCATTGACGAGATAAGTAGGCTTCGACGCCCTCTCAACGCGTAATTGGTGTATAAGGCGACATTACTTTACATGAAGTCCTTCCTGCTCGGAGTAAAACGTTTCGTGTCAGATAATGAGTTTTGTCGCAAAGTACGCAAGAAGAAATAGGATGAGTATGTACTTCTTACATGGGATGAAACAGGGGTCATCAGTATATGTGACTCTACAATTAATGTATGATTCAAGCGGCAAATGTGTATATCATTAAGCTGTAATGTATTTTGTGTCTTGTACATTACATGTTAAACATTATGTCATTTGTGTGAAATAAAACTCTGAAAAATCTATCAAAACCAGACTCCAAAAGCCGTTAAATGCATGAGTAGAATAACAGCAACGAGTGTCAATTTCTTATTTAACAAGAACTCTAAAGAAAGGACCGAGATAGAAGCCTTAAACGTATATGTATTCTTTCTAAAGATCTTGTACAATGTTTAACCCTTTCCCGAACAATAAAGACATTTAACCACTTTGTTGCAGATGACTTAAGAAAACATTGAGGGAAAAGTAGAAATTGCTCGTGGCAATGTAGCCAATCGTTCTGTAAATAAAGTTTTGATATTCACGCATGTGCGAACTTTCTTATAAAACCTTTACATGAACATCGTTATTCAAATGAAATCAACATCAAGTATCTCTGCATTATATATTCTTTCGATAACAAAAATCTCGCATAAAGCATTCTTTGATCGACACAGTTTCCCTTTAGCTGACGCCCCAATCCTGCAAACAGTGTAGTGTCGGTGTACCAGACAGATCCATTAAATTGACAAATTTGGGAATCGGGGTCAGGTCTATTCCTGGCAAACTGCCCAACTTCGCTCTTTGCCTCTCACTCTGCTCTCGACGAATCCATCTAGATTGTGGTTTATGGGGAAAATGTCTAGCACACGAGATGTTCGCTCAAGTCCAGAATCTATCTACGTCGATACGACCCGTCTATAGGAGTTATGGCTGATTCGTCACAGTCAAGCTAAAAAGGAAGATACGCCATTTTTAGCTTGACAGTGACGATGTAAATCTCCCTTTGATGACAATGAGCATTATTTTGGAGCTCCAATAATATCTTAGATTGACAGTTTAAACATGTTTTCGGATACTTTCTTTTCAAATTGAAAAAAAAATGTGCATTAAAAGATATTATTATACATGACAGAAAATTACTAATTTGATGCCTTCAATTTGTTCTATCATGTTAAATGAATTGGCAGAATCTAGCTACTTTACAGATAAGTACAACAAATAAAACTAGTAATTTATTTCAAAAAGAAGTAAATGTCTTTTAAATTTAACTGTTTGACCATTTTTGGTCTTCGGCTGACATCTATGAGTTTATATATTCTTTGTCATGAACTATTTGTATTTTATGGATATTGCTATAAACTGTTAATGTTTTTTTAATTAAATGTTAATGTATACCACATTTGGCGAACGACATGCTCAACCAGGGGTGGGTAAATTAATTACTTGTGTTGCAAAGCTTGTCAAAAAGCCTTAACGGACATAGCAAAATTTTACTGAAATTAATTCTATAATGATAATTCGGACAACGCCAAACGAAAGGCTAGCATTTTAAACAAGTTGCTAGTAAAAAACATAAAACTGCTTAACCACAACTGTAAAATGAGTATTGTATTGACATTTGCTAGACTGTGACATCGTGCTGCGCAATCTATGGCTTTGTTTCGTTGTTTTAAAATTGATGATGTAACTACAACATGTGCACGAAGCTTTGTTAGATATAACTGTCTATAAAAGGTAATTAAAAAGCGTAAAGATATGATTTGTTTTGTATTCCTCTTTTACAAGGTACGTTTTATCTATTGGATATTTATTCTATCAAGTTTTAAAGATAATGTCGATTTCTTTTACAATGACTATATAGAACTGTCTTGGAACCATTTCATATCTGTTAATATTAATAACATAAAAATCGCGAATCAAGCTTCTAGTCTTGCAGAAGCCGAAGTTTGATGTTTAATGCATTTATAACCTCAGTTTAGCTCGATCGGGATAAAGAAAAATTTGATTCTGGCTTAGCTCCAATATCAACTTGTTTACCAGCATCATTTTGTGCAGCCGAAATCTCAATCGATCTGCAAGAGAACACGGTACAACATCAATACTAGTTTTACGCACGTTTGTCAAGTCTGCTGTGAGCTTAATATAGATCCCGATCAGCGTATACAGACAATGCAAACTCATCTTGGGCTAGCCATTAGAATGTTGGGTAATTTTTCTGAAAACAGATTGTTGTGTCTGATTTCCTAAATCTTAAGAATATGTTTAATTTTGATGGGCAAGGACACCCAGAGAAGCTATCAGATTAGATCTCCGGCCAGTCGCCAATTTACTTGGCGGCTGGCTTGTGATCTAACCTTTATGCGTAAGCAAGAAGCCGGTTCCACCACTATAAGACTAAGAGTTTTCTCCCTTCACTCAATTCCCTTTTGGCCTTGGAAGCATTACTCATAAGTATTTTGTATACGATGTAGATATAAATAGCTATGCATGTGTCGTAGGAACAGACTGAGTGGTTTTTAATCCAAATGGTTGTAGACAACGTCAACCATGTGGACTTTGTGGAAACCCTTATAACGCTTACGTATTTGGCGTATTGTATTAAGCAATGGCGACCTTCAGGACAGTGAACATTATAATGTGCCAAAAGTTTCCTATCATACTGACATCCTGTAGTAGGCTGCTTTCCGTTTTGTAATAGTCAAGACATTGTGTAAAGGTGTTGTGTCATAACAGCTTGGCTGTATACACTATAAATGAAAGAGGATTGTCAACGTATGAATATTTAGTTAGTTTGGCTAAATATCATTTTTATTCATCGATTATGAAACAAGTTCTAACAATTCATATAAATCACTCTCGATTCTGCGTCCTGGATACATAACAAGTGCTCGCTTCGAATATGGGTTAATGAAAGATCACAAGGCAGATCCCACTTTTCAAGGGGTTCGAACCCACATCCCTCATGTCCAGAAACCGATGTTTCAACCCACTGTCCTAATTCTAATTGATTTGACAAATTAATACAACTCAAACTATTTACTGATTAATCAAAGTCGTACAAACCTGTTTCACAATCGAAGTAAAATAAATACATTTAAACTAACCATTTTACTGGAGGCATTACATCGGTTTAGCTTAAGGTAAATATTCCTTTTTTTTTACAGTGAAAGAAGCTGTGACAAGAGTAAGTATGCGCATTGTTTGAAGGGGTGCCGAAAACTTACATTCAGAGTCTCTTAATAAACATATCAATTCATCCAGATATTTCACTCGTCAATATCACCAGAAACTCACAAAAAAATGTACTTGCACAGACGTCTACCAAACGAAGAAAGAGATGTGATTATCTGCATCAAAGTGCACTATAGATGGAACAAATCGGCTTTTGTCAAGAAGAGCTTCGACAAAGACATAGCTGGGAGGTACACAGTAGGCCGAAAGTCTCTGTACAAAATCTGTAATGTTTCTTTCCTATGTGGACCGATAGACGTCAAAGTACATTGATTCTTCATTCTTGTAGTGCTGAAATCGACTTCATGCTTCTGCAAACAGGTTAGATCCAGGCCAGCCGCCAGGTAAATTGGTGGCTGGCCTGTGATCTAACCTATTTGCTATTCCTAGTATCTTCTTCATCAAAACTAAGCAGATATTTAAGGTTTTGGAAAGCAGGCGACACAAAATTTTTTTTAGAAATCTACCCAGCATTTTAAGAGTTAATGACTCAGAAACAACACGCACCATAAAGACAGATACAAAGACATCAAAATGCGTGACATTATGACATAACATAACTGGATATGTGAATTAAATGGATTGACCATAACATGTCTGAAACAAAGAATAGGTATAAAGATCTACTGTCTTGGTTGAGGAGAGGGGTTTTCCAAGGCCCCGATAACAATGATAAATTGTTACGCACTCACACTCAAAATGAAAATCCGTCATTCCTTGATTTTCTATAGCACTCGGATTTATACAAAACGGGCTGTATACTGTGTACTAAACCATACGAACGTTTCCTTTCTGAACGATTTGAAACCGTAAATAAAAGGCGATTTGTTACGGATAAGCATTGCATTTTATACAAATAAACAACATTCTGTTATCCAAAATGGAATATTGTGTGATAATCCCAATGAATGAATTGTTTGAAAGAAAACTCTAAAAAGAGGTAAAGTACACTTTAACTTAAAAATAGAAAGAAACTAAATTCTGCAAGCCACGAACGGATTCGGACATCTGCATCCATATTCCAGATTCACACTACTAACCTATTTCTTCTATTCTGTATGTTTTAATCCATTACTAAACGGTAACGACATTTGACGAGTTTGGTGCAGACGACTCTGGAAGACATCGTGGGAAAAGGAGAAATTGCTCGTGACGAGCAAATTCTCCTTTTACCACAATGTTTTCTGCCCAATCAGAAGATTGTGATTCAACTTCATCACATTTTCAAATGCCGTCTGCAAACTCTTTCAATTTGGAACAGTCGAATATTTGGCGTTTTGTAAAGGGTTTGACGAGAACAACGTTTACTAACGTACCATAACGTCATAACAGAATATAAAGTATACGCATCACTGTATAACCGAATTCTGTGTTGTCTGCACACTTTCTATAGATGGCCCAACGACAAAGCAAATGGTACGTTTGATAAATGAATGTTCTTGTTTAATTCTATAAACCGCAATAATCAGAGATATTGAAACGAATCCCCTGGCGCGCACAAAGTTCGTCGTTTTACTTTGAATTGTGGATATTAAATTCGGGTCTATCTCCTGTCTTTTTCAAACCTTGCATACAATCAGGAACTGGTGGGGTTTAAAAATATATGAAAACATTTGAGCCATCGATAGAAAAGCCATCATTGATGGTTCTCCTTTATTGAAATAAGTAAGATAGACTTTTTAGTAAGAATGAAATGTAGCATATAAGTTGTGGTTATTTGATAATGTTCTTTAAACAATAACAAATGCTGACTCTCAGTAAAGATCAAATGCCGTTTCCGATTGTTAGTTATTTACTCCCACTTTTTAACTGTGAGGAAGAATTTTAAAAATGTTTTTTAAAAATTTACCAAGAAGTATGAACATTCGTTTCGTAGTTTTACTTTTGTATTACATCAAAACATTAATACGTGTTTGAATCCCCTTTAAAACAAATCTGCCTCTAGGAAATAATAACAATAAGAAGATAAGGAAGACTATTAAACGAGGAAACATATTTGACAATTTAAACTGGCAAACTTCCATAAGATCCTCAACAATGAACAAGTGAACAAAAGAACTAGAGACTAAGGAACATTATCGTATTTTGGCCTATATGACGTTTTACTTTGAGGCATTCAAACGTGTTTGACAGGTAGGAGAAGGACCACTGATGAACTAATTAGATCTTATGCTTAGAATAGCTTTTTACGAAGTAAAGACAACGTTTGACTTTACTTTAACCATCACTACATAATGCATGCATGTGTCAAACATTATGTAATCGCGCTGATTATTCGTGAAGACGAATGACGTGAAGAGATCATTTATCAAGCAGGAAATAATTGTTCCCAGCTGAGTGCATTTAATCGAGTCTATTGGTATTTATATAAAATATGTCATGACCATAAGCACAATATAAGTGATAGAAATATCGTTTATATATTATCATCTATCCATCATTTCTTATGTGCGCTCAGGAAAAATATGATAAACCATTTTTGCAGGTGGTCATTAGATCTTATCAATGACTCTTAAAGGGTCCTCAAAATTTAAGGTTAATACTTCTGTGCAAATCTCTGTTAGTTCAATAGAGTAACGCATACTTTTTCTCACTTAACAAAAGAAGAACACCTTTCCTTGTTATTCATTTTCAGAGGTTGATTTTTTCTTTAAAATTTATGTTATTGACAAAAATGTCCTATTCATTCAACATACTTTTTATATCCTATTTCTGAATCGAGCGTGATTAATTTAAGTTGTAAGAACTTGTTTTACAACCGATGTTAAATAATCAAGTTAAAGCTATCTTTTTACAAAGCGAAAATACCACTATCATTTCTGTCTTTTGCTTGTCCTTAACCTTGTTTATGCGTTAAGAAAAGAAGTCTAAATAATGTAATGGAAAAAGTCCCATTTTCACGGAACTGCATTTCAAACGTTAACTGAGTACGTGATAAAACGACCCACGCGTAAATTAGCCTAAATGAATGTTCACTCCATATGATATCCCATGGGAACATTAAAACAACCGAAGGATAATTAAAGATCCACATGTTGTTGTTCAAGGTATCTTTTCGGTCCTGCATGAACAGAAAAATGTCGTACATTCGTTTTTAAAAAGCCAATAGTTCATATGAAATCAAAACCTTTGGCATTTCAAATATCCAAACGAAGGTTCTGTTCAAAGCAAAGTAAGGTATTCACAAATATAAATCAATAGCTTGCCGTTTAAAAAGCGTCTGTTCACCTAGTCAGCTAGGAACGCTTGTACTAAATCAAGAATGTTTTATAAAATTCCAAAGGTACAAAAAAGCATAGCTTTCATTAATATCAATTGAGAATGCCAAACACTACGGTCGAAAGATCTCTGATCTGGCAGCAGAGGAATAATCCAGAGTTTACATATAAGGTGTGAAACCTGTATGTGATTACTTCCGGGGTCATTATATGGTAAAAGGTAGATCATGAAAATTTTGAAAATTACTCTGAGTGTCAATCTTATGCTTACATAAAACACAATGGGACCTCTTTGGTTGTATTTGGTCTTGTGTAGGTGTTCGTCATGTTTTAAACCTGTATTTTGTTTTCCAAAACTACTTTTCGCGGAAAGCGAAGTGATAAGTAAGGCACCCTTCGCTGCCCCAGCATTTTTAGATGTTATTCTAAAGGGTGGTATAAAGAGACGGCCGATAACGACAAACAAGAGGCTGTTGATCACAAGGTTTGTTCGTAAAACTTTAATTGGGTATGGAGAGTGGAATTGGGAAACAAAGAGGATCAATTCTGATATGATCCATTGAAGGTACTGTAAAGGGGCAAAAATGGCTGTTTTGTATGTACTTGGGTCAAAATAAAGATGTGTTCTGTTCTGTTCTGTATAGAATAAACCAGGACCAACAGTTACCGGTATATCACCATAAAGTCCAGTGGAAATCTCCCGCGTAAAACCGGATTCTCTTACTCGGCGAAGCATTAAGTGCGAGGGATAAATTATGACAGAGTGCCCGTAACGTACAGATCAATAGTATAAAGATGTCGTAAAAACCGCGGCGAACAGTTTACGGTAATTTGTCAAATAGCTTCATTTTATTTACTCATTTTCGGGAGTCTTTGTACGATAGTGTAAGCCCTAAAGGACCCAATAGTTCGCCGGTGCCGCTATGACATCGTTCAAGCGTTTTGTGATCGAATTAAATATACAAGTAGATTAAACGTATGTTTCTCATTCATGTAATTTGGCCTTTTTTATTTTACCTATACAAAAAAGTTCTTTCCTCCCTGATGAACATATAGTTCTCCCTTCGTAACCATTTGAATCCTGGGTAATTTTCTTAAATAGACTGTTCTGTCGTCTGCATTTCAAAACTTTAAATATATGTTAAATTGTGTTGAGCAAAGATACTCTCAGTAGGAAACAGGTTAGATCACAGGTCAGTTACGTGGCGTATGACCTGGATACAACCTGTTTTCATAGAGCATGGAGTCGGTTTCAGCACTAAAAGGGTTAAAGAATAGGGGTATATTGCATCCTTTGTGTGATTAAGTTATATATATACAAAGAAGTTCGAAAGAATGTAACTCATTCATGTAAGTAATATTGCTCTTCTCATTGTACCATTTTGATAAGTGAACTTGCCTCTCTATGGTACATATAATTTTCCATTCCCAATGAATATTTGTCGTTAATGTATGACGTGTTTGATATGCGTATTTTAAAAGCAGAGGACCATCTGCGTTATGCAATGTATGAAGGTGGTGTCGAAATCTATTGTATCAAGTATATTACCTGTTTCCATACGAACAAAATTAAATAATATAAGGTCACAAGAGAAAATGATTAAGGTAATTAAGTACAAATCAAGGTTTCATAACATCTTAGAAGATATCTCTGTTTGCGAACTCTATGTTGACTTCATGTACGAACATATATGTATTTATCGTTTATCTCAATCGGATGGCACATTCGTACATTTTGAAGGGTAGTTTTATTAACAGAACCCCAAAACAGATTTCTCGTCTATTGTTACACTATATCTTGGTAATGGTCTCGGTCAAATGAGAAACTTATATAGGATATATAGGTCTTACTTTGATTAAATGATACTTCTCCGTAACAATCTCTATGATAAATCATTCTTGATTGACCCATTTACTTAGCAATACACTTAACCCGGATATCCGTGGACATTCTCTTTTCTTTGTGCTGACGACCAATCCTACGAAGACCGTTTAGTTGCTTCGCCTTTGTTATTAGAATGAATGTTGTCAATCTTGGCGGTTGTTTTTGAGCTACCATCCTTAAAAAGAGCGAACAAAGTTAAGTTATTAATACTTCGGCAATATCAATACAGGACGCAAATCAGCCCAAACTGACCATATATGAGGCTTTTTACACAGACTACTCATTCATCAGTCGTTTGTTAGTTTAGGGTAGATCAGCCTTCTAGTGGTGCATGTTTTCAGATGTGAGACAATTTGGAAGTTAAAACTAAATTTCCTTAAAACTGCATAGACAAGCAGATCCACTGTTATAATACACATGCTGACGAATAGATATCCTGAAGAGTAGATCGTTTCTAATTATTTAAAGTGCGTTAACGTGAATTAAGAAGTATTTCATTTCTAAACATCGCTTTTGAGATCTACCACATATAAGCCGATACAAGGTACTTAGATAAATTGCCGCTTTTTGAATGTATATCAAGCAACGATTGTAAAACTGTATTGTTTCAACGACATTTTATTTTGACTTTCAATGTTCTCTTCCGTGAAAAGGCACCTTTTTATGACATAAAATGAATTCGAATACCTTTTTGAGATGTTTACAAAACACAGAACTATGTCTCCACCTATTTCGAACATACAGAATCACAATACATGATAAATAAAGAAGGAATCTTAATCAGCCATTACAACAAACCTAAATATAAATCCATCATGTTACTTTGTAACCATTTTTCATTTAACCGTCCTTTTCATTCCTCTTTGAAAGTTACCTTTATTAATGTATCGAGTAGAATAAAATAATTGGTAGAACCATCGCTGGGACCGAGTTTAAACTTTTTCGGGCTGCCTATGATTTAACTTGATTGCTTCTCTGGGTTTCTTTCCTCAACAAAATTAAGCATATATATTTAAGGTTTTGGAAAGCAGACAACACAACATATATATTTAGAAAATTACCAAGCACTCTCAAGGTTAACTTATTTGATTTCCAATTGGTTCTAAATATTTGTTGGCTGTCATGGAGACTAAGCCGTTTCAACTTGTTTTGTAGATTTATTGCAACTTCTTTGT
This sequence comes from Cerastoderma edule, assembly GCA_947846245.1. Taxonomy (NCBI): domain Eukaryota; kingdom Metazoa; phylum Mollusca; class Bivalvia; order Cardiida; family Cardiidae; genus Cerastoderma; species Cerastoderma edule. The sequence continues at coordinate 36,358,713 of OX401406.1, forward strand.
AGTGAGCGTCGTGTAAACTATGATGATATGGTGTCTTTAGTAAACACCAAAGGAAAAAATGTTATTTTGTCTTGTTGTTTTCGGTAGGACGAAACGTTTCTATTCATTAAAGTACCTTTCTCTCTACCCTACGACAATTCAATTACAATACTAATTCAATTACATTACGCTCAGTCTTTGGAAAACTATTTGGTGTATTTGCCTTTAGTTGATTAATGTACTATTAAATCTATTTTAACGGAGAGTTTCCATTTGGGAACTCAACTGTCCGTAACGAGTCCTTACAAATACTATAACTTGTTTTGTTTCCTTTTCATAATGAGCCTTTCCTTCTTCTGTTACAATGGTTTATATTATAACAAGAGGATATTGTTTCTCTTAATTTGGGCCAGTTTGTCTAAATATTATCATTTATTCATTGGTGCATAACCTGCTTTAGACATGTTAAAAAATGACGAAGTCACGATGAGAAATCTTTCCCTTTTCTACTGATCACAAATGTTGAACAGTTGAACAGTTGGTTGTTGTAGGAACTTGTAATGTAAATGTATATTGGCTCGGAGGCCTTTATTACGATAAGAATAAATTGAATTGTATCAATTAGTTTTTTGTACGTTTGGGACATCAAATTCTAAAGCAAGAGACTGAAACATTCCAATCTGCTATCTTAAGTGTATCTTATATTCGATTAACACCTTATCTGCCGCTTCCAAAAGTCTTTTCTTAAAACAACGTTAAGCAACACGCAAAAAAATCGCAGACGACACATTAACGTTTCCGTTTCCACTCGTCGGGGAACATTGGTCAGATGGCGGACTGTTCCTGAAGTAGGCCCTCTCGACGGTTGATGGTTTGTGACAAGTGATTGATTAGAAATCCCTGTGTCTTTGTGTTGTATAAATAGTGGAGAGGATATGCTGCACAGCTCTAATATGAAGAAAGAATCGCCATATCGGATATAGGCCCAACTGGTATTGTAAATATATTTGAAAGTATTACAAAATTTAATGTAAATTGCCACTAATGCGTATTTTGAAACAGATTTATTACTCAAATTACTTCCGTCGTTCTCGGTACACATCGGTCGATGATGAAAACTATTCGGGTTGATGTGCATACTTCCGGTACGACCAATATTTACCGAAAACGACCGAAGTCATCCGACGAAAAATTGTGTTTAAAAATGCGGATTATGAAAATTCTACCTTATGCAGGTCTACCATCAGCATATCATAGTTTATTTGCAGAAACAGTGGCATAGTGCGTCTGAAATGAGTCCGTTGTATCTGTGGGCACCTCATCGTGAGAGAGATCTGGACAAAATATCCCGTAGAAATTCCCAAGATCTAAAACTTCGGCACGCATTCCGTTGTGAACCTGATATCACACGACAAAGCTTTACCACGGCTGGAAAACGCCAGATTCCTCTTGAGAAGTAACGACTGACACATATTAGAACATAAAACCATTGAAACTATTACGCAATGACCAAGGACTTCGGTCACATAACGAGATAACAAAATTGTATACTATTTATTATATCCATTTTTTATTATTATATGCGTTCATAATTGTAAAATCGTCCGAGGAACACAAGTCGTTGAACTAAGCTGATCTGCGTATCATTTAAAACCCATGATTTTGCTTTTTTGATAATCCTTGCAATAAATGTGAAACCAAGTGACGGTAGAGCCTGAAGTACGTTTTACCAATTAGGTAGTATCTCAAACGATTATAAAATGTAACCTGGTCTAACCCTTCACAATTATGGTAGACTTCACCAGTATTCAAGCCAGTAAATAACATATGTAGGTTCAACCTTGTCTAAATAAAACGATCCTGAATTTAAATTGTCTACAACAGAAAGATGACAACACATTTGTATCATATATTGACAGTGGTCCAGGGATAGAGCGTCGGCTTCTGGACACGAGGATCGTAGGTTCGAATCCCGTGAAAAGCGGGATCTGCCTTGCGAATTTTCATTAATCCACTTTCGGCGCGATTAATGGTTATGTATCCTGGAAGCATAATCGAGAGTGATTAATCTGAGTTGTAAGAACTTGTTTCAAAATCGATGTAAAAATAATTATGTTTAAACTAAAAACTAAACTATCATATTTCTAACCTATGTTCCATCGATATCAACTTAACACGAGACTTGTCAACGACTGTCAGAATCCAACACGATGAAAGATGGACCTGGGCAACGATATTGTTACAAACTTCCGAAAACTATATTTACCATGATACGATGTCTTTGGAAGGATTGTTCTCCTGGCACTAGGTCTGCTCCTATACGTACTACCAGTGTACGGTTAACCCTTTCCCAAACAACAAATTTTCGACTGTCTCAAATTGAAAGAGTTTGCAGACGACATTTCAAAATGTGATGAAATTGAAAAAAAATCTTCAAAACGAGCAGAAACCCTTGTGGGAAAAGGAAAAATTGCTCGTTACGAGCAATTTTTCCTTTTCCCACAATGATTTCTAAAGTCGTCTGCACAAAAATTGTCTAATATGGTTATTGGTTGGGAAAGGGTTAACAGCATAGCATCCTTGAAGTTTCTCACGGACAATAGTCTGTATTTTCACCTTTATAGTGAGACTAAATTTCAAAACACAGATCAGTTATGTTTACGTGGGGAAGCAATCTGAGCTTAACCCTTACAGTGCTGGAACCGACTTCATGATTATGCAAACAGGTAAGATCACAGGCCAGCCGCCAAGTAAATTGGCAGCTGGCCTGTGATCTTACCTGTTTGCTACGCTGCGTATATTTCCTGAACAAAAATAAAGCAGGTGTTTAAGATTTTGGTATGCAGACAACACACAAACCTATTAGAAAATTACTCAGCATGCTAAGGGAAAAGATTGAATATCCCATCCTGGTGGGAAAATACTTTGACCAAGGATAAAAGGGCCGTCCGCTGCGACAATACTGAAATACATGTACTACTGAAACAACTATCAAGAGCACAATTCAATTTCGGAACTACACAATGCTGACCTGCAAACAATGATGGACCAGGCAAAGGATATTTCGATTACCATCAATGTCAGCACTGTCGGAAACCCAAATGCAGATCCACAGCCTGGGATCCCAGGAGGGTTTAGCGCCAGAGATGCGTCCATTTGGACATGTTAAATAAAACATATGTCCGATATGTTATCACAGTCTAACTGACCGCACTCCAAGTCCTCAATTACTGGAATTGCTACGGTATGATTACATGTATTGATCCGACCATCAAAGACCAGCTTGCTATACCGCCTTTGCTATGACTTAGAGCATTATGTCCGAATATCCTGTGCGTATGCTATAAGCTTCAGGACCACTGTAGACAGTGAGTTTTCTTTACAATATTTTCTTCAGAGAAACCACTATTTAAAGTTACATTTCCGTTACTGCAATATATGCTTACATAAAATATATATATATATATATTAGATCTACGTGTTTTTTCTTAATAATGATGTTAACATGCATCGTTAACCCTTTACCTTTCTTTATTCCCTCTCTCATTTTTCACTGTATTTTTTCTGTTTTGTTTGATATTTTGTTTGATACTTTGTTCTATTTGGCAAATTGTTTATGAAGTGGGATGTGTCATAATCTGGAAGGCAATAAAAAACACAACGAGAAGAAAACACAATTATATATATTTACCCGTTTAGCAACATTAAGGTAATATAACCACTCACAATGTTCTGAGAGTTGTCCGAATGGATAACTTCATGATCGAATAAGCCTAACAAGGTATGCCACGATTAAATCTTGGAATAAATAAAGAATACTTTTAAAACCATTTATTTCCTTATCTAACCGAGAACTTGTTCTTTAGAGAGAACCTTAACAGCAGTAAACTGTCCCAAGGTGTTTGTGGGTTGGATGGAATGACATTTCAGTGTGTCTCTTCAGCCAAGTGGTTTGGGTATTGAATTAAAACTTAGGGCCCCCCTGTTTGAGAATCATACAATGACCATCACACGGCGTTTTGGACACACCATAACAGTCAAAACTGGGGCAAATATCGAAGAGACAGCTATATCTGTTTGTAGGATGCGCCACTGAAGCACTTTGAGAACAGCACATTTATTTTTCATCTGTTGGCTGTACTTGATCTAAACGTGTTACTGATAGAGGGATATGCAGATTATTTCACTAAAGAAGCAACGACACTGTTAAAAAGCTCACTCATGCGTTTATTGAACTATCGTGACAAACAAAAGTAATTCACCCTTATAGTACTGGAACCAACTTAATGATTATGCAAACAGGTAAGATCCAGGCCAGCCGCCAAGAAATTCGGCTGATGGCCTGTGATATAGCATGTTTACAACTCTGATTATCATTCCTCATCTCATCAAAATTTAGCAAATATCTAAGGTTTGGGAAAGCAGAAGACACACAAATCGGATTTGTTTTCTCGAAAATTACCTATCATTCCAAAGGATAACGGAAGAATAAGCGTTAACACTGTTTACACGACCAAAGAACTTCAACGCAGAAGTTATTTGGCAGGCTCACACCGACCCAAGCGATCGTCCGGACTAAGTGAACAATATGGCTACTATCGGCTTGTCCGGATAATACATACTGACCAGGGACGTGAGGTGTTCAAATGCGCAAATTCTAGTCTCATTGGCCGGCTAAAAGCATACGAACGGTTTCTATTTCAGCTGATGCATATTTATGCAGACGATCCGTCTCTTTGTGTGAGACTCTCATTTCCCAAAGATGCACGACAATCAATCAACGTGTAATGGTTTTCCGCGTACTTTCATTTCTCGAATTCCTGAAACATTTACTCTAAAAGCAGAGGTAGCGTTTTTTCCTTTATCTTTTAAGCCTTTGCAAAACGCAACATTTTCGACTGTCCCAAATTGAAAATGTTTGCAGAAGACATTTGAAAATGTGATGAAATTGGAAATTTATCTTCTGATAGGGCAGAAAACATTGTGGGAAAACGAAAAATTGCTCGTCACGAGCAATTTCTCCTTTTCCCACATTGTTTTCCTGCGTTGTCTGCAACAAAGTGGTTAATGTCGCTATTGTTTGTTAACGGGTAAACTCGATATTGCTATCAATAAGGAGACATGTTTCATGGACTGTATAAATAATAATACACTTTTGGTACATGTAATTTGCAGAAAAGTCATTTCAGTCATTTATCACCATGAAATAAATAGTTTTATTCTTGAACGTAAACGATCCTTCTTTTCCCACTGTGTGCTTTCCATGTACCTTATTTTAGCAGCCAGTAGATCTAAAAATAGTCACTCATGATGCAAAAAAGGATATCATAGTCATTCCTTACCATGAAACATATATTGCTATGTAGTTTGTCTGTCTATAATTGCAGATATCCAGGATAACATTGCTTTGGATCTCTTTACCGCATAGATTAACCATTTCCCGGCCGAGATATCAAGTAATGCATAAGTGCATTTTAAGGTTAAATAACCTATTGCTAAGTCGATCTTGTGTAAATCGACCAGTCTTAAATAGTGCGTGAAATATTATCTATTCTGAGGATTTCTTGATAAAGGATGCTCGAAACCCAAAGAACTCTCCTTCTGGAGCTTTTCGAATTACTGACGTAGGTACTAATCCATTATCTGTCTTATCTACTACGATTTAAATTACTATGTCCCCTTGAATCAATATTGATCATACATACTAAGTAAGTACACAAAGTGACTGATTGCACTACAATGCATCGATAATTCATATTTGTAGTCCAGGAAAACTTCATATGATGGTTTTACTTCACATGTTCTATACACTTCTCGTTTGCCCATATTTCTTGCTACTTTAATGATGATAAGTTTGCCCCAAAAACATGCCAAAATACATGGAAGCGGCTGTAGAATAGATATCTCTGAATTCTATAACGAGGTGTGTACGCGTTCGTCTTGGGCAAGCTATACCACTGGAATTAACCCTTTACCAAATGCAAATTTTCCGACTGTCCCAAATTGAAAGAGATTTCGAAAATGTAATGAAATTGAAAAATAATCTTCTGATAGGGCGGAAAATCTTGTGGGAAAAGGAGAAATTGCTCATTAAGTTTGCAACAATCTAGTTAAATGTCATTGTATTTTTGTAATGGGTTGATCAGTTCATCATCACTTTAGCCCAACTATTGCTTCTTTAGGAAAGCTCATCAGTATGCTTACCTAAGTGTGTGCAATGCGCAAAAGTGATCGTTTAGTTGTTGACGGTTGCTGCATAGATGGGAGCGCTTCGATAGTGCCACATAAGATGAGTCGTTATCTGGGGAATATAATATCATTTAGATCTGTGATAAAGTGACAAGGATGCTTAAATATATATTCATTTATATGGTTTAACACATTGATAATACATTTCCAGTTATATCTGCATTTTTGGTATTCACCAATAGTAGGCAAGAGCTTGAAAGGGTCTTTAAAGGGACTTGAAAACAGTGCCGTCAGTGGGTTTCCAAACCAGGACACACGGGCAAAAAGTCCACCATGTAAATCAATGAATCAAATCCTTATCTAAATAAAAGAACGTTAAAGCTTGATTATGACTTCCATGAAAATGAAACAACTTTCTATCTAAAACGACGACGACGTATTAAAGGGACTCTTATGCTTCATTAGAATCTCATTATCGCGACGAATTTGAATAATAAACATTGCAGACCTTTGCAAGCATAATTAAGCGAGACTCCTAACATAGAAAGGAGGTGTATAGTGTCTCAAAACGAAAGACCCTCACACGGATTTGAAATACGCAGGAGACAGTTCCCTGTCTATATACATTAGACCAGTACGTTGTGTCGAACTTATATCACTGCGCCCTTGAGCACCGACTTCGTTTCACACCAATTCATGAATATAATTTCAGCAAAATTACATTACTTTCACCGCTGTGTCTATGGCTCTCGGCTACATATGTTATGTCAAGGCCAACCCTTACTTCCTCTTCGCTTTTATAGACCATGTCGTACATTTCAGAGGATGTCTTTGCAATAGAATTGAAACGCTTTATTACAAATCTTTGCTTTTAGAATAAATTCCATGCATATAAATAAAGATAAAAAGGCTGTTTTATCATAAAAACAATACTGAAAGGCGAGTCATCCACTTAACCCTTTCCCAAACAACAAATTTGCGACTGTACAAATTGAAAGAGTTCGCAGAAGACATTTCAAAATGTAATGAAATTGAAAAAAAAAATCTTCAGAAAGAGCAGAAACGCTTGTGGGAAAAGGAAAAAATGCTCGTTACGAGCAATTTCTCCTTTTCCCTCAATGTTTTTTGAAGTCATCTGCAACAAAGTGGTGAAATGTCATTATTGTTTGGGAAAGAGTTAAACATATATCACATTTGCAAGAATTATGTAGCCGTCTTAAAAACCACAGATAAAAAAGCAAACAATGCATCTAATGAAGAAATTACATCCATTTACAATAAATTATTTGTTATGGGAATTATATGTATGATAACTAAACCAGATTTCTTTTTCGCATTTAAGTTATGACGTCTTTCGTTGTTTCCAATTTAAACAAGTTTCAAAGACCAATAGAAGGATAGGTTAAAGAAATCACCCAGACTTTGTGCAAATTTGATTGGGGAAATTTGCAAATAGAGACTTTCTGGATCTGCATACTTTATTGATTCACGGGTATATGTTTCTCCTCCAACAAATTGCCATTTTCAAGGATGCTTTTTAAAAGTTTGATACAGTGAGATCCTGGGGGACGAATTCGGCGATGCTGGCATTTTCATACATTATTATACAAGCAACTTTCAATAACTGCAAATAATGTCATTTCCGTGCCATTTAGAATTTGACGAGGTAAAAGACCTAGGTACGGTTTTACATAACATTTTATGCTAAGGATTGCGTAAGTTCAAAACATCATTCCCTCTTATTCAAGTATTGGAATAAGGAATCTTGCAAAGTGACACCCCGTCGGAATCGTCTCTACAAAACGCTTCCAATTATGTGTCACAATGCAATATTGTTCATGTTGTTTATCAGATTTGACCTACGCAAATATCCGTAAGTCGTTGAGTAAAACGGCACCTAGGTCCGTGGACAGACATAGCCCATCAATATATGACCCGAAAAGGTGTTGAAGATCAATGGAACATTAGCATAGGTAATGAATTGCTTATCAATACGCTACGAGGTCTAGACATAAAACTGTTACAGGAAGGAACACTGAAATTGTGCGCGTCTGACCATAACAGTAAAGGGGGACAATCAGCATTGCGTATCGCGAGGTTGAGCCCGAAGAATGGTTTTTGTTTATTTACAGTTTGGAACATCATATGCATCCACTGTTACTTTGCTGCATGGCACCTCTCTGGTATTTACATATAATATGTTCTACAACGCTTTTAGACGTAAGATAGATACGGAAACAACCACTTTGAAGATTATATACAAATACTTAAATGTTCCTGAGTAGGAATAAATTGCCGACGCAAAATGCAATAGAAACCGTTTCTCAGTTGAGAGAAGATAAATGACCGCATTTAATTAGTATGTCATGGTATAATAAATATACATCATTCATTTTCTTCCTCGTTGGCTTGTATCTAATATATCTTATATCGGGAAACGAGGGTCGTAGGTTCGAATCCCAAGAGTGACGAGATCTGCTTTTGGACCTGACCTTCCTTCATATTTGGCGTAAGAACTTGTTATGTATCTATGAAGCAGACCCGAGAGTGATTAATCTAAGTTGTACAAACTTGTTTCACAATCGATATAAAATAAATAAGTTTAAACTACCCCCGTCTACAAAGATTCGCCGAGTCATTTTCGACCTCTCTCAAAAGCCCCCGTTAACCCCCTAACCATTATGCCTAGATTTGACCCATATAAACCAGCAGAAATTTAAGACGACTTTGACAACAGGATATAGTATTCATAATGAGTAATTTGATGTATAACCATCATGGTTTCATTGCAACAATTTCCCCAACAAATTGTTTTCAAAGTTTAGAAATGTCTCCTGCTGTTGCTTCCAATTTCGGTCTGTCTCAAAAATTCCCCACGGAATCTCGGGTTAAGAGGGATCAATAGGCTGTTATGGGAGGTAATGAATAGCTAATCAATAATGCTTCGTGGGGGAACCTATTCTGGAACAAATTGTGAAATTGAACATGCCCAAATACTCTCGCCGGCATTATCCAACCATGAACAATTTCTGGCTAAACTGAGGCCCCGGGTTACTGTTTGATTGTTTGTCTTGGGTACAAGGCGATTTTAACATAAGTTGTCATCGATTGTCAATGTCGCGAATTCACCTCAACATGAATAATAATAAAGGTTTAAAAATGACATTTTATATAAACCTCCATCAAATGAATACATTCAAATGTTGTTTTAAAGTTGCCTGTTGACACACGAGACAGTTTCCAAGTCAATTTTTAAGAAGCCTTTTAGGCCATATAAATATTGTATAGATATAGATTAGCTGACGAAAATAAGGTTCTGACAGGAAATTTTGTTCAGAACGTGTCAAAATAACTGAGTATGCGCACACAAATGGTATTTGATGAATTACAAAATCGTTGCAAGGCTTTTGAATCTGAATGCATATTCATTCGTTGTATTACAAGTTTACAAAGTTTATTTGAAGTAAATAGGCCACCGGCCCACAATACAATCATACAAAGTCAATAATAACATAAAAGTAAATTTGATGTGCATATCATACTGCTTCTAATAGACGAGTAACATAAATTGAAAGCTTTTGTATAATAAATTTGTTATCATTTTGTAGAACGGTGTATATATTTTGCCTGGTAGGATAAGATGTATACCATGAATTGAGATAGATTTTTCTGATTTCACTATAATTTTCACAAAAGAAGAATGCATGAAATTCGTCCTCGATCACTGTAAAATCTTTGTTAAGAAGGCAGTATAGACATACTCTATCTTCCTTCTGAGTGTTAAAATGTCGTCCTACTTCAATATTAAGTTTGTGGTTCGAGCATCTAAACCTTGCCAAAGCTCGTTTATAATAAAATACGTTTATATAAGCTCTAAATATGAACACGAAAGATTCTATTATATATACAATTCTCCAGTACGTCTAATCCCTTTCCCAAACAATAACGACATTTGACGACTTTGTTGCAGACGACTTCAGAAAACATTGCGGGAAAAGAAGAAATTGCTCATAATAGCGGTGTTTAAAATCTCATTCTTTTTAATCTGTATAGTAACTGTACCGTTGTATAACCCTTTCCCAAACAACAAATTTTGAACTGTCCCAAATTGAAAGAGTTTGCAGACGACATTTCAAAATGTGATGAAATTGAAAAATATTCTTCAGATAGAGCAGAAAACCTTGTGGGTAAGCAAAAATTGCTCGTTACGAACAATTTCTCCTTTTCCCTCAATGTTTTCTAAAGTCGTCTACTACAAAGTAGTCAAATGTCGTTGCTTTTTTGGAAAGGGTTAACACCGGGTTATTGTGAACTAGGTTGGTCTTTTTTCATGTTTGGGAAACGATCAATTTGACCCATTCATTCAGGATGCCGTTCGGTCAAACGTTGGCCTTATAAATCAACATCTCTTTTGATAGAAATCAAAGATTCAGGCCAAATGTCAGAGTCACGCTATATATGTATTAAGATGATAGATCGTATACCCTGCGTGCTAGATGTATACAGGCAGTTCATTAGGTGGGTTTCCAGGTACACTACACGAGAACACTTCATTAATACGCTATGTGTTTTAATTACAGATTAAGATGTCACTTTTTATATTCACTTAATCATCGATCGTAACTATGCGGGCATTTCCTTGATCTTAGAAATACAGCTCGTTCATAAATAAGTTTAGGGTAACAAATTTTACTTTTTTTCCATGTTTATAACATGTTTCCTCGGAGCGTCCGTCTGTGGTACTTACTTTGATGAAGTGAAGCTTCCTAAATCAATTATGCTTTCAATAGCCACATTTAATTATATATCAAACAACAATACAAAACCTATAATTTTTCAACGACATTTTTTTATTTACTTTCAAAGTTTTCTCTTCGGTGAGCATGTACCTTAAAGGTCTTCAACCTTTACATTTTATTTTTGACTTTCAAACCTTCTCTTCTTTTAGTAAACACCTTCAAGGTCTTCCCCCTTTGGATATTGACCTATCAGAGGGTCCATATAAACGGAAAGTGGAATGACCTGAGCGGTGTTTAAATGTCATTGATTCTACTACACACTTTCCCTTAATTTGAGATTTTTTTCTGTCACTAGTCCAAGTTGATAGTAACGAAACAAAGCATATATCTGATATATATAATGCACTATTAAAGGAACACACAACACCATGTATAGTCACAAGGTACAGACAAGCTATCCTTTTTTACGCAATGTTTTCTTTTTAAAAAAGAAAATTGATAAAATTGGAGTTTCGTAACAGTTTGTCGCTAAAAGTGGTCAGAAAGAAAAGGGCTGAACAAGTGCGATCATCTGCAGAGAGACCTCTCCTGACTAGCGTTGTGACCGTATCTGTACACTAGATTTCCCGCCAATTCCGCTTGTCGGCGGAAGATGGCACCAATAAACAACGATTAACCTTTAAGTACGTGTACAGCCGACAACCACAACGAGGGATTATATGGCGGGAGGGAAATAACCATACCTCTTGTAGGTCAACGGTTAACCCTTATATGGGTGGACCCGATTTCATGCTTATGCAAACATGTTAGATCCACGAAACTGGTGGCTGGGCTGTGATCTATCCTGTTTGCTACTCTGAGTATCTTTTTCTCGTCAAAGTTAAGCAGATATTTTACGGTTTTGGAATTACCCAGCATTTCAAGGGTTAAGCAAGTTTCATGTGGCGAGTGTCTTGTCAATGAACTTTAACCGTGCGTATAATCTGAATCGGACGACGAATTAGTAATAGACGCCTTAGAAAGCGTCTCTTTAAGGCTGCTTTTTCACCTATATAAGAAACTACATATTTACTTTAAAAAATTTGAAATGCTATGAATGCTAGAATGCTGGGTATTTTTCTATAGATGGTTTTTGTGTCGCATGGTTTAATGTTGATGAGAAAAGACATCCAGAGTATCTATTAGGTTAGCTCACATACCAGCCTCCAATTCACTTGGTGGCTTGCTTGGATCTAACATGTTTGCATAAGCATGACTTCGGTTCCAGCTCTAAAAGGGTTAATAAGGTAAAGCAGTTTTATTGTTGTATTAGATGTACAAGAGGATTTCCGTCGGATGTAATGTAAGTTCGTATTTGGGCCACGTCACGGGAAAAGGGGCACTCGGACATAGCAAACAGTGTAGCCCCAGACCAGCCGCCACGTCACTGACGTGGCGGCTGGTCTGGGGTTACACTGTTTGCCATCTCAGAGGATATCAAGTTCTACCTTTAAATAGATACAAATGATAACTGTCGTGACTAGATGCTGGAATAATAGCGCTAAGAAAGAGCTGAGTCAGCGGTTTTTATTTATGTCTGAATGCCCCTTTTCGCGTGACGTGGGCAATTTAAGTATTAAGAGCCTGTATCCAACGAAAAGATTTGTGTTTTTGTCCAAAAGCGTTGGAATGAATTTGAAGTCCATTGCATAACGTATTTACATATTAAGATACATTGACACATTCTAAATCAAGTTTGCCTTCAATCGCTCTTTTTTATAAGATGTCATACCCCAATTCAAAAATTGAATTGTGTCAAAGACATCTCATTTTGACTTGTAAATTGTCTTATGTATGAGAAAGCATGTCTTTACCAGACAAGGCGATGCGTGACATAGTCTTTATGCAAGGAAATCACATAAGGCGTGAATAATGCTGTAGTGTTTGGGTATTGTACTTGTATCTATTTTGCTAATGTGATTATCTAAGGTGTTTGTTTGATTGGTTTTTAGCCGTTTCAGGCATCTTTAAGATAGATAGATAGATAGATAGATGTTTATTAACTTAAACTTTTACAAGTTTCTCGTTATAACATATAGATATACAATATAATATACATTCACATGATCAAGGCACTCTGAAGTTAATCTCACAACATTGTTTAAACAAATCAGGGAGGATAATCCAAACTATGTAATCACATATCATTATAGGATGTCGACATTTTGAATCGATCTAACATGAAAGGCTTCATAAACATATTTACCAAGATTTTTTACTATGTTCTTATTTTTTGATTGCATAAGGCTTATGAAATTAAAAACATTGCGAAACTGATAATAATATGGTTTTATATATTTCTTGCGTAATTCTTTATAAAGAGGACAAATGATGACAAAATGAAACTCATCTTCAATATCATTTGTATCACAAAAAGGGCATGTTCTCTGATGACGTTCTAATCTATTGGATCCGTATTTGCCCGATTCAATTCTTAATCTGTGGGATGATAATCGCAATCTTGATAAAGCAATTCTATACTTTCTAGGCAAAATATCTACATAATATTCGAACTCAAAAGTGTTCTTTATATAACTATAATTCAACATTACATCATTAATACATATATTCTGTTGGCATTCCTGTTGAAAAACATCAAAAACCCTTTTCTTAAATACTAAATGAAATTTCTTTAAATTTACTGATAATGGGTTAACCCATACATATGAAAACCCATATTCGTCCAACAAAGATTTGACGTTATAAGCCCAGTTATTTCGGTTTAAATTTGTCGAAAGTAGACATTCATAGAGCTTGTTAATTAAAATATTTTCTGTTGAAACTGTTTTACACCAAAATTTTATGATTCTAATGCGTCTATCAAGATACAACGGATAACGTCCTAATTCACTGTAAATACAATTTGTACTGGTTGACATTTTAACGTTTAAAAGAGATTTACAAAACTTCAAGTGGACCCGCTCTATTTCCTTAGATTTGCCAAATCCCGAAATTTCACACCCATAATTTAAAGTTGCGCCAACGAAAGCATCAAATAACTGACATATCACTGACGGTTTTAAATCATACTGTTTTATTTTATACATTAATACATTAAGGGCTTTTAAACCTTTTCCAGCCAGTGTTGACTGATTCAGAGAAAATGTACCAGTGTAATTGAAAACAGTACCAAGATAATTAAAATCATTCACAGTTTCTACTAAGTTCCTATTGTAGTACCATGTTTCACCTTCCCTTAAAATACCACGCTTTCTAAACACAACAATTTTTGTTTTATCTATATTAACCTCTAGTCCCCAATTAATACAATAGGTATGTAACATATCCAGACTATGCTGTAATTCCTGTGGGCTGTTACCAAGAAGAACCATGTCATCCGCAAATAGCAACAAAATAAAAGTTATATCATCTAAACTTACTCCACATAGAGGGCTATCTTGTAAAAACAATTCAAGATCATCAATAAAAAGGGCGAATAACAATGGGGACATTATCTCCCCTTGCTTTAAGCCTATTGCACACTCAAAAAAGTCAGAATATGAATGACATGCCCTTACGCAAGTTTTAACTACTGAATACATACTTCTTATAATGCGTAATGTTTTCCCTCTAACACCTAGTTTATTAAGTTTAAAGAAAAGACCGTTTAGATATACACTATCAAAGGCACGTTTCATATCAATGAAACAGCAATAAAGACGACCTCTTTCATTTAAAACTTTATGAACAATAGAATTCAGTACAAATATTGCGTCAGTGGTCGATCTACCAGGCCGAAATCCAAACTGAGCATCGCTCAATACATTATTATTTTCCGCCCAATTAGACAAACGTTTATTTAAAACCCCCGTGAAAATCTTAGATAAACAACTGACTAAGGTTATTCCCCTGTAATTGCGAGCATCGCTAGGATCATTTTTCTTAAAAACAGGTATAATAATCCCTTCTGACCATTTGATTGGGAAATGGCCGGTATTTAAAATAATATTGAACACATCTACAAGATGCGATGCTAATATATCAATGGATGATATGAAAAATTCATTTATGAGCAAATCACTTCCAAACGCTTTATTGCACTTTAACTCGTTTACAACAGAAATCACTTCTTCAACTGATATCAAAGCATCTAATTCCTCAAAATTGGAAGGGTGTCAAAGTCATGACTATTGACAAAAGATTCAGATTCGACATTTACAAATTTGGATATTTCATCTTGCAAAGAGGAAAAGTATTTATGGAAATCTTCAATGGATATGCTGCTTCCAGTACTATGTCTATTACTTTTACTGAACAGTTTCCAAAATGCACGAGGATTTGAATGCCTAAGATTCTGTATTTCGTTAATCTTTTTCCTCTCGTATTGTCTACGTTTCCGTTTAACCATGCGCTTATAAATAGCTTTATTATCAAGCATGCATAATCTGTTTTCATCGGATTTAACTTTAACGTACATATTTACAGAATTGAGGTATACTCGTTTTGCATTGAGACACTCCTGGTTAAACCAATCAGCTTTTTTAAAAACCGAGTTAGTACTTTTTGACCGACCCTCAGACGGCGTGTGTACAGTGCGCTTACTAAATAAAGGTTCTGCTACTTTGTTGATTAAATCTGTAAATGAGTACACACAGTTATTAACCTCGGACTCGGACTTGATTTCGGAACTATACAATAAGTTATTAAAAGCACTCAACTGACCAATCAGGCCTCTTCTAAATTCATTTTTTAAATTGTCATTCCATTGGACCCTCTTACATTCCTTCTGTTTATTATCGGTTTGGGATTCACGTTTACATACTATACTGAATGATAATGGACAATGGTCCGACCATTCATTAAAGGGATGTACCGTAAACTCGTTAATACATGGAAAATCATTTTCATTCAATATTACGTAATCAATAGTGCTTGACCCGAGACTGTTTGCATAAGTAAACGAACCGTTAACATCATTTCCCATTCGACCATTTGCAATTCTCATACCACACATTTTGCACAAATCTATTAAATTTACTCCGAACGAGTTACTCGTTTTATCAACTGAATTACGTGGAAAAACCAAATCCGGTGAATACTGGTCATGATCAATAAAGCTAACATAATTGTCATGATTAACATAATCGCTCTTCATGCCCACCCGTGCATTCCAGTCTCCGGTCAATACTACTTTACCCTTTGTTTGAAATGTATTAACGTCATATTGTAATAACTCAAATAGATTTGCATTTGTAACGTTGTAAGCAGGCGAGTTTTCAACCCATATATATACTGCTGCAATGTAAATGTCACATTCAAAATTAAAATAACATTTATCAAATTTATACCATATTATAGTATCGTGGTGATTCTTAACTAAACTCACACCCTTTACAACACTGTCCCTTATAAAAACAACCGTTCCGCCACTACTTCTTTTAGCTCGTTTATGCTGAAATTTTCTAAAAAAGTTACAACATTTATAACCAGGAATATCAATAGAAGAATGTTCATTAGTCCAACTTTCAAAGAGGAAGATGATATCGAATTCACAAATCGTGTCCATAAAGTCCGGATCTTCGAGTTTCGCCCGCGTCAGTCCATTCACATTCCATGACAGGATACTGAGACCACCCTCCGATGTTTCCTAGTACGCTCCGTCCCGTACCGGCTTACCATCTACGTACAGCGTGTCGTAGCTGATCCAGGCCCGGCGACCCTCTCGGTTAAGCGCCCTCATTCTCGGAGCCAGCTTCCTACGACGTTCCGCTATTTCCCTTGGGAACTGTTCATTAATGAAATGGCCCGTCTGCTTCAAGTTGAATCTTGCATTTCGCACAGTCTCACGATCTTTGAAAAGGGTGAATTTTTGCGACAATGTCTCGTGGGTTGTTTGTTCGAGCGTGGCCCATTCGATGAACTCTTTCGAATTTGATTCCATCAACTATATCCTGAGCAATCTTGCATTTGCTTACAATAAATTCCCGTAATGATGACTCAGTTTCCTCGTGCCTCGTTTAAGATTAGCTAACAACTTCAGATAAAGCATGCCCTGAATATCCACTAGTGCTAATAATTTCAAGTATATGCGGCATGCACATATCGAATCTGATTAAATATATCGTACTTTGTCATATCGTCAGAAACACGTACAATAAAAGGATGTACTGCGCATTTTGAATAATCTATCGTTTTGTCTGGACGGTTTATGTACAATATTATAGGAAAATGTCTTGACATGTAATGCTTTGCCTAATATTGCATTCAATATGAAAACAAAATATCCGCATGGTAAGATTGGTTAATGAAAATTGGCGATATTATCTACGTGTATGTTTCCCATTATCAAACAATAAGGACATTTGAACAAATTGTTGCAGACGACTCTAGAAAACATTGTGGGAAAAGGAAAATTGCTCTTAACGAGCAATTTCTCCTTTTCCCATAATGTTTTTCATACTATCAGATGATTATATTCTCAATTTCATCACATTTTGAAATGGCGCCTGCAAGCTCTTTGAATTTGGAACAGTCGAAAATTTCGCATTGGGTAAAGGGTTAATGCAACGTGAATCGTAAAGCATTGTGCTAACGTAGCGAAATCGTGGCGTTTATTTTTTTCTGGACTCATTTCATTTGGAACGTCTCTACTAGGTGCCAAAAGTTAATCGGTTTCCATTTCGTAAAGAAAATAAGCATGGTGGAACACGCATTTCGTTTACAAAAAGAAGCCTTTAATTATTTGAAACAAATTACACTCATGAATAAATTAAATACCTGCCACTTTGTGTTCGGTTTTCAAATGGTTATTTAGAACGGCACTGTGGACAATAGAACGGTTGAGGTTTCTTACATAATGAGACGTTGTGATTTCTCGTTCCGTTTTAAGAAAACACACGATTGTTCTATGAAATGATTTCTTATGTTAAGGGTGACGAAGTATTGTTAAGATGTCTAGCTTCCAAATGGGGTATCACACTGCAAATCGTCTGTTATATTGGGATACTTCAATACATTTTCGATATAATAAAGGTCAGAGATAATTCTATTAACAGTAGTTCTTAAGAAAATTATTTACACATTCATATGATAATCGCAGAGATAATTATAATGCTTATCCAGGACAGCTATTCTGGAGCTGAGAAGAACGTCCGAATTGCAAATACAATGCAATTAATCTGTTGTCAAGCGACCATCATTAAGCGACCATCATTAAGCGACCATCATTAAGCGACCATCATTAAGCGACCATTACAGGGATCAAAATCATATAGTATAAGGTTATATCAATATAGACACCATGCATTCTGAAAGTTGATTCTAGGATACAAAAAGCAATCAGAAAAGGCATCGATACGCATGCTTAGGCAAAACATGGAAACAATGATGTTTTGGAATGTTATTATTACACACTCTTGGCATGTAGAGATGTGAATCGTGGATCATCAGACATTGTTTACCACGATATTAAAACCTTTATTACCTTTTTAGCCCAATTATACAACAAAAGATTGGCATACTAGTAACACCACTTTAAATTGGTCGCCTATTTACTACAAATAGCGTTTCATACCCATGAAATTATTCAAGAAGCCCGTAGAGTATATCAGACCAGAGTCTGTTAAGGAATGTATCTTCCGTTTCAACAGCATTTTGATTATAGAGATGAAGAACAACACTTTAAACGGATTCCTGTTTTAAATTTTAAGTTATTCTTATTTTTTCCCATGAGTCTCAAATTACTAGAAATACGTATGATCTTTCGAATAAGCTCGACCAGAGGATTTACAGTAATCCTGAAATGAATAGGTCTTGGGGTTTTCCATAAACTACTGTTTAAAGTAACTTATGATTATTCATGTCATACCCTAAAATATTTCGATCTTTATTTTGATAAACTTAAAGTGAACGTGCAAAAGAACATGTCAGACTATTTTGTATTTTCTTTCCTTTTTTCCCTCGATCGTTGTTCATGGCTTTTTTCAAAAAAGAGCGTCAACGTGTTATGTGATATATGGTTGTTTGCTTTTGTACAGGTAGATATGGATTGAATAATGTTGGTTGATGGAGATAGTAATTGGTTTTGTTGACACAACATGAACCAACACTGGTTAGTTTAAACTTATCTATTTTACACAAATTGTGAAACAAATTCTTACATCTAAGCTAAATCACGCTCGATTCTGCTTCCTGGATACATAACCAGTTATAGTGTCGAATGTAGATTGATTAAAGGTCGCAAGGCATATCCCGCTACTCACAGTATCCGAACCAAAGACCCTCGTGCCCGAAAACCGACGCTCTACCCCTGGACCACTGTTTTCAACTAACAGTTGACGATTAGCTCAGATTAAACAAATCAGTTTGTTCACGGACACAACATTACAACGTCACTTATTTGACTTTAATTCTAAGCTAAGGTGACACAAAGAGAATATTCTCCCATTCTATTAGCGATTTGATTTCCTTAATATTGAATCATTGAACACATATACGTTCCCTTGGGTGCCTTTCTCGACTAACAATTTACCGGAAGATATGTGACGTCTTCGAAGTCGGATTGTGTAGCACATGAATCAATCAAAGGACAAATCATGAAGTAATTAACCGACCAAAACACTAACAAATCGATTAATTGTTAGCTAATATATCAATGTAATTGTTTTCTATGATATGTCGCCGACCTTAACGCATGCCAGTTCCTTAAGCACATGGAGTATAAAAGCATACATTCAAGTATATATGTTAAATACACAAAATACAATAGGATTTTATTTTGTTAACAAAGGCATTTGGCTTATAAAACAATACATATATTAAAATGTGTTCATGAGTTGTGTCTACAATAAACGGTATATATGTAATCTTTATATTAACCCATTACCAACAATAGAGGCCTTTGACCGGTGTGTTGCAGACGACTCTTGGAATTATTGTGAGAAAAGGTGAAATCGCCGAAAAGTCTAATATCTCTTTTTCTCACAATCATTTCTACCTTTCCAGAACAGTATCTTGCACAGGAACCACACTTTTAAATTCCGTTTACAATCTCCCTCAATTTGGGAGACTCGAACTCTGGAGTTTTGCAAAATACTAAAAGAGTATTTTAAACGAGTTCTGTTCCTTCGATATTACAAAAAAGCATATAACCGTTCCTGGGTTCCGAACCAGTTTAAGCATTTTATTATGTTACTTTCATAACCATGTTACATAAGTCGCCAAATTTCTCAAACTCTTTCAAATATTGACCTCTGTGTCGGGATTTACTGTAACCTAGTTTCATTTTACTATTATACACTTTTTATCGACCAAAACCGGGTGAAAAAAGCAGATTTATACATGGCATGGCTGCATATGACGGAAGCATACATGACCATTTTACACTGCTGAAGAATACAGGACCTATCAATTCCGCGGAGGTATACATGACATGTGTCAATCGGCGGAAGTGTACATGGCCGGGCCAATTCGCGGAAGAATACATGACCGGGCTAATCACAAATATAGCCCGCGTTCTATTGTACAACATCCGGCTATTATGTCTAGATTATCATTTAGGGCGGTAGAAGGCGAAGACCGAAGACAATAAATACCGCCACGCTTTCCCCAATAACTCATCTCTACGCGATTGCCCGTTGACAGTTGATCAGATATATTGATGTGTCGGTAAAAGAAAGCGGCTGATTAAAGCGATCATCACCCGAGCCCAATGTACTGCAATATATGCAACAAAATAAGTCCTTAGCTTAAAGTATTTCTTCATCGAGAAAGCATTATTTCCAAAGAATACCTACATGAGAAATATATCTTGTTAAGCTTTGGAAGATGTTTTTATAAAGAAACATTGTTCGTCTGGATGCCATCAATTACTTACAGGCTCGTCAAAAACATACCTCGTAACCTAATAGTTTTCAAACTTACCGTGATTTCCAATGATGCCATCATATATGGTATTAATTGCCCTCTATGTCTGTGTCAGCGTATTTCCCATGCACATGGAGAAGGGATAATTGATTCTCCAGAGGTCCGGGAAGCATTTCTGATGATCATGATAATTCAAACTGATTTTCTGTAATGATACAGATAATCGATAAAATCTACTTAACCCTTTACCAAACAATAACAACATTTGACGAATTTGTTGCAGACGTCTTAAGAAAACCTTGTGGGAAAAGGAGAAATTGCTCGTAACGAGCAATTTTTCTTTTCCCACAAGGTTTTCTGCTCTTTCTGAAGAATATTATTCAATTTCATCACATTCTGAAACGTCGTCTGCGAACTCTTTCAACTTGGGACAGTCGAAAATTTGTTGTTTGGGAAAGGGTTAAAAAACAGCATAAACAATGAAGGGTGATGATTAACCAAAATCTTTTTTGAACCAAAGGCATTAAAAAAATGCTTAAACACCGCTGCTATAGACTAGCCTTGTATGTTTAAATGCATGACCAAAGACGTTAAAAATGAGTTAAAATAACTGCTTCAGAAGGTTCTAACATTGTACATGCATTCCCTTTCATTCCATATCAACTCTGAGGATTTGTTTGAAATGATTCCTTGTACAGATGCAGAATAATTCTTTGATGATTTCTTCACGAAATCCCCTAACAAATGACATTTTTAAAACGTCAAACTGTTTCATTCAAAGATTCACAGATATTGGGATACTCTAATACTAAAATCTAATTTCTCTAGAATTATGCAGCAACTCTATCATTGCACTGGATGTACTGTAGCGACTGGAAGTGAAAATATGTCGTATTTAGGTTTACAGGGCCTGTATACAATGGGAAGTATGAAATCAGGTCCAGAAATGATACATGCGGTTTAAAGATCTACCGAAAACCGGTTTGATTTATCGAAAAGTTTTGATCCAAAGTTTAGTTAATTAGCATTTTTTATTAAACTTAATACCGCAACACACAACCTGAAACAAGGTTTTATGCTTTGGATGATGTTGAATACCAAAATGAATTCCTTCTTTTCCAAGATTAAGTTTTGCATACCTTAACGTATATCGAATTTGTGAGTATCAAAATGATATGAAACGAACAAAAAGAGTCATGTCAACTTTTAATCGTTGTCGAAACCTGAGAGATTGCACGAACTTTGATAAAAACCTTAGACCATATATAAGCGCACGCTATAAGTATGTTAATTTAGTCATTTAGACATGTTAATTTAGCATTCATATTACTTTGGGAGAGGCTTTGCAAAACAATGATAGAAGGCGGACTTATGGCTTTCGTATTCACTTTACTTCGGCGAATGTTTATAAAGGGTGAGCGTTTATACTCATGTAACGTCTATAACACATTTCAAGCATATTCCCTGACATTTAGTGGCACTCGAAAAGACAGGTGAACTACTAAATCTCCACAAGGGCTCTAAAACCAACGAATGCCATAGATAAATGAACAATTGCGGGTAGTATTCGTGCACCATTTCCATAACATTTTGGACGTGCACTTGCTCCCGAAGATCGCAGTGGTGTCTGGAAGCATTCATGTATCTACACTTTTACGAATTCAGTCGGTCACACGTTATGGGCAATGGCAAAAGGTTCATCTGAGACAAAGATGAACATCGATCAAAGAGTCAACGCTGACAATAACACGCGCACAAATGGCCAATGTTTACGCTGTGACAGTTTTATTAATAGCGAAGATTACATTTTCTGAGATAACCGGAGTGCTGTGATTTGTTTTTCATGAATAAGTAATTAAATGGGTAACTACCGTCTTTCGGTCAATACTGATCGATCAGAAGATGATAACATATATCCATGACGGTCCTATAGTGTCTAATGACGCGACCTCGTACATGTGATACATGGATTCCAGGGGTTTTATAAGCCAAGTGTGTCAAGCTTAAAGTTATATGAGATTGTTCATGGATGAGACAATTTGAAAGTCAAATAAATTGTCGTTTTTAACAATACAGGTTTTGCATCATTGTACGAATTGCATTTAGTTACAATAGCTATTGCAAATATATTTCATACTTGAAACAGAAATTAATCTAAGTATGTACAGTCTATATTCATTGTATCTTGAAACCGTTGAAATGATTTTGATTTAGATCAATTAACTGTATAAAGACTTAACACTTAATACAATCTTATTTTGCCTCCAATGTTTGCGCTTCAGTTTATCATTAAACAATACAGATGTCTCACAGTTTTACGGGCATTGCGTCGTAGCATCCTAATTTCTTCACATCTGTAAACAAGCATATTTGAAGGCAATTATAGAGAACACTTACTTCTCATGAATGGAATTGAACACACACTACACAAATAGCAATGAAACGATAATCCAGGTAACAAAGACGTAATTGACATCAATTAAATGAAGTAGAAACACTCTATCAACTGACAAGTTAGTATACACGTACCATCTTATTCCATGATTCCTAACATTGTCTCACCTGCTACCAGGGGCGAAGCCAGTCTTAATCAATTGTACGAACCGACGGGGGAGGGTGCAGGAGGGTGTGTTCTTCTCCTTTTATATGGGGTGTTCTTAAGCTCCCCACCCCGACCACCCGAAATAATTATAAGTAAAAGTAAAAATGGTGAAGTCTGGCGAATATTTGGATGTTTGGGGCAATGCATAATTCTGACACCTTTTTTGGCCATGTTCATTTTTTTCACTTTGGAAATTAGTGTTAAGCACATGCGTATGTGCGTATCGCTGGTTATGTCACTGGCTACAGTACCAACGTCTTCAAAAGCCAACCGTCATCAGTGATAGATTGTTCCTGATATGCAATTTAAATTGTCATTATTTTCTTTTCTGTAATGTTGACCTGACACAAAGGTCCGGTTTTGTGTGAAGGAACGAATTCAAGATCATTATGCCGGCCTTATATCGCCTTCGATAGCCTTTGTTGTACAACCGAATCTTTGTGTCACCATTCATGTTTAAATAAAGCATGGATCGTAATGTCCGTGAAGTAAGAAGTCATTTCGCAGTTCGCAGTTCGCAGGTCGCTGGTCGCGATTCAATCACAAGCCGCAAACATCACTCTACCTTCACATGCTAGTTGCCAATTTATTTTTATTCTTCAAGATAGCAATGTACAAGTATATGAGCACATATAATTTGAATTGGCGAAAGACTAAAAGGCATCCGTCTTCACGACTAAAAGTTCTATTGTCAACTGCAAAATGACAGCTATTTTTAATGTATTCTACAGAATACGGCGAATGACAAACTGCAAATTTTCTGCCATATTCACACTCAGTTGCCGATTCAGATTCTAATCAAGGAAATAGGCGAACCCGTTTGAAAAGTAAACTAAAAACCGTGAACCAGGTTCACACTCAGCTCCCGATTCAAAATCTGGTCTTAGGTTCATCGTTTTTTTACCACGTGCGAATCACGGACTTCACAAACAATGAATCGGTACTGAGCGACTTGGCAGGATATACTAGTTCGAAGATAGTCTTTCTTCAATACATTTTACCATGATCAGAATGTCACCAGCTTTCTTTTCTGCCTTAACCCTTTACCAAACGATAACGGCATTTGACTTCTTTGTTGCAGACGACTTTAGAAAACATTGTGAGGAAAGTAGAAATTGCTCGTGACGAGCAATTCTCCTTTTCCCACAAGGCTTTCTGCTCTATCTGAAGAATATTTTTCAATTTCATCACATTTTGAAACGTCGTCTGCAAATTCTTTCAATTTGGGACAGTCGAAAAATGTGTTGTTTGGGAAAGGGTAAATCAAACACATTGATCCACGAGGCGCACTGGATTATATACAAAACGTACAATGATGACTCTCTAGTTGTTGATTCATTGTATAAATCGTCTATTGTATACGTACCGTTTCGATGAATACAATACCTCCCCGTTTGTTTATATGTTGCCATCGTTACGACAACTTACAAATAATGGGTGTTACTCGTACGTCCCAGATGAACAGACATCCCGACTAAGTGTGGCATACATATGACCATTTTAATCGTTTCAGTACTTTCAATAACGTGTACGTAAACGCGTCTTTGTTTTGTTTAATTATGTTCATTTTTTATCGATTGCAAAACAAGTTCTTTCATCTTAGACTACCCACTCTCGATTCTGCTTCCTGCTTCCTGGATACATGACCCCTACTCGCTTCGAATGTGGATAAGTGACAGGTCGCAAGATAGATATCGCAACTCACAGGATTCGAACCCTCAACCCTCTCGTACTGATGCCGGCAAGCTAACCCTTGACCAATGTCCTCAGCTATTTTGTCAAGCCATATCCCAGTTACATTAGTTTTGAATGTATTTTACGTGTTTTCTATTTCTTTGACAGATACAGGCTATATATCGTAGCGCAAAACAGGGAGAGGCCGAATAAGTCTTATGATAGCGTTTAAGGGAAATATTGTGGGTGTCAGTACTCATTCGGACAAGTTTGCAAAATTTGTGAGCAGCCATGTGTCCGTTATTTTGACCGACAATTATGAATTGACCGCCTTAACCCTCACAGAGGTGGAACATGGTTCATGTTTATGCAAACGGATTAGATCTAGACCAGCCGCCAGCTAAAATGGCGGCTGGCCTGTGCTCTTACCTGTTTGCTACTCTGGGAACCCTTCCTTGTCAAAATCAAGCAGCTGTTTAAGGTTTGGGAAAGCAGATGACCCACAAATCTATTTTAAAAAAATAACCCAGCATTCTATGAGTTATATCAGCAGGGATGATGTGTTGAGCGGGATCTAAACGGCGATTAAACGAACCACGTTGCGCAATCGATGTATCATCCTAATCAGCGAGGAGCCGTCGGTGTTCAGACAGAAGTGTTAATTAAAATCTCAGCCTTTCTCCGTTGCCGAATCGATCCAGTGCCGAAAATTGTGAACAGCACAGTAAAAAAAATTGTTGTGGGCTTGGAAATTGATGATAAGGTTACAGAATGGTGTCGAGTTGTAGTTTTGTCTTTGCTGTTTGTCGCTTTGTTAAGCCTGTCAGAGCGGTCTTGTCATTCATGCACACCGGGTTCGAATGTGAACATGCATGGGTGCGTTGGTGAAAGCCTAACCTAGAGATACGAATAAGTATTCAATATTAATGTCATTGTCGATTCATCACTGAAGTAAACTGCCGTTTGTGGCGGACTTACTATAGTTAACCCTTTCCCAAACAATAACGACATTTGACCACTTTGTTGCAGACGACTTTAGAAACATTGTTGGAAAATAAGAAATTGCTCGTAACGAGTTCAGAATGTTTTCTGGTCTATCAGGAGATTATTTTCTAATTTCATAACATTTTGAAATGCCGTCTGCAAACTCTTTCAATTTGGGACTGTCGAAAATCTGTTGTTTTGGAAAGATTTGAATTGATCCCTATATGATATACACACAGAGCGTTTAGATAACGGTTGTCGGCAGGTTTGCGAATAGTGGTTCCACTCTTAAAAAGTTAAAACGCTATTCCACTGAGGTAAATTCCCAGGGTTCAATGCAAGACTATAACAAGTCATTCAATGTTGTGAAGGACTTTCTATAGTATTGCATTAATAAACCCTATAGTTGCGTTTCATTAGTGCAGTGGTAGAGTATTGGCCTCTTGTACCGTGGGATCCATGTGCGATCTGAGTTAGGCGAGGTGAAAATTGCCGGTACTAGCCTAAAAATCAGCGCGAGTACGGGTTTAGTATCCCAGAAGAAGTCATCGAGGTTGAATTCAATAAGTGTCAAGCTTCCGTCTCTAATCTTAATTTACCCCTTATTATATAATAATCAAACATTCACAGAGGTTCTGTATATATGTTGTAGGCTGGTTTGCGAATAGCGGTTCCCAATCTCAGCACGAATTTTGAGTCTGAACACCCGTAACTAAGCACCGAAAACCAGATTGTCTATCGACTACAGAATCATGAGATAAGGACAATGCGATTATTTAACCCTTTCCCAAACAACAAATTTTCGACAGTCCCAAACTGAAAGAGTTTGCAGACGACATTTCAAAATGTTATGAAATTGGAAAATTGTCTTCTGATAGGGCAGAAAACATTGTAGGAAACGGAAAAATTGCACGTCACGAGCAATTTCTCCTTCTTCCCACAATGTTTTATAAAGTAGTCTCCAACAAAGTGGTCAAATATCGTTATTGTTTGGGAAAGGGTTAAACCGTCAAATTGATTAGATGTTAAATCCCATCAAAGGGGAATAACCAATGTAAGATTCTACTGGGATATCCTGAAAAACAACATTGGACTGATTGACCTATTGCAACAGTAAAACTGTCTTAATTTGATAAAGCTTAAACAACACAGTAACAAAACAAAAAGCGTGACACAATCTGGTTCTATACCTATTACAATATACATATTTCTGACATAGTAATTGGCAGTCCATGACGTATTGTGGTGTTACCTTAAGGATTCAAAAAGAAAAGTTAATTCCGGAATGCATCTTTATATTAAATTCCTTCCTTCAACAATAATTCCTTAACTACATGGAATCATTATGGGAAAGGAGGTAAGGCTATCGGGAAACGGGTGTCACGTATATACATTTTGTTTAAAACTAATCAGTTGACAGGAGCATTAGCAAGAATCAAACCCCTAGACTGCTCGGAATCTTTCTAAAAATAGACTTGTGTATCGTCTGCTTTCTGAAACCTGAAATATCTGCTTAATTTTGGTAAGGTTAGATACTAAGAGCAGCAAACAGTTAAGATCACAGGCCAGCCGTCAATTGACTTGGCGGCTGGCCTGAATTCAACCTGTTTGCATAGGTATGAAGTCCGTTTAAGAATTATAAGGGTTAGACGAGCCGCACTAGTACTAGAAATACTGTTTGAATGTGCCAGGCTTATGAACGCAAGTTGTTATATTTATTGCGCAATTACAGAAATTCTTGCCGAACTCAAATTCTCGTTTCCAATTTTAAACACGGGTTTATTACCGGGAAAAATGTAAAATCCCCCAATATTTGTCTGCAAGGTGTGAACTGTTTTGGATTTTAATAAACTTGTTTTCAGGGTGTGTGGCTGCGAAGTGGCACACTTGTCTTAACCCTTAGAATACTGGGTGATTGTTTAAAAATGTTTTTGTATGTCGTCTACTTTTTATAACCTTAAATATTTTACTTGGCGGCTGGCCTGGATCTAATCTGTTTGCAAAAGCATTAAGTTGGTTTTACCACTATAAGGGCCAAGAAAATATGGCAGTGCGAATCGGCCTGTATAAGGAAAATTTGGCGTTCTTCTATTCAATATAATGAATGTGTCTTAATTAGAAAAAACAATAAACTTTTATAATAATGATAATTGATCTCTTCATTCTAAAGCAACTGAAATATAAATGATGTAATCAGAATTTAATCGCCGGTCAATGACAAGACATTTCTTGTTTGCTATACCATAATGTGTTCTCATGTCGCCGTATGAAATGCTATTTCAAGAATATGTTAAACAAACCCCAGTTAAGTCATACAGAATATGTATATGTAACATGATAACAATGAGGAAAAGCTATTACAACGCCACTCCTAATTTCTCACGAGCAGATATTCCTATCAGATTCGGAAAATCTTGATGATGCGACCGAATTCTGACTGCAGAACAAACTCCCATGAACTCCAATCACATTGGCGAAAGACAGCGCCACTTTTCCTTTCTTTTTGATCGACTCCATTACCCCTTTCTGCCTCGTTTCGCCCTTCTACTATTGGTGCAATCTGAATGCATCGGGTTTATCCAATAAAACAATATTTCTCAGCGCACGGAAATACCCGAGTAGTAACGATTACTGTGGATGTGACTTGTGGTACGCGCATTTTATCAATTTCATAATAGCGCATTTTTCACTCAAAATCAGTAGCCACTTGCTACTCCAAAATTGACAGGCGGGGTATTTCAGTGACCAATTTTAACGATCTTATGTCCGAACTAGATGGCCGTGCCCTGGTATTATTGCACCTTCTTTTGCCAATGGTAGCGACATAATGTACCCAGCATAAGTTGACCATCAACTTTCCAGTTCTTGGGGGCATATGATAACCCATGTTTTAAAACAGCGTCACGTCTTACACTCGTCAGAGAGATTGCAGTCGCATCGACTGCGGTTATTTTTCTGGCGAGTGTTACACATGTATATATTACCATTTTTATATTTATCATAAACAATCACACCAAACGAAAACCACAAGACAAGGTTGTACCTGGCAATTCATATATTTCGTTTCATGCCAAGTCTAATTCTGACTAGCGGCAGGTTTTCCGCCTTATTCCCGCATCACGAAAACAACTTCAGTCTTATCCAGGAATACATCTGACAGTTCATTTGTCTCACAAATCTTCGGGGATTTGTACCATGGATATCAGCCAGATCCCCAACATGTGCGACGCTTGACACAAATCGCTTCGCGCCGTAATTGAAACCTTCTATCTTGTCCAAGGGTCTTCAATATCAGTAGCGACAGAACACTGCACTTTGACGCGCGATATGGCTTTTTGTGTAACTACACACCGTATCACAAAAGAAACAAACGCAAATAAAACAATTTTTCATGAATAACCCGGGGAATTGATTGCGACGTGTAATAACAACAAAACAGGTTAATCTAATACTTTAATCAATATCCAGCTAGCATGTAGAAAAATGTACAGGAGGTTTTCGTAGAAGAACAATGTCTGTGCAAATGCGCACCTGTCGAACACAATGCGGTCTGAGTGCTAGCTTGCGACTCGACGTCACAACAACAACAACAATGTTTATTTTCATAGATTGATTTTCCCACAATCCTCTAAGCGAATCTGTGTTCACTTTCCATCCAAGCCAGAGTAAGAGGGGGAATTACCATTACAACCTATTAACCCTTTCCAAACAATAACGAGATTTGACTACTTTGTTGCAGACGACCTTAGCAAACATTGTGGGAAAAGGAGAAATTGCTCGTAACGAGCAATTTTTCCGCTTCCGACAATGTTTTCTGCCCTATCAGAAGACAATTTTCCAATTTCATAACAAATTGAAATGTCTTCTGCAAACTCTTTCAGTTTGGGACTGTCGAAAATTTGTTGTTTGGGAAAGGGTTAAATAATCCCATTGTCCTTATCTCATGATTCTGATTTTTCCTTTTACCACAAGGTTTTCTGCTCTATCTGAAGAATCGTTTCAAATTTAATCACATCTTAAAATGTCGTCTGCAAATTCTTTCAATTTGGGACAGTTGGAAATTTGTTGTTTGGGAAAGGGTTAATTGCACTAATCCCAAACCTGTATTGTAGGAACGTCTCAGAACCTTCTAGAGGAGTTATTTTCTCCGTGGTTGCTGATAACCCGTACGTACTTTATAACGGTGTTACGTCTTTCACTCGGCAGAGAGATCACAGTCGGTGGCCGTGCATGTCAAAAACAGTCGGTCTTCTACTGCGATTTCTCTGCAGAGCGTTAGATGTAACGCTGTTTTAAAGGATAGCTTATCATATACCACCAGAACCAGAAGGTTGATGGCCAACTCATGCAGGGTACACAATGTTGCCACCATTGGCAAAATTAGGTAAGAAAAGCAACAGTTTTGCTCGGACATACAATAGTAGACATTGATCACGTTATTCCACGAGATGACGGGGTTTTATTTGTTGAAACATTATGAATTTTCATTTCAAAGTTATTGACTAGTCAATTGTACTCTGGACAAGACATGAACTAATTTACATATACTAGAATTATGTCTTAACCCTTTCCCAAATACCAAATGTTCGACTGTCTCAAATTGAAAGAGTTTGCAAACGACATTTCGAAATGTGATGAAATTGAAAAATAATCTTCAGGTAGGGTAGAACACATTTTAATGGAAAGAAGAAAATAATCGTTAAGAGCAATTTCTCCTTTTCCAACAATGTGTTCCAGGGTTGTCTGCAACAAACTGGTCAAATGTGGTTATTGGTTGGTAATGGATTTAAAACTGCGGATTGGTGACGCATTAATTACATCAATAAGTGTCCTAAATAACACGAGAAAGAAAATGCACTTAATCAAAAAGTGTACTCATTCTTAATGAACATAAATGCTTAAATATTTTACTATAATAGCTAACAGTCAACACTGATCAGATAGAATTTGACCCATCTTCATGACACTGATCTCTATATTAAGCAGACATTGATATTGATGGATGGAAGAGTGAAATGCTAAGAAGATGCACTTCACGTTCTGCTTTTATAAGCTTGTTCATTTTATATAACCTGATGTGAAACAAACATTTTCAGCTATTTCTAATCATAAATATCATCCGGAAAGAGTAGCAGTTTGAAGTAACATAATACAACACACAGTCCACAGTTCATGTTTCGAATTGTATAGATACGAGAAAGAAGTTTCAGATTTCACCCAAAACACCTTGATTTCCGTCAAATGCGTGGACAGGAAAATATTACAATATTTTCCTAGGGCTGCAGGCAATGCAAACGTATTCAAAATTACTTTGTTTGAGAGAAATAATACTGATGCGTTGAAACAGATTATCTCCCCTTTGTGTATATCTTGCGACGGTTTGCTAGTACATGTACGTTCCTTCTGTCCTTTTGTTCCACATCTATTTGTAGATCACAGGAAGCATAACCGAGAATTATAGGTATAAGTTGTAAGAACTCGTTTCACAATTGATGTCGAATAGACATCTTGATTAAAGCATAAACCGGTCAATTAACATGGGTTAAGCGTATTTCACAAAATGGTTTTTAATTTCCTCAAACATATCTTACCGTCTGCTGATCTTGCACTTTTTCGCAGACATTGCGAATCTAAGTAGGGACAATCAGACTCAAAGCTTATGGCAAACAAGATTACGCGGGGTGTTTGTAGAGATAACAATATTCGTCGCAGACGACTGCACCCTTTTCACAATGCACTCCTGGTAAGATGCTTCTAAGGAAGTTAGCCATTTACATCATAAACTTTCGTTATAAATTGTTATAGTGGTTTCATCACGATCGTTTGGCATGCGCATTAAAACTTTTAATCTGCATGCAAAAGAAGCATGATTAAACAACCGTTAGAGAATAAACTACTCTCACGAGCAATTCACATTTTTATCGAGGTTGTCATAAAATAAATTGTGTCATTATAGTTATGTTTATCGTCTCCATTTATCGATTTTTACCTAGTCCTGAACAAATGGTTTAAAAACAGTGTTCATTGACAATTGATTAATAATTTCTTGAAATTATCTGAAGTAATCGCATTGTACATTATAACAGCTTTAAATTAGGACCAGTCACGTCAATTCTCATATACATGTATTAAGAATGTTATCGTGTGAATAATAGGTTTGATGAGTATTTTGAAAAATACTACAAAAATAGCACGAAAAAAACAAATAAAGTATTTTGCGTAGCTAGGATGTTGCGGGTGCAAGCTTTGGCAAGGTAATGCAAAAACAACTGTTATGAAAGTTAAACAGTCCTTCAATGCACAATTCTTAAAAACTGATTTATAATAGGAGTAATTTGGGAAACAGTGATATGATCGTATCACTGCGGTCAAAATCATTCTTCAATAGGGACGTTCAAACAAGTTTATATGTTAACCCACATAGTGCTGGAACCGACTTCGTGCTTATGCAAATAGGCTTGATCAAGGCCAGCCGCCAAGTAAATTGGCGGCTGGTCTGTGATCTAACCTGTTTGCTTCTATGAGTATATTTCCTCATCAAAATAAAGCAGATGTTTAAGGTTTTGGAAAGAAGATGACATTTAGAAAATTACCCAGCAGTCTAAGGGTTAAACGAGTATAGCAACTTTTCACAACGCTGGACATTTTAGCTATTCCTAGGATAAACAGGTATACAATGCAAAACGCTATTGAGCCTATCTAAGGGATAATTGGTAAGGGACATTGTTTATTGACTGTCAATATAAATCGAATGAACTTTGTTAATAGCCTGATTTGATCATTACATGAAAAGACGACAAAGACAAACATGTGTCTCTTCTTACTTGTCTCTTTTCACAATCTATATACGTATTTTCAATTGATACTGATGGCTGGTGATGTGTTGTCTTTTCGCATGTTATAAGCGGTAATATTAAGAAAATCCTTCTTACAGCCCTTTACATTTGTACGATAATGAGCGAAAGGTGGTATATGTAGTGTTTTTAGGTTTTAGTTTAAACATATTCATTGTAGAATATTTTCTTACTATTGGTTTGGGACGGACGCTTGAAGCTTATTGAGTCCCTCTCAAGAGTGTGTTTTAAGGTAAAACAAAGCTAGGTAAGTTAAGGTAATGGAGAATGTACCGACTTATAGACAAACTATGTTTATGTTTACATGACATAATAGCCGCCGTGAACTGTAGTCGGTAGCTAGTACGAAAATGCTTATGCAAATTGGTTAGATCCAGGCCAGCCGCCAACTTAATTGGCTGCTGGTCTGCGATCTCACCAGTTTGTTACTCCAAATATCTTTCCTCATCAAAATTAAGCATAAATTTAAGGTTTTGGAAAGCAGATGACACAAAAAACTGTTTTTGAAAAGCTATCCAGCATTATAAGGGTTAAAAAAGTATATATTGTTGATTCTCTTCTTTCCCGCCTTTCATGCTCCTGTAGTAGAGATATTACGATGTTTTGAAACCTTACTCAAAATTGCATCACTTTATAGAAAAATTCATTTAAATACTTCAGAAATAAGTGTGACAAAAAGGGCAACTGTTCATGATGAGAAATCAATCCTGCTGTCACAATTTCCGCTCACGAACACTTTCAGAGGTTTTTCTATCTGTAGTTCTTTACAGTTATGCTGATCACAAATTCCGATACGTTGAAATGGGTTAAAGACAGCAATATTCATCATTTTTCTCTAAAAAAGAAAAACCTCGAGCGGAATTCTCTGCGAGCGAAAGTTTGCGGACAAAATGTCGGAACTATCGATTCTGCAGAAATTCCCCTAGAAACATTTGTTACGGACCAAGAGTACTTAATATACAATTTATCAAGCGTACCCCGAACGTTGATTGATTCGAAAACGAAATGTTTGTCTTCGGGCATTACTGTATAAAACCATCGTTAATTTGAGGAACCCCGTAATAACTCATTGCATAACCGGATCGAATAAACTACACGAACACTATTTACAGTGGTGTTCTGACGATGTCATCATGTTGCAGTTGAGAATGGGTTGGTTTTTATTTTCTTAATTATTGTTTGTTTGCATATGAAAAAATTGATAGACACAATTAAATGTCGTTTGAACAACAGTGTTTGAATTGTTGTTTGAAATGCATTAAAACATTCTTAATAAAGGACGCGTCAATATATCAAAGTATGCATAGCCTATATGTGTAATCTCTCAGAGATTATAACATTAACACAACAGAATAGTTTAGTCTAAAGATAGGTACCTATTTTATTACCTAAAACATAGCTTCCTTAATATAACATACTCAGGAGCGGGACTCAATAAGCTTAAAACTTTCGATCCAATTCAATTGTACAATAGAATATGTTTTTAAAAGCCCAAAAAACACTACTCATACCTACCTACTTCCACTCAATAATGGATTCGCCCACTTATCGTAGATACGTAAAGAACGGTATCCGATAAATTTATGTTTGTGTCTTACTGACCTCCTTCTATTGTCTACGACCCTTGCGAACATATAACTGTCATAATGATGTGCGAATGTGAAAGGTTTTCGGAACTTGACATATATCTATCGATATATTCTTACAGTGCTTGTATGTAGCCGCCATTGAACAATGGGTAAAATAATGTACGGTAAGATTTCATATTGAAACAAAGTGTCTAGTTACAAAGAAGGCGACGGCTGGACCCATCCGTATATAACAATCCGTTTATCAGCCTTATAATCTTAACATAATATGTTTACCTAATCCCAGAAATGAAATGGTCGTATAGTTCAAACTTGACATAAAACAAATTTTGAATCATATTATATGTTTAGAACTCGGATGTTCGGGGTTCAAGTCCCACCGACACCTCTGGTTTCGTGGGAGTGACATTTGGCAAGTCACCTCAGAGCCCTAACCTAGTACTGGCGGATCCAGAAAAGTCGTACCATAACTAAATCTTGTTGACACAAATAAGCATGTGCCTTTATTCATGGATAAAATAATGTATGATAAGATTTCATATTGATGCAGTGTCTTGTAACAAAAAAGACAATGACTGGAAAATTCTGTATAACCAATCCTTGTATCAGGCCTATACACATATCAATGGATGTTTACCTACTCCCAGAAATGAAATGCTCGGATAATTCAAACTTGACTACAACTAATTTTGAAACAAATATCCGTATCAAAAACGTCCGTGTTCATGAAATATTTTGTCAATATTCTTAACTCTTATAGTGCTGGAAGCTAATTCTTGCTTATGCAACAAGTTGGATCCAGACCAGCCGAAAGTAAATTGGCGGCTGTCCTGTGATCTAATCTATTTGCAACACTGAGTATCTTTCCTCGTCAAAATTAAGCAGATATTCAAGGTTTTGATAGCAGACGTCACAAAAGTATGTTTTAAAAGAATTACCCAGCATTCTTAGGGTGAAATACTCCGATTTGCATCATTTCTGAACTGGTTGATCCAGGAAAGCCGTTACATAACTGACACATGTTTGGTACGGCGTTAAACATGAATAAATTTGGATCATGGCATGCAATCAATAGCGGACATCATATAGATAGTCGATGGAGAAACTAGACTGACCACGTTACAATGTCAATCGTATCTACTCGGCAATCCCCGACTCAAGCCAGTAGATATACCTCGTAAATAGTTCATGAATACACCAGAAATCCTGGGGAAGTTCGGCTGCCGGATTTCACATTTGATCGCAATATTACACACAGGGACTGAATTTTTATATAACTACATACAACTTTGTTAAATATCACAAGTGATTGTTGTTTTTTCACATAGTTTCATTAAAGATTATCATTTCAACTCATGTTTGTTTCAATGTTTCATATTTTCTCAATCATATCTACACGGTAGTCCCCGACTTGTGCCGGGGTTTGCCGAGTACATACGAAAGCAAAATGTCATGCCATTCGCTGCCATGTTGCCGGACTACTTTCTGGATGGCTCCCCATCACCTCCGAGGTTATCTTAAATTAGAAAATGGCCGAGTTGTCGTGAATGGTTACAATGTAGTACACTCGTCCATAGACCACGGCGCTCAAAAGAGGGACACTCAACTATTATATAAACGTCATTCAAACGTGAAATTTGTGAAGCCAACTAATATATCAGCTTCCCTGCTACTGACAAGCGATGTCAGAACTGAGCCTCTCCCAATTATTTTCCATTAGAGAATGCCAATCAAAGATAACTTAAATATTGAATTACTTACTCGGTTGTTCCGAGACTTTTCTATCTGCATTCCTCCCTGATGAAGAACCGTACCCATTCGGTGGACAGTGGTCCAGACGTAGAGCGTCGGCCTTCGGACACAAGGGTCGTGGATTCGAACCCCGTGAGCAGCGGGTACTCCTTGCGGCCTTTCATTAATCCACATTCTGCACAAATACGATACAGGAAACAGAATCGAGAGTGATTAATCTAAGTTGTAATAACTTGTTTCACAATCGATGTAAAGTAATTAAGTTTAAACTAAACCCATTGCGTTTTAAGCAGTGTCCAAAAAGGAAATATTCGACTGCTCCAAATTGATTCCATTAAATTAATATATGAATTAACTTGAGTTTCCTTGGCTCATTTGTTAGTTAAAACCATTGTTGTAAAAGGAATAATTATCCATAAAGAATAATCTTTTCTTTTGTCGTGGCTGTTTCTAAAGTCTTATGAGACAACAATCTGAACTTATCGGGTTTACCCAATAGAAACATCTCTGACATTATAAAGAAGCCGCCATATCGCTTCTTACAAGGCTACTGTAGTTTTCAAATGGAACTGACAAATGCAATATCTAAATACATTGATGTCTCGTTAATCCGAACACGTCTGTTCCCAACAAAATGTCCGGATGACCGAATCATCCGGACAAATGAAGCGACCGTCCCAAATTGAAAGAGTTTGCAGACATTTCAAAACGTGACGAAATTCAAAAATAATCTTCTGATATGGCAGAAAACATTGTGGGAAAAGGAGAAATTGCTCGTCACGAGCAATTTCTCCTTTACCCACAATGTTTTCAAAAGTCGTCTGCAACAAACTGGTCCAACAATTCCGTTCCCTTTCAATTTCGTTCGGATTGCGAGACATCCGGATAATCGGGGTCCGTATCAACGAGGCTTCATTGTAGTCATTTGATTTGATTAAGGAAACAAACATACATGTTTATCACAACTTATAACTTCACTAATATGTATGAGTTACCGACCATGTTTAATGATGCGAAAGTTTGTTTAATACTTCCTCATGTATGAAATTACTCAACGTGGCCACATACCATACATGTGCAACTCATAATGTATTTACAAGGAGTATTTCCCATGTAACGGAAATGCCCAAGTAATTACGAATCATGAGGCAGGTGCGTCAGCATTCGGAACACCTCGGCCATTTCTTAAAATAACCTCGGAGGTAATGGGGAGCCATTTTTGAAAGTAGGTCAGCAACGAAGGGCCAATCGTATCAACTCGGCAATCCCCGTCACAAGCCGGGGAATGCCGGAAAGAGCTGATTGACAAAATATGAAACAAAGATGTGTTCATATGATCATCTTTAATGAAAAGGGTAGAAAAAACATTCAATTGTGATATATGTGTGTGTATTTAAATACATATTTAGTGCCTGTGTGCATTTTGCGTTATCCGCCGGAAATAAGGCGAATTACCCCAGGATTTCTGGTGTATTCATGTACTGCCTACGAGGTATATCTACCGACTTGTTACGGGGATTGCCGAGTAGATACGATTGGTGAGTCAGTTATGTATAACAGAGTAGTGATTAACCCGATACTAAGACCATATGATGATTCTTTTGCTTACATGTACAGTATGCTACAACCGACATAAGTTATGAAAAGTTCCGCGATTTACGGTTCAGAACATTTTAGCAATTCCTCCGTTTGTCACAATGCTCTTTAAGGCTATTGACGTATCACAACAGTAGAACTGAAAGGTGTTTCACACGTTTGAAACGCTTTTTAACTTTATCTGCTTCAAGGTAAAAGAAACTGTCGTCTGTAAGAAGTGGTTGAAAGTTTAAGTCATGATAATCCAATTGTAGCTCTTCAATAAATGGTGTTATTCCGTGTCTGGAAAATTGTATACATCTATGTTGGAGCGTTTAGTTATATCATCAATGGATAAGGAACATCGCAGACGCTGTAATTGTCATTCGATACTGGATAGCAAACAGTTGATCTATGAATTAATTCTACGCAGCTGCAATCAAGTGCGATGG
This sequence comes from Cerastoderma edule, assembly GCA_947846245.1. Taxonomy (NCBI): domain Eukaryota; kingdom Metazoa; phylum Mollusca; class Bivalvia; order Cardiida; family Cardiidae; genus Cerastoderma; species Cerastoderma edule. Next base: position 36,396,945 of record OX401406.1, read on the forward strand.
GAAACTGTCACGTGACAATTGTTCACGATACGATTGGTTGTGTCTACACTTCAGATTAGAAGATGAGGGATTTTGCTGTAAGGAAGAAATAAGTTTCACACTGTCATATTATTTAGAAATTGAAATAGCCCCTAGGGAAATCAGCATTAAGCGATTCCTTTGTTTTAAGCAAGTGCTTTGGCGTCAGACGAGTACATCTTCATAACGATTGTCATTCATTTGAGTTAACGTGACTATAAAGGAGATATTTTAGAAATCGTCAATTGTTTCCCACGCACACATTAATGGTGGTTGAACATACAGTTTATAGACAACGTGACTCATTGACAATGCTTCGTATTGTCTTTGCTGAAAATGTCATCCTCCTATTGCCCCCATCACGAGTCATCACATCACGTTTTGATTGGTCGGTTAAAAGTGTGTGTATCACGTGACCAGGTCAGATGGTGGATAGTCCGGCAATTTGAATTATTAAATTTGCAAATCTAGGTTTTTCTCGTTGGGTTTGACATTTAAGTTGTTGTGATGGTGTTTTATTTGGTAATAACTATTTGAATCTGACCAAACGTTTACTAAATCATATAGTTCGATATAGCATTGATCTCCTTTCAGGACTAACTGTGCAGACGCCTTCCAGTGAGCCATCGATATTCCCTACACATTCTACCGTTTTCTGTATACAAGAAGTTATACAATGCTTTTCAACATAGTTTTGCGGTTTAACCCTTTCCCAAACAATAACGATATTTGACCACTTTGATGCAGACGACTTTAGAAAACATTGTTGGAAAAGGAGAAATTGCTCGTAACGGGCAATTTTTCCTTTTCCCACAATGCATTTTGCCCTATTAGAAGATTATTGTCCAATTTCATCACAATTTGAAATGTCATCTGCAAACTCTTTCAATTTGTGACAGTCGAAAATTTGTTGTTTTGGAAAGGGTTAAAAAGCGTTGTAAAAGAGCTGAATTTGCTTGAATTACTCTCATGTCACCAAAGGCCCAGATCTTATGCAGATATTATCATTGTTTTGAAGGACACTCTTCTTTTCGATTAGAAAGTTAATCATACCTTCGTCCTGAACAAAAAACTAAGAAAAAGGAAACAAAGAACATAACTGTTTTGAAGTAGTGGACTGTACTTACCAGAGCTGATTCAAAGATCGTCGAAATCAATTGAATGTGTAAGTGTTAGTTAAGTTAGTACACATATCCGACGTCATACTACATGGAGGAATCAACTGGGCGTTTCCAACAGATTGTAACACATTTATAATCCGCTGTCTATGAGCGTCTTCAATTCTGAAAGTTTTGTTCTTCCCATTAATGTACAGGACTCATTTTTGAGTATTTTCGTACATGTACCACAATACCAACTGTACACATACTAATGAAATAGTGTATACTTAGCTTGTATCAATGTAACGGGTATTCCAGATCAACAACATTTAATTCCACATAGAAGTCGTTCAATGAAAATCGTCATACCACACACAAGATAGGTTTGGGAAACTCCAAAGCGATTTTTGTTTTCAACAAAGTGTTCGAAACAGGTAATTCCAGATCAACACAGTGTTATACCGCTTGGTAGTTGTCCAATGAAAATAGTCATACCTCACTAGATAGGTTTGGGAAACTTCAAAGTGCTATTTTGCCCAACACATAGTGTGCGGAAAGGGTAAGTCCAGACAAGCACCATGCCATCCCACTTAGAAATATTCCAATGAGGATAGCCAAACTACTAGATTAATGAATATGGATCCTCCTTCTGATATGATGTCTTTTTCATCCCCGTATGATATCGGATCTTATGCTTAACCCATTACTAAACAATGGCGACATTTAACCACTTTGTTTCAGACGATTCTGGAAAACATTGTGGGAAAAGGGGAAATTGTTCGCTGAGAGGTTTTCTGCTCTATCTGAAGAATATTTTTCAATTTCATAACATTTATAAATGTTGTCTGGAGACTCTTTCAATTTGGGACAGTCGAAAATTTGGTGTTTGGGAAGGGGTTAACAGACCGATGCTTTACAAAGTAAAGCCATTTTGAAGTGTTCCATTGATGAATGATGAACGCACCATGGACTAGAAACATCTACTAGAAAACGTCGTAAATCCAACTGCTTTTACAACAGTTACAGAAAAGGGGTTCATCTTCACAATGTACTTATGTAAACTCGTTGGCGTCATGGGTGTAGTGGAAAAGAGCTGTCCTCTTGTACCGGGCTTCTCTGGTTCGATCCCAGTTAGGCGGGGTAGAGAGTCGGCCTCTTGTACCGATGGCCCTGGGTTCGAGCCCAATTAAGCGCTGCACAGAGTCGCCTGCTTTTACTGAGGGTCCTGTGTTAGATCCCGTTAAGCGGGGTGAATATTTCGGGGACTAACTCACAAATCGGCGCGAAAACTTGTTGAGTGTCCGGAAAGCAGTTTGATAGAGTATATTTAATAAGCTTTAATCTTCCGCGATGTAAAGTCCTAAGTTTAAACGAAACCAAATTTCAATTCTTGATTTCTTATGGAACTCTTTATCAGAACGAAACGTTTCATATGACAGACAACGATATAGATGAATTGTAGCACCAAAGATATTTTCGTAAATTAATTCTATACCTCAGGTCTTTAGCAAACATCGGTGAGTCCATTAAACCATGCCGTTTTATTGGTTTTTTTTTTTGTTAAATCGTACACCACATCAGCGGATTCAACCATCACTTGATTATCAGTGACATCTTTATACGTCGTTTAAAAGTAGTGGGCGCTTTTACGAATCGTTTTCCGAGCCAGACATCCATCGACGCAAACAAAATGTCATCTTAAATCAGTAACACGCATACGTCAATGCCAAATACACAGTGACATATTTTACGCATGCGCACTGGGGTCGTATTTTCTCTGGGAGCGTTCGGTAGTAAGACGTTAGCTTCCCCGCCAAAAGGTATAATTATCTCGTCTTGGGTAGACCATATATGATGGAAATCTATTGATTTCGCTCATGTCTTGTAGTACCAACGAGTCTATTATACATCGCATATGTAACAGTCGATAGTTAATCCTTAACCAAGGAGAGTTTAAAGTAAACCAATCCTTAGATTGATGGGTAATTTTCTAAATAAGATATTTGTTTCCTCTGCTTTCCAAAACCTTACACATTTGCTTAATGTCGATTAGGAAAGATTCTCAGAGAAGCAACCATGTTAGATCACAGACCAGCCGCCAATATACTTTGTGGCTGACCTGTATCTAACCTGTTTGCATAAGTATTTAGGGTTAAAATAGAAAGAATCACTTTTAATATTATAATAAACCCGTTTCTTAATAATTATTACATTGTGTATCTTTATTACATAACGGGTTGTCATCGAAAAACGCAAAATGAAATAAAATTCAGCCGTTTTGTAGTTATTATTTCATAATGCAGCTTTATTACATATCGGATTGTTACAACGCCATACAACTGTTTCATCTGTATAAACACTCGAATAACATGTCCTTCTAATGTTTTCGGTAATGGCTAAAACTTGATTGTCGTTGCTTTGATGGTCAAAGGGAAGCAAATGAACAGATTAAGAAATGCGATAATACTACTTAGATTATTTGCCTTATGGATGTTAGCTTTTTAAAAGACACGGGGCCCGTTTTACTAAACAAGTTACGGAAAATATGTGCGTAAGTCATAATTGATAAACATGGATAGTATCTTCAATGAAAGTACAATATTGCAATGTGGCACTTCATTGGAAGCGTCTCTGAGAGACGATTCCAATGATGTGTCACTTTGCAATATTGCTTCGTCCAATATTGAAATAAGAGGAATTGTTGTTTTATACTTACGCAAATCTTAAGCGTAAACTGTTTAGTAAAACGGTACCACGATGTACTCGAGACAAACACGTGTCTGCGAATGCTTGCCTGACGGTACTCTAAAACTGAAGCCATGCTTAAGTTTACTGTCTAGTGAGGGTATACTTGCGGCAAATCAGTCATTCAAAGGCCATATTGTTCATGCAACACGGTGCAATACAGCGCCAGTTGAAATAACGATTAAAGATACTCTCTCAGAGATGTGTCCTTTTGGAGTAAATAAATGCTGAAATAATTGTATTTTCAATCCTCATCACTGAACCAAAGACCCTTTTCAAGTTCTTTACTTATAAGTTACTAAAACTCCGTGTTTTCGTAAATTCATGTGAAGTAAGCCTTCTGTTTTCCTTTGGGAAACCCGGTTATAAATAAACGTGGGAATTCTTTCTCTTGCACCTTGCTACCACGTGCTATCTAAAAATATTCAACGGCACAGCAACAGCAGCAATATAGTAGCAAAGGGGAGTAATCCTGCGCAAATCCTCAAAATTCAATGTAGAAAGTTTGACTATTTTTGATATTCCTTATCAAATTCAGTAAGATTTGATATATATATGTAAATTCTTTTTGTTTTCCTCCTCGCTCTACCCGTTTTCGCCTGACGGAAATAATATTTGTGACCATGCTTTTGCGCGGTAAACGTTTCTGAAAACCCACGTCACGACGTTATCTTAAAATACCACCTTTTTAAACGCCCATAGATATCTATGATTTCTAGATATTCTGTGTATGGTTACGAGTAGGGTTGGGAAGCTGTCAATAACCTAGTTCTATGTTACTTCAAAAGTCTTTATTATTTTTTTACGGTAGAAGATGATTTATTTCAAAAAGTTAAAATCTCAATCTCTGAGAGAGTATCTTTAATATCCATTTCCTTTTTTTAGAACTGAGCACGAAGGTACTGCAAAATGTGTTGCTTGCCAAGTTTAATATAGGTTTGATTTGCCACTTACAAGAAACGAGGAAAGCAAACACTTCAAAATTGATACTTTGATCTTATTCTTCAGAGGGGTTTTCGTTGTCAAATGCATGGAAAAAGTTGTGATTGTGTTTGTTTCTCGCTTTCATATTCACACTCACAAATAGTATGTACGAATCCGAAGCATACTCTTTATAAACTGCAGACGACATTTTCTAAGTTGAAGCAGACAACTTTAGAAAAGCTTTGTCAACGTGTGAAAACCCTTCCAGTTCTGCTTTTGTGCTTTGTGAAAAGATTAAAAAAAAATTGTAACTGCTTGTAACAAACAAGTTCTCCTTTTGCAACAATGCTTTTTGAAAGTTGTCTGCTGCAAGACACAAATATGTGGCGTTAGGTGATAATGTGATAATGTATATTGTTTCATAGCTATTGTCAAGCACATGCATTTTATATAAAATGCATGTGCTTGACAATAGCTATGAAACAATATAATATGCTGCATTATAATCCTGCTGTATAAGGAACAATAGTTTCTACCCCTTTGGTTCGCCATACATCTTTTAATATGATCGTTTCCCTTTTTAAGTACGACGTTATTCACGGAAAGGTTCTTAAAAAAAGACAGAAACAGGGAAAGAATTAAGCAATGTTAGATAAGATAGGCAGATGACGTAGAACTTATTTCGGCTTTGTTTTGTATGTTGGATGCGATAAACTTCACACATCTACGTCATTTATCAAATTGACCTGTTTAATTGGTTAATTGCAAAGGTTATTATTTTCAAGTTTTGATCCATGTTTAAATAGAGTGGCGAAATAGTTAACATATAAAGGTAAAAATAATATTTTATTGAATTTCGTATTGAATATGCAATACTTAATGAATATATTAATAAAACCAATTGCGTTATTGACGATGCTTCCTTGAGGTACTCCAAAGCAGATTTTTTTTTTAGTAAGGTAGTTTTGAATTGCATATTTCGCAGGTACAGATTTAGTTTATTCCTAACGGTTTGTATTTGCAAAAATGTGTTCCCAGTTTTCAGAGAGCTAGAACAAAGGCTGCCTATGTTGGTTGGTTTCGTTCAAACAGTATATATTCAAGCAATGCACAATTGGAAGTCCGACACTATCAAAGGCAGACAACTGCTGGATTGCTTTGAATCAAAGTTGTACATAGTTTTCTCCCTTCTATGTTATTATTAATTTTGATGTTTATTACAAAACATGAACATTATTGTAACCCTTTCCCAAACAATAACGACCTTTGAATTCTTTGTTGCAGACGACTTTAGAAAACATTGTTGGAAAAGGAGTAATTGCAATTACTCCTTTTCCCATTAGGTTTCCTACTCTTCCTTAAGAATAATTTTCAATTTCATCACATTTTGAAGTGTCGTCTGTAAACCCTTTCAATTGGGGACAGCCGAAAATCTGTTGTTTGAGAAAGGGTTAAGCATGTATGTGTTTATGTATGTATACATGTTTACGTATAGGTCAAGTCCAAAAAATGTAATTACATCTCCACACATGTTCAAATAGCTACTAATACATTATCTTTATTTCCTCCTTTTCTGAAGAAATACTAAACTAACATTTACAAAAGATATCAAATAAGCTCTCTTCCTTTAGCCATTCGTCCTAAAAAATCTCAATCTTAAACAACCCACAGCGCCGCAACTTTTAAACACTTGCATACGACAAGCAATACAAACACCCGCACGCACCCTTACACCTTCACCCCAACACGTATATTGTTAGTCATCGTTTTGTGCTATGAGCTTATATATTAACTAGAATTGTGCTGAGCAATAGTTTAGCTTTTGTTGTAGGGAAGACTAATAACAATATCTTGTTTGAATAAATTATCTTAACTGTTAACGTGTATCATTGAATTGCAAATGTGTCATCAGTTAAGGTCAATCACGAAAATGATGACTTACTTAGGGTTTACCTTACTTAGGGTTGGTTCCCGGCACAGGTCCTTTTATGTCCTCTTCGCCAGGCTCGTTATTTTCATTTAATGTAATGATCAAATTCCATTTTCTGGTTCCATTACGTTTCATTTCAGCCCTATGATTATCATACAGGACCCCCTGTTATGCCAGTGTTTATCTAGTCCTAAAATGAATTAATTGATGGTGCTGAAACAACTTCCTTGGGAAGGCTGTTCCAGACTCTCGAAATTCTTATTGTAAAGGAGTTTTTTCTTATGTTAGATGTACACTGGTGTGGAAAAATCTGCTTACAATTTCATCTCTGACTGTGTCTGAGTGAGAAGATGTCCCAGAATTTAATTAAGTTGGTATCCCGAGTATCATATAATTTATGTATAAACTTGTATGCTTCTATCATGTCACCTCGATATCTTCTGTGGTAAGCGACTAAGTCTTCCACGATGATTTGTTTCTTAAGGTAAAATACTCACAATCCGCTATTATAAAATGAATTCTTTCGTCGGAGTTCTTTTTTCGTTCTCGACGAAAGAAATGGTTTAAAGATGTCTGATTATGAATATCCTACATTTAATGGTAATTTCATGTTTACTGATGGGCATATGGTAGTATGTTTCAATTGAGTAACTATCTTGATTGTTCCGTGAAGAGGTTTCGTTTAGGTATGCTGCTGGTATTCCGTGTTTTGCTGCAACGACATTTCATTTTGTTTTGTAAATTGTTTCGTCTGTGATCAAGGACCTTTAAAGTTATTTGATGGTGACGTTTTATCCACTAACTTATAAACACATTCCAGAGTTATAAGCTTCATTTTACATAACTTGCGAAAGGAGTATCTTCAATTTATAAAGCATCTTTCTCTCGTTATCTCTTGAACCACGACATTTGTTATATACATATTGATTTATCCTTATGTTGTATATGTTGATACTTGGGTTTAAAAAGGTTATGCTCTGTTCTGTTCAGTTCAATTCTTCTCCCTGGATACAATGTCAGTGCTTGCGTCGAACATAGGGCGATGAAACTGTTGCATAATAATCCCTGTCCTTGAAGGGAATCAAACTCTCCAATTCATATGATGAAGCAGTCGAACCCTCCAAGGAACACTAGATTTTATATCTCTTTATCACTTTCTCGTCTGGTCTCGTAAAAACCACCGTCTAGACATTGCTGGACACTGTTTTGGGTTTTGGAATCTGATGAAAAGTGATCATAAAAACCTACACAACAGTTTTACGAGGGCAATTACACTAAAGTATGGGGTTGAATGAGATTTGATATTTCAGCATTTTTCACCACATCTTCTTTAGTTTAAAGTTATCTATTTTACATCGATTGTGAAACAAGTTCTTACACCTTAAATTAAACACTCTTGATTCTGATCTCTTGATACCTACATGTAGCAAGTGCTCGCACCGATTTGTGGGTTAATCTCAGCATAGCCATGTCGCCGCTGACGGGAATTGAACACCGGACCTTCGGTACAAGAGACCTACGTTCTGCCATTGAACAACTGTCGTACACCATTTCATTGGTATCTCTGCAATGCATATACTTATACCGTCAGAGCGTTGGGACAGAGATAGAATAAAAGATTCTGGTTCAATATTCGGTAGAGGACCTCATGCCAATGCCCATTAATTGCTGTATTTTTTCTCTCTGTTTTGCATCTTCCTTCCAGTTTCGATAATAAATTCCTGAATTTCGACTCTTTTTATTTTTCAATCGAATTTATGTATTTGTGAATGTTATACACATACGAGGGGTGTTCGAAAAGTATCCGGAAAACGTTCATAACTTATTTATTAATGCGAAAATTCGAATAAGACTTTCAATTGTGATACTTTGACATTCTGTGCACATAATCCAAATGAAACTTGAATACAAATTGCTCTGACGTACAATCCGTATTCGCCATGGCGATGTCAGGTACGTTGAGCGGGGCAAATTTTGATATTCTTCACATGTATAGATGCATTTAGGGATTAAATAGGACATGTTCCTAACGTCAAGATTAATTCGAATTTTACGGGACGCTTCCGCACGCTTTTGCCAAAGCCTACGCAGCGTCATATGTTGAAATATGACGTGATTCCTGTAAACAACGGTAGCAGCAACGGAACCCGTGAAAATGACATTTGAAGAGAGGTATTTCATAAAAAAAATGAATGTGTTATTGGAGCAAACGGAATCGGAGACGATCTCTCCTAATTTACCGACACCTACGGTACACGTTCAATAAGAGAAACAAGCGTATATAAGTGGTTCAACGCTTTCAAAAAAGATCCATCGCACGATGGTACTGACCGCCCAAGATCTGAACGTACCAACATAACGTCAAGAAAAGTCGACGGAATGAGGCAGTTGCTGTAGTGTGATAGAAGGCTTACAATAAGAGACATAGGCCTAAAGTTTACAGTCCATTCGATTGTTACTAGTGAGCTAGGCATGTCTAAGGTTTGCGATCGCTGGATACCCAGAACTCTAATAACTTACCAATAAAGTATTTTAGTAGGAGCTGCAAAGTCATTCATTAAACAGTATTGTAACCATGGTCAACGTTTTATGAACTCAATGATAAGCTATGGTCACCAAAGCAACACTGGGCGAGTTAGACATTGAGACTATGAAGCATCCTGCAAATTCACCGGATCTACTTATGCCAGATTACTGGCTTTTTCCAACCTTGAAATCAGAGTTGCGAGGCAGAAGGTTTGATAATGTTGATGACCTACCCACGGTTGTGAGAGAAACCATTCGTAAAATTCCACAGTAATATTTCAAGCATGATTTGATAGGTGGATACGTATTAGGGAGAAGTGTGTATCATTTAAAGAAGAATATTTTGAAAGATGTAACATTTTACTGTTTCAGACAGACTTTGCAGATGCTATATTCCTTTATGAGTAAGTTGTCCCGCTCAAAGTTACATGACGTTGTCCCGCTCAACATTACCTGACGTCGCCATGGTGAATATGGATTGTACGTCAGAGCAATTTGTATTCCAGTCTCATTTGGATTAAGTGCACAGAATGTCAAAGTATCACCTTTAAAAATTTAATTCGATTATTCGCATTAATAAATAAGTTATGAACGTTTTCCGGATACTATTCGAACACCCCTCGTATTTATCTGTATATAAAAAGTCTATGTTAGTTTATAGTATAACATATTTGGACCAATGGCAAAGTATTGACGACAAGTCTTTAAATCGAGTAGATAAATAAAAGATAAAGGATAAACAAAACCACATTCTTATTCCACAGCTCCCCTTCGATATATGCGGACGATCCCATTTACTCTTTGGTACTTACGGACTGGACAAGATATCCAAGTATCTTTTTTCCTCAATAAATACAAAGGCCTGTGGGAGCGCCATTTTGACGGGATGTCAGCATCAGCCGTTATGTACAATCTCGAATGGAGGTAACTTACTCCTCGAAAATTATCAATGACAACGCGATTTCCCTTGGTAGCTGATCGAGAAGTTATCGCGAAATATAGATCATACTTAGAATTAGATATATCGTGCCACGATATTTTAGTAAATCATCTGTGTTCTGGTGTTTTTTTGTTTTTGTTTTTGTTTTTACATATTTGCTTAAGTTTAACTGCTTCCTGTACATCAGTACTCGCGCCGATTCGTGGATTAGTCCCGGTAATTTCCACCTCGTCTTACGGGGATTCGAACCTGGGACGGTCTACCACTGCACCACAAACTATAACTCGGCTTCAATATTTGTTGACATGAGAGCAATGAACTTAGAAACAGACGGGTTTATACAGTCCTACTAAGTTATCTATTATTTCGTAATTATTTGGAAATATGAATAAAATGGTTAACAAAGCCCCCAAAGTCAATTTTTTTAATAACTTACTTACACAGTGTCACAGTGTTTAAACGTTTATTCCATATGGTAAGAACGTGGCCATTCGTTAGACCCTTAGAATTCTGGGTAATTTTCTAAAAAATAGATTTGTGTGACATCTGGCACTAAAACCTTAAATATCTGCTTAATTTTGATGAGGAAAGATACTCAGCAGCCAAGTGATCTAACCTGTTTGCATAAGCATGAAGTCGGTTCCAGCACTATAAGGATCAATGATAATGAATGTCGTTTGGGATCAACACATTTTTCAACACAGTCTTTACCCAGCGGCATAATACGTCTGCTCTCCTTATTGATGGTAGAGGGAACTCGTAAATATCAGACTCGACGGCCTAATTATATCGACGCTATTTCACTTTTAAACGAGAGTGTCTAACCCATAGCCACTTTGCCTAAGAAGACCGCGGTTTATATATTTCTCTTAACTATTTCTCTTAACTAGAAGTGCGACTAATCCCAATTGAAAACAAAAGCAGACGTCAAAATATTTTGACAGGATACAGCTTCTCAATGACGTTTGATAACAATATCGACAAAAGGAATATTTGCTCACAAGGAGTTTATCATTCCTTGGTCAGAACGGTTCCAATTGTCATCTGTTGGTACGTCATAGCAACGCATTTTGAATTAAGATAGACTAGCAATAATCCATCATTCTGAAATCCATTCTCTTGTCAGACAACTTCGATGGTTCTCGGTATGCATCGATCGGGGCCGGAACTATTCGGTTTAGTGCGAATATTTCCGGCTACACCGGAAACGACGAGGTACACCGACGAGGGAATGAGTTTCAATATTGCGGATTATGGGTATTCTACCATAAGAGATATAACAACGATATCCTGAAAGAACGTTCTCTGCTAAGACTTAGTAGTTTGTCAATGAGTTGGAGAGCATTTCAAATTATTGGTTCCAAAGTCAAATAGTCTTATCTTTGAACCAGTAAATAAGTCAGGAATTGTTGAACATCGCGTGCAAAAAGAAATTCGGCTTTGTAGTTTCTAGTATCATTATAGTCGAATAAACATTTCTTATGAATGAAACAAGTTCCCATGTGCGTACATAAGAAGTAGACACGTCAACAAGGTTTTTTTGTCTGTTATATTGAAAACATCGCCCATTTTCGTGGTTCATTTTCCTTTACATGTTCTTATTTCTGATTTTGCTACAAACCTATTATAGAAAGTACTTTCACAAATGTTTAATGTAAAGTAAATGCGTATATAGCGTGTAAGAAGAAATCAAACGGACTGAAAAATTGTATAGAGCGTTTTGTTTTAAAATGGGGGAGGTAGATGAATGAACTTAAGATGGAGAACACATATCCATGACATGGAAAGTTATCATATGCAAGGGATCGAAGCAAGTTAAACGAATCAAGGTTTTTCGAATTGGAAAACAAGCACAAATGGAAAGCATGTCACCCACTTTTCGTATGAAGGCTCATCTATGATGTACATTTACATTATGGTCAATCGAAACGAGATTGAAGACTTTTTGCAGTTTTAAATTTCTAACACATCTTTTGACTTACTTTTTATGACATAACATCAATACGATTCTGCAGCAGATGTCATTATCTATATATAAATTGCTTAAACTATTTCAAGTTAATGTGTTTCATGAGAAACAGGGGACCTGTTTTGTAAGGTAGTTAAGCCCTACAAGCACCAATAAACGTTACTTTAAGAAATGGTGATATTTTTCAGGAACCATTTGATTCTTCCAATCGTTTAAGCTAGTGTATGAAAGGTACATGTAGAGGCGCGAGAGAATGGGAAGGGAAAAGACGTAAGATAGAAACCTCACGATTTTCTTTGACGTAAAATACACACACATCGCCAACGTTCCATTTGAAACACGATCTTTGTGCATTCAATACTTTTTCTCATTGCAGATTCATGGGACATGAATATACAATCCATATAATGTACATACATTTACAATCCATATAATGTACATACATTTACAATACAAAAAGGGAAACTAAAATGACCACGGTCTACTACTATCGCCGGTCTTTGATAAAGAGTGTGACAGATGGGACACGTTATCGTTCCGTCACAAACCTTACACTGATGTAAGCGGTATTGGAATGTAACACATTAATGTCGCTCTTTGTAATCTTTTCCATCAGTTTTTGTGGATAAAAAACAAAGGGCAGTAATTTTATGCAAATGTGCCTTTCGAGAAAGAGGACTGATCGAAAATTCGCCCGTCCGTCTCTGTAGACGATGGATTGCGCGTTTTTTTTTTTTCTTTTTTTTGTAGAACATCTTCTGTTGTGGCCGTGGAGGCCCATTCCTGAATGGCATTCCCTCGCACCGACTGTGCAGATGAACTCGGTGACGTCAATTGAAGAAGGTGCCTTTCGGAGTGTCCTTCGGTGGTCCGCTTTTCTGAACGTGTCACTTCAGCTTTCTTCAATCCACACTTAACGTTGTGGCGCCAGTGGTTGCGGGTGTGATGCAATGCTTTCCCAGGTGTCAGCATCGATGAGGGATGATTTGAGGTCTCTCATGCAGACGTCTTTAAAGCGGAGAAATGGACGACTGCCTGGTCTTGTCGTATCAACATGGGCACAAAAAGACTGGTACAGTCTTTTTCCCGTCCCAAGGAAAAATGCCCTGGAGTATTCACTGACATGCCCATTTCCACAGAAACTATAGGTCGTTTAGTGGAATTTAAAAGGGTTCATTCTGTGTTTTCATTCGTGGCTTTCTAAAGAAATGCAAATTGTATTGCAAATGAAAAAGTCGGATCTGTGTCAACAAACTGTGTAAAATGTTTTTGATAAAGGGAAATACACATTAAAAATGAACGGAAATAAGTTACAAAACAATGCAAAATAATTGTTCAATCTTATCGACCGCCTTTGGGTTAAGGAAATCAACCCACTCGTCATACAAAAAAAGAACACAGCAATGTCTAGACGAATACGTGCTCATCTTAAACCCGGGCCTAGATAAGGAGGCTAGCAGATGGGTTTGTGTTCATTATTTAAATGGAAGAACTCAGAGAGCTGTGTTCTGGGAATATTAGATATTTGAATAATTTGATATACAACCATTTTCACTAAACATAACACCCTTTTCAATGTCTCTACGTTTTTGTTGCTCAAGTTCCGTGATTTTGTCAAATAGTGTGAAGTAAGCATTCCTGCCTGTAGGCACTGCTATTGGAAAGCCAGTTCATAAATAAATAAAATAACTCACACCGTGACGTGACGTGACAAGAAAAATTAAACATTTCCGAATACCCACGTAATTATGGTGTCTATAACTAGTTTCTTTCGTTTTAAGTTTGGTTTTTTTCTTGAAGAAATAAAAGGTTTGTAATATCTCCAATACAAATGCAATTCAATAGGAAACATGAGTTTTGTAACTGCGATCATACACCCTTCAAGACAGCCCAGTGTGTGCTCTCTGTCGAGGCAATTGTTGGATCTTACACCACATTGGTTTTTAATCAAATGTTAGGCGAAAAGGTCATATCGGGTTGTTTAATGCGTGCCTTGGGAAAAGTCGTATGATATTTGAAAGGCGGCATTACAAGGACAGCGATGGGATGACTGAGTACAAACTCAGTGTGAGAGTAAGGTTAAGATTTTACCAAACGCCAAATGTTCGACAGTCCTAGATTGTAAGACTTTGCAGACGACATTTCAAATGTTAAAAAATTGAAACATAATCTTCTAAATTGGCAGAAAACATTGTGGGAATAGGAGGAATTACTCGTTAAGAACGATTTGAAATTATTGCCCTTTTTCCCACAATGTTTTCAGAGCCGTCTGCACCAATCTGGTCAAATGTCGTCATTGTCTGGTAATGGGTTTACACGTGCCTTTGGAAAAATCGGATCATAAATCACCCTGACAAGCGGCATTCCAAGGACACCGAGGGGATGGGTGAGTGCAAGAATATGTAAGGGCCTCAGACAGAATAAATCTGGTGTTAAAACAGAAATATAGTCTTCATTCGGGATAGATTTGTGACCGAATTAGTCTCAAACGGCCAATGCGTATAAAAGGGGAGACGCATGTGGCACAAACTTAAAGCAAACTGTGTATCGCAGCCTGTATTAACCTCTTACTTTGTCTCACATCTCTTCAACTATGCTATAGAAAACCATACAAACCCAACTTTAGCAACAGAATGAATTGCTCCTTAAAAGCGATCCGTTCATTTGTCGCAATGGCCTGTTTCTATTATCTGTGTTTTCACCATGTTTTTTTCCGTCCTCAGTTGTTGCATTCGATTTGAACGAGACATAGATTTCCCTTAAGAACAGTAATGAGCGTACATAAAATCTTCAATGTCTGGAAGTATGCGGTAGATAATTGATTCATAATTACGCGGAGACATAGTATCTGTCGTGCATCATATGCCAATACGTACATGCAACAATAAAAAACGACATGGGGGCGGTCTAACAATTTGCCTTGATCTTTTCCCAAACAATAACGACATTTGACAACTTTGTTGCAGACCACTCTGGAAAACATTGTGGGAAAATGAGAAATTGCTGATTACGAGCAATTTCTCCTTTTTCCACAATGTGTTCTACCCTATCAGAGGATTGTTTTTCAATTTCATCTCACTTTCAAATGTATTCTGCAAACCCTTTCAATTTGGGACATTCGAAGTTTGTTGTTTGGTAAAGGGTTAAATTCGGTAGGCAGAGCTATGGCATCGATACATATTTGGGTCTTGTGTCCTTTTGGTTGTGTAAAGGCAAGGGGTCGGTCCTTTGGTATTTAACAACAATAGCCACGTGATGTGCCATACAGAGTTGTAAAGCCTGAATGATTAATCTGAGGACATACAGTAGTACTATCGTATACGTTCCTACTGTTTACGCACGATTCCCGATAACAATACGAACGTTTCATGATAACAATACGCAGGATTCACGATAACAATACACACGATTCACGATAACAATACGCACGATTCACGATAACAATACGCACGATTCACGATAACAATACGCACGATTCATGATAACAATACGCACGATTCATGATAACACTACGCACGATTCATGATAACAATACGCACGATTCATGATAACAATACGCACGATTCACGATAACAATATGCACGATTCACGGTAACAGTACGGACGATTTATGATAACAATACGAACGATTCACGATAACAATACGCACGATTCATGATAACAATACGCATGATTCACGATAACAATACGCACGATTCACGATAACAATACGAACGATTCATGATAACAATTCGCACGATTCACGATAACAATACGAACAATTATCGATCCGTGATGTGCGATGTGCGATTAACGGTATTCAATGAGGCGTCTGTCTTACCTGTTTGATTCGATTTGATACGATCCGAAACGTTCTTCATCTGATTTACGATTTCTGATATCAAATATACGTTATTTGATTTACGATGCAATCTTAGGAAGTTAGGACGAATTACATGTATTAATTAAGTACATGCCTGCTAAAATGCCGTGTCCTTAAACGGAAACTAGTATGTTGCAGTGGTCTCCAGTCCGTACTTATCCGACGTATCCGGCCCGTCATTACAAAGAAAAGAAAAGGGAACTACAATGGGATAGACTTCATATTTTTTTTATTCAAATCTATATAATTTTCTTTGGTTTATTATGCGTATGTTTTTACAGAAAAGTCTTCATCACATGCCTGACGAAAGTAAAAATTTGTTTATTTTCCGATGGTTTTGTTCGCCAAAATGCAATGAGTGGTTTATTTAATGCACTGAAAACACGCAATCGTGTGTATGTATCTTAATGCCTGTTTTCATAACTCAGCCCTTTACGAAATACTATTTACGATATACAGTATATGATATCTAATTTGCGATACACGTATTACATTAGACGTTCACCATACGGTACGATAGGTTCGTTTTGTCTGATACGATCCGATGCGATATGATACGTTACGGTTCCATTTGGGATCTGATACGTGGCGTCACGATACGAAACGATGCGATATGATACGTTACGGTTCCATTTGGGATCTGATACGTGACGTCACGATACGATCCGATGCGATATGATACGTTACGGTTCCATTTGGGATCTGATACGTTACGTCACGATACGATACGAATGATAAACGCTGTTTTCGGGAACTAATACGATAGCACTACTGTAGTTGTAACGAAACATCTCAATTCGAGGATGACATTGCTCTTTGTTTTTAGCTTTCTATCTCTCCTAAGTCGGTCCTTAGCTATGGGTCATTAAATCCGAGAAAGTTGTGTTTCGTATAATGTTCATGTATACGAAAATATAACTTGAATGAAAAACTGTTGTTAACAACCACCTCAAACAAAGGTCATTTCCTGATAAACTGCTTTGTGCCGGAATAAACGTCCGGGTAAAATTTTAAAAAAAATTTTTCGTGAAAGTGAACTGATCGAGCGTGTATGATGTGTAATCGTCAAAAAGCCAATTATCGTAAAGACTTAATGGGAGACTTAGATCGATTATGTGGACACCGAACAAGGCATTTAGCCCTCTCAAAGGTCATGGTAGTTGAACCAGTTTTCAGACATTCTTTTATCTATTCTGAGAAATGGTGTTGTAATCCGCATGTATGCAGGTTAACCCTTTAAAATGCTGGGTAGATATAACATATCTAGAAATATAGTTATTCGTGTAGTCTGCTTTCAAGAACCTTAAATATATGTTTTACTTTATTGAGGAATAATACTCAGAGTGGAAAACAGATTAGATAAAGGGCCAACCGCCAATTTGCTTGGCGGCTGGTTGGGATCTAACCTGTTTGCAACAGCACGAAGTCGGTTCAAGCACTTTAAGGGTTAAAATAATACAGCAACTTTGGACAGATATTGACCATTGCT
Source organism: Cerastoderma edule (assembly GCA_947846245.1). Taxonomy (NCBI): domain Eukaryota; kingdom Metazoa; phylum Mollusca; class Bivalvia; order Cardiida; family Cardiidae; genus Cerastoderma; species Cerastoderma edule. The sequence continues at coordinate 36,414,448 of OX401406.1, forward strand.
TAGATTTTTCCAATATCGAGCGAAACAGTGAGGAGATCTTTCGTTCATTTGTCAAACTAACTCCATCCTCAGAGAAACAATTTCTACGAAGACTTTCAAATTCTCTTTAATCCAAATTATATTTATTAAAAAAGAACAACAACGCTGGGTAAAGATTGATCTTTACTTCTAAGACCTTAAATATAATTAGGTTTTCTTTGTCTTTTATTAAACACCAAACCTCCATATTTACGCTGAAACAAATCGTTCAATCATTTAAATGAATCCAAATTATTGGAAGTGAGTGGATTGGACGGGGTCTGTGACACGAAGTGCATACAATAAAATACAAAAGTATCTTTACTGCCGCCTCTAAATATATCTTCTAGATATATTAGTAGAACATCCACCAATCTATTTTGGTATTGGATTGCGATCACAGTGTTTGAAGTTGAACGGTCCTTAAACCAAATTAATTGTTTAATTCAATCTTCTGAACTGGTTTTATGGGGTCTCTTTCATCAATTTGATCATGAAGAATAACAAAAGAAAACAAGCCTCTTTTAATGCAATGAGAAATCCAAAGCCAATCAAAATCAATATCTTTGTTCCGTGTTCTTTTTTCTTAAACATATATTTCTTTAACCTAACCTTATTGTTATATCTAGGAAAGCACAGACATATATGGAATAATCAATGGCCTAACATTGTCCATCAAGACTGTATGATTCTCGGAAAATGAAGCAATATAAAGTCTTACTCTTCCGCAGATTATGTAGCCGTTAAAAGCGGTCGCAGCACAATCTTTATCAACCAAACCCTTAACATATTAAGTAAACTGTAGGAATGCTCTTGTCTAACCCATAGAATGCTGGGTTATTTTCTAAAAATAGAGTTTAGTGTCGTATGCGGCTGCTTTCCAACACCTCAAATAGCTGCTTAATTTTTATAAGGAAAGATAACTGGAGTAGCAAACAGGTTAGATTCCCAATGCTAGACGCCAATTTACTTGGCGGCTTACCTGTGCTCTAACCTGTTTGCATAATCATGAAGTTGGTTCCTGCACTATAAGGGTTAACATATTGAGCAAGTTACAGGAGAGTCCTCTAAAGTACACTGAAGCCATTGCAAACGAAAATAAGCCTATCGAAAACGAATATATTTTCGACTGAGTTCTATACAACGTAATTGTCCAGTGCAGGGGTTGAGCTAATTGTTGGCCTCGCATCGTTAATGCAGTTTATCCCTCATGGTTACCTGTTTTTGCTTTGGTTTAAGAATATATTGAAATGTAAAGTAAGAAAGTACATGTATTTATCATTTCAAAGGCATTCAACACGCCGAATTCTGTAATTTTAAATTTACATTTACAAAATGAACATCAATGAATCAATGAATAATCATTTCACTTGGAAGCACTTCATCAGTACATTAAGATTGCTGTGCAAAGTAACTGACTACTTTCAAACGTGGATATCTGACCGTGTTACAAGATGGAGCAAGTTAATAGGATTGAATTACATTTAGAAAAAAAAATTGTTATTGGCTCATTTAAGACAGGTTCACTGTTGTGTTTAACCCTTTTTAACCGAATTCATGCTCATGCGAACAGGTTGGGTCCAGGCCAGCCGCCAAGTAAATTGGCGACTGGCCTGTGATGTCACGTGTTTCCTACTGTGAGATTCTTTACTCATCAAAACCAAGCAGACATTTAAGGTTTTTGGAAAGCAGATGTCGAGAAAACCTTTCTTTGGTAAATTTCCTATCATTCAATGTGTCAAACATTTAAATGAAAACTCTGTTTTTCAACATCATAAGCCTATTACATAGAATTATTCTAACTTTATACAAATGCTGCATCTAGAGCTATGGTTCACTGTGTTATGTTCGCTTTAGAAGAGATGTAATTTAATCCTGATACTTGTACAAAAAAGACAAGCGTATACCAAACTTCAATCAAAACATGTTATAAAATGCCTTACTCCAGCACCGTACCACCATATTGGAATTGTTCGGCGAATGTGAGTGCTAATTTCCTAGCAATACACTTAGAATGGCGCTACATAGTGGCAGATTTAAATATTGTAAATATTCTCCGACAGAGCGTATAACGTGATAAATATAGCAAACTGCGACGTTTATTCTCAATTTATTTCCCACCAGTCTCGATATGGAACTTTCATTTATTGCCTTGTAGGACAAGACATGCATTTGAAAAGTTCACGTACAACAGCACTTCATTCGCTTGCATATGTGTGTTTATAATTGGGTAAATTTCTCATTATGCGATACCGTGATATTTTCGAAATAAAATTAATGCCAGAATCCCAAAATATCTATCAATATGAACGACAGTGGTATCAAACTTGATTTAGGGAAGTGCATGTAAGAGAGACCTTTCCGCACTTCATTGCGTTGTTTAAAGTTTCATTCCACAGATATATTACAGTAATTTGCATTATTTAGATAAATACGTTGATACTGTAAAAAAAAAAGTTAATTTTAAAATAGTTTTAAATCTTTCCTGGAAAGTATATGGCGTTTTTACTTGATGTACTCTTACGATAAAGAAGTATGTGTTGTCCATGTCAACGTTTTTGCTTAATCCAACGACCATTTTCAAGTTACAAATATGTAGTTTCATTTAAGCCAATGGCATTAACAACTTGTCAAGTTTATGTCAAGTTAATCCGGATAATATTGGTAAAATCCAGTCCGGATTGCCTTCCTTTCTCAAATGTCCAATGATGCTTTCGATGATCCATTTTTATCGTGCAAGAAATAGTCACAAAACACTGGGACTCTTTTAAGCAGTTCACAACTTTGACTCTTTGTATGATAGATGATACATCGGCTACAGCAATACGTTCGTAGAATGTAGGAGGGTGGCTGTTAGTGCGATGACCGAAAATAGCTATACACACACCACGTGAAGCATGGCTTGTGATTTATTAAATCCATTAGATGGGAAGCATTGGGAAACATCGTTCAATGCACTTTCATACACACTGTGAATTTGTCAAAACAGACAGCTCCTTTGAACATATAGCCTCATATATATAACAGTTATGAAGCATTGCCTACAGAGGAATTAAGGTAGAATACCAAAAATCCACCTTTGTGAAACTAATTATTTCGTCAGATTACTTTGGACGTTCTCGGTATACATCAGTGTTGTTTTAGACTTACGCAAATCTTAAGCGTAAACTGTTTAGTAAAACGGTACCAGTGTTATTTTAGGCTTACGCAAATCTTAAGCGTAAACTGTTTAGTAAAACGGTGCCTTGGGTACCGTTTTACTAAACAGTTTACGCTTAAGATTTGCGTAAGTCTAAAACAACAATTCCTCTTATTTCAATATTGGACGAAGCATTATTTCAAAGTGACACATCATTGGAATCGTCTCTCCGAGACGCTTCCAATGAAGTGCCACATTGCAACATTGTACTTTCATTGAAGAAACTATCCATGTTTATCAATTATGACTTACGCACATATTTTCCGTAAGTTGTTTAGTAAAACGGGCCCCCGGGGTAGTTCCGGCCCGCCCGATGTATACCAAGAACGACCAAAGTAATACGACGAAGAAATGAACTTTTAATTTGCGGAGTATGGGTGTTCTACCTGAAGCAAACACGCTGGTTTGAATAAAAGAATAGTTATCAACACTCGGAGCAAATGAGAATTTTGTTTTAAATGCAATAAATAAGACATATTTTGTTTGACCGCGTCTCATTTTCTGGTGTGTTGATTTCTTCTTTATCTCTTTCTCAATTGATTACATTAAATCATTTGTGGTTTTAAGCTGTTTTAACAACAGCTTAGTTCACACATTACCAAATAATGTCAAATTGTTCTTGCAGCCGACAACTTTTAAAAAGCATTGGGACAAAATGAAAAATTACAATGACAAGCAATTTCTCCTTTTCCACAATGCTTTTTCCGTTTATTTACAAATCAAAATGGCATAGGTAAACGTTTTTCACATGGTTAAAGGCTTTTATGAAGTCCTCTGCTTTAAGTAAAAAAAATGTCATCTCCAGGTGGTAAAGAGCTTTAATTCGACGAAATTCCTCTCATCGAAGATAGAAAGATCCCGACCAGTGATGGATTCGGGGTCTAAAGTACCAATAATTCTAATAGAGGAAATCTCAACGCATTTTTTTGTTTTGGTATACCACTGCAGATCATTAAGCCCGCAAACACAAAATAACAACTCCATTTTTACATCACTTATATATGTGTAGGTTCTATTAACAGTACCGTTTTATACAGAAATTGTCGTGGGTTTGTTTTGGGTACGGCGAGCGCTTCCTTTATTAAATCTTTAAGGACCTTATGGTCCGTGTGTCCCTATGGTAATATCAGACGGTGGGTCGAGACCACAATAGCAGCATACATGCTGTTCTCATCATGTACCTTACTTCTGTTTTTTCCTTATTTTGTCAACCAATATCTGTTCCAAACGCTTTGAAGTCGGTGGCAAAAAGGCTAGACGTGTTAACTTTGAGAAAACTTGCTAACTTGAAACGGACGTACACAATGTTGTGACTTTGGAGCAAACCTGCTCACTTAAGGAGACCTTGCACGAAGTTGTAAATTGGGGCAAACTTGCTCACTAATTGAAAATTTGTTGTTACTCAGAAAATACTTGCTCACTTAGAGAGTACTCGCTCATAGTTGTGATCAGTGTAAGAACTTGATTACCAAAATAGAACTTGCCAATAATTGTGACTCGGGAAGATTTTGCTCAATAAAAGAGGGCATTCTCATATTTGTGAATTTGGGAAATCTTATTCACTTGTTTACGTCTAAATAAAGTATTCGTATTTGTATTCGCTAAGAAAGGCATTGGAAATAGTTGTGACTCCAGCAACTCCTTTGTAATAAAAATTTTCTATATATTAGATATTTTCAAAACGTGTTTAGGTATACTATGAAGTTTCTTTTTATATTTAAGCCTGTTTTGTGATAACGCTGTCTTAAGTGTTATTTCAGGTCGAGTAATTTGATAACGAAGTGAGGTTTTCGATGTCAATGACGATCTGTGGAATGCTCTGAACGAGTGATTGCAATGTAAGGTTTGAAATAAGAAGACTAAATAAAATCAATCATCTCTTGAATTGGATATTTTTAGACCACAAATAAATGCAAATCAGGTCAATGAGGTTTTTTGGTTAAATAGAAGCGCTACAAACGTGGAAGCCATTTAATAGAGAAACGAATGGATTTTAGATGAAGAGCCTAATACGATTATACGTTTAGTGTTACAAAATATTGCCAACACCATGCTTGTCTAGTCCTTATGTAATGGATGAGACTACTGTTATGTCATGGAGTTTCCCTGGAGTGTTGAACATTGCTAGTTAGGGACCTTGCAAGGCCATGCCAGATTGTCAAGAACGATTTGATAGTAATATCCCTCAATGCCATTATGTGAAATTTAGAAAGCATTACATTTAGACAGCCATTATGAAAGTTGCATATAGAGTATGAAGGTTAAATTGGTTTCATTCCTAGCAAAGGATCGAATATATAAGAATAAAAATGTGATTTCTTTAAAATATGTAATGATATGTGAATTGTCATTGAAACTTTACTGGTTAAATGCTAAAACCCAAAAGTTAAACATACATTTGTTCTTCATGGTAATGCCTTTACGTAAGGTAAATGTACACGTACTATAAAGTACTTTCAAATGATCGTTACATATTAACGTGCCTTGGCTTCTTTTAGAGTTTACGATATTTTTTGACGTATAACGGTTTGCACTTCAAATTTATTCTTCCTTGTATAGAAGTCGAACGAAAGATAAAAACAAAATCTATACCCAATCGAAGTTGTCTGCGTCGACTGCGCTTTAAAAGAATGGTGTCTGTTAAGCTTATTATTTTTAGGTAGTTTGATCGTAATATAGGTTGCCTTTTGAACAATATCTTCTAGCCAGACGAAATGGAAATGCCCTATTCAACGCCAAAATCCTTGGTTTGAAAGGAAGGCTACTTTCTTTTCTTTTCTTTTTTAAAAGTAATATCGTAAATCTGGAAAATGCTTGGTGGAAAAGTCCGTAGTCCGAATACAAGTCAAGTCGGTGTAGTGTCAATCTTTATCGTTTTTCTGACATTAATAAACACATAAATAGCAGACAAGAAGCTTTCAATGAAGTGTTTATTTTTCATTGAAATTGATGATTTAATGGAAGAATCTTCTAGAATACAAGCCAAATACCCACGGTGTCGATCTTTATCGGCGGCCATTTTCTCATTTTTTGTCAGGTGTAGCAACAAAGCGATGTTGTTGCTAATAGGTACATGCCTACTCTGTGTTTACGGAAGGGTCAATTATTTGGAAGATCTCGTTCTTAAACGAGATGTCAAAGAAGACACATATAACGAACCTCCTTTAATAAGGGATTTAATAATACCAACATATATAACAATATGTAGTTGCATCATTTTATTTTTCTTGGTTTAATGAATAACACCGATGATCATAGTATTAATTTACCCCCTTTTTGCCAGAATAATCATAGATGTTGGCTTCATGCGACGCCTGCAATAACAAAAGATCCCTAAAAAGCGAGAATAGAGAATGTTATTACAGCTGCACAATGTATTCTGCGCTATTTACTCCGATATCATAATGGACACGTGTTTAAGACGAATTGAGAGAATAAGGTAGTCTAAGTTAAATAAATATATGACAGACGTGCCCTTAGGGTATCGCGTATACAAATACAATACAATACAATACAAAATCTTTATTTCACTCAATTCCTTTTACAGAAGATATGAGGTTAAAATAACATGAAACATAATGTAAACGAGGCGTCTGCTTTGTAATTCTCACTGGTCTCTACCTCTCTATCTCTACCCCTCTATTTTTACCTCTCTATCTCTTCCTCTATATCATCTTTCATATATCACTATTTCCCTATATCACTATCTCTCTATTTGTCATTCCATTGAGAAAATACATATGCTAACGGTTTTAAAGAGAAAGTTTAAGGATAAACTTGAATCAAATGCGTGTTAAACGAATCACAAAACAATACTTTGAACTATGAGGTCGCTTAACACAATATGTTCATAGATACATATCACTTGCATATACATATACATACATATACATACATATACATACATATACACACATTAATACATATACACATATATACACATATACATACACACACACATATACATATACATAGTATTTTGTTAAAATATAGTAACTTTAGAATAGATTCAAAATAGTTTTGATGAATTTACAGAGTCGAATTTGTTCGTCTTTAGATTTGCAGTTTATCAATGATTCAAATGTAAAAATGTTTTTTCTGTTTATAAATCTTTGCGGAATTAGTAATTTTCTTTGATTCGATATAAATGTATATTCGAGAAGATAGTGAAATTCGTCTCCAATTGTGTTAATGTTGCATAGTGTACATTTTCTTTCATTTAGATCCACATTTGACCATCTTCCATGCTCAATTGGTAATTTGTGGTTATTTGTTCGGAACTTAATCATGTATGTTAGTAGTGGCTGGGGGATTTCTATAAGATAATTTTCAAAGCCAAATTTCTTTTTTATGAGTTTGTAAGTGTAGCAACTGTTATTATTTCCTATTATTCGATGCCATTCATTTATGAACAAATCTTTGAGTTTTTGTTTAACTGTAAGTTTTAACCATTTCTTGTTTGGGGAATTCTGAATATCCCAAATATTGTTCAAGCCACATTTTATTAAGATATTTTGTGTGTTTCCAATCCAATTGAATAAAGCTGACGTGGTGTGTTCTGGTGCTGTGTTGGTGAACAGGTGATAGATATATCTGTATACATTATGTAGTAAAGTATTTGGTTTGATTTCTGTAAGTTTAGTCCAATATGAAATTGTTCTGGTTTCTTTTTCAATTTGTAATGGAAAAACACCTGTCTCTCCATATACAATAAAGGTAGGCGTAAACTTTTTCATACGACGGTGCAATCGGAACTACTCGGGTATTTCCGTGAGCTGTGAAATACACCTCGGATATAAGTGTAGGGTTACAATTTTTCGGGTAAATCGGCATCCGCCAATTAACACATTTTCTAAGCGTGCACGTTAAGTAGTTCAATGTGTATGGAAGTGTTGGACATCCTCTTTAATCACTTTTGATCAGTAACTCATACCAAATGGCGAACTTGTTGTTGTGACAGGTATACAGTTACTTGTTTCCTCAATCAAATTTAACGACTTTTTGGATTTTACACTCAATATCTATTTTTAGAAACGAAAGAAAGTGACGTCATTCTCGCGGGAAACAATATGGCGTCATCCCTATTATTTCAGAGGTGTTTTCATTGGATAAACCCGATGTGTTCAGATTGACGACGGTGGTGTTCACGGCGCTGCAGAAGATTTGCTAATTATACCCTTCTGTGATGTCCGTGCATGCCCAAGTTTGTACATCTACTTTCCATGTCGGTACACTTGTACCCAGACGTACCTACATATAACTGTCAGTGCCAGTGAATACTGTTTTATTCAATGAATAGCTTCACAGCGTGTTTTCAAAACCATTAACTCAATATGTAGGCAATATCACATTGAATAAAATAGCCCCATTCATTATCAAGTTGCGATTAATGGATCAGAATTAATTCCCTTGACCAATCAAAATGCTCAGATGAGTTGGATAGCAATAAATGCGGTTCGAATTATGTAGTGAGGCAATTCAATTACCGTCTAAGTGTGACAGTGTATTTTGCCACCATCTAGCCCGAGGATGGCGTCACCCTTGTCTAAGGTTCTGATTACATGGTATTCTTTCCAATGTCAATCCTATATATAATATCCATCAGTCTCATAATTTGCTGGAAACAATGCAACTTGTCATGTAATTGTCTTCTCTTTAATTTCTTTTTTATTTGCTTTTTGAATTGCCGTTAAAATTATACAAACAGCGTGCAAAAACCATTTCTATATCTCGTGATAAACCATTAGGTAAATGATCCAGCAACAAATAAACGAATGACACTGGTCATTAATTAACCCTTAGAATGCTACGTTATTTTCTAGGAATACATTATTTTTGTCTTCTGTTTTTCAAAACCTTGAATATCTGCATAATTCTGTTGAGGAAAGATACTCAGGGTAGCAAACATGTTAGACCACAGACTAACAGCCAATTTACATGTTTGAATGTTTAAAAAAAATTGAAATAAAGATACAATTACGAATTTCTTTGTTATAGTTTTACCTTATACGACATATAAGGAACTATAACTATACCTCAAGATCTTTTTCTAATTCTAAGTTTCATTTAAGCCTTATAGTCCTGAAACCGACTTCATGCTAATGCAAACAGCTTAGATCCAGGCCAGCTGCCAAGTAAATTAGTGGCCGGTCTGTGATCTTACCTGTTTGCTTCTCCGAGTATCATTCCCCATCAAAGTTAAGCAAATATCTTAAAGTTTTGGAAAGCAGACGACACAAAATCTTTTTTTAGAAAATTACCACGCATTCTAAGGGTTAAACTAGTCACAATGTCCAACATGGAAAGGTTGAGGATAATGCATTGTTGAAAACGGCCCCATCATTCAGATTTAAACATAAGCTTATGTGACTCACCATAACATACACTTAAAAGTATAACTTTGCTAAGACTGGCAAGCGAATAATACATGAACTCTCTTGTTAGATAGCCTACGTGTTTGACCTTCTTAACTGATTGGATATGGTCTTTCCCATAAATTAAATCTTGAAGATCAACAAGAAAACCTGAGACCCTATCGATGCAATATGAAATTCAAAGCCAGGCATAATCGAATATCTTAGTTTCGTGTGTTTTTCCCATTTTCTCTAAAACGTATATTCCTTTACACTAACCTTATTGTTATATCTAGGAAAGCACAGACATATATGGAATAATCAATGGCCTAACATTGTCCATCAAGACTGTATAATTCTCGGAAAATGAAGCAATGTAAAGTCTGACTCTTCCGCAGATTATGTAGCCGTTAAAAGCGGTCGGAGCACATCCATTATCAACCAAACCCTTAACATATTAAGTAAGATGTGGGAATGCTCTTGTCTAACCCATCGAATGCTGGGTTATCTTTAAAAAATATGTTTTTGTGTCATCTGCTTTTCAAAATCTTAAATAACTACTTTATTGTATTAGGAAAGATGCCCGGAGTAGCAAACAGGTTAGATTCCCACTGCCAGGCGCCAATTTACTTGGCGGTTGACCATAGATCTAACCTGTTTGCATAATCATGAAGTTGGTTCAAGCATTATAAGGGTTAAGATATTGAGCAAGGTACAGGAGAGTCCTTGTCTAAAGTTCACTGAAGCCATTGCAAACGAAAATAAGCACATCGAAGTCGAATCTATTTTCGACTGAGTTCTATACAACTTAATCTACATATCCTTTGCAGGGGTTGAGCTATTTGTTGGCCTCGCATCGTTAATGCAGTTTATCCCTCATGGTTACCTATTTTTGCTTTGGTTTAAGAATATATTGAAATGTTAAGTAAGAAAGTACATGTATTTATAATTTCAAAGGGATTCAACAAGCTGAATTCTATAATTTTAAATTTACATTTATAAAATGAACATCAATGAATCAATGCATAATCATTTCACTTGGAAGCACTTTATCAGTACATTAAGATTGCTGTGCAAAGCAACTGACTACTTTCAAACGTGGATATCTGACCGTGTTGAAAGATGAAGCAAGTTAATAGGATTGAATTACATTTAGAAAAAACAATGTTATTGGCTCATTTAAGCCCGGTTCACTGTTGTATTTAACCCTTTTTACCCGAATTCATGCTCATGCGAACAGGTTGGATCCAGGCCAGCCGCCAAGTTAATTGGCGACTGGCCTGTGATGTCACGTGTTTCCTACTCTGAGATTCTTTACTCATCAAAATAAAGCACACATTTAAGGTTTTGGAAAGCAGACGTCGAGAAAACCTTTCTTTGGTAAATTTCCTATCATTCAATGTGTTAAACATTTAAATGAAAACTCTGTATTTCAACATCATAAGCCTATTACATATAATCATTCTAACTTTATACAAATCCTGTATCTAGAGCTATGGTTCACTGTTTTATGGTCGCTTTAGAAGAGGTGTATTTTAATCCTAATTCTTGTACAAAAAAAGACAAGCGTATACCAAACTTCAATCAAAATATGTTATAAAATGCCTATTCCAGCACCGTACCACCATATTGGAATTGTTCGGCGAATGTGAGTGCTAATTTCCTAGCAATACACTTAGAATGGCGCTACATAGTGGCAAATTTATTGTAAATATCCTCCGACGAGGCGTATAACGTGATAAATATAGCAAACTGCGACGTTTATTCTCAATTTGTTTCCCACCAGTCTCGATATGGAACTTTCTTTTATCGCCTTGTAGGACAAGACTTACATTCGAGAAGTCCACGTATAACAGCAGTTCATTTCGTTTGCATAGGCGTCCGCTTATGTTTGTGTCAAGCTTCTCTAAATAGGCTACTTTGTGATATCTTTAAAATAAACGGAGGACAAGAAGAGTGCTTCAAAGTTTACAAGCAAACTATCAATATGAACTCCAGTTAAGTAAAACTTATTTAAATACAATAAGAGAGAATTTTAAAGGGACTCATTGTATTGTCAAAAGTCTCCTTCTATAGATATATTGCAGTGATATGAAGTTCATCATTAGTTAAGATAACATGTTGATACTGCTATGGAAAAGTATATTTGAAAACAGTTTTTAATCATTCCTTGAAATTACATATGCAATTGTGTAATGCTTAATTTCGACCCATACATATCACCATAAACGTTAATGTTTGTGCCAATACAATTATTCCTGATTCTGATTCTGATTTTTATTTTTAAACCATCTTTACCTTTCAAGTATTGACCATATAATGTATGGTTCATAAAAAGCATTAGTGTTGACGCCATGTTTGATATATGATATATTGACTGCAGTTTTACGTACGTAGAACGTGGGAGATTGGGTGTTAGTGCGATGATCGAAAATAGCTATACACAGATTTATTATAACTATTAGACGGGAAACAGTGGGAAATATTGTTTAATGGACTTGCATACATACTGTGAAATTGTCAAAACAGATCGTTACTTTGAACCCTTATATTGCTGGAACCGACTTCATGCTTATTCAAACAGTTTGGATCCAGGCCAGTCGCCAAGTAAATTAGTGTTTGGCCTGTGATCTAACCTGTTTGCTACTCTGAGTATCTTTCCGCCACAAAATTAAGCAGAAATTAAAATTTTTGGAAAGCAGGCAACACAAAAATCTATTTTTGGAAATTTATCCAGTATTGTAAGGGTTAAGAAAGAATACCCATTATCCGCCATTTCGAAAAAATTCTTTCGTCGGATAATTTCGATCGTTCTCGGCATACACTGGTCGGGACAGGAACTATTCTTTTTGATACGAATAGTTCCTGCTCAGACCGATGGAGACCAAGAAAGACCAAGGTAATTCGACGAACGAAATACTTTCAAAAAGGCGGATGATGGGTTTTCTTCCTTAAATTAACGTACAACTTCAGATATAATACTAATGGTGCATTGTCTTCAGATGAATTAAGCAACCACATTGGTAAGAAGAAAAAAATTCTGACACCGATTTGGGGTCTAAAGTACTCATAATTCCTTAGAGGAAATCTGAAAGCGTTTTTGTTTTCGTATACCACAACAGAGCATTAAGCAATATTCACAAAATAACAACTCTTTTTTTAATCCCTTGTTATCTTGTTGTTTGTATAGACAGTATCGTTTCATACAGAAGACGTCAAGGGCTTGTTATGTTCGGCTATCAATTCCTTCAATAAAAAAGTTATCAGCCAAATTGGCTATTTGTCCTTCAGAGATAGTATCATACGGTGGATCGAGAAAATAACAGCAGCATACATGCTGTTCTTATCACGTACCGTGCTTCTGTTGTTTCCTTATTTTGTCAACCAATATCTGGTCCGAACGATTTGAAGCCGGAGGCAAAAAGACTAGTCTTAATCTAAAGACAAACAAAAACAGACAAAAATGTTATAGGAGATTTGATCCGTTTTGACTTTGAAAAAACTTGCGTACTAAAAACGGACGTACACAATGTTGTGACTTTGGTGTAAACATGCCCACTTATGGAACACTTGTTCATAGTTATGACTCGGGGAAAACTTGCTCACTTAGAGAGTACTCGCTCATAGTTGTGACCCGTAGACAAATTAGCTCACTAAAATAAAACTTGCCCATAATTGTGACTCTGGAAAACTTGTTCAAAGTTGTGACTCGGGGAAAACTAGCTCACTTAAAGAGTACTCTGTCATAGTTGTGACCCGTAGACAAATTAGCTCACTAAAATAAAACTTGCCCATAATTGTGACTCTGGAAAACTTGCTCAAAGTTGTGACTCAGGGAAAACTAGCTCATTTAGCGAGTACTAGCTCTTAGTTGTGACCCGTAGACAAATTAGCTCACTAAAATAAAACTTGCCCATAATTGTTACTCTGGAATACTTGTTCAAAGTTATGACTCGTAGAAAACTAGTTCACTTAAAGAGTACTCGCTCATAGTTGTGACCCGCAGACAAATTAGCTCCCAAAAATAAACCTTGCCAATAATTGTTACCCTGGATCAATGAAAGAGGACATGCTCATAGTTGTGAAATTGGGAAATCTTGTTCACTTGTTTACGTCTAAATAAAGTATTTGTATTTTAATTCGCTAAGGAAGTCATTGGAAATAGTTGGGAGTCAAGCAACTCCTTCGTAATAAAAATGCTATATGTATTAGATATTTTCAAAACGTGTTTAGGTATACTATAAAGTTTCTTTTTTATATTTAAGCCTGTTTTGTGATAACGTTGTCTTAAGTGTTATTTCAGGTCGAGTAATTTGATATCGAAGTGAGGTTTTCGATGTCAATGAAGATTTGTGCTATGCACTGAACAAATGATTGCAAAGCAAGGTTTAGAATATAGTTATTTTGTACGGGCTAAACAAAATCAAGCAGTGCTTTATCCTTGGAATCAAATTCATCTCTTTAATTGGATATTTTTAGATCACAAATAACTGCAAATCGGGTCAATGAGGTTTTTGGGTTAGATAGAAGCGCTACAAACGTGGAAGCCTTTTAATAAAGAAACGAATGGGATTTTAGAAGAAGAGCCTAATACGATTATACGTTTAGTGTTACAAAATATTTCCAACACCATGCTTGTCTTGTCCTTATGTAATGGATGAGACTACTGTTATGTCATGGAGTTTCCCTGGAGTGTTGAACATTGCTGGTTAGGGACATGCAATGCCATGCCGTCTCCTCAAGAACCATCGTAATAATATATCCCTCGATTACACTAAGAGACATTAGAAAATCATCACGGTTAGACAGCCGAATTGAAAGTTACGGATTAGATATCCGGTTTGCTGGTACGTGCTTTACAATGCCGTATCGAACCCTCAAGACCAATTGTTATATTGAATTGCTAAATGACATTTAGAGAAATTTGGATATCATTACTTTTAGACAGCCACTTTGAAAGTTGCGGTTCGAATAAAAGGGTTGAATTAGTTTCTTTCCAAGTAAAGAATCGAATATATAAGGATAATTGAAATTTGTTTATAGTGGACAATGGTGTGTGAATTGTCATTGCAACTTTACTGGCAAAATGCTAAAACCCAAAAGTTAAACATACATTTGTCGTCAAAACAATGCATATACATAATGTACATGTACATGTACCATAAATACGTTCAAAGGGTCTTCACTTATTATCATGCCTTAGCGTCTACTAGAGTTTACGATCTTTTTTTGACGTATTAACGGTTTGCACTTCAAAGTTATTCTTCGCGGTATAGAAGCCAAAAGATAGATAAAAACGACGGAAATTACATTCAATCGAAGTTGTCTGCGTCAACTGTGCTTTAAAAGACGGGTGCTTGTAAATCTTATTTATTTCAGGTATTTTAATCGTAATAAAGGTTGCCTTTTAAACAACATCCCTTTTCAACGCCAAACTCATTGGTTTCAAAGGAAGGCTATTTTCTTTTCTTTTCTTTTTTTTATAAGTAATATCGTTATTCTGGATAATGCCTAGTGGAAAAGTTCGTTGTTCAAACACAAGTCAAGTCGGTACAGCGTCGATCTTTATCTATTTTCTGACATCAATAAACAAATAAACTAATAAATTGATGATTAAATGGAATAATCCTCTAGAATACAAGCCAAATGTCCACGGTGTCGATCTTTATCGGCGGCTATTTTCTACTTCGTTTGTAAGGCGTAGCAGCAAAGCGATGTGGCTGCTAATAGGTGGGTGGCTACTGTGCGTTTACGAAA
Organism: Cerastoderma edule; assembly: GCA_947846245.1. Taxonomy (NCBI): domain Eukaryota; kingdom Metazoa; phylum Mollusca; class Bivalvia; order Cardiida; family Cardiidae; genus Cerastoderma; species Cerastoderma edule. The sequence goes on from OX401406.1 coordinate 36,429,775, forward strand.
GGGTCAATTATACGAAAGATCCCGTCCATCAACGAACTGTTACAGAAGATGCATATAACGAACCTACTTTCATAAGGGATTTAATAATACCAACATATATAACAATATGTGGTTGCATCATTCTATTTTTCTTGGTTTAATGAATAACACCGATGATAATCGTATAAATTTACTCCCTTTTGGCCAGAATAATCACAGATGTTGACTACATGCGACGCCAACTATAACAAAATATCACTAAAAATCGTGAATAGAAAATGTTATTACAGCTGCACAATGTACTCTGTGCTATTTACTCCTATATTATAATGAACACGTGTTTAAGAAGAATCCCGCGAATACGGTATTCTAAGTTAAATAAATATATGACAGACGTGCCCGTAGGGTATCGGATACGACGATGGTGTTCACAGCGCTGCAGAAGATTTGCTAATTTTGTATTTCTGTGATGTCAGCGCATGCCCTAGTTTGTACCTCTACGTACCATACCAGTAACTAAGACGTATCTAACTGACAACGAATAATGTTTAATGCCTTGAATGGCTTCACGTCGTGTTTTTATAACCATTAATTCATTATGTAGGCAATATCACAAGGGATAAGATATCCCCAGCCATACATCAAGTTGCAATTAATGTGTCGGAATTAATTCCACTGACCAATCGAAATACTCAGATGAGTTGGATAGCAATAAATGCGGCTCGAATCATGTCGTAATACAACTTAATTATGGTCTGGGTGTGAAAATGTGTTTTGACATCATCTAGCCCGAGGATAGCGCCGCCCTTGTCTAAGTTTCTGTTTACTCGGTCCATCGGAATTGTTTCAAATGTCAATCCTAGAAGGAAAAAATATATACACGAGTTTTATTACAAGAGACTAAGAATGCTTAAATTTATCCAACTACTTAAATCATGAGATAACATTTGGCAAAATATCTCAAATTTGCCTTTAAGGAAAAAAACATATTTCGTGCATAATATGACCTAATAATGTATGTAGTTAATAAACATTGAAATAGAAGTAATTATTTGAAATTTATGTCAATGTGCTTTGATTTTTGACAAGTTTATATTTAATGTTAAAATTTAATGTTTTGTTAAAATGGTTATACACTCATGTGGTGGTCAAATGAAAGATATATTTCTATCTACCTACATGTATGTGATCACCTCCATTGAAGAATTATCTTCAGTCATGTGATTTTCTAGACGTTCAAAACAATGCTATTCATCATGTGCTTGCCGTCCCTTTTATTTTATTTTTTAGAAACTGCCGATAAGATTATACAAACAGCGTGCTACAACCGTTTCGATTTCTTTTGATAAACAATTATTTAAGCTTTTCAGCAACTGAGAAATAAACAGATAAAACTGGCCATCTTTTTACCCTTAGAGTGCTGGGTAGTTTTCTAAAAATAGAGTTTTGTGTCGTCTGCTTAATTCTATTGAGGAAAGATAGCAAGAGTAGCAAACATGTCATATCACAGGCCAACCGCAAATGTACTCGGTGGCTGGCATGGATCTAACCTGTTTGCATAAGCACAAAGTCGGTTCCAGCAATATAAGGGTTAAGTGACAATGAAATTTTGAATCACCTTTTGTAATACGTATTACTTAAAAGGTACATTTTGTTGGACAACTTATTAAACTAACATAATGTAGACGACACGGAAAAAGATGAAATAAAGATACAATAAAAATTTCTTCTGATCTACGAGTACTTTTACCTTTTATGACATAAAAGAAACCTCAACCAAACGCTAAGGTTATTTCCTAATTCTAAGTTCCATTTAACCATTACAGTGCTGGATCCAAATTCATGCATATGCAAACAGGTTAGATCTAAGCTAGCCGCCAAGTAATTCGCATTAAATAGTCCTATCATAGCAGTTTACACCTAGACTGATGAGACTTACCACAATTCCTTTCATCGTAACAGACGCTTAGAAGTATAACATTTCTCTGACTAGCAAACGAATAACCCAGAGACTCTTTTTAATGTGAGATAGCCTACATGTACTTTAACCTGTTTTCCTACTCTAAATCAACTGTTGGGAATGGAGTTTACTGAATTTTCTTGATTACAGAAGCCTGACACAGTAAGCAAAGATTTACTAAGGATTCGCAATTTCCTAATAAGATCCATGGTCATTTCATCAGAATATACAGAATTTTCTCGTTGCTACGTTCATGTTAGCAACGTTTTACTTTTTAGGTTCCATTGCCGCAACCGGTCACTTTTCTGGAAATTACGTTCAATTGCCAGAATAGCTAATGATTATGACGACTTGTCTATGATATCATACATCTTACTAACATCGTACTTAGAGCAGACTCTATCTTGAGGTGGTTGGGCGGATGCCTTACATTTTATTGCTTATTTAATGTGGGATAAACCGATTTGACATGGTTAATTGTATGACTAGCATGTGTGTACGCAATTCCAGACTGAATGTTTGACTCTTATAGTCACACTTTAGACATCATCTAAATTTGAATGAGATTGTTATCTTATAGGTCTAAACATTCCCCTGGACAAATTGAAAACAAAGATGGGATACTGCTCGTATGTTGGTTTTTTTTTTGGTGAAGCTGCATGGCTTATTTTATTTCATATGTATTACAATATATATGAAAACAATTGTAAAATAACAAACAGATAAGCAGAGTTGAAATAAATGGACTGCAAAAGAAAATAAGAAAGAGTAAAGTATTCTTACAGTTATAATAATGTAGCTAGTTAAAAACAGCTGTTGAAAAACGCTCAAATCGTTCTTAAGGAATTAATCTTAGGTGCCGTAGTGTATGTACATGGTATACAATGTTAAAAGCAGTTTGTATCCAGAGTAGCGATGTCACAAGTGTTTTCCTCTCTATGGTCACTGTTCGTACGCTTTCATTCTTCTGTGTCTCGTAAAGTTGTAAACTTGTATACTGTAAAACTTGACCTTGATTTTATTGTACATTAAACTTGGAAGTTATTTTGTAAAGTTTGAACAACAATTTCTTTTATAGTTCAAAATAACCTTTGTTAGAATATTTTCAATTTTCCGTTATACACAAACTATTTGTATACAATTAAGAGTTTTAAACTTCTAAGTATGCATCAGGTTTCGTCCATTTTGTACTCTTTCTACCCATGTGATCAATTGACTTTGTTATTATAATACGACAAAGTACATGGAATGAGAAAAACATCCATTTACGGTCTAATACACGTAAGGCACGACTCTTGACGCAAAACTCGTTAGGCTGATTTCCCGTACGCCAATTGGTTCCTTCAATGCATTCTTTGACAATCTAATAAAGAAAACGGCATTGGAGCCCGGCCAGAATTGCAGCGGGAAGATGAGTTTATCTGCTTGTTAAGGCGCCTTTGCTGAAGCATCCCATTCGTTTACATTTCGTATTAATCAGTATTTCTCGCTTGACCAGGAAAGCTAATTTGTATATCAGCATAACAATCCCCTACCGTTAAACCCTTCCCTTCTTGTCATGGATAGCCGACTTATTCGAAATGGTGGATGCTTCCAATTATATTGACAAAATGAAAATTTGCTCATCCTGAGCAAATTTTCATTTTGTCAACATGATTTAGATTTAACAAATCATTAGCATTTCATAAGATCATGTTATGAGATATCCCTCTAGAAGCCAATGTGACCTAGGAACAGGATCGACTGCCTTCTAATAGGATACGTCTTTCGTACGTGGCAGATGCCATATTTCAGTGATATTTGCTTTTGCCCCGAATGACCGTCCGGCTTTGAACAAACTGATTTGTAATCGTGGACTATTGATTCCGGGATAGGGGCAGACAGCGGTCAGATTTGACGTCTCGTTACAATACTACACCATTGGTAAACGGACAACATGCAAGTCCAATACCACATAGATTGCCTTGGTGAATTTACTGGGAAACGCTGTTCTTGCTAGCGTTGGATAGACATGTTTATTTATGCTGCTACACTGGGATTTGCAGTATCAAAAACAAATCTTAGAGATAAAATGAATATCCCTTAATAAAAACTTTAAAGTGTGACACTGTTATGTTCTGGAATCATTCATATCAATACTTCATGAGAATAAGATAATGCGACAAAAATGATGCGCAGGTGTCGTTCGAAAAATACACTTATAGCGTTTACTATTGGTCGCTGTAAGAAAGTGTCCATGTGTACCCAACACTTTGTTCATAGGTAAGAAAAAGATCAAGAGCAATACTGGTTGAAAATGACAAACTATGGTTTAAATATTCTGTGGCTATTAACACTCATTACCAGACACATCTGTGATTGTATAACATTTGGATGGCATGACCCATATTGTGTTACGCTTTTTTCTACTTTCGTTCTGGTTAATTTAACAGATTCTAAGCCAGAAAACGAAGGTTTTGTCCAAGGAGAGGTGCTGTTTCATGACTAAATGCACGCGTAAACCTATTTGATGAATCGGTATACGAACAAATCATTACACATTGCCGTGGTCAAACGTTTGAAAGTTGAAGTGTTTGACCTTGCGACCTACTTGCTCAGTGACCGACAGACACACTGCAGGCAGAGGTGTTGGTCCGATGAGAGAACATATCAAGATCAATGACCACATGAATTCCGGAACTTAAAGTCATAAGAGTTGTGCTATTACTTCTTTTTAACGTTTTTCTTTTAAAAGTAATACCAAACCTGTCTACAGCCAGCGGTGGTGAGGTGATGGGTATGCAGGGTTGGGGACCGGTAAACCCGGGTTAGATCCAACTTTCAACCATGCATTTCATTGTCAGGGTAGAGAATCACGTACTTAGAAATAATAGAGACCTATGAAAGAAATGGCGATTATCGTCGATTCAATGTATTACAAATCGATGAGTATCCTCTCATACAGCAATTCCTTGCAAGGAATATAGCGCAGAATACCCGCCTTACGATCCGATTTCCTCCACCGGTTGGCGTAATGGTTCCAGATAAACGGTTTCTTCAATCACTCGACCACAATGTTCGTACCACCCCGATCGCAGTTGGATACTTTACACGTAGACAATCACTTTCAAAATGTTTTCCACGAACCTTACGAAATGCTGATGAACGTGGTACACCATATACGAAATGGATAGGTACCAGGTACAGAAAAAAACTTGGAAAGGGCACAGGAACAATTCGGAAAACGGGATAAAGACAATACGTTTTGCTACAAAGAAAATGTTTACCATATTACATGATACTATTTCAGTATCTTGTCCTGTTATGGAAGCAATGAAGCATGACAATTTGAAAGGCTTTGTGGTAAAACTTTACGCTTCTTTAAAACAAAATTTAACCAAAACAAACAACAAAAACTGAACACAGTGGCTTTTTTGCATGGTCTAAAGTTTTTCAATCACATTAACACAATTCACAGACCTCGCAACATTTCGTTTATCAACGAATCCAATAACGCCTACAGAGGAAGCTATGGGGTACATGATACACTTCAGCACTGTGTTCCAGTCTTTAATTGGATGTAACCGCCCGCAATGTAGCCGATCCATTTACATTCAGTAATACAAAGGGGCTGTTTCTGATACCTTAATCCTTTATGCCAAATTTGACTAATGGCCAATACATGTAATCTTACGCTACCTTGTTATTTTTTCTATAGATAGCCATCGTTCTATTCAGCCAAATGACACGTGGTGTTACTTGTAAGTAGCCGTGGAAGTTTTGTGAAAGAGACTTTATTACCTTACGCTTTTATGGCAAACACTTAGAGATGCGAATTGTGTATGGTACTTTTTTCTTTGCACCAATGCGTGCCAAGATAACAGTCTCTATGGAAAATATAATTGTGTTTAGAAATGGCGTACATGATATTTACACTTTCCGATTTTTAAATCCAGGAGACAATATCATGCATTTAATTTATTTGCTCAGTACACGACTTAAATCAATATTCTTGGCTTTTTTCACATATACCGATAGAACCGAATATGAACTTGCTGAGCAAGAATGGTTTTCTGGTTTGTTAGTTCCAGCAAGGTTTTCTCGGGGTCCCCTGTTTTTCTTAGCCATAGCCATTCCCCAATCGTTAGATATTAAGGCTTGTGTGTTTTGTGTAAATTGGAAATTGCTTGTTAAACTCATACATTGGAAAATCAGCACTTATAAATCGTCAGGGGACCATATACAAGCTTCAGCCAAATGGTCTTGGAAAATGCTTAATTCGAGGACGGCATTATTCATAAACTATCCACATCACCATAATATCTACTAAATGAGAAGTTTTCACTTTAGTAAAATATAAATATGATATAAGATATACTTCAAAAGCTCTATCTACCTGTTTATATATATATATCGATTATCGCTGATGTCTGCTCTTATACGCTCAATCGAATTGGTATGTGTTTAAAGGGTGCTCGTGGAATGTGTCCGAAATACCAACAGTAACATTTCTAACAAGGTGCTGCATGTATAAGTCGTAAATGTACATGTTATTTTCATAGCATGCATGTAGATTAAGAATTGTAATAACTAATGTGCTTAACGTTGAAATAAAATTATGTCACGTAATGTTATACGTTATGTAATATTATGCATTCACTATACACATCATAATCTGTACCATTAGAGGACTGCTTTGGTCAATTTTAGGCAGTCGTCTTGTAAAAGTATCGCAGTTTGACGGACAGATAAGCGCTCACAAAATTTACCATGGTGTGAGAAAGCATCTCTGTACACTGTCTGAGCGATTGTATATCAGCTGGGTACCATGCTAAACATTGTATGCTTAAATGAGCGTATGTTCACAACAACGTTCCCTCTTATTTCGATACTGGGCTAGGCAATATTGCATAGTAACACATCATTGGAATCGTCTCTCCGAGACGCCTCCAATGACGTGTTGCATGGCAATATTGCGTTTTGATTTAAGATACTATCTATCTTTATCAGTCTTGACTTACAGAAATATTTTTGATTTAGTAAAATGGTATCCCGAAATGCTGGTGGACTGTCACACGGATACTAACAACGGGTTGGTCAATATGTTTGCCAATGCTAAATATAAGTTTAACTTGGAATACCATTCGGCTCTCTATATTGAGCTTTCTCCGGTATTGAAATGTCGCATTCGCTTGAAATGAACAGAGCGTATCTAGTATTGGTGACCAAAATCAGGGTCGTTTCTAGATGCGCTTACAACCTATCAAGCCTACAAACTAATGGTTAATCATTTTTCTTTCTGAAATGAATCATGTTGCTATTCAATTTAATCAGGAATAGAATGGATTGTTGCATACATTGAACAAGATTAACCGACTAGGTTTAAGCCAAGGGTTTCAAAAAACTCATATCATGAATAAAGTGCATACTTAGTGTGTTCTGGCTGTTATTTCCCTTGGGCTTCCGTGGCTTTGTAATTAGAATTCCGAACTTGATTTCACATTACCCTGGTTCGCTTTGGTTCAAATCACCGTGGCGGTGGATGAGGATTTTCATGAAAACTTCCTTTTTGTCTTCTCTACTGTCTACAGCCATTGTCTTTTATATATATAAAGAAAATACGTTTTCGCGGGACCGATAACACGCAGAGTCGTTGGACAAGGTCTTTTCCCTAGCAAAGTACAGGTAGACTTCACGGAAAACATGAATAGCTGTAAAGGCGCCGTAGAATACCGTAGGTCTAGATACGAAGTGTATTCCCCAACTAACTTGTTTCATGCTTCTCTAAACCATATAGAATTATAAACCATTGGTATTGTCTTGGTTAGACAATTCTAAAGAGTACCAACAAAGTAGGATTTGTATATCTATTTTTGAAAAATTGTTGTTAGGGAGTATGTCATGGCCGAAATAGATTATCAACACTCCCAAATATGAACGTGCAAAAAATCATAAAGACAAGTTGTGGCAACTTAAGAATGTTATTATTGATGAAAAAAGCATTGTCAAATATCGAATGAACCTCGTCGGGTGTTTTTGTCATGTAGTAAGAGCGCAGCAGACGAAACGAATATCCAATTTTTGGGAAAAGCTTTTCTCGACATACGATAAACTTTAGATGACAAACTCAACAGAATGATAAAGAGCCAACCTCGATGTAGAGCAGTCGAGCGTTAAATTTCAAAATAGATTAGATATAAGTTGATGTGTAAAGAAGCATGAACACACCATCCTCAAAATTTGCATCCTCCATCTTGCCATGTACTTGACGTTAGAAAAACTGTGTTCAAAAGGTCGAAATTAAACAAATCAAAACGGAAATGAAGGGCGAGTTACACGATTTGTACAAATGCGCGAAACGGCATGGTTGTTGGAAGATGGGCTATTTTCGCAAAATTATGAATGATGAACTTGTTTTCGGACATATTTAAAGCTTTTAATAGTATTTAGTATATTTGTAAGAAGAAAATGATTAGAACTTCAACTACCGAGCGAATTTGATGACGGACTTTTTTGAGCCCTTTCACCCTATTTGTTGACATCGCAAAATACCATTTCCGGCGAAAAGCTGTCAATTCAATCAAACAATATGTCAAACGACAATCAGTGACCAATAACGCACATAATAAGAGGTTGGCGGTTGAATATTTAAAAACCAACTTGGAATAAAGCTTTCTTCCTGTCAATTAGAAACGATCTCCGCAGTGAGTTGGGTTTATGGTCGATAAACATGATATCCGAGTTTAATCTACATGCCAGTGTAAAGTTTGTTTTGCCCGTGCAGTTCGTGATACCTAAACCGTATGCTGCGTCAGCACCTTAGTCCTATGAATTTACAAACCACTTTTTGTTGGACGGTACTTTATCGATACACAAACAGCGGTCTGACCCCAATTACTCATTAAACATCCGCCTTCACTGTGCGGACTGATAACTTCTTAGAACTAGAAATATAGTCCGGATTTACTCGCTTTGTTTTGTTCTAGGCTATTCAATGCGACATCAAGTGATAGACTGTTCTAATTATGTAAACAAATGGCGTTTGTATCGCTTTATACTGTTGCTTCGTTGGAAATCGTAAAATGTCAAGATGTTTGGAAATTAGACTATCGTTCAGTCTCTGTTCACAGAAATAATAATTATAGTAGTGGTGGTAAAAGGAGCAGCTGTTTTCCTCGAGATGTTGCCCAAAGAAATTTTCAAACGTATCCTCCATCATCTTGCTTTAAACGCGCCTTAGTCCTTCAGTGCTTTCAGCGCTTTTACTTTTATTGGATAGGGTTGAACGCATACTGCTTTTGCTGAACTGTTTGTTTTAATGGATCAATCGATGGCCTTTTCTTTAAGTAAATAACAGATTCTCGCGATTTTCTTTAAAGTCATGCAGGTTTCCCTTGAAAATGAGTTTACCTATGGGGTTTTCTTTCCCATTTTCGCAAAGCCCGCAATCCCTTTCCCCCAATATACCAATTCTACTATATAAAAAAGGTACCAATTCGTCCACTCAAATGATAAAAAGGCCTGCAATCGATTGTTCATGATTTTGAAGTATTAGTTAGAGGCTAGATAGTGAAATTTAAACGATATAGAACCCCCAAGGAAGAAGCGATAGCGACTGACGGGGTTTCTATATCGTTTAAATTTCACTATCTAGACTCTAAATAACTTAGTGTTTGACCTTCATTTCCATAGAGCACTTTATCTTGCACTGGTAAACCACGCCTCTCCGGGTACGATCGGCGAATTGCATAAAACTTCTGCTCAGTATTTTGAAATTCGAAATAAACCACGCCTTCCTCGGCTGTCAATTGCATGCCAAAAATCTTCCATACCATATTTGGAAGACGAAAACTGCACTACCAAGTGATGTATATTAAAACGTCAATTTTTTACGTCACATAATAGCTTGCTTTCAGTTTGTTCCCGTCATATTATTCCTAATGGGGTAAAAGGTTAATATAGTTTAGTTTCTTGTTTTCACAATGATGTAAGGATAAGGGATTAAACCCTATAACCCAGTTAATTGTAATTCCTTTTTATTTATTTCTGTGTCATAAAGCTTTTTAAAGTATTGTGCCGAAAGGGGGGATTGTCCGCGACAAACAGGTCTCCTTTTATCACATTGTTTTAACATTTCACATGTCATAAGGAGTTCAAATAACCCTTTTTTCTCCCCCGCGACGTCACAGCGATCTTTCCATCACTACCGTAGGCTAGGCTTACACGTGTCATTGATTTGGAGATGGAGCCTAAAACTACCTATGTATGCGCATGCGTGATACCAGAGTAATTGTCTCATAGAGCCCAGATAGAACACCCGAATAGTAGTTTATGGAAAATGAACCAACAAAAAAAAATCAAATTGACGCATTCTCATTGGATGAAAATGTAGGTTAAACACTAAGTATTAGTTAGAGGCTAGATAGTGAAATTTAAACGATATAGAAACCCCAAGGAAGGAGCGATAGCGACTGACGGGGTTTCAATATCGTTTAGATTTCACTATCTAGACTCTAAATAACTCAGTGTTTAACATACATTTTCATATAGCGCTCTATCTTGCACTGGTAAACCACGCCTCTCCGGGTATGATCGGCGATTGGCATAAAACTGCTGCTCAGTATTTTGAAATTCGAAATAAACCACGCCTTCCGAGGCTGTCAATTGCATGCCAACAATCTGCCATACCATAGTTGGAAGAAGAAAACTGCACTACCCAGTGATTCAGTGATGTAAGTCATCCTGCATGCAAGCGTGTTCTTGTCCGTACTGATCATCTTTGTTGGCCTGTTGGGTGTTTCCCAACTTTCTTGGTTGTTTCTTTGACCATAAATGCATGTGGAAATGCGGTTACATGATGCTGCAGGTAAGACATAAGAAAGGAAAATAAGGGAATAGGCGAACTAATTTAACCAGTTTGTTAGGCGCCTTTCCCGTATTTGTTGACAATACTACCTGTCCTCTGCAATAAGGCAGTAAGTGCTTCATATTTGTGCATGCCATACTTCAGTGTTAAAACTTGTTAGGACCGTCAAAATCTTTTATGTATATTACTCTGTCGTCCCATCATAATGAATCACAGTGTGCCTTAAAACAAAATGTAAACCAGCTAATTAAGAATACATGTATATGAATTTGGAAAAGAACGGCCTTAATAAGTATCGGGTGAAAGGCGACTCTTTTTTCCAACGTTCAACTACATCACAGAGATGGGGAGGGTAATGACATGTTCGTTTGTTTTTTACAACAGTTTAATAAGTTAAGTGATTTCATGTACTGGGTATAGAAGGGGGCCACGACCTTCACATACCCATGAAAGTGGGTACTAAAGATTTCAAAAAATGAAAAGATAAGTCCTCATGATTAGATTAGCTAGGGTCTACCGATAAAAGGCCGAATATAGTAACATGTTTGATATACCGTTTACGCGGGAAAACGTGTTAAACCCTTACAAACAATTAAACTAGCGTGTTCCCTCCCTTAACATGTATCCGTGTTATACGAAATCCTTCAATCTTCACAAACTAGCCTCGTCCTCCTTTTGAGATGCTAATTGCACGTTTTTACATACGAATGGAGGTCAGAATGCTCGTTAGTGGTTTCAAAAAGGAAAGTATTTCCTCTTGGATAATATGCCCCGTAGATGTGTCTAGACTGTGGTTTTAGAGACCCTACGTCACTACCAACATAGAAATTGCAGTATTCACATTTAAGTTGTGCTGATGGTGTTTTCTGGTGATAACTATTCGAATCTGTCCAAAACTTTACCAAATAATATAGTTTGATATAGCGTTATTCTCCTTTTATGGGCTTTTAAGCATAAGATGTTTAGTAAACCGGTTTCCGTGTCCAGGTGTGGAATAATGTCGTATTTATGTATGTATGAGGTCGTTGGTTTGATACACGGTTTAGGTCAAACTAAACACATACACTTGTTGTTGGAATAGCCTCCCTCATTTCATTCTATAAAAAATGGACGACGACTTCAAACGTCAGGCTAATGTCATAAAGATAAGTACTTACCTATATCGAATTATTAACTATGAAGGAAGCATTTTACGAGAAATAAGTTAATCATTGGATTGCTCTATATGTTTCGTAAGCGCCGATTAACATCTACAACTCGCATTCCTCTAGAACTAACCATGTCGTCGAAATACTGTCCTATCCATAATAGAAGCGTTTAAAACGCTTTTCCAGTAGCCGATTCCGTAATTGAAATGAAAGTAAAAGCTGTGATTAAACTTTAATTAATCATGCAGGTTTTCATAAATATAAATTGCACGCTGAGCATTCTTTTTCAATATGGTCAAATCGAAGACTTGTTGAATTAGGGAAAGTTTCACACGAACTAATTTCTAGGGTGGCGACAGACATGGTAATGATATACAACGAGGAAGCTTTGTCACGTTAAAGAATTAGCCTAAAAGCTTCGCTAGGCTTTTATTAAATCATCTCTCCCGCTGCCTCTCGATTTAATTACTGGTCTAACAATGTTTCGTCAGATCAAAAATAGGCATTAAAATTGATTTACACATGGCATGAGACTAATAGAGAAGTACTAAACTCTCTTACAGTAGTGTTCATGCCGATTACTTATAGGTTGTACACTACAAACATTGTCGAAAAGCCTATTGAGAATGATGCATATTGACATGGTGATTGAATAGTGCCCAGAAATATGTATTCAAGCAAAAAGCATTGAAGAGGACCTGTACCATTTTGTATGGGTGTGTAAACCTTCCAAACGATCAGAAAACAATATATAGAATGGAGATCACGGAAGAGAGCCGTGTGTTTTCTAGGTTTGATTCTCTAGCGTCAACACAAAATCTCATGATAATTATTTTGGCAGAATATATATTTAAAAGAAAAAACAGCATTGCAGGCTCGTCAAACTCTTTTCGGCTTTAGTATATGTTCACCACCGGAGACAGACATCTTTACGTTGTTAATTGAATAATGTCGAAACTCTTCTATGTCAAATATCAATAACTGTATATATTATAACCTTTGCTAGAAACCACATAATATAATTTAATGTAAACATTTTGTTGAATGTGACAATGTATTTTTTTTTTTTTCATTTTTATATAAAACTGGGTACTGACGAGTTCCTTCGAAGGATTTTTCTTCTTTGATGAAGGAGGGATGGCTTGTATGCCTCAGATATGAACTTTTATGCATTGCGTAAGAGAGTTCCAAATGCAAAGTTATTGTGTTGTTCACGTAATTCTCTCAAGTTTGAAATAGATATTCATGGCAAAACACATTTTATTGCAAATAAATGGTTTCATGTCGAACGTTATAAAATATCTAATTAATATTGGTAACGATCTGCCTGCCATATGACGAAAGTCGACTTTGGTATCCTAGAAACACATTTGTATTATATGTATCACAGTAAAACAGAACCCACCAATCGTCATAGTAAATTTTGTATTCTACATAAGAATGCCACGTTGATCATAATCCCAATTGTCCAGACGTAGATGTTTCATTCACGCAGTAACAGCTTGGATCATCCGAGTTACATTGATCATGGCATGTCTTCTCTTTATTACTACAGTCCAGTGAAATCAGTTCCAGCAGTTGTGGACAACTTAAAATCCAAGAAGGATATTTCTGATTCAAATAACGATTCTGATTCCTAAACAACAACATGCATCCAATAGAATAGTGTGTAGCTAAGAAACCATAGTTGGGTGAATGTCGTATGATGTATTATTCCCACTCTTTCGTTATTCTAGCATACGCAAGTAATGTTACTATTGGACATAACCATCTTTTTGTATCTGATGATGATTTGTAAACTTGTTACAAATATGTATATCTATGCCAAACACATTATAATAAATCATAATTTGATGTTATATGATAAAATATCAGGTACGTAGGAAGATAGATACATTGGCGGCCACAAAATAACTTGAGCGTCGCTCAAATAGGTGGGCGAATGGTGTGATCAATGTTTACGATCTTATCTACGAACAAGATTGCCGCACCCAGGTAGTTATTCTGTTTTACCTTTTTTGCAAATGATAGCCACATTGTGTACTCCGCATGAGTTGATCATCAACTTTCCGGTTCTAGTGGTATATGATAACCTATGCTTTTTAACAGCGTATCGTCTAACACCCGGCAGAGAAATCGCAGTCGACGGGCTCGCATGTCCAAAACAGTCGGTCAAATTCAAGTTCTTAATTCATACTCAACCAACACATCTAGTACAATTGGAGTTGGCGAAGCTATGTACTTTCCTCCAGAGGTGCGTGTTGCAACAAGCCTTTAGTAAACGACCTTGTATTACAATTGTTTTTGACATTTTTCGATTGCAATAACTCGCGTTTGGCTCATTATTCTTATAAATATATTCTGTAAGGAATGTATATCTGGACCAGCCACATATCTAATACTTGTGTACAAATTTACAGACTTACCGAGGACTATCAGTTCAATGCCCAATATGTGACATCATGTGAGGGTTATCATTTATTGTCACGGCTTAACGTACTTTTCAAACTTTTTCGTATGTAACTGTCTTCTACAGCTCCGTTTGATTTATACCAGAAACCAAAGATTCCATGTTGTATAGGTCCATCGCAATTGCAAGTAAATGACGGCTGGCCTGCAATCTTACCCGTTTGCTACCCTGAGTACCATTTCCTATCGAAATTAACCAGATGATTACTGGTGTGGAAATCAGACGACACTAAAATCTCTTTTTAGAAAATTACCCTGCATTCTAAGGGTTAAACCGCCAAACCAAGGAGTTTTTAGTCCGATGGATCTCGATACACATATATCAGTCCATAGAAGTCTCATCGAATCGGCTCAAAAGACAAATTGTGAAAGACGAGCGGGCGGTCACCGATTTGATTAAGAATTTATATTGTAACATGTTCTCAGAACAATTCGGCTTCAATCTTGGATAAGTGACCAGCTTCTTGCATTAATGTACGTCTCGGAATTAAAAAGGACGTAGTAACAAACGAACGACACTGTGATTTAATATCCATTACTTGTTTATGAGGATGATACCATTTTCACTAACCTGTCTTTATTTTAAAGACTAAATATCCATTTACTTTCCGAAGTATTACATTGAACACCTCAGTGTTTACAAATTCACCAATCTACTTAATACTGATACAAAACATTACCCACTAAACTTTCTAGTTACTACCAACATGCATTCAAAATAAGAAGAATTTGTTATCATATTAAGGAATAACGTCTCAGGGAGATAATGATTTTATCTGCGTCGTCACTCTCATCTTGTTTGTCTATTTAATTTGTCTTTTTATTTATATGTATAAATCGCAAATGTACATCTCATTTCCATAGCTTGCATGTAGATATAAAACTATATTTATTAACTATGAGGCTATGTGCTTAATGTTGAAGTAACATTATGTTATTTTATGTTATGTAGGGGTTAAGGAACTGACCAGAAACAATCCAATTGACGGATAAGGCGTGATAGGGAAACCGACGGCCAGCGATACGGATTCATCAAGATAAATGTCCGAGTAGACTTCTCTGATTGACCGACTCTTTCGAGCGATAAACTGGTGTACCGCTGGAGATTAATCCCTTACTTCAGACGAAACCTTATAAACTTGAGGTCTTTGCTTTGGACAGTACATATCACTTCGACAAAATTTCAAAGGAGAACTTACATGCGCTAGTTCATAGACTAGAAAATTTGAAAGTCAATCTAAAATGTTGTTGAAGCAAAATTGTTTTTTATTGTTGTTTGATATATCATTAAAATAAGCTTTCGGAAACATAATTAATTTAAAAAGCGTCAATTCATCTTAATATGTACGATTTGTATGCGGCTGATCTTAAAAGCGTAATTCACGTCTTTGGATAACAGCGCATGTTAATACACTGTACACTCATTTTAAAATCTTGAACACGATTATATTTTGCTTCAATGACTATTCCAAAGTACGCCTCATATAACAGTACTACTGTTGTACAGTTTTAAAGACCAAATTTCCTCAAATATGTGAACAAGAACATTCGGGATGCAAATATGATAAACAGATGAATTGCTTCAAATGAGCATTTCATCCTTTTATCAAGTTGTTTTTTTGTCAAATATTTATCAAATAGTATTTCTTATCATTCTCTTTCCTTTTGCGTAATGTTGTTTCAGATTTTAACATATCATTAAATCCCTTATTGGGGATGGCGTTAACCATTTACCAAACGCCAAATTGTTGACCGTCCCAAATTGAAAGTGTTTGCAGACGACATTTCAAAGCGTGATGTATTGAAAATCAATCTTCCAGTAGGGCAGAAAAGTTGTAGGAAAAGGAGAAATATCCCGTTAAGAGAAATCTCCTTTTCCCATAATGTTTTCTATAGCCAAAAAAAACTGGTCAAATGTCCCTTTTGTTTTGTAATGGGATACGAGGAGAGAGGGATTTTCCCGGACGGGCTTTAATGACATTGGTGTTAGAAACAAGCCTGGTACAATGTGTTTGTCCGGCAGATGTCAGGAGGACACCGATCTCGGCGAAGATCTATTGAGGGAGTCAGCTTAATCTCGTTTCTGTGATTCCGTTCGTAAACTCACAGCGGAAATTCTGTTTGCCCAAACACTGACTGAATGAGGAATCAGAAAGCAGTTCAAACTGTGATTACAGTGGAACACTGCTCTGATGTAACTCCTTGAATTCATAGATCTGCGTATATCGTCACAGAAATAGGTCTTTGCATATGCTCTTTGTAAAATATACTTTTTTTTTAATCTTTGCAAAATTTATGAAACTATTTGGGCAAATGAGAAAGCTACTCTGAGATCAATTTTTCTTTCATACTTTTTTTCAAACAAATGAACCGAATCATTATGCCCATTCTGCCGATTAAAAAAATGTATTTCAGGTATTAATCCATGCTAGATAGAATGATGAGCATGTAAAATGCAACAATAAGAGTTTGCACGGAAATTAAAGCACATTTGACATATTTAAAGAATATTCCCTTGACCATTTTTTTCTGCATATGGCTGGAAAATACGTATGCTTTCTGGATGTTTCATCATTTGTTAAAAGTGAATTTTAGATGCATTTACCTTCGGTTACAAGCCAGAATCACCGAATGGACAACCGCATTCGACATGCTAAGAAACATCCCGTGGAACTCATAATGTACAAACAGTCTTAATAATGTCATATCTATCTCTCTGGCTGCACTGCCACAGGCGCTCAGATTTGGTACAAACTCCGTAAACATACACATAAACGTGGGCTTAGAACTCTGTATTACCCCCAGCAAGTTGATTATAGTGACTCAGAATGCAAGAAATCTCTTAACAATATCATGTTAACCAGTGTGGTTGGTCTGCCACAGGCGCTTGAAGTTGGTAGAAGATACGTAAACATACACATAAATATGGGCTGAGAACTCTGTATTACCCCCAGCAAGTTGATTATAGAGTCATCAACACCGAGCCATTGCCCTCTATAATTTTCTAAAGTGTGTTTTCAGGTTCAGCGATATTTTCCCTAATGTATAAGAGCTGTTGATCTCACATTTAACTATGATAATCCAGTGTCATGTCTAGATGAAGTTCACTAAAGGTCGAGGGGAGTACATGTATAAGAGGTTACTTATAATGTCATTACATTGTGTGCGGCAATCACAACAAAGTAACGTATCTATGGGGCAACTGATTAAGGTCCACCATGTAAATATCCCTTTACTTCATTTCCAAATATTACAATATGTTATTACATGGAACTGAATATCAAAACAAATTCAGAATTCATAGAAAGAGAACTATAATATGTCTATGTACAACAAAGATGAAGATAGTTTCGTTAAAATATACCTTTGACAGTTTACAGTTTATTTTTACTCTCAGCACAAACATATACGAATAAGTGATAAAAAGTGAAACGGTTACAAAACAACACATATTACCAGCCTGTTGGCTAGTTCTATGCATTGCAATGCACATAGGAAATCAGACAAAATTAAAGACGAAGAAAAAGAAAATGCATGTGGATACATTGAGAAGATCCTTTGATGTAAGATTAGTGATGCATTGATTTCGAAATGAAATTGGGACTCCTAATTTGAGTAAAGAATACTAATTTCAAAAAGGTGACACTATTAAGCACATCATGGCTTATAAGCTTTTGAATACACCAAATAGTAATATATCTTTGTCAAAGTCTGAGATAGTTTTGTGATATTGGCATTTAACCCTTAGAATGCTGGGTAATTTTCTTGAAATAGATTTGTGTGTCGTCTCTTTTCCAAAACCTTGAATATATGTTAAATTTTGAGGAGGAAAGATGCTTAGAGTTGCAAACAGGTTAGATTACTGGCCAGTCGCAACTTTACTTGGCAGCTGTCCTTGATCTAACCTGTTTGCATATGCATGAAGTCGGTTCCAGCACTATAACAGTTTACCCTCGTGTTTGTGTTAAGCAAAGTTCCCTGTATTTCTTTTCCACGATATCTGCTCATCTCTCAAAGCTCGACGACTTTTATCCGAGACAGATTTTATTCCACAGCGATGGATAGCATTGAATCATTGAATACCAACAAGGAAGTGACCAACGATGATTACCGTTGACATCTGTTTGACATTTTGTAATTATATTGCGTCAATTTTCGGGCCAAATCTCTCGACAAACCTGTACAAAGACATTATTTTCAGATTTATATTCACTCTCGATGAGAGGAATTGAACTCGGGATCCTTGGTACAAGAGGCCGACGATCTACCACTGCATCAATGTCGCCCACATTTCATTTCACTTTCTGAAAGAAAGGGAAAAACCCTATGACATTTCATAATGAAAGAAAACAATTGCACATGCATTTTGCCTCTGTATGTTGTATCAAATATCACCTTTTGGCAATCCGACACAGCCTTACAAACATGATTGATCGCCTGTGGATCGAATACTGGAATCATTATACGATGTAGGACGGTGACAGTGGCCATTAATCAACCTATTCATAACGAGCATTACTTGGAAAAATATCCATTGCTCTTTCGTGTGTTAAACATAGATTTACCATCCATCAAAGTTATCTCCATTGTGCGACTACGGCAAGCTCATTCTTCTCAATAAACGTTTGCGTTTTTAACGCTTGCTGGTGCGCGGGAAAACCATCGATTAATCTTCCAAGCTGAAATAAGTGGACGATTGAATTAACAGGCTGGGGAATCATGAGACCATTGTTTAAGATGTTATGTCCGAACAAGATGGCGCGCTACAGTATTTTTTGCTTTTTTCACAATCTTATGCCAATTGTAGTCACATTGTGTACCCTGCATGAATTGAACTATGAAAGCCCATGCTTTTAAATGGCTTAACGTTAAACACTTGACAGAGAAATCGTAGCCAACAAGCGTGCATGTCCATAAACATAGCCCGTCGACAGCGGCCATTGGGTTCGATCATAATATCGATAATATTGGTCAGGGGATTCCCCTGTAACATGCCGAGTGTTCAATGCAAGACTATAATTGCTCCTGAATGTGTGAGGACATTTTGTAATTAAGCACTGAGCCATCGGTCTTTCCTTCGTGTGAGCTGAATTGCGGGTGGTCACTATGGAAATTTAAATTAACCTTGAAAGTGCTGGAACCGACTCCACGCTTATGCAAATAGGTTAGATCCAGGCCAACCGCCAAGTAAATTGGCGACTGGCCCGTGACCTATTCTATTTGCTACTCCGAGTATCTTTCCTCATCAAAATGAAGCAGATATTTAAGGATTTGGATAGCAGCGACACAGGAATCTTTTTTTATATAGATATTTACCCAGCATTTAAAGAGTTAACATGCAGAGCGCTCAATGCAAGACTATGCAAGACTATATGGGGTCCTGAATTCGTGACACAATGTAATTGAGCACTTAGCTATCGATGTAAAGTTCATTTGAGTTGGATTGCGGGTGGTTATTTTGTAATTTTGAATTAAATAACCATAAAAAAATGCCAATACCTTGTACAGATCCGCCTTTCAACAATTACAAGATAGATGTTAAGTTTGTTTTGGAATTGATCGAAAATTCGGTGACTTGCGTTCTATTTCTACTTTGTTTTATCAACTTTATAGTATTGTAGTATTACACTCTCTAACTTTGTGACGGTCGTCCAATGAAACTTGTTTACATGACGAACATTGTTGAATTCTAGACACCCCTATTTGTTACCACTGACGGTGCGATGATCCAGACTCTAGTTTCTTCTTTTAATAATGTTAATGGCACATCCATGTTTCGTTTGAAACCATGGCGTCTCCGTTATTTCTCTGACGGCTTGCTAAATCATTGTCAAATGATTAGTTCGTCTCTCATCACTAAACTGTGTCTATTAGTGCAGTTATTCGAAATTAATGCAATCTTCTTATTATTGCCTCTTAAGGAGAATTTTGTGTTTAACAAACTCGGAAATGGTTAGACTAATAATGAAAAAATAAATAGTAAGTAAGTCTAAGTGTAGAATTCTTTAAACAAACCATAGAAGATATTGCACTTTCAATACTATATTTGATAAAGGTACAGTGCCCACTTCATGGGGTGAAAGTATAATATGCCCTATTCACAAATCGGGATCTAAGACAAATCCAGGAAACTATAGGGGTATATCTCTACTAAATACTCTACAAAATCATGTCGAATATCATTAATTGTAGACTATATACATGGACAGAAGATAATAACAAAATCACCGAAGGACAAGCGGGATTTCGTAGTGGATACTCTACAGTAGACAATGTTTTTACCCTTCAATCTATGATACAAAAATACATATCCCACCGTGGAGGCCGTTTCTATTACGTATATATAGACTTTAAAAAAGCCTTTGATAAGATTAGACACGATGTTCTTTTTAAGTCTCTTAAACAGAAAGGGGTAGGTGGAAAGTTTTATAGTTTTTTAGTTAAGAGCTATGCTAATAGTAGGTCATGTGTAAGAACAAACAAAGGTTTGACAGAGTTTTTTCCTTGCAGGATCGGTACAAAACAAGGTGGTATTTGTTCACCGATAATTTTGTCTCTGTTCATAAACGATCTACATGGTTTAATGAGAGAGAAATGCGGGACTGGAATATATATATACATAATGCAATAGAAGATATACTCTGCCTACTTTTTGCAGACGATATTGCCAGTTGTGCGGATACCGCTATTAAACTTCAGCGCCAAATTAACGTAATAGATGAATTCTGCACAACAACCGGAATGGAGTTGAATTTAGATAAGACCGAAGTTATAGTATTTAGAAATGGCGGTTACCTAAGAGATTATGAAAAGTGGACTTTTAAAGGGGAGATAATAAAAACGACATCAATGTATAAGTATATGGGTCTATTATTTACTCCAATGTTAGTTTGGACATCTGCAAAAACCAAATTAGCAGCACAAGCACAAAAGGCTTTAATTTGTATTAATACTTACCAGCGTAAATACGGTTATCTTTTACATAATGAAATGTTTAAACTATTTGATTCTTTGCTCAAACCAATACTTTGCTTCTCAGCGGAGATATGGGGGTATGAGCACTGCGACATTATCGAATCTGTACAATACAGTTTCTGTAAACGATTTCTAGGGGTGTATCATTCTGTTAACTCGTGTGTTGCTATCGGAGAATGCGGTAGACTTCCTTTCAGTGTGACTTACCAAACAAAAGTAGTAAAATATTGGTGTAAATTAACTAAAATGCGTGATTCAAGGTACCTCAAACAGTGTTATTTGATGTTAAAAGATCTGGATAATGCAGGAAGAATTACATGGGCTACCAAAGTTAAAGACCTTCTGTTTCGCAATGGGTTTGGAATTATTTGGATATCTCACAATATTGGGGATTGCAATATGTTTGTAACACAATTTAAACAAAGGCTTATAGACTGTGCTAATCAAAATTGGCAAGCCGATATTAACAACTCTACGCGATGTGATTTTTACAAGCAATTTAAGTCTATGCTTACACCAGAAACCTATCTGAACACGGACATTTCTTTTTCTTTCAAAAAAGCATTTGCGAAATTCCGTTGCTCAAGCCATATATTAAGAGTGGAAACGGGCAGACACATGAACGTAGCTAGAAAAGATAGAATTTGTCTTTACTGTCACAATAATTACAATAAAACTTTTGTCGAGGATGAATATCATGTATTTTTCGAATGTCAAAAGTATGCAGAAGTACGAGCACAACATCTTTCATCATGGTACATCGAGGGAGACACTAGATTCGATTTCATCAAACTTCTACAACTGAATGATTGCAGGAAGTTAAAACTATTATGCAAATATATATATTTTCTTTTAGAAATCTAGCTGATTTGTATTTTGGGTTTAAATTCGTTTTCTATAGAAACCGGTTTGGATTAATAATTGAAGTCCATCTTAAATATATAATGGATGCTTTTTATCATATATGTTATTTTGAACAATACTGTATTTTGCAGTTTGTATTTAGTAAATTTTATAAATGTTTTTGTTTAATCAGGGACATAACAATGTTTGCTATTGGACGCAGAGTCCTTATGATATGTATTTTGGGCCGGAGGCCTTTTTGTACAAATAAAACATTCTGAGTTCTGAGTTCTGAGTTCTGAGTCTCTCTCTCTCTCTCTCTCTCTCTCTCTCTCTCTCTCTCTCTCTCTCTCTCTCTCTCTCTCCTCTTTCTCCTATCCCTCTCTCTTTCTCTCTCTCACTCTCTCTCTCCCTCTCTCTCTCTCTCTCTCTCTCTCTCTCTCTCTCTCTCTCTCTCTCTCTCTCTCTCTCTCTCTCTCTCTCTCCCTCCTCCCTCCTCTCCCTCCCTCCCTCCCTCCCTCCTCCCTCCTCCCTCCCTCCCTCCCTGTCTCTCTTTTACTTCTCTTTCTCCTTCTCTTTCTTTCTTTTATTATTTATTTCACTCTCTTCTCTCTCTTCTCTCTCTTCTCTCTCTCATTACCAGACAACGAGGCAATTCAGTTGAATGGATTGATATGATCTGAAACTCATTAAGACTCCTGTGCAAACATCGCTAGTGACTTAGCGTCTGAAGTTAAGCGGAAACATGACATACGTCCTGTCATTACCGGAGATGAGAGTTTTTGTAAACGAATGTGTCTGACCTTCCAGAAATTATGCTTTGAAATCACTTCCCTTAATCGTTTCTCTATTCCCTAAACAAACGTTTAACAGGTTGACTGACTACAAAAAACTGTTTGCCAGTGAAATAGCGTGCCCCTTTACGAGGCGAGGATGTTAAGATAAGTGTCTTCCAGGTCTGAACGGTTATTTCATATCAGTTTTTGTTGTAAGCCCTTTGTTATAAGTCAGCTCGTTTAACCATTTACCAAACGCCAAATTTCTCACTGTCCAAAATTGAAAGAGTTTCAGACAACATATTAAAATGTGATGAAATTGAATATAATCTTCTGATATGGCAGTAAAACATTGTGGGAAAGTGAGAAATTGCTCGTAGAGAGCAATTTCTCTTTCTCCCACAATGTTTTCCTGAGTCGTCTGCAACGAACTGGTCAAATGTCGTTATTGTTTGGCAATGGGTCCAAAAAATGATTTGATAATTAGAAACGTAAACAATTTTGTCTTAAGATGAACCATCTTGATATAGGTTCTCATTTTTCCAATGATGTGACAACTTCCTGTCACGATTATCAACAGGTTATGTCATTTATGAGCGTGATGACTTGATTTTTGTCTGACACTAACACCACATATTTTGTACCTCTCATTATAAACGATTTTGAGTTATCTACTGGTAATTACATAACTTCATAAACGTTCAAAGATTGCTGTATAGTAAATGTAAGTTGTGTTAGATGAAACGATTATTTCCTAATTCTACAAAAAAAAACGAATTTAAAGAATTATCTATTTGCTATGGATCCGTTTTATTCACTTCATCAACCCGAATATATTTCGCTTTCATTTCTCTACACAAAGCTACAAAAACCATTAGAAGTTAAGGAAATGGTAAAAATATATTCGCCTAAAGTAAAAAATGCACTTTGATTTGTAAACCATTATTGAAATGTCAACGCAAAAGTTTACAAAAGTACATTTCCTTTTAACGTACATCATTGATTGATTGTCGTTCCGTTGTTTAGAAATAAGTAGGACTTACGTAAACATGATCTTATCAGTAACATGAAGCTTCCGATTACAGCCGGAAACAACATGAATGTATAGCCTTGGGCAGAAAAGGATAGATAAATCAAGCTCTTCCAAATAAGTATTAAGTAACACGTGGCGATGTTTGTGCTGTTTTTGGTTGGTCTTCTTTTATGTACTATTTCCCTGGGGATTTTAATGAGCAATGGTACAATATATTTCCGTGTTGGTCTACAAGAATAAGAGACCGTTATGTGGGCTTCTTAGAGGGACCTTCTCACTTATTGTGTTCTGCAGGTTATAAACAGTAAACTTGTGACATGGTAAATCCTCGTTACTAAACAAAAAGAAAACATTTTTATAATAATAAGAGACCGGTATGTGGGCCTCTTGGAGGGACTGTTTAACAGGCTGTACTCTGTAGGTAACAAACACTTAACGTGTGATGTAGATAGTCTTCACAACAAAAGCAAATACAAAAAAAAACATTATTCTTTATTCTTAAATTGCTGAACAATTTTATATGCATTTCAGATAGTGAAACGAGCCTCCATGTCTTTCGGTGCTGATGGCAAAGATTCGCAATCAAATTTTTATAAGGCCCATATGTTGAGAGTACATGCATCTTAATATACTATCTATGGGTAATTCCAATTGAGATAATTATTAACGAAATAAACCGAGTAGACGGTTTCTCAAACATGCAACCTAAACGTATTTTGTCTACGGTAGAAGGAATACAATTCATTTGTATTCTATATCCACCCTATGTCCCATTGATATCAACATAACACAAGTCCTGAAGACGACTGTAAGAACCCAACATTTTGAAAGATGATTTCTTCGAAAATTAACAAAAGTCTTGTTAAACACTTCAAAGCGCACAAGCACCTAGTCCAGATTTCTGGTCTCGAAGACCATTGCTATATTGGCTGAAATCTAACAATAAAAGTACGACTGTTGAACAAATGTTCGTTCACGCATCATTATTGACACTCACATGCACCATGATCTAGTGTCCATTAAAGGCGTGTTCCCCATACAACAGATCTGGTTTGAATTATTAAACATGTTTCGCAGAGGACCATTGGAAGGTGTCTACGATTAAGAGCAAGGCGCTTTATAAATCAACTTAGTATGAAGGATGACCTTTAAAACATTGTCATCAAATTAAATGAAACGGGCTTCTTTTTTATTTCGTTATCAGAACCAATCGATGTGTTTGATTACAGCGATGATGACAAAATATGATTAAACTTAAGAATCGTCTTCTGATGGGGCAAAAGACATTGTTGGAAAAGGGGAAATTGCTCGTTAAGAGCAATTTCTCCATTTCCCACAGTGTTTTCAGAGACGTCTGCAACAAACTGGTCAAATGTCGTTATTATTTGGTATTGGGTTAAAAGTTTAGAACACAGGGACTCTTAATAGCCAGAGACATGATCGGGGTCTCTTGAGGAAACCTGTCTATATAAGACATTTTTAAGGACGAGGACTTAATATAATCAAATGCAATAAATTCCTCTACGTCTCCAAATTAAATGCCTTTTTTTCTAGAGACAGTTTAGTTTTTCATCGTACGAGAAGAATAATTTGTCTAGCTGCATTATTGTATGTGTCGCAGGAGAGACATCAGACGTTTTATTGAATCATAATTGAGTAATGTCACAATTACCTTAGAGTGGCGCTTCATTTGGCCAAACTCTTAAGGATAATCCTTATGAGATGAGCGCACTTTTAATATATATTTTGAAAGGGTTTCCATTTCTCCAAAGAAAAAAAAACCATAGAAATATAAGCGTTTTCTTTAACATTTTGTATATTTCTTTGAAACTGTTTCCATTTTTGTATACACATTAGATTATTGTTTGAGGAAAATAGATAAGCATCTGCTTTTCATATCAGCTCTATACATGTATGGAAGGTTCATATATGCTTTGAACTATGCTTGTAATCTATCTACCACCTAAAGACAACATTTTTTGCATGAAGCAGACGACCTTGGAAAGGATTTGTCAACATGTTAGAAACCTTCCAATTCTGCTGTTGTGATATGTGAATAATTTGAAAAAGTAATGTTGCAAGAGGAGACATTGTTTATGACAAGCAATGTCTCCTTTTGCAACATTGCTTTTTGAAAGTTGTCTGCTACAAGACACCAAAAATTGTAGCGTTAGGTGGTAATGTGTTAACGGCATTTTTTGAGATTGAATTGCACAAAGACTTATTATGTATTGTCATTCGTTAAGTAAGGGATGCATTTTCAATTCCCATTCTTTAACTGGTTTACCCATATTGTCATACACATGGTAATAGTACCATTTTCCTTTCCGGATCTGTGGTTCGTATTCTCAAATGTTCTTAAATTTGATATTTTGCTTAAATTCAAATTGTTTGCTCAACTTTGAGTTATTGAATAAGTATCGAAGTTAATGTGTGACCTAGAAATCAACTCGCATGAAACTGTTTTGCTCAAATATTACTTTAAATGTCGTTATGAATGGTATGGACCCTGTTAAATCTTCTATCTAAACAACTAGATAGTGAATATGCTAAATGAGAATGTGTTTATCATATTATTTTGGTCTAATGCAATAACATAAATGAAAATTTCAAACTAAATCAAGATAAACTTCCCTTTACCTTTTATAGATCGGGTTTTCAGATCGAGAGTAAAAGAGGTTTGTAACAACCGGAAGTGGAATAAGAACCAGTTTTGCAATCATTGTTGAAAAACTGGTTTTTTTTTTTGCAATTTCGGTTCTCATAGAGCTTTACCAGCCTTTATACGTAAAAATGAATTGTTCACAATACAATCGCTTCACATATGTTGTATATCTGCTTTACCATCCAGGGTACTGTTTTACTAAACAGTTTACGCTTAAGATTTGCGTAAGTCTATAACAACAATTCCTCTTATTTAAATATTGGACGAAGCAATATTGCAATATTGCAAAGTGACACATCATTGGAATCGTCTCTCCGAGACGCTTCCAATGACGTGTTACATTGCAATATTGTACTTTCATTGAAGATACTATCCATGTGTATCATTTATGACTTACGCAAATATTTTCCTTAACTTGTTTAGTAAAACGGTACCCAGGACACGGAATGGTAGTAATACAACCAACACAATAACTAAACGTGACATTTCTGTTGATGTATATGATTCCCACAGGTGAATGCGTAATAAGCAATTTCCGTACTTTTCAAAAGTATCGACATGTTGTTTTTAACTGTGATGTATTTCATAACACTGTGTTCCTAGTTGATCGATACTTGCTGGAAATCGGTTCGCCGATATTATGTTTTATTTTTTTGTTTGTCGAAACATTTTTGCCGTTCTTACCAACTATTAAGTATGTCTTAAATGAGTAAACCTTAGAATGCTGGGTAATGTTCTAAAAAGATATTTCTGTGTCGTCTGCTTTCCAAAACCTTAATTGCTTGCTTGCGTTTGCTGTTGAAAGATAATCAGCGTAAAACAGGTTAGATCACAGGCCAGTCGCTAATTTACTTGGCGGCTGGCATGGATTTAACCTGTTTGCATAAGTATGAAGTCGATTCCAGCACTATAATGGTTAATAAGCTAACGTACTAATAAACGAACAACTGCAATGAAGATTAAGCCCACAAACTACGTAAATGACATAGAACAGCTGGTACGCAGCATTTCGGACAAAACATAACACAGTTATTAGGAATTCATTATTCGAACTTCCCTGCAATATAGGTAAGCAATCGAACGTCCGAAATGCTGAGAAACCATAGCATGGAAACTATATTCCTACCGTTTTCACGCTGTAAGGTTGAAAGGTGATCAGATGACGTTTTCTATATGTTTCTTCCCGTTATATGTTGTACGGTTAAAGGATCATGAAAGGAGATTCATGTTATATCAAACTATCACATTTGGTAAACTTTGGATAGATTCAAATAGTTATCAGCATAAAAATCAATGAACAACTTCAACACAAAGCCAACAAGAATTAATCCAGATTAGCCAGTTTAATATTTCATATTGCCTTACTCGTCACCTCTGGACAGGTCACATGATACACAAACTTTCGAACCGACCAATCAGAATTCGTATTCTAAATATATAAAAAAAAAACATATTGTTTATAAAACATGATTGAATTGGAGACAACTATATTTCAAACACAAAATGACTTATGTTAAAGGAGTTATTTAAATAGGTTGTCAATGCAGTCATTTCATAAATTGATTTTCATAGCTTTGATGAACATGATAAAAGAATTCCATATAGTTTTCAGTAATTCATTTATACTCATATGCCTTTTAAAAAAACTTTGACGAGGTTTACCATATGAGTTTGAGCTCAATCGAACTATTTCGTCTCATAACCTTCTCGAGGAATATTCCCAGCGTTTCGGATACACGGTCTAGACGAAAAGTAAACTGGGTTAATCTCACACCAACTTCTAACGCATCAGTCTGTGAAATAAATCGTATTCAAATGACAAAATTGGGTAAGGGATAAGATTCATATCATTACTTTCCTGTTTCAATTAATTTGCAATAGACAGTAGGAAGGCTTATCACCAAAGTAAAACAAAACAATAAAATAGATACAGTCATGTCTACCCACTTTGAAATTGATATTAGTAGCCTTATTGAAAAAGGCTAAATAGTTTTAAACGAGCATGTATCTATTTTTAAAGACGTTTGCTAATATATCTCAACGACTATTCTTTGACATAGATTAATAGGATTCTTCAATTTGCCAAGTGAGTGCATGTGTACTATCACGTGTTGGAAAAAGATTTCTTTGACATTTCCTTAAAATGACCTTCTTTTCTAAGGAACATGGATTATACAAATTGAAACCGTATTAACAAATTTGTTCTTTAATCATAGTAGATTACAGAAGAGAAAAGTAGATAAAAGATAATACGCAAATAATGCCAATACGGGATTAGAGTAGAGAAAAGAAGATAAAAGGCTGATACGCCTATTATCCTGCCAATACAGTCTTTGCCTACCCCCAAGTAGACCATTATGCATGGTTTATCATCAGTTCGGCTTATATGCTGTCAATAAATCAGCATCGCCGAATGTGCCAGAAATATGATTATTCGTGTCTTAAATGTATTTTTATAAATGAAGTTTTCCTTATTAAGAAAAGATGATGAATAATTATTCAAAATCGATCTTCGATTTCCTTACCACGTATAGAGCTGGAACCGACTTCATGATAATGAAAACAGGTTAGATCCAGGCCAGCCGCCAAGTAAATTGGCGTCTGTCCTGTGATCTAACCTGTTTGTTACTCTGAAAATATTTCTCAACATAATTAAGCAGATAGTTAATGTTTTGGAAAGCAGACGACAACTAGAAATTAACCAGCATTCTAAGGATTAAGGAAAATGGTGAATGATTATTCAAAATCAATCTGTCGAATTCCTAATGTAGTACAGGTATGTACAAAAGCGCTAAAATAAAGAACGCTCCCAGTAAAGCCCGTTATGCCATACTTTTTGCAATGTAATGAAGATGACGAGTGATGCCCTTGGGTTGTTCAGCACCGTGCTACCACACGAAAAGGAAGCCAAACTCGTGCCATTTCACTCTTCATAGTGACGTTGCATTTCCCAAGAGGGATTAGGCACTGTTTTTAACCAACCGTTAATGGGAAAAAGTAATCCGATATCCGTCTCTGTCAAATAAAAACGCATAAGTCATTCATTTAAATGAACGTAGTACATGTATGCGCTTTTGCTTGACGGAGCCTGTGAACGTATCGTTGGGCGCATTAAAATCTTTCTTAAGTAGTAACATAGGAAGTTTTTCAGTTACTAAAGATAAGGAAGAATCGACATGCTT
This sequence comes from Cerastoderma edule, assembly GCA_947846245.1. Lineage (NCBI taxonomy): Eukaryota > Metazoa > Mollusca > Bivalvia > Cardiida > Cardiidae > Cerastoderma > Cerastoderma edule. The sequence goes on from OX401406.1 coordinate 36,459,650, forward strand.
CCTGCAAGTCTGCGAAATGTTTTCCACGAACAATCCTTTCTTTAGTAAAAACGGTTTCTACTTAAATATTTAGTCTTTACTTTACTTTTATCTTCGGCGAAGATGGTTATTTTTGTTTATCATAATTGTTGTCGAGGTTGTTTCTAAATGGAATATTCACGGAATTTCATTCGGGGAACCGTAAAATATACATATGTTCCATTGGTTGATGTGGTATAAAGTATACATTGAATAATATTACACACTGGGTAAACATACACAAGACTCAGAAATAATAAGACATGATTAAAGGCTCATATTCCGTTAGCTTTACCTTGTTTTATTCACGTACTAATACTTTACGAACATTCTTCATATGCATTTATATCCGTAAAGGGGAACAATATGGTTGTCAACTTGTCACTCAAACGAGGATCGGGGGCATATATATAGATTCCAGGAAAAGCACAATAATATTCGTGACAAGTGGCCTACTTTAACCTCGGATGGTTTTGCCTTCCCATTTAATGAAGTACACAGTAACCAAAATTAAAGTTCACACGCAAATGGCTTTACATTCATAACACAAACAACACCAAACCGTGCCGTTGGAGGACGAAAGCACGTTGGTTTTCTATACGACTAGGTCTGTTTTCTGATACGATGAATTGGGTAACATTTGGACACACAAGGCGGGCAAAGTTCCCATTGAAATTGACTGGGCATTAGAGTTTATGATAGTCCTAGGCCAGATTTCAGTCTCTTGTGGGTAAACTGCCAGACATTTCAAGGACGAATATTCAATATAATTTATTGCAGTAAAATATATTCGACGTTCTTTAAAATTGGTTATGTAATAAAGAAAGAGAATCTATTGCGTTTTATATAACCTTGTGTATTCTCGAGTATGAATACGTTGGCTCCCAAGGTGTAGATTCGACTCCTTCGATACATTGGTGCGGTATTTATAAATCTGCACTATCAAAGTAAAGCTTCGCTTTTGGCTATTTGAGTGTTTTCGTTTCCAGATTCGACCTAAATAGAGAAGTCGGAATTATGTTGCTAGATTAGCTGGTCACAATTGTGTCCGAGGTGAAAATAAAAGGTATAAGATTGTCTTTAAGAAGGTGTTAGATTGAAGATCGTATTGGCTGTGAGTATGCTCTTTCTAGTAAAACTCGTCTTACTTACTTACGCAGGGGCGGGGGGGGGGGTTAATGTGACCAATGTTTACGATCTTATGTCCTAACAAGATAACTGCGCCACATGTATTTTTGTCTTTTTTACCTACTTTGCCAATGATAGCTGCATTGTGTACCCCGATTGAGTTGCCCATCAACGTTCCGGTTTGGGTGGTTTATGATAACCAATGCTTTATCAAGGCGTACCTTTTAACATTCGGAAGAGAAATCGCAGTCGTCCTAAAAACATATCCTGTCGGTGATTTCATTGCCGATTATTTTCAAGGAACAAAGATAGAACAAAACTGTTAACACGAAGTCAGTATAAGTAATTTACTTAGCGGCTGGCCTGGATTTAACCTGTTTGAATAAGCATGATTTCGGTTCCAGTACTATATGGGTTAATCAAGTCACATATTAACTGTTTAGTTATGCAAGGTATGCTGAATTAGGATTGTCCTTTATCTAATAGAAATGTCACAAGCACACATCAACATGTCGGGCCTGTGCAAGGAATAACAACCATCGATAGAATTGAGACAGTGTTCAAACGTGACTTGCAAGCAGTATCGAATAACACATTGACACCTAACGCCACGTTTGGGTCTTACAGCACACGACTTTTAAAAGCATCGTGGCAAAAGGAGTAATTGCTTTTCACAAGCAGTTTCTCCTTTTGCCACAATGCTTTTTCAATCTTTTCACATATCACAACAGCAGGACTGAAAGGGTTTTCACATATTTACAAAGATTTTCATTCGATAGATAACAAAATAGTTTTTTGACTTAATCGATGAATTTGCTTCTACTGGCTTTTTCTTATAAGCATATTCTACACCAGTACGAATGCTGTATATCTTAAATACAATAAGGTTTTGAATTCGAAATCCTCCCACATGTGATTCCTATTATCTGTGAATAAGAAGCTTCAGTGAAGATTTTGATCGCGGCACTGGAAAGCGTAAAAGCTCGTTCGGTTTCAGAAGATTTTTAGACTAATTGGGGCTTAGGAAACTAAGACGTATGATAGGTTTATTACCAATTGTCCCAAGGTAAAAGATATAAACATTTACTTCTCCATTTTACCAAACTTTGTCGCACATACAATGCAAGACTTACAAAACAGAGAGGCTAAAAGAGCACTGCTTGTGACAAGCAGTTTCTCCTATAGTCACACTGGATTCTACACAAAAACATAGACCTGTATTTCTTTCATACCTTTTGGTTAGTCTGTCATCGCTTTCCTTTTGGACTCCATGAAAATTATAAGGTTATAGCTTTTGATGTGATATTTATCATTGTAGCCATGCTGGTACCTACATTTTAGGTTATTGTCTTATTGGTGTTTTAATCTTCTTCTAAAATAGGGCAACTGGGATGAAACGGTGTGATCGAACACTGCAAAGTAATTTGTTCATCTTATCAAAACTGGATTAACCCATTACGTAAACACAAAAGACACACAAATATAATTCAACTATGTTAGTAATGGACCATAAGTACTGAATAGTAAGTTTTTTTCTAGAAGCTAAACGGACGAGCGTAGAGTTGTCGCCCTTCCAGTTGTCAAACGGAGTAGACTTTGTCATCACATCAAAGCTTATCCGTGAAGTAAGAAGTCAGTTCGCAGTACAATTTTGGGTTCGCAGCTTACAGTTCGCAATTGAATTGCGACCTGCAAACTGCGAATTATATTCTTACTTCACGAAAATCATCAAGGCCTTGAACCTTCACGAATTTCTGCTAAATCACCGAGTGAAAAGATACCACCATTCCATTGACAAAAGGGAGTTGGCTTTCTCAAAAGAACTTCGTCATCACATCGAAGCCTGGAACCGTCACGAAAATCTGCTAACTAGCCGGATATAAGAGCAAGTACACAAACATGGCAGGCCTCTTTGTTGAAGCGTAATTGGCTCTACTTTGGTAAGAGACATTCAAGAATTTCTCGATACAAGCAGTTTTGTTTTTCCTCGCGTTGGTCTATTTAAGGTGAATGGTACCTGAGTGTCTAAAAGTGTTTTTACGTACTGGTGGGCTAATTGCTTGGCGTCTATCGGATTAGCGCTCAATTGTGCCACTAGAGTAATCCTATACATCGTTCAGAAACATCTTACTTCCAAATGGAAAGCTCTCTTGATTCCGAGCTTGTTTTGTTAAGCTGTTGCCGTGTGCTTTTACGCCGCATTTAACTTCCCCGGTATAACAAAACACTTTTTCAAAGCCAATGGCTGCTTCCTCGCATGGCCAACCTTCATTAACGTTAAATGGATGAGTCGATCATGCCTAATTAACTTTATTGAAGGCCAAAAAAATATATTTGGTCGTGCTACCTTTTGGTCAATGGTTTTCGTAACGAGTAGGAAGTAGTTTTCTTTAAAGCTGAACTTATTCGCAACAGATTCCTGCTAGAATGTAAGTAAACGCTCGTATACGTGGTTCTTTTCCACAATCATTATCAAGGACTAAAAACGTAGGCATGATTAGGAACATATATACGACGTGTTGTAAAGCTCTTCAATATGTATCATCTTATGGGGAATCAAAGGAATCGTTTTTCTAATGAAGTCCAATTAGTGAGCAAAGAACAAAATGAAGTTGACAAATAAAATGCTCATTTTATGTACTGCAAACCTCTGGCTTAGTGTCCGAGTTACGTTCCCGCATTGTTTCGGACACGCTCGCAAAGTTTGTAAGCGGTTATAGGTCCAAATTGACTAAGACACAGGTACATGTTTTATCTTTAATGGCTTGTTGTTCTATGAATATGAGAGGGGTTATGGCGAATCGCTGTGCGTTTTATGGTATTAGGGAATGTCATAGAAAAATGACGAAACAATTTTAATAAATGAGAACTTTATTTTCCGATAAATATGTACACATTAAGTATATAATTCTTGTCTATAAACACCATCCTAAAACAATGGACATCGTTTTTTTCATTTATTGAAACGTCTAAAACAGCAAACAGTTAATCAAAGTAATCAAAGCAAAATGCTTCTTTATGGCTCAATAATATGAGGTATCTCCTTTTTGCACGGCTAAAAGTCAAGTAATTTTACAGAACTGTTCGGCACTTTAGGCGTTTGTAACTGATGTAGGTTCGCCGCACACACGTATCATTCCTGCCCTGTCACAAAATACCGCACACTATTAGAATAAAAAACACATCAGGAATTTGATAGGATTCCGCCATAAATTGGGCTGATGGCTGATATTGATCATCAGATCCAAAAGACGAGTACGTCATCGTATTGTTTTACGTCCTAGTTCTTGACAGCATGGTGTGTTTCTATCTAATTACCCTTTGGTATTCCTGTTGATCTGAAAGGGTGAATTCTCTAGGGCCGACACGAATTAGAACCACGCTGATGTTCAATAAAGACATGTTGATGTTTGCCAGATAATTAGACATCATATGTAAACTATTGCCATTATATACGTATGTGTTTCGTATGAAAATAGCTTTTTGCTAATAAAAATACAGATTACAAACAAAGATATATATTGTTAACCCTCAGAATGTTGGGTTCTTCTCTAAAAATTGATTTTTGTGTCTTCTGGTTTCCAAAAACCGTAAATGCTTTATTTTGGTAAGGAAGGATACACATAGTAGGAAATAGGTTAGATCACAGACCGGTCGCAAATTTACTTAGGGCTGGTCTGGGTCTAACCTTTTTGAATAAGCATGAAGTCGGTCCCAGCACTATAAGGGCTAAGATAACAATACTTTACAAGATATAAGTTCGTAAATAAATGTCGAATGCTTAAAGTAAATGCCTGTTCAACGTCACGTTATATCCCGGGGAAATTAATTTGTTTATTGAATAAAATTATTGCATCTTTTAATGTGCTTGTTTACAGAAGAGAAAATAAATTTGAAAGTCAAAATAAAATGCCGTTGAAACAAAACAGTTGTTGTATTTTTGTTTGATAAACAATTAAAAAAAGTAATTGAAAGCAGAAATATTTGCATAAAGCGTCAAAGTATCTTAGTATGTACGATTTATAAGCGATTCATCTCAATGCGATGACACGCTTTTAAATTAAAGTATATGTTTATTCACTGTATATTTTGCTTTCAATGGCTATTCTTTAGTTTTCATATTACAGTTTGGTTATTGTGCAGTTCTAAAGAGAGTAATTTCATAACTTCTAAATTTCCTGACATGTGAAGACAATAACATTTTAAGGATTTTTTGGTGTTGAATGATCACAAATGTGCCTTTTCTTCAGGTTATAAAACATAGCTCGTTAGGTAAAGGATGAATAATATGCCAACACCATCAGAAGACTTAGGAGGCAGGTTGCTTTGAGTGAAAATCAAAAATGTTTTCAACAGTATTCAAGACATATCGCAATGGTGTGCGCTCCAATTCCTGCTTCAAACATTTCCTGACTGACCATGGCTGCACACTGTTCTTTCTAAGCCGCTGACTATTTTAATCGCATCATTTTTATTAGTGGCAAGAAACAAATTAGTCATAGAGAATATGTATCGAGCCAGGTCTCTAATTCAGCGCCCCCTGCTTTCTATACAGATGCAGGTAATGAACTTAGCCTTTAAAGCGCTGGGACCATCTTCATGCTAATGCAAACAGGTTCCATCCAGGCCAAACGCCAAGTAAATTGGCGGCTGGTCTGCGATCTAAACTGTTTGCTACTCTAGGTATCTTTCCTCATCAAAATTAAGCATATAATTGAATTTTTGGAAAGCAGACGACGCAAAAATATATTTTTAGAAAATAACCCACCATTACCCAGTGAACTATACACTATTTACGAATGGCTTTGCCTTGGATTTACCTGCCAGATACAGGATTATTCCAGTCCAGACTCTTCGTATATTATGTACATCAGATCGTTCGCCTTCGGGATATACATTTTTGTAACTCTGAACAGTGAGTTTTAGGGGTTTTGAAACCGGAATCCACAAAAGTATATGACATTCCATTTGAAAAGTTCTAAAAACAGTTTGTCTGAATGAACGTCATTGTTAGATTATCACAATCTTCTCTGTTGTAAATATTTGTCATCTGTAAAAAGTATGTTTTCCTTTAGATTAGAATGAAAGAACACACTTGGGCTAATGCGGATGTGCACGTTCCATGCATTATGTGCTTTCTGTTTCGCTGATTGAGGAGATATTGCTGTGTATCTTTGAACTATTTTTTTAAAAAGCATCGATTGTAATCGTTCTCGGTCAGACTATGCCCAATAAACAGGCTTGTCTTGAGAGACACGTTACGTGCTTGTGTTATTCTTCTGAATGGGTCACACTCCTTGTTAAACTGGCTCACCGCTGTCTACTATCTCCCCTATGTTCCACAAGATAGACAACGGACATCTTACAAAGTCTGAGCGATTTGATTGATCAGAATGAATCGTTCCAAATATACAACCACAACAACCTACACGGTCGTTTGGTCTTTGTTTTGTGATAATCAAAGCAGAAAAGCGTTTACCAGATTTTGATTTATTCACTGATTTGTATCAAAACGTTTGTCAAAACATTAACTTCAAATCATTTTGACACCATTTACGTAAGGGAAACGTTCATCTCCAAGGCAGTGTGCTGTTTTCGTTCCTTCTATTAAACGTCAGGACCCTGCCTGGGAGATTTGTACTGTACCGGTCTCTTTATTCGATAGATGAGAGACCGTTTCCCAGTCTAACTACTTGTGTTTGTCAAAGCTAATGTCCCATATGTTATGTTCTAACGAAATCTTCAAGTCCAAATCATACCTAATGTAGAAGACTCTATACAACCACTGTGACAAACATAAATTGCTCCTGCAACTCACAATGGTTCTTATTCCATATCAGAAAGCAAGGGTTGTTCTTATGTTTACTTTGTGTTTTCACTCTTCTTTTGTCTGATGCTGTTTCAACTGTAGTCGGGTCACATTTTAAGATTGTGTGGTAAGTGTTGTCCGAATGTTCAAGACGTACATATTTTCTTCGGTAACACCGTTATAGCTCAGATCATCCGAGTTAGGTTAAGGGTGGTATTAAATCCGTCACATCTGTGTCGTGATTGCTCCCGGCTCATCTTTATGTTCCATGTCCAAACAGGAGTAGGAGGTACATCCACCGTTCTGGGGCTGGGTTTGGCCGGGGCGGGACATCGACTTGGCTCTGAAACGAAATATAGACTTTTTAAAACACGAAAAAGTTCGAAGTATTACAAATCGTGTGACCAAGCGGCTTAGATATCCAAGTTTTTTTTCTAACTGTAATGTACAACTAGTTCTAAGAACAATTTGTCGTTGCCATATGATTGAAAGGCAATTTAAAGTCTTCCTCATCGTGGTACACAGTATTTATTAACGTTACGTAATTAGTACTTTAATTTTGGTTTAAATAGGGGTTTAAATCGCATTTACAAGTGTGCGATCATATAACGATCACCGACACAACATTCATGTATACAAAACTCTTAGTTAACACCCATAAGCGGTTGGCCAAGAAGAGTAAACCCGTTTACAGTCATAATTTGAGCCGGAATATTATGTCAGATCTATCGCTACCGTGTTTTGAATCAATGTGGACTCAGACTTTTAAGCCAGAATGTCGCCCTAAAACTGCACAATATGGTAAAGCTAGTTATAGAATATGTTAAAACATAGCAAAACACCACCCAATCATGCCAATAATTATATCGCCTTCACTCGTTATTAGCGGTGTTTCAATGTGCTATTTTCACGAATTGTGTATTACGTTCGAGTTATGTCTGAAAATAGCGAAGAGTCCTCGGATAACGAGTTGCGGGCACCTTGTTAGAAATGTCACGTGATAATATAATAGGTTGTCATTTATTCAACAACAACAACGTAAATATAAAAAATGACGAATTTCTCGGATTTCATTGGTTCGCGAGTTTTATCACTGTTCTCGTTTTGTCATTAATAGTGAGCAAAACGTGCCGTCTTAATCTTTTAAAAGCATGATATGAACATATTTTGTTTCAATATCATTAAGGGATCTTTAGAGGGTTTTTTCCATGTCTATTGTCAATTATTCTAGAACTTACACGACAATGATCATTATACGAACATTATGTTTACAAACGAATTTGGTACGGCTTCCTGGTAAGTACGTCATTAAAGAAAACAGTGCTGTTAATTTCATCCATCGGAAAACATACAAAGATTATCCAACAGATTTCAGTCCATCTTAATGATTTAGTACAAAAATCAAGGAAGTAAAAAGCCATATAAGTGTATCTTTACAACGAAGCACAAATCATTATCACAGATAAAGGAATTTGAGAAACCATTGAGTTTCAATACACGGAAACAGATGTAATTTTGATGTTTTGTTATACACAAAACAGTAAATCATCACCACAAAGCAAATACCTTAACAAGGTCTTTACAAAAGGTTATGATTCTTTCCGGAACCTAAAATATCGTATATTTCTTAATACACAGAAAGTCTGGTCTATACTAGCTAAGCACTTCCAAATGTCCCTTTAAAATAAAAAGATTTAACATTTATTGTTGTTGAGAGATATTTTATGTTGTGGAGAGAGTACAAAGAGGGGAAACGTAAAATAATAGTTTCAAAATTAAAGACTTAGAGTTTGGCGTATTGATAAGACAAAATCAGACTACGCACCAAAACGCTATAAGATAAGCTAACGTCGCTTAGATAGTATTGTGACCAGAGGAGAAAAAAATCTTAACCCTTAGAATACTGGGTAATTTTCTAGAAATAGATTTTTGTGTCGTCAGCTTTGCAAAACCTTAAATATCTGTTTAATTTTGTTAAGGAAAGCTACTAAGAGTAGCAAACGGATAAGATAACCCGTCAGCCGCCAATGTACTAGGCGGTTGTCCTGGATCTAACCTGCTTGCATAATCATGAAGTCGGTTCAAGCAAAATAAGGGTTAAACGACGTCTCCTTTGTTTACGATGTTTTCGTTATTATCCTTCTAAATGTGCGTCGTATCGTGCTAAAGTATTAAAATGTGCCATTTGGGAATGAACCTCTCTTGCTAACCTCCCGTATACAAGATCAGGGTTGCGAGCCACAGATCTAAAAGGGGTATCGTCAAGACGCATTTCGCTAACCAGAAATTATCAATCGTACTGAAGATATATTTACGAAATAAACCCTTGTTTATCAACCAAAAATGGTCCTAACACATACAGACTTGTTTTCTGTTGCTGATGTTGTTTTTAGTAGAGATATATTCTAACGTACTTAACGGACAGATTGTACGTTAGGATTCACAGAACGCGCAAAGCTTTATCAGAAGAAGAAAATGGTCATTGCTTAAATTAAGCAGTATCATAATTTCCCTTAATTTTTGGTGATAAAATGATGGCATTTTCCAGTACACTGACAGCAATATCTCTCTTCGCTTATCAACAGAAAAAGTATATCTATTCCTCTAGAGCAGCCCTTATGGGTAGTAAAACTTGGGTTCGATCTCCATATCTATGCACAGGAAATCGTATAGGCGGGAATCTGAGGCCCGAAAAGAGGCTTAAAAAAGAAGTTCTTTTACCCCAAAGGGTAGAAAATTTTCATTGGTGTTTTTAAATAGCCTAAAGTATCCCTGAAAGTTCTAGAGTGGATGCCACTTCTGAAAGTGGTGCAGATTTTTAAAAAATGAAGTTTTGTAATATGACCGTCATTTGCTTTTGTTCTTTTTCTTTACATCACTTATATATACAAATTGCCCATTCTACCATACTTATCATGCATTAACATCATTGAAATAAATTAGTTTGCATGGAATATATAATATATTGGTATTTTGAGGCATTGCTTATCAAAAATAGATATTTGAATGTCAATTTTGACATTTTCCTGCTGCTTTTGTTGCGTCTTTTTGTAAAATGTTATTCAACAATTTTACATGGGCACTATGTATTTACAATATATTGAGCAACATATTGAGTTAAAGACTAATTCATGTAGTTTTTGATCTAGATTTATGCAATTCATTGAGCAACATATTGAGTTAAAGACTAATTCATGTAGTTTTTGATCTAGATTTATGCAATTTTCCTTAAGAAAGTTTGATTTTAATAAGTTTGCTGAGGGCAATATTATATGCTTGCATATGCTACATATAAACGCCTACTTTGCGACTCACTTGAACTAAAATGTATAGCAACAGGGTGGTTACTTGTAGTTGGCATTGGCACTTATGTTACTGTATACCATCAACACATTCTGTTTGTGACAATCTTTATAAGTTTTCTGACAGATATTGTTAAACAAAGTGATCACAACATTAGATTTTGTTTGAAATCATTTATGAACCAGAACTTATATTTATTAAATAAAACCAGCGGCCTCCATGAATGGTCACATAAGGTTGATGAAATTCGTGATCTTTTAATATTGCGCTAAATTAATATGAAAAGCTCATGGAGAAGCATTGTGAATTTTTTTTTACAATGTATAAATAAACACTTAGCCTAAGATTAATTAGAGATCATGTCTAATTAAGTCAGCAGAGGAAACAATAATAACCATTTAAAATGCTTCCGCATTATGTACTGCATGTATTGCCCTATCAAAAAAGCGTCATATTTGCAATTATATGAGTATCTTACAAAACGCACACTTTATGTATACATTATTTGCATAGCTTACATTCATTGTTATTTCCCCATGAATTATTATTTGAAGACGTTGGTTTTGTCATTGTAAGCCATTTCAAACCTGGTTACTTTATTTATATCACTCTGTCATAAGGTTGCCTTATGTGTTTTGTGTTGATTTCACGTTATGTCTGATGCTTTATCATCTTCATCACTCTCTGAATACAGGAAATTTATAGTCTATTCATACAGCTTTCATCATCACACAGACATGCATTGGAAAACCAGAACACCAGTCTTTCTTTCAGCAACTGCATCGTCGCGACAGGCAGTCTGTTTTACATTAGCACCATTCCCCAAATGCCTTCTATTTCAATCTGTTCACAGATTTTTTCAAGAATCTGTGAGCTCTTATTTCTCTGTTGTATGATTTTCATTTTAGGATGACCTGTACAACATTAGGGCCATACACATTTAATTCCACAAAAAAATCTTCCAATCCATTCTCCTCCATAATCTTTCCTTTATCATCCATGAAGTTCATGACCCTTAGCATTCCCCCATTTCCAACTAATCATTTTGGAACTCATTCATATTCTTCCATTTGATCAAGCGAGCTTCATCATATATGTGACATATGTCAAGTTTGGACCAAGGGCTGGGAACATTCTCTTGAAGGTGTAGATAGTATTGTATTTTGTGGTAGAGGCTGGGATCAATGGATAATAACCAGTTTGGGATTTTAGGATTGCTTGACTTGTGACTCACTTTTGCATAAAACACTGTCCATCCTGGCAGTTAATTTTCAAGACGATGAATGTCCATTTTAAACAGTTTGGTAGGTATCATTAGCAATTTAGTAAATAAGTTGTCTAAGGCTCTTTGATCTTGTACTCCTCTGAGCAGGAAAAGAACCGCCGTATATTGGTCTTTCCCAAAAAATGCAATGGACCAGGTAATTTTCAGGGACATTCCAGTATCTCAGAGGTCCTCACGGGTGGCCTGCTGTTTTCATGCATTGGGTTATTATTGTTGTCAACTTGATACATAACCATTTTCACAATGTTCAGGTGTTTACCATTAAGTGACTCTAAAGCTCTGTTGAAGTTATCTCCAGCTGCCCAAATTGTAACACATGATGTTATGTTTGTAGCTACAGGGACTACTTTTTGTCCACAGTAATAGCCAAACAAGTGTCTATGCGTTCTACATCATCATAGCTGATGCTATGTCCATTTTTATTCACCAATGCAATTGCTCCTTAGGACTGTGTAAGCTGGTGGATTGAAAAACCAAGTCCTACACATGTGTATGCTTTGGTGTCTTGCATTTACTACTGATTGTAGAAATAATATCTTGACATATCAACAACACTTTTTTGATGCAGTGAGGGACACTTCTCCTTTATGTAGGACGGTTTCCGGTTTCACATTTTCCTCGGCCAAAAGTATCCAAGCCAGAAAAATAGAGAGCTCATGTGCCACTATTTTCTCCTCTTGTTCAATGGTTATCATAGAAGGGTCAAGAGTCTAGACTTCAATACAATTCAATTTAAGTCACACTTTTTTAATCGCAGTAGCAGTGCAGAATGAAAAGAAAATCCCCTTCAGGTATTGGTTCATTCTCTCCTAGCAGATCAGATTTTAGCTTTGTAAAGTTAATGCCCCTTTTTAGGTTTGCTGCATGGTTGATAACGTCTTCAAGTCTAAGATCATTATCAACAATTATGTCAGGATTCCCTTTAAGATGTGATTTCAGAAATTGCAATCTGTGAGCATAAATTGACTCAAGTTTGGCTTTGACATTATTGTACCCAACGTGTTTTCTTCCTCTATTGGCATTGGTTTACTCAACAGTGTGTGGTACTTATGCAGCAAAACAGTAAGATCTGGATGTATCTCACTGATAAGATTCTCCAGTGCTGTATTGTGCACATTTTCGTTGTCAATGCTACTGCACTCTGTGACATATTGCTTAGTTTAAACTTATTTATTCTACATCTACATTCATTTATATCTGCAATAGAAAATATTGCATAAGTCTACAAGTATTTCACGTTTGAACAAATAAACCCCTGTTCAAGAACTAATTTTGTAAAAGTTTACTTGCACAGTATCAAATCAGTTGACGAATTGCATGATTAAAATCCCCAAACGATGGATTGGAAAACTTTCTGTCGTTTATGCAGTTTCCACTATTTATTGCAGAGACTTGTAAATGAAGTTTTTACAATGTTGATAAATCATGCTCGATTCTGCTTCCTGGATACATAACCAGTGCTCACGCTGAATATGGATAAATGAAAGGTTGCAGGGCAGATCCCGCTACTCACGGGATTCAAACCCATGACCCTCATGTCCCGAGGCTCAGGCTCTACCCCTTGACCACTGCCCTCCTCCATCTTGCTTAATGTACCTGCTGTGAAAGTATCTGTGATAGTTAGCTTCATTGGCAATAAGTTTGCTATAATCACCACTTTGCAGTCGTAATGTGTAGCACACCCTTCTCTTGTTCCGCTCTCTAATGTTTTGCAAAATTCGAATGTTGCAACATCGATCAACTGCTTGTTTTTCTTGTACGATTTCTTTTCACAAAAAATGCAAAGATCTTTCCAGTTGAATGAACGCCTTCATAAAGGAATATAGACCCTTTGAATCGTTGTCCTGGTTTTGTTGTTTCAGCCTCGATGTATGGTGATTGCTTGTAAATGCACTGTAGCAGCTTTTGTGCAAAATGATTTCCTTATTTGGGTCACTCATTTTCAGGCCACGACTTGATTTTTTAACAATGTTGTCAAACTATCTTTTTGTGTCACTATCACCGCTTCATCTCGGCTCTGTAGTATATCAAAAAAGCTTTTGACTCCTTGACTTGGTGTATTTCTGATAGGCTCATCGGTGTCATTTTGGCAAATTATGCACGAGTATGCTTCACGCTTTCTTTTAAAAGCAAACTAGCGCTCAGAAAAACTGCAAAACTGGGTAAAATGAGTAACAGATTAAGATAGAATATGTTAAAACATAGCGAAAAACCACTTGATCAAGAAAATATAACGCCTGCACTGTTTATTACTTATTTTTCAAAGTGCTATTTTTCACAAATTTGGTGCCCACCAATAAAACTTCATAGTTTACATTCGAGTAGCATCTCCGAAATAGCAAGGAGAGCTCATATTAACGAGTGGCGATCACCTTGTTTAAATAATCACGTGAAACACATAAAAATACTGTCATTTATCCAATATTAACAACGTGAACATTCAAAATGGAGATTTTTTCGGGGTTTATTGGTTCCTGGAGTTTCTCGGTTGACCTAGTTTTAACGCTAATTGTAAACAAACCTTAGAATAATCACTCTTTTAAAAGCATCAGGTTAATGAATTTCCTTCTCAATTCCTCTGTAAAAGGAAATTTAAAGTCCTTTTGAGTGCATTTTCAATTATTAAAGGACTTTCACAATTTTAGTGTATATTAGCGCAAGTATTGCTTTAAATGTTTCACGTCCAAAGGACTTACATCCATGTTTTCATCAAAACTACTTATTTTTACCCGAAAATAAAGTAAAACATCTTTAGACGCTATGTAAAGTCTGTTTATAATGGTTAATTGAAAAAACTAAATTGATTTTTTGATTTTTCAAAAATATCATTGTTTTAGGGTGGGTGGGGTAACAAAATGGGCCGTAGAAAAAATCTGCACCACTTCCATTTTTGGCATCCCCCCTAAATTGACATCTCTATACCTCTACTACACCCTGGCACCAGCGGAAATTTTCTACCATTCGGGGTAAAAGAAAAAATATTTTCCGGGGCCAGATACCCGCCTAGTAATATAAGTGAACATTCTTGACGTGTTGTAAAAATCCAACAACAACAGATCGAGCAAGCAAACAAAATAAATACAGCTATGTGCTGAACAACATCGGACCTGACAATCTAATCATCATGATCATATCTCGAGGGAATTTTCTATCTAATACCGAACAACAAAACCATGGCTGTCATCATGTGAAGGAAATGAGAAAAACGGAAATCTATCGGGAACTTCACTATTACAGATCCTTTCGTTTAGATTGTGAAGTGGATAACACATTACCAAACAGTAACGACATTTAAACACTTTGTTTCAGACAATTCTTGAAAACATTGTAGGAAAAGGAGAAATTGCTCGTGACAAGCAATTTTTCCTTTTCTCACAATAATTTCTGCCCTATCGAAGGATTATTTATCAATTTCATCATATTTTGTAATGTCGTCTGCACACTCTTTCAATTTAAGACAGTCGAAAATTTGGCCTTTGGCAAAGGGATAAGCAACATGTTGCTTCAAGTATCACTTTGCTTAACCCTTTCCCAAACAATACACGTTCGACTGTCCCAAATTGAAAGAGTTTGCAGTCGACATTTCAAAATGTGATGAAATTGAACAATATTCTTCAGAAAGAGCAGAAAATCTTGTGGGAAATGGAAAAATTGCTCGTCACGAGCAGTTTCTCATTCTCCCACAAGGTTTTCTAAAGTCGTCTGCAACAAAGTCATCAAATCTCGTTATTGTTTGGGAAAGGGTTAAAATACAGCGATGAAAGGGATTGTATGATTATATAGTAAACCTTCTTCGTCGTCGCAAGGTGAAGTACGGCTTGTCATAGTTTTCATTGTTACATATTTTACGGGGTTTTTTGAAAGAGACATTTCTGGATATTTTGACAATTCTCGAGAAACCACGAGGACCTTCACAATGTTTTAACCGTTGTATTCGAGATCGGTTTATGCAAGAAAATGTGCTCTGTGAATTTATAAAAGCGGTTTCGTAAGAAAATAATACACCATCAATCTGAACTCACCAGTTTCTTCCAATGAAAACACCTACTTTTACAGGTTAATGAAATGCCCGAGTAGTAACGAAACATGTACAGTCCAACTAGTGTTAAGCAACCAACCTGTCTTAATCAGCCAATTTTCTCAGTTCCATAGACTGGCCTCTAAACACAAGTTTGACTGTACCATTTGATTTGCAACACATCGGACGAATAAGCGCTCACGAAGTTTTTAGAGGTGTCCGAATATCATTTAATATCAATCGAACACATCTACAAACTTCGTAGACGTTAATTCGTCCGTAAAACGAAGAGAATAATACCATTTGATTCGCAACACATCGGACGAATAAGCGCTCACGAAGGTTTTAGAGGTGTCCGAATATCATTTAATATCAATGTAACACATCTACAAACTTCGTAGACGTTAATTCGTCCGTAAAACGAAGAGAATAATTGTCCTGGTATACCTTGGGATGAAGGCAAACTAAACGACGGTGGTTCTGGGCTAGAGCACCGGCTCCCATACACACAGACACACTCGTAACTACTCGGGTATTTACGTGACCTGAGAAACTTGCCTCGTATAAAAGTAAAGGGTAATGCATTTTTATATTTAATGTATCCCTATAATTACATCTTATTTCCTAAGAGTGTCCACGTTGGGTAGTTCAATGTATAATAATGAAGTTATAATTTGTGATATGGTTCTGTTTTCTTAATCAAATTAAATGACTGTTTTGATTGTGCATTTGACATTTTCATATTATATTATTGCTAGATGCGTTTTCATTGAATAAACCCGATGGGTTCATATAGAACACAGGCCGTGAAGTTCCCTTAAGTACCTTTGACCAACTGTGCGACCTTTAATTGGTTCACCTTCTGCGCACGTCTTTGTACCCGAGAAGAAAATCTCTCATAAACAATATTAGTATTAAGAATATGTTTAACAATCGATCATAAAATGTAAAAGGATAAACGTATTCCTTTCTGACTGGCCATATCAAGCAGATAAAGAATAGCGTTTTCGTCTTATGTATTTCTAGAGACCAGGCCATTAATTTTCCCAGGGGAGCCTTTCGCTAGTGTAGTTATTTCGATTGGCAGAATTACTTACTCTGATGGTATCCCCATACAAACAGAACTCGTTCTATAGGATTAGCCCTTAGAATGCTGAGTAATTTTCTAAAAATAGCACTTTGTGTTGTCTGCTTTCCGCAACATAAAATATCTGCTTAATTCTGTTGAGGAAAGTTACTCATAGAAGCAAACAGGTTAGATCACAGGCCAGCCGCCAATTTACTTAGCGCCTTGTCTGGATCCAACCTGTTTGCATAAAAGTGAAGTTCGTGAAATCCCTATAAGGGTTATGAAAACATAAAAAAGCTTTATGGATAGCCAAAACATGTTCACAGCTGCTTGTTTAGAGTATTTTCTGTATACTTATGATATAATTGACGTACTTTTCCATATGCGAAAAGCATTCATATGTCGTAAATATTGAACATAGTCTATGTTTTCGCTTAGATATTTGATTATCTATTATGCAATGACTATATGTATAGTGTGATTTTTTTAACCCAACTTAAGGCAATGAAAGTATATCGCAGTTGTCAATTCATCCATCAAATGGTTATGATTATTCCTCACTTGTATAAAACAACATTTAAGTATTTTCATGTGGCGGTATACGGACATTTGCCCGGGGACATTTGCCCCCTTTTTGGTATAGGGCGGACATTTGCTCCCTCGACGCAATGTAAAAGGCGCACATTTGCCCCCTCATATTTCTTTTAACTTGTTATTTGTTTAACCTGGTCGTATTAATTAAACAGAAATTTAAATGGAAATAATATTCTTATCAGACTTATACGTCAATTTTGCTCTATTACGTCGACGGCACTTAGTCAATTATGCTCATCCCACCATGAAACGGCGGTTTACGTTCATATGTTGATTCGACCTTATTTGTTTTAGTTTCGGTTTAATTATTTATATGATAGGGATTGTAATACCGACACAAATTGGAATACCTTTTGTCTTCTTTGTTTTTTATTGTTAGCGTTGAGTGACAAATCGGTAATTAGATTAAAGATGTAATTAATATATTAATCAAATAAAACTTTAATTCATTAAGTTTCATGGTTGGATGAGCACGATTGGCCAAATGCCATCGGTGTGTTTTTTATAAGTCGTCTCGATTTTAACACCTATAGGGGATAAGGAGGGAAGAGCTAATAGAGTGAAATTGATGAAAATATTATTTCCATTTTAAATCCTATGTAAATATAACGTAAAACGATCATGTCAAGCAAATTGAAAAAAATAATAATATGAGGGGGCAAATGTCCACCCTATACCGAAAAGGAGGTTTATATCCGGAGTGGCAAATGTCCGGGGGGCAAATGTCCAGGATTCCATGTGGCTGTAGCAGTGATAATTTTTGGCCCAAAAAATCTCATAAAATGTCCCCAAAACTCATTAGTTTCATTCATTTAATCATTTTTTCTATAGAATTAATTTTGAAGTTTTGGTCAAAAAAACCCATTGATTTAATTTAGAAAAAAAATCCCTCATGTAGTAATGAGCAGTTATCTCTCACAAAATAAGAAACGTGTATGTGCAGATTTTCAATCTGTTAACGAGACATAACATCAACTATATAAATGTATGATATCACTGTGTTTTCATTGTGTTATGTAAACATCAGAATGAAAGCAAGTGTCTTATTAGTGTTCAACCAATTAAACTTATTAGATAACTAATTACTGGGGAGAATCCGCATGCAATGACCTTTGTTCGGGTAACCTCGTTTGTTAAAGATTAGTTCCTCACAAAAGTTAATTAGTCTCAAGTTAAGTTGGATTAACGACCTAAGGAAAGCTGTATTCAATAAGAACACGTTCGTGCCTTCACCAGCGATGAAATAGAAATACAACATACCGTTTTGTTTTGATTCACTCTTTCATAAACAATAACGACAGTTGACCACTTTGTTGCAGACGACTTTAGAAAACATTGTGGGAAAAGGAGAAATTGCTCGTAACGAACAATTTTTCCTTTTCCCACAATGTTTTCAAGCCTATCAGAAGATTATTTTCCAATTTCATTACATTTTGAAATGTCGTCTGTTAACTCTTTCAATTTGGAACATTCGAAAATGTGTTTTTGGGAAAGGGTTACGAGCATGCGCAAGGAACGTGTCTAACTCGATAACAATCGACGCCAAAAAAAATGCTCTTTAGCTTATTATCTCCGTACTCCATAATACTTCCCTTGACCGCACTTGTTGCAGTCGACTTTAGAGACATATGTGTCAAATAGATGCATGGATCATAATGGGCAATACACCTCACTCACAGTGGTTCATATGCATTATCATGTAGAATAATGTATTATTTGTCCTTGCTATTTTCTTCGTCTGCTGTATCAGTAACGAATACCTATATGGGGATGGGTGAGGTATCTATTGATGTTCGGTCTGAGAATTGCTGTCAAAATAGCTGTGCATGATCCTTTTACTTGATCCGACGTGGGCATTCGTAGAACGGACTTAAATCTTTTTAGTTTTTACCAAGCACATTGTCATGAAAGATATCGACGTTCTAAATTGAAAGAACTAAAAGAAGCCAGGTTAGATATATGGCAAGAAAATTATTATTCGTCAAATTTGAATGTCCTAACAGACGACAAGTTGGAGATAGACAGGGAAACTGTTACTTGTCAAAAAGGAATGCCTTTTCAATTTCAAAGTGACTATCTTTGAGTGAGACAATGAGCCAGTGAGATATAATGACAAAAGTAAGCGGGGAATGTTAGACTCAATTCATTAAGAGATAGACGACTGAAGTGAGAGAGAGGTGAACGTCTTAAGTCTTTGATATATGCACGAATTAATTAAGCGGGAGATACTATAACTATAACTATAACTATATTTTATTGCATAATAAACATAACATGTTATATAGCAATACAAAATTGTACATGACAAAAATACATGGATCAGCAGAAGAGCTCATGATGTTAAAGAGCTTATTCAAATACATAGATAAAAGGATATAGATTGATAATTTATTATGGTAAAAAGGCTTCATGCCGAAAAGTACAGGCATATATCATTTAAATTACAAAAACAAGTCAATAGCAAGGTAGACCAAATTTAACGTATTCTAAGTCTTTCATTGCTAAGAAAGTAGAAAATATTTGAAGCTTTCCTGTTGTGAGATACATTATTTCATCTCTTATAAGATAAAGATTTGTTTACAGTGTACAGTTATCAAAGAACAAAAGATGTACCAACAAAAACAACCATGTATATACACTTAAACATGTGAACAACATATAAACAAGGAAGACTACTCCGTTGTAAAGAACTCCAATACAAGAAAAAATGTTATCTATACTTTATTCTTTGTTGTTTGTTTGGGATTTAAATAAATGGATATTCTAGAAAAGAATTTGCTATGCAAATTACTCTAATTAACATATAAATCAAGTAAAGTAAAGTTCAATTCCTAAGAAGACATGCGTAATAAATAAATTTAGATAAGCTGTTCAGAGTTTTACTAGATGCAGACGACATAAGATTTGTAAATTTGTATATGCTTGGCCATGTATAATAATACTTTTTAATATATTTTGTTCTTAGAGAGGTATACCTTGGGCAAACAAGTAAGAAATGATATTCGGTTTCTACTTGGCCAATATTGCATTGTTTACATATTCTTTCTTTTTTTTGGATATTATTATGTCGTCCTTGTTCAATTTCGAGTGCATGTGAGGATGCTCGAAATAGTGTTAGGGCATTTCTGAATTTTGATTCTTTTATAGAATCAAGAAATTGTTCGAAGTGAAAAGAAAATTTAAACAAACAATAAGTTTCTAGACGGCTTGAATTGATAATTGCTGAGTACCAGCTTTGATGAAAAATATCTAATACTCGCTGTTTAATTTGGTTAAAATAAATTGTAGCAGACGACTGATTTTCCCATATATAAGATAAACCGAGTGTATTTAAAGTACATTTAACGATATAGGCCCAATTTTCTCCATTGTATGTAAGACCATTTTCTGCATCTGTCTTGAGCATTTTGTAGGTTTTAAAAAGTATTGATTCTCTGTTAAGAGAAATTAGTTTTATCCAATACTTTATCATTATAAGTTTTCTGTGGATATGCATTGGTATGCGACCTAATTCACCATAAAGGACATTCAAATTAGTATGTTTTTTAACACAAAGTATCTTTCTACAAAATTTCGAGAAGATTGATTCAACATTAGGGCACGCATGGTGTCCCCACACCTCCGCAGAATAATTAAGCGTAGGAAGAACAAGAGAATCAAAGAGGTCAACCTTTTGTGAGATTGGAAGATCTAGTTGATTGTAAATCGTAAATAAATTGTGCAACGAATACGAAGCATGCTGCGCTATGCGCTTTTGTGTTCTATTCCAGTTTCCATTTTTAAAGAGATGCACCCCTAGATATTTAAATGATTCTGTAATTTCTATTTTGGTGTTATATAAAAAGAAATCATAATGTGTCTTTCTTCCCTTTTCAAATATCATAATTTTTGTTTTCTTAGTATTCAACTTAAGATTCCAAATATTACAATATTGTTCGATATCCTTCAAAATAGATTGTAACGATAAAGGATCATGGGTAAATACAACAGCGTCGTCTGCAAATAAAAGGAGAAATAGTTGTAGGTCATCAATTTCAAATATTCCATTGATATTAGTGTTGATACTACGTAAGATATCATTAAGAAAAAATAAACATAAAATGCTGCTTGCTGGGTCTCCTTGTTTCACCCCAATATTAGAAGAAATAATCTCTGATTTCATTGATTTATATCGAACAGAAGACTTAACGCTGTTATACATCGATTTAAGTGCATTAACAAACTTTGTACTAATGTTTTCATTCAATAACTTTTGCCATAATAATAATCTGTCTATGCTGTCAAACATTTTTTCCCAGTCTAGAAATGCAACATAAAGCTTCTTTTTACATGATAATGTTTTCATAACAATTGCATGTAATATATAGATACAATCGGTAGTAGACTTCTTTTTCTGAAAACCGAACTGGTTATCGATCAATTTATTATGCTTTTCAGCCCATTTAATAAGACGAGAAACAAGTAACTTAGAATATATTTTGGATAGAATGTTATTGAGTGTTATGCCACGGAAGTTTTTTGCTTCGTGTGTACCTCCTTTGAATATTGGTATGATAATACCTTCTTCCCAGCACTCGGGAAATACCCCGGTGCTGAAAATTGAATTGTAAAATGTAGTTAAGAAGGGGGAGATAATGTCAAATGAGTGTTTAAAAACTTCAGCTATCAGCTGGTCGGACCCAGGACTTTTTGAGTTGTTCTGGGCAAAAACTGCTTGTTTAATTTCGGAGGTTGAAAATTCAACGTCTAAATCATCATCGTTAATAAATGTGTTGTTAGATGGATGGTTCCTGATGTCGTTATTGTTAGACTCAGGCAATGACGCGTACAAATTGTTAAAATGTGAGTGCATATCGTTTATAGTTAAGTTGTTCGGTTCGTTGTGAGAATGTTTGTATTGTGACTTAATAGTTTTCCAGAAATATTTTGGATTAGTTTCCGCAATATTTGAAACGCGTTTCCCCTCTAATTGTTTGTATCTGCGTTGGCATTTGCGTTTAATGTTACAATAATGTTGTTTCTTATTCAAGTAAATTATTCTAGTTGCGTTTGTTTTATTTCTTAAATATACATTTCTTGCCTTGTTAAATTGCTTTCTGGCATCATAACATTCTTTATTGAACCATTTCTTACTATTGTTTGGTTTACGACTAGAGTTACCTTTCCTTTGTTTACCAAAAACACTGAATGCGTTTTCTTGCATGTATAACGTGAATGATTGTATAGTATTGTTGACAGTAGTAGTATGTATACTATCGGTCAGCTGATTTAAGCGCATGCTTTCGTTAAGTAAACATGAGCGGAACGTAGTAATTTTACTATCATCCCACTCTAAAAATAATTCACCTGTATTGTTATGATCGTGTGACGTAACTTGGGGGCGTACCCTTTCAATTGTAAAATGCAATGCGTTATGATCAGATAATGCAGATAGTGACATAACTTCAAATGATGTAACGTACATAAAATCTTGGTTGTCTAATATAAGATAATCTACAACACTTGTACCATTTAGGTTCAAAAAAGTATAATTTCCAATAGATTTATCATTGTGCAGACGACCATTCGCTATTAATAGATTAGTAGATTTACATAACTCAATAAGGCGTGTCCCGTGAGAATCAAGTACAGGGTCCTTGTTTACTCTTTTTGCTAAACAATAATACGGTTGTAAAATTGTATCATTATCTAAAAAAGAATCAAAATCAATGAAATCATTCTCAATCGATGTTCGGCTATTGAAATCGCCAGTCAAAAGGACTTTGCCAGCTATTTTATATTTTTCTATGTCGATCTCGATTTGGTCAAATATATCAATTTCTGAATGTTTCAACAACTTCGATTCACGGGGTGGAATATATGTACAACACAAATAAACATCAACACGAAAATGAAAAATGGTTTTGCACAACTTCAACCAAATTATTCCGCATTGATGTGTTTCTACAACACTTATCTTATCATTCAATGAAGATTTATAGTAAATGGTGATTCCACCAGAGAAACGTCCCTTTTTGGTATTTTTCGACTTGTTTCCATATAGATGTTCAACACAATAGCCCTGTATGTCTAAATTGTAATGAGTGTTCTCAGACAACCAGGTTTCAGTTAATATAATAACATCATGATTATTTATTGTACTAATAAAGTCCGGATCAGATAATTTCCTAACTAGTCCATTAATGTTCCAGGATATAATGTCTAACTGCTCTTCGCGACATCTCTATTGGGTACGTTTGTATTCACTGCCGTCACCTTTATACTCACTTTTATTAATCAAAAGCTTTGGGCCAACAAAATTCACATGGTTTCCTCTCTTCTTTTCGGCCTGGTACACAACACTGAGGTTTCTGCGAGCATCTTTCCATTCCTTTGGTATTTGGGCCCCGACTCCGTAGTTGAACTTTTTAAGGTCATCCTTCTTCTCGAAAGCAGCCTGCCTGATCATTTCACGTTGTGAATAGTTGTGAAACTTCACGACGATCGGACGAGGTTTGTTGGGTTGCTCGGAGGTCGCGTTGTTTGGTTTACCTAAACGATGTGCCCGATCGAATTCCAAAGGTAATGGATCGATTTGTAATGCTGTATCGATCAGTTATACAAGACTTAGATCTCAGGGAGATGCTAGACTATGATCAGCTGGAGATATCAAACTTAAAAACGTGAAAGTTTCCAGTCTCAAGTAAGCGAGAGCAATCAGACGTACATGTATGCTGGATACATCATCTTTGGTGTGTGTTTAACCCTTTACCAAACACAAAATATTGAACTGTCCCAGATTGAAAGAATTTGCAGACGACATTTCTTAACTTGATAAAATTGGAAATCAATCTTCTGATAGAGCAGAAAACATTGCAGGAAAAGGATAAATTGCTCGTTATGAGCAATTTCTCCTTTTTCCACAATGATTTCCAGAGTCGTCTGCAAAAAAGTGGTCAAATGCCTTTATTGTTTGTGATTGGATAAGGAAAGCTGGGACTAGTTCATGAAAAAGTAACCTACGCCTTGATTTATCCTGACTCTAGTTAATTCTAGCTGCTTGGAATTGCCAACACTAAAAAAGCCTTCATTCGGGGGATTGAAAGGAATGGAATAAAATTAGCCAAAAGGAATTCTCACCGCGTACTACCCTCCCTATTCACTTGCGATCTGTCAAAAACATTATATCCTCATGGTATTGTACCTAAAGCCTTGGCCTTTGTTGATAATGGTTCCGCTGTTCGACAAAGAAAATAGGACGTTTTTCCTGATAACATGGAGCACAAAGACGTCCTGAACAATCACGTTTCTCATATTTTTTGGAGAAATAATTTTGACCTTACCCTTACAGTGCTGGAACCGACATCATGCTTATGCAAACAGGCTAGATTCATGCCATTCCCCAAGTAAATTGGCGACTGGCCTGTGATCTAACCTGTTTGCTACTCTGAGCATCTTTTCTCAAAGTAAGGTTTCTTTTAAGGTTTTGGAAAACGGACGACACAAAAATCTATTTTGAGAAAATTATCAAGCATTCTAAGGATTAATACGGTAAAGTAAATAAAGTAAACTGATTGTCTTCGGTAGAGTGGTGCTATGAATAGAAATAATTGGCTTATGTCTGCGTGAGGAAATTAATTTGGTTGGTTAGATTATTCTGGTTTATATATTTCTTACATTATCCTTGCAAAAAAAGTTACAGTTTATAGCAATATCCTTATATTACAAATATTTCATAACAAGAAACATATAACCGAACATATAAATGCATAGATGTTAGCTGAATAACATGTTTGTTGCGAAACAACTAATCCAAATACAGTATATTCCAATACTCTTTCATACAACTACATCTCTATTCCATACTTTTGTGTTGCAAACGCATTGATAGATATAAAGTTTATATTATAAACCGTACTAATTGGTTTCCTTGAATGAAATAAATCGTGTAATTACGATGGAAACTTAGATCAGATCACAGTAGAAAAGATGATAACTTTAGGAAAAAATATCATCCTAAATGCGCCGAAACTAGTTATAATAAACTATTGTAATTAAATGATTTATAACAACGTTAAAATGTTTAGTTAGGAAGGAATACTTCAGAATATAAAGGCATTTGATGCGGGTAACAAACGTTGAAATGATAAATGCATTGTATATCGTCACCTAACCACATGCCATTTATAATTTCTTAATCCCAGCAGTTGCAGAACTTGTGTGATTTCATTTGAATATGTGAAACGAGCAACCAAGTTTTTCACAGCTTTTAGGTCAAAGTCGTACCCATCTCGATTATTTCGCATGACTGAAATAACTTGTCCAAATGCAAAGTCGAACGTGTGTGACACCCACATGATAATGATATCTATAGAGTCTGCTAAAGAATCAAATGTAAACACCTCTAACCATATATATTAGCCGCCATATTGCTTCTTACAAGACATCTTTCGTTTCAAACGGAAATGAAATTTCAAATGCATTATCTAAACAGTCACATAATTTAACTAGGGCAAAACAGATATCATAACTTAGAAATTCCCTATTACGTGAAATAAGTTACCTACTAAAGTAATGGTTTCTAATAAAGACATATATTAGGCAGTTTGTCTCTAAATGTCCACGAAACACCCCTTAACCCTTTCCCAAACAACAAATTTTCGACTGTCCAAAATTGATAGAGTTTGCAGACGACATTTCAAAATTTGATGAAATTGGAAAATAATCTTCTGATAGGCCGGAAAAAATTGTGGGAAAAGGAAAAATTGCTCGTTACGAGCAATTTCTCCTTTTCCCACAATGTTTTGTAAAGTCGTCTGCAACAAAGTGGTCAACTGTAGTTATTGTTTGGGAAAGGGTTAACCAGACCCCTTTATTACCTGTAAGTGAGGGTCATTCTCTTGCCATAAGCATCCTCGGAGAAATCGAAGCCGGTGTTTCTACGGCTTGGTAACGGCTTTAAACATTTCACCTTGGCAAACAACAGTCTGTACTCTCGTTTGAATTTCTCCTAAAACGTAAAAAATGAAATTGTTGTTAAAGTGAGTTAATCGTTGAGAACAGTTCACGTTTTAGACAGATGATTTCCATGATACAGTATGTTACACCATGTTCCATTGGCCTTTAATTCATTCTCTATGATTGCAATAACATAAACGCATATACACAGGTGAGGTTAATATCGAGGTTCTATCAAAGCTATATAAGGAGTTATAACTTTAAATATATGTAATGCATAGTGGTGTACATCTTAATATACTAGGATCACCGGAAGTAAAGTAAAGTAAGTAAACACTCAACTATACGAAGCCTGGCATAAGCAAGCGTCGAAGGGAATCAATCAAATCGATTAATAACATAACACAAATCTGTATGTACACTCAAACACGTATCTATGTAGGGGGTTATAGAACGTTCGGGTTACATCTGTATGTACACTCAAACACGTATCTATGTAGGGGGTGATAGAACGTTCGGGTTACATCTGTATGTACACTCAAACACGTATCCATGTAGGGGGTGATAGAACGTTCGAGTTACATCTGTATGTACACTCAAACACGTATCCATGTAGGGGGTGATAGAACGTTTGAGTTACATCTGTATGTACACTCAAACACGTATCTATGTAGGGGGTGATAGAACGTTCGGGTTACATCTGTATGTACACTCAAACACGTATCCATGTAGGGGGTGATAGAACGTTCGGGTTACATCTG
Source organism: Cerastoderma edule (assembly GCA_947846245.1). Lineage (NCBI taxonomy): Eukaryota > Metazoa > Mollusca > Bivalvia > Cardiida > Cardiidae > Cerastoderma > Cerastoderma edule. Next base: position 36,486,572 of record OX401406.1, read on the forward strand.
TATGTACACTCAAACACGTATATATGTAGGGGTGATAGAACGTTTGAGTTACATCTGTATGTACACTCAAACACGTATCTATGTAGGGGATGATAGAACGTTCGGGTTACATCTGTATGTACTCTCAAACACGTATCTATGTAGGGGGTGATAGAACGTTTGAGTTACATCTGTATGTACACTCAAACACGTATCTATGTAGGGGGTGATAGAACGTTCGGGTTACATCTGTATGTACACTCAAACACGTATCCATGTAGGGGGTGATAGAACGTTTGAGTTACATCTGTATGTACTCTCAAACACGTATCTATGTAGGGGGTGATAGAACGTTCGAGTTACATCTGTATGTACACTCAAACACGTATCTATGTAGGGGGTGATAGAACGTTCGGGTTACATCTGTATGTACACTCAAACACGTATCTATGTAGGGGGTGATAGAACGTTTGAGTTACATCTGTATGTACACTCAAACACGTATCTATGTAGGGGGTGATAGAACGTTCGGGTTACATCTGTATGTACACTCAAACACGTATATATGTAGGGGGTGATAGAACGTTTGAGTTACATCTGTATGTACTCTCAAACACGTATCCATGTAGGGGGTGATAGAACGTTCGGGTTACATCTGTATGTACACTCAAACACGTATATATGTAGGGGGTGATAGAACGTTTGAGTTACATCTGTATGTACTCTCAAACACGTATCTATGTAGGGGGTGATAGAACGTTCGAGTTACATCTGTATGTACACTCAAACACGTATCTATGTAGGGGGTAATAGAACGTTCGAGTTACATCTGTATGTACACTCAAACATGTATCTATGTAGGAGGTGATAGAACGTTTGAGTTACATCTGTATGTACTCTCAAACACGTATCCATGTAGGGGGTGATAGAACGTTCGAGTTACATCTGTATGTACACTCAAACACGTATCTATGTAGGGAGTAATAGAACGTTCGAGTTACATCTGTATGTACACTCAAACACGTATCTATGTAGGGGGTGATAGAACGTTTGAGTTACATCTGTATGTACACTCAAACACGTATCTATGTAGGGGGTGATAGAACGTTTGAGTTACATCTGTATGTACACTCAAACACGTATCTATGTAGGGGGTGATATAACGTTCGGGTTACATCTGTATGTACACTCAAACACGTATCCATGTAGGGGGTAATAGAACGTTCGAGTTACATCTGTATGTACACTCAAACACGTATCTATGTAGGGGGTGATAGAACGTTCGAGTTACATCTGTATGTACACTCAAACACGTATCTATGTAGGGGGTGATAGAACGTTCGAGTTACATCTGTATTTACACTCAAACACGTATCTATGTAGGGGGTGATAGAACGTTTGAGTTACATCTGTATGTACACTCAAACACGTATCTATGTAGGGGGTGATAGAACGTTCGAGTTACATGCTCATACAGGGCTGCCCTCTACAGTATGACACGTATTAAAAAGTCGACCCTAATCCAAAAAGAGGGCAAATGACTTGGTGGGCAAATGATCAGGGGGATCATTCGGGCTAGGAAGGCATTAGCTCGGGAATCAATTGAACAAGTAGACTTACGTTGAGGAGTCCGTATATGAACGGGTTGTAACAAGAGTTACTCATGGCCAGCCAGTTTGAACAGAACCATATCACGTTGATGTATTTGAACCTGTAAAAAAGTTTTGAGACGGAATTTAGTTAACACAACTACTTAACGCAATATGCTTGCGTCTTGAAGCAGACGTCTTTCAAAAAGCATTTGGGCAAAAGGAAAAATTGCTTGTCACAAGCAACCTCTCCCCTTGTCACAATGCTTTTTATTTTATTTTTTTCAATCTAGTCACAAATCCCAACAGCAGAACTGAAAAGTTGAATGACGCATATTCTATATTAAAGTAATTGGGGAAATTTAAAGTAATGTAAATCTGGTCGTTAAATGCACGTTTTAATGTCGAATATAAAATACGAAAAAATCAGTAGACCAACCTATCCAAATGCTGTCGTAATCCTTCAAGTTTTGACAATGTCCGAGAGATATTGAAGAGGTAAAAACATTTATGCCAATCTACCAAATTGTATTCCCTCTCAATACAAAAGGCTAATCTACCCAACTAAAATGATGCATTACTAGTCATCAATGTCTACCTTGAATATCCTTTTGAATAAAAAATATGCCTATGTTATTTATTTTTCTCTTTCAAGTTTCAAAGACTCGTATAATAAAGACCTGATGTGCGTTTTAAGACTGGAATTGATTTTTCTACAACTTAGCCCTTTGGTCTAAAGGCAGCGCTTAAAGGTGTTCTTAAACTTTAAATCGAGGGGCTAAGTTATCAGCTAGGTATGATTGGCTTTTAAAGAACGCACTTCTGATAGTCTCTCGTCAATGAATAACCACTGCTCATGAGCAGAGGTGGTGGCTGATTAAGGGAAAACGAGTTGTTATTTACCAAGTAGACAAATGTCTACATTGCGTGCTACCTTATACAAACCATTCAACTTTTTTCTTTCTGCGTGTTAATTCTAACTCAAATATAGCAGAAGACATACATAATATCGAGAAAGAAAGTGAGCAAGAGAGGGAGTTTGTTCTTTCAGCTGAATGTTTTTATTGCAAATATTTCAGAGGAAGTTCTCCGTGTCTGTCTCGTTCTCTATATTGTTGTTGTATTTCACGTTTTGACTTGTCAGTTGTCGGCTGTAATTTAGATCTAGACCATAAAACCCATACGGTGGAATCGGTTAAAAGTAGATAACGTCGTCAATCTTTGGCACCACCGGAAGTTGTCACTTCGACATTTCCGGAAACATTAGAACTATTTTTATACGAGTGCTATATTAAAACAGTGTTCAACTTCATGTTTTTGTTACTATAAAGCTGGTTGATTTAAGACTTGGAAAACACATCACGATTTTTATTGCTTGAACTACTTTTTTGGACAAGATAGGGGAATTTTTAATATCTATAAAATGTTTTATGAGTTATTTTAGAGTAGGAGAGACGAAAGCAATAATTGGTGTTGTTCTTTGAATATGCAGTGTAAGTCATTTTCAAGACCACTTAAATACTTGTCAGGAACTATTTTAACAAATAGGAAATATCTCATAATTATAACTTTCACCTTTACCTTTTTTCTCAAATGATATCTATTTCAGGTGTTTCTATCGTTGTAAAAAAAACTGTCAAACTTAAAATATATCGTTATTTCGATTTATGTTCAATCGAAAAGAATTAAAACACCTATATATCAGACGCATGTTATAAACATCATGGCAGCAGAATATTCACGTTTTCTGATCATGACGATGCATTTAATTTTTCAAAAATAGGATTTATAATCTTAAAAAGTTATGTACATACTTTAGATATTTTAAAAGTTGTACAGACCATGAAATGGAATTTACAGTTGCAGGTGCTTGTTCACAGATGAGAAAATTTAAAATAAAATGTCGTCCCAACAATACAGTTGTTGTATTATTGTTTGATATACAATTAGCATGATTTACTCATGAAGCGACATTTCACCTAAGTATGCACGGTTGATATGCAGTACATCCCCAAAAACAATGTCACGCTTTTTCTTATTATGATGCACGTTAATTCACTATTTACACACTTTAAAGATCTAATTTTCCTTCTAATGACCTCTCTTCAGTGTGTATCAAACAACAGTACAGCTATTTTGTAGTATTAAAGAAATGGGTTTTCAATTTCCAAATTTCTTCAAATCTCTGAACAAGCACCGTCAAATGGTTATATATGTCCCTTGGATAACATAAATGTGATATGGACCAAGAAATCTAGATTACAGTTAATGATATCAGATACTATATTCCCATACGGCTAATATCATCACATGAAATGTAATTGAATCATGTCGGTTTCTAGTAACCAAAAGACAAGATGCCACATGTTATAGAAAGGATCGCTCGGGAAAATCTTCCCGGGACAATGACGAGTTTAACAAAATAAATGTAATTCAATGAAACAAAATTTACATGAGCTTCGCTGAAAAATTTCCATTCGCGTGACCTGCAAAATTTTATTGGATTTTACTTTTAATCTAAGCCAAAATTTACGTTCTAATCTGTTAAAGAAGATACATTAATTCTGTATAACAGCAGTATTATTCGTTCAATATAAATGTTTAGTTTCTCTATCTTGTATCTAGCCATATTTTAGTACAAGTTGATCCAAAAGGTGTGTCGTCGTGAGAAATGAGCAACTTTTATATGTACATTACAATGTGTTCTGTGTCTATAGTTAGTCATTGGAATCTTTAAGTACATTTTCGTATTTGAAAAACATTTACGAAGACGTCTAAAATAACTTGAAAAATAGAAGCTTGGGGCTTAACATGCATCAGAAATATACAATAATGTTAATAACCTTTTAGAGTTATATGGATATTATGATTATTCTTTGGAAAAAAAAATGCATACAGAAAATTTCGTCCGAATAAAAACGTTTATCCGGCTACTATGCAAGTACCTCTTCGGTAACAGATCATTATCTCCCTTGGATGCACAGATGAAGCAAGCAAAAAAAAACTACCGAGAACGTCCTAAAGTTTTTGCATGGCATTTGGAAATGTGTTGTTTAAATCTTTATGGGTTATTTGTGTCATAAAGATACACACTGATTCTTTTAGATGTTTTGAACTTTTAAAAGCAGTTTTAGAAATGCCCATGAAACGTTGATGCAATAACATGTATGAAGGGCTATAACTGTTAAACCCTTTCCCAAACAATAACAACATTTGACCACTGTGTTGCAGACGATTTTGAAAAATATCGTGGGAAAAGGAGAAATTGCTCATGACGAGCAATTTCTCCTTTTCCAACAATGATTTCTACCCTATCAGAAGATTATTTTCCAATTTCATCACATTTTGAAATGTCGTCTGCAAACTCTTTCAATTTGGGACAGTCAGAAATTTGGTGTTTGGGAAAGGGTTAAGGCATTTTCACAAAAAAGAAACATGGGCTTTTTCCTTAAAGTGTAAATCAAGAGACTCGGAAATAAGATATTGCACTCGCCAATACCATGTTCATATTCGATGTTCCCTACCGGTGAAAGACAACTCTTGAAGTATGAGGTTGGAACACGTTTAAAAAAAATACTGAAAACACGCATTAATGCGTGATGCTCTTTATTATTCCTTGGCGACAGATTTGTTACATTAGGTTCGTTTGATCCGTTGTTTATGAGTACTCACTGGTTCACGGCCGGATATAGCTGGTTAATGAGCTCGTAGACCTGTAATGGCATCCAACACACGACGAACAGCAACACCACGATGATGAGCATCTTCACAACCTGAAACGACATCATACACCTGGGATCAAATTGACCGACATATACGTTGATTAAAAAAACAATCGGATTAATTGGTTTAACCCTTTTAGAGCTTGAACCGACACCTTGCTTATGCAAAGAGGTTAGATACAGTAAGCAGTCATCGAGAGTGAATTCAAAAAGCTTCAAGCTTTCCTCACAATCGATGAAATATAAATAAGTTCAACACTTAGAATGATGGGTAAGTTTCTAAATATAGATGTTTGTGTCTTCTTCTTTCCAAAGCCTTAACTATCTGTTTAATTTTGATGCGAAACGATACTCAGAATAGCAAACAGGTCAGATCACAGGTCAGCCGCCAAGTTACTTGGTGGCTGGCCTGTATCTTACCTGTTTGCACAAGCATGAAGTCAGTTCCAGTACTATTAGAGTCAAGGTTTAGCCGAGGTTCATTGGTTAAATTGGTGACGTGAAAGACTAGGAGTACAGGGATTCGAAGTTCAAGATTCGACCCTGCCACAAATCTTTCCACATCTATCATCATGATCAATGCGATATGACTTTAGTTTTCCTATGTTACTCAACTCTGCTCAATAATGGTCATGCGGGATAACAGGCAGCTGTTTGTAAGATGAAGTGAAGATTTGGTGGGGGAAAACAAGAATTGGGACTTAAAAGATAACTAGCTTTATAAGTAACATTAAAAGACGGACGAATAGGATCTCAACCAATCCATTTCATTACAAACTTCTTTTTAGAGATCAAGCACAGACGATGTGTAAGATGATTGTTGCAAATGAAACAATTGTTCATCTTGAGGAAGAGATTCTTTTGTTGAAAGTATTTCAATGTCGATTCTGTCATTAATAAGGGTTTTGTGTTTGCTCTCGATCAATTTTGTTTTCAGTTGGGGATATCATTTCTACCAGATAACTCAAATAATCGACATAATGGAACAAACAGGATATATGTCTTATTACATCCAGGTACTTACACAATATGACATTGTGATATAGCAAGATAAACAAACATATAACTATAAATTTTGTTAAGCGAATGGATTTTCTTGGAGGGGGTAGACTCGAGACGCCTACCATAAACAGTTCACACTAGTCGCTTCTGTCACCAGGTAAATCACTGGTTTTGGATCTAGACAGGTAAATATCACGCATGGGAAATACGCTATCGCTGCGTGATATTCATTGATATGTTTAAGGCCCTGTTATGGTCGGATTAATGAGTGGTTCGTGAAGCTAAGATTTAATGATGGGGAAATATTTGTTAATCCCTTTGCCAAACGACAAATATTCGACTGTCCCAAATCAAATTGGAAGAGATTGCAGACGACATTTCAAAATGCGATTGAATTGAAAAATAATCTTCTAATAGGGCAGAAAATATTGTGGGAAAAGGAGAAATTACTCGTTAAGAGCAATTTCTCCTTTTCTCACGATGTTTTCCAAAGTCGTCTGCAACAGACTGGTCAAATGTCGTTATTGACTGGTAATGGGTTATACATCTCGAAACGTTACAGTCCTTCAGTCGTGAGGCTTAATTACGATACAAATGCATTATCTTTATAATGGCAAAGCAAGAGGCCTTTTCAGCCGTTAATGAGATAGTTCGTTAACGTGTGGTATAGCTGTTCTGTATCAATTGTCATACGTGAAACAATCTTTACCGAAACACGATATCGTCGTGTTGGACAAAATCATCCGATCACGTCCATTAAAGTTGCTTGTTAATAGATGAGGACATATGAAAAGCGAAATAAATAGTGTTTGAAACAATAAAGCTTTTATTCATTCTTGTTTGATATACAATAATAAAGATATTTAATGAAAGTACAATTAATTCAAGAAGGAATCAAACGTGGAGGTACTTACAGTATGAGGTTTATCTCAAACCTTTGTGACGCTTCTGAATCAAAAAGCATATTAATACTCTGTACTAAGACCCTAAAAAGGTTAATACAAGCTATGTTAGCTTCGAATGGCTATTCTCCAGTGCGTATCATACAACTATTCAACTTTTCTATAATTTTACTCGAACTAAGGTTTAACATTCAAATATCCTTACATCTGTGAACCCTTATAGTGCTGGATCAGATTTCATGCTTATGCACACAGGTAAGATTCAGATTAGAAAATGTGAAAATATGAAAAAAAAATTCAATTATTGTTTGCTTGGTGAAGAGACGAAACAGGTTCTTCTTTCACCCTTTCAATGCTGGAACCGACATCATGTTTGAAACAGGTCAGAAATCAATTAATGGCTGGCCTGTGATCTAACCTGTTTGCTACTCTGAGTATCTTTCCTCATCAAAGTTAAGATTTTTTATTAGACGTTGGGAAGCAGACGACACACAAATATAACATTAAGATCTAAAAGACAAAATGATCAAGCTGTTCTGTATTATGTTAAAGCACTAGATACAAGATAGGAACGTCGCATATTTTCTCTGAGAGGATCACAAGCTACTCTGTGAAATTCAAACATAGACCAGATTTTATTCGGTCACTCGTTATTGTTTTTAAATCAATGCCAAAGTGTTTCAACGTATCCAATCGACAGAGCCGTTCTCTTACTACTGTTGTTACAAACGATTTTCCAAAAAAAAAGAGTTTTGTGTCGTCTGCTTTCCAAAACCTTGAAAAATAAATCTGCTTTATTTTGGTGTGGAAAGATACACGGAGTAGCAAACAGGTCGGATCACAGGACAGCCGCCAATTTACTTGGCGCCTGGCCTGGATCTAACCTGTTTGCATAAGCATGAAGTCAGATCCAGCACAATAAAGGTGTAGAAATATGACCCCCAAACAACACTTATTTTCACTGACCAACTCCACGTTTGAATATATACATATGTAGTAGAAACTGTCACCATAAACCAACCTTACTTGACGCTATAATACACTTCGTTTATTGTCACGTGAACTGCAATAATATCATATCGACGAAGGAACCAATGCCGAAACTTGTTTTATTTGCGAGAATCGGATAAGACATAGCAATCTTTAAACATTGCTCTAATCTACCAACCCTAAATATGAAAAAAAAAAGTAAGATCAATTAAACTCGTAGATTACTCGGGTTTATTCGGAATTGGGCTTTTATGATTTACGTGATGCAGTAGTTTAGATCCACCGATGAAAACATCTGCTTTAGGGTAAATACAACGATAGATAAGTCTAATCAGAACCCCCTACCTCAGGTATGGTTTAGGTCCACCGCAGTATATGGCCGAATTCAAGAGATGTAAACAAGTGATATAGGCTAAATGTAACGGTAGATGACTCTGGTCAGAATCCCTTATCACAGGTATGGTATTGATCGATTGAAGGATAAACATTGCATGAGAGAGCGATGTAGCCATAAGGGTAAGGTCGCGTTCGTGACTGATGTAAGCTCTGTGATTAGTTTTGTCCCACTCAATAGTTTCGTAATGTGATCGGCGATTGGATTACGCCATAAAAATGTCTCTTGAACATTTACTGAGATTATCTTTTTAATTTAGAAATAATAAGAAATAATAATTCGTTTTATAGCACTCTATTAGGACTGCTACACGCGACGATTTTTGATTCAAGAATTCGAGAGAGTGCTCAACTTCTGCCGAGTTGCTATTTTGGTTATTGACCTAATTTATAAACTCTTTTTCCTTCCTTTTCTCCGGTCGTAATCGCTATATGACGAGAAAGTATGTTCAAATTGAAATGCACTTTCGAAGTTGTGCTTTATGCTGACCTAGTGTCTACAATTAGATTCATGTGTTTACCATCCAGGAAATTCGTTAAAGTACACAGGAACACGAGAATAACATTGAAAATGGTAATGTGGTAATAAACAGGGTTTGCAAGTGGAAACATAATTACCAAAGACGGAAAATTGCCGCTGCATCCAAACGAGGTTGTATCTAATTTTATCCTGTCACTAGTGTCATTTTGGGACGGATAACTAGGTGCCGTGTAACATTTGTGATATCCGGCGCTAACCATATAATACATCCACGCGACAAATCATGACGTCATAAGAACGAAATGACGTCATGTTTACATCATTCTCTACATATTTTTCATTCTTTCTCGTGTTTTATTTGTATATTATTTGATTGAAAGAATACATAAAGGTAACAGGATAAATAGAATAGATGGTTGGTGTCATGAATCGGAAAAGTTATCGGGCTCGGCATCGGAATATTATCCGTTTCGCCTTCGGCTCACCGGATAATATTCATACGCCTTGCCCGATAACATTTCCGATTCACGACACCATCCATCTATTCTCTATATCTATTCCGCATAGAATAAAAATAAAATGGTAACTCGAATGACTTGACGACAAACAGGTGCCTATGCCTTGATGTGAATTTACGACCGAACAAGCATAAAATGTGTCCTGTAAACGGGTTTTTAGTACGTGGTGTTTGTGTCTTACCCGTATTAATTCCGTCAATGTATAATGAACATGTGGAGTCTTCTGCATTATGAGCAATTTGGATCCACCGGGTCTATTGAATCAAAACGACTATGATGCAATAAGGAAGCTACCGTATTGCCTCTTTCCGGACTAATTTCGTTTTACTTTTGTTTGCGAATAAAAGGGTCAAGTAAAATATTAAAACAGTTTTTGGTGAAAGAAACAAAGATATATCAAACCTTTTTATCTACATTCATTGTTTAGTGTAAGAGACCAAAAACATCGTCAACATCGGAATCCCTTTTTAGATAGATAAGCTTTATCAGAAATAAAAAAACAAAAGAAGTAAAAATGGTTGCTTGGTTGCGTACAAGAATTAAAAATGGTTGCTTGGTTGCGTATAAAGAATTCAGAATGGTTGCTTATAAAGAAGTAGGGTGTTTTGGCCGTAACGTTTTGTCATACACCTGTGTAGCTTCTTTGGTAATGGGTATTAAGTGGTTGCAAAAACAATTGTCCTAAAGGTGCGACAAAAGGAATTCTTTTGTGCATGCAACTCAATTTTGTTACTATTTAGATTTAGTGTCTTCCGGGGGTTGGGGTCTGGAAACTACCCGTATTGGAACAAAACCTAACGGGTAGTATAATTTGTTGCGGCCTATTTTATTTCCAACCAATTTAAGAAGTATATTGAGTGAATAAAATAAGATTAACTTTACTTAAAGTGTTTATGTTTGATAGTGAGAAAGTTGGTGCCGTCCTAAAATAAAAAACAAATAACTACATTTATTAAATAATTAATGAAAAAAAAATAACATAATACATTAGTTCAAATGGATTTGATTAAAAATGTTGGATGAATATATCACGAACTTTAATATTGTATTTGTAGAATACGGTATTTTTCTGTCCTGTATGATTTGATGCATACGAAAGGTACGTATTTGCGCCCGAACCATACAAGTATATAATAGAACTATATTGCAACTGTTCACCAATGTTCCACGTTAGTGTTAACACTGGTCTCGACGGAAAAATCAATGCCGTCTAAAGTTCATTATTAGTTAATATGAAGTGACTTTATATCATATTACGCCGTATCCATTATCCCTAACATTGTTTAGGCAATGCACTGTTGTTAATGCCTCGTATAACGTCCCTCGCTGTTGACGTTAATTTAAAGGTGCTTGTTCACAGAAAAGAAAATTTGAAGCCAAAATCATTTCAGTGAAACAATAAAGTTTTTGTATTATTTGATATGGAATCGAATGAAGCATGAAGGCATAACTAATTCAGGAATACTTGCAGTGTCAATCTATCTTAGTCTATAAAATTCATATGCGGTAGATCTTAAAAGCGACGTCATTATTTTGCATTAAACTACATTCTAAATCACTGTATAAATAATTTGAAGAATAGAAAACGATTTGATTTTGCTTCGAACGACTATTCTTCGGCAAGAATCATATAAAATTACAGCTATTGTGCAGTTTAAGAGAAAGTGATTAATAACTTCGAAATTTCCTTACATCTGTGAATACGCACCTTTAAAGTAAATATTCAGCTCGAGAAAAGAGCTAAGAAACAATTACGCGCCTGTGTCATTATGTTATTATGTTTGCCAAACGGGAGTGCTGCGAAAAACAATTGCACTATAATTCCTTAGAATTGCATGACACTCGGTCATACAAAGTAACAGTTCTCAAAGGAATTTGTATTGATAAATCTACCAATGTTTCCTTTATACAGAATCTAATAAAATGACATTATATAATCGAACAAAGAGACTTTACAGAATCGTACAAAACGATCCCACATAAATGAACAAAGAAACCTCACAGAATCGAACACAGAGACCTTATATAATCGAACACAGAGACCTTACAGAAACGATCCCACATAATCGAAAAAAAAAAACATCACAGAATCAAACAAAGAGACCTCTGAAAGACAAAATGAAATTCGATGAGTGAAAATCACTTTCGTTCACTATTTGGTTGTGATGTATGTACTCGTACATATACGGACAGGTTCTCTAAAGTAGTGCAGTAGGCTCTTAATTAACACAGACATTCTTAAACTCCAATTTTCAAAAATACAAAGATAACGCTCCTTTGGATTTAAGTAGACAAGGAAAATTTGAGAGAATGAGACATCATTATCGCACTGCTGCTACCGATGTCACGACCCAAACATTGTGACCTTTCAAGGATGACATCCGATAAGTGAAAAACACTGTTGTCCACGGATCAGTCGTGCTGCCTTTATCTTTCTTTTTATGCATAAAGCCTCATGTCTTTTCAGACAACTCTGGAAACAATTGTGGGAAACAACAATGTGTTCTACTCTATCAGATTATGACTTTCCAATTTTATCACATTTTGAATTATCGTCTGCTAACTCTTTCATTTTGGGACCGTCAAGAATCTGGCATTTCATAAAGTGTAAAAGTAAGCTTTACAGAGCAATGTGAGCATATCACTTAACAAAGTGTTGTTAAAGGCCACGATAGCTGTGAAATCACATGATATAAATCGTACATGCCTGCCTTGAAACTGAGAATTGCATTTTATTTGTCCTCTCGGAGTTCTTTATTTTCATCGTTTTCGCTTGAAGTGTGAGTCTATGCTAATAAGCGATAGAGGAAACCCCAACACTTAATTGCTTATATCTCTCACAAAAAAGGAGAATCGATATCTCGAAAAAGAAATACCTTTTGGTAGATATATTTTTACAGGAGTTGAACGCCGTTTCCAGTATTGTTCTGTGATAAACGAATTCCCAGGTTAAATCTAAAAATCTACAAGCTAATGGCTGTGAAATAATGACTTGTCTCAAGAGAATCACTGAAAAAGTAACTTTCTTTTAGATAGGTATAAGTACTTTTCTCAAACGTCTTGGTCGTTGGTACTTTGTAGGTTTATTTGAAACAGAACTGTGCACTTTTAACACTTATAGTGCTGAAACCGACTGCATGATTATGCAAACAGGTTTGATCTAGGCCAACCGCCAAGTAAATTGGCGGCTGGCCTGTGATCTAACCTGTTTGCTACTCTGAGTACCTTTCCCCAATCAAAATAAAGCCTATTTACAAGGTTTTGAAAAGCAGATTACAGAAAACATCAATTCAAAGGAAATTATCCAACCCTATTAGGATTCAAAACATAAATAACTTCACTTTAGAACAGAATGCCAATAAGCTCTGTTTGTAGCGACTTGGACGTTCATTTCAAGATTCTACGGAATCCCGAAAAAGAAACGTATCGTTGGGGCTAAATTCTTTAATTTACATTATGAATGTATTCATTTCTCAATATGGGATTCTGTGTCTGGTCCAAATAAAACGGAATATCAACCAACAGACGAAATCCAAACAAAAATAAAGAAAAGAAAAAAAGGGGAATTCTTCCAAAGGAGTTCAACTCATCCATTTTGTTGTATGATCATGCATCCATAACAACAAAGAAACGGTTTCTTCATATATCATGATTTAGTGTGTATGTGTTATTTACTTTATCATATATGTATACAGTAAATGGATATTTTTTTCAGCTCTATCTGGTAGTTGATAAAGGAACAGCAAACGAAATATAATGTTCTTCCGCCACATTATTGTTTTATATTTTTTCACTGTGTTATCAACGACCAATAACATCCTGTATCGCATATGAATTCGGTTAATTGAATTCTATATATCTTGCGCTGTTGAAGGAAATGTTATAACATGTATCCGTGGTAATTTGAAAACTGCGAAGAAATTGTTTTCAATTAGTGTTTGCTTGATGTAGAAACGAAAACAGGTTCTTTCTCAACCATTATAGTGCTTGAAACGACTTCATGCTTATGCGAACAGGTAAGATCCATGCCAGCCGCCAAGTAAATTGGCGACTTGTCTGTGATTTAACCTGTTTACGACTCTGAGTATCTTTCATCATCAAAACTAACCAGATATTTAAAGTTTTAGAAAGCAGATGACACGAACAATTTTTTTTAATTGCCAAGCAAGTGTTAAACAGTTATATCTAACAGTAGACAAGAATAGTACCTTCCCCCATGTGACAACACGTGTTTTGTATTTTCTTCGTTTGTTTGATCTGTTCAAAGAAATTTCAAAGGTCACAAATAATGGGATTATTGTTTGAAAAGTCGCAAAAATATATACCCTGAAAACTGACTGGGTCTTTTATCCTTGAGAAACGTCGCGATTAATAATTGATTCAATTATTCTTGTTTAAAACTTCACAGAAGAAAACGAAAAAAACGAAATCAGAGTTGTATGATCCAAGCAAGCAACAACCATTACCTTACAGTATTGGAACCAACTTCATGCTTATGCAAACAGGATGGATCTAGGTCAACCGCCAAATAAATTGGTAGCTTTCCTGTGATCTAACCTGTTTGCTACTCTGAATAGCTTTCTTCATCAACATCAAGCAGATATTTAAGGTTTTGGAAAGCAGACTACACAAAAATCTATTTTTAGAAAAGTACCCAGTATTCTAAATATTATTTTTAGATAAAGAGATGTCGATTATGTACATATCTAATATTCAGAAGAAGACGACTATTCACAACTAAGCAATCTTTATATAGGCGAATGGAACCGATCTTTATAAAAGCAGTTAAAAGTGCGTTCGAACTTGTAGACGGAACCCGTCAAGATAGAAACCACTATCCTTAAAGTAGGAATTTCTGTTTCCATTATGGTTTCAACAGTTGTCTTCAATAGACGCATAAAAGTACAACCCAGTGATTGTTTGATTAAGTATTTGAGGTTTACCACGTGGGGTACCAACAAAACAATCAGTAAGCGTACAATAATTGGAAACATGACTTGCATTCACAAACACAAGAGCGCAGGAATGATTTAAAACACGGAACGCGCGTCCCATTGTCCAGAAAGGCCTTAACAAGCAGTTGAATATCTACCATAAGCTAAATGGTTGGACGTACAACTGTTATATAACGTTATCGTTTGTTACAAAATGTATTATAGTTATAATGAGTTTCGTATAAAACACTTGTTTCATGACAAAGGGCATGATAAGAGCACAGACGTTACATGAAGCGCGTATAATTCGTATTTATATCTTATGATTAATTCTAAAAAGTGTTTTCATCTTTTCGAAAAGACTTTTGAAAACTGTTAGCTTATCTACAAAGTAAAGGAATTAAGTCAAACTATTCAACAAGGTATGTGAGTTTGTGGACAAAAGAGTAATAGACAAAATGTGTTGTTGGACATGTAAAGTAATACCTTTTTATGTATTTTGTTGTAATAAACATCAAAAGCTTTGAGTAAATGGGCACGAAATGGTACAGATTTGTCTACTAATCCAGAGCAGCATATTAAACACTTACACATTTTTGCAGTTTCTAAATGTAAAACCAGGATGGGCAAATTTCTACCTCAATTCCCTGTATTAGGCTTTCAGAGTAATCCATCATTTTGAAAGCAGTATGAGACCATTACTTTTATCAAATGGTATATTTTTCTATGATATTTGGCATAATATAATGGAGTCATTTATTATTTTGTAACATGTTTTTTTATAGACAGCTGTAGCAGACAAGTCCAGGCTAGGTTTTGATTGTGTTATAAGATACTTATTTACGGTTGATTGGGAGTGTGGAGGCTTGGTCTTTTAAAAGAAGATAAAAAAGGAAGGTTTTTTTTTTAAAAGAACGAGGTTTTGTAGGATTTGTTAGTTTATTTCCTCGTTGCATAACCAATGGAATCGCATCCACTAAATAATTTCAATTATGCCTCCGCTAAATAGGATCTTGGTTAAGGGACATGATAAATATGAAAATGGAATGCTATTGTTATCAACTAATGACAGCATGGGAGCTTATATCTCAATACCGATAATAGTTCCCTAAAGCTTTATAGATATATAGTTTGAATTGATCTTCAAACCTATCATCATATTGTAAGTGGTATGTTTGTCTGACTTATTTAACAACAACAGTTAATGTTGACAAGCAGCAAACCTTTCATACCGATTTTTATTCCATAACAACGCTTTCTTTTCTAGAGCCGTTTTTTAACGATCTGCGTCCTTAAAAATTCACCTCAATTTGATATAGAAGTCTGCTGCAAGACGCAAACATGTGGCGTTAGGTGGTTAGGTGTTAGCTAAATTCCGTCTCGATACCTTTTTACAGGTTACTTGAATCCATACTTGAATGTTTTATACTCCTTATAGGATAGTCTAAAAGACTTTTCCAATATAAATTTATCAGCTTTATCAAATAATCAAAGCGCTGATAGCGCTGAAGGACTAAGGTGCGTTTAAAGCAAGATGGTTGAAGATACATTTGAAAATTTCTTTGGGCAACATCTCGGGCAAAACAGCTGCTCCTTTTACCATCATTACTGTAATCATTATTTCTGTGAACAGAGACTGGTCGATAGTCTATTCTTCAAACATCTGGACATTTTACGATTTCCCATGATGTAACAGTAATACTACTATAAAGCAAAACAAAGCAAGTAAATCCTGACTACATTCCTAGTTCCAAGAAGGTATTAGTCCGCACAGTGAAGGCGGATGTTTAATGAGTAATTGGGGTCAGACCGCTATTTGTGTAACGACAAAGTACCGGCCCTCAAAAAGCGGTATGTAAATTCAATGGACTAAGGTGCTGACGCACCCTTGGTCAAAAAGCGCCTCTGACATAGCAAGGAATCCGTAATAATGCTTTCTGCAACACATTTTTTTGTTGTACGGTTGTTTTCAAATTACACTTTTCATTGAAATATCTACATAATCATTTGAGTTTACAATGGAAATTGGAATATATCACAGCTTTAAATGTTTCTTTTCTACGTGAGTCATCGAACAAAAATGATGAATAAAAGTGATGTACAACACTTTCATACACATTGAAGTACTCAACGTTGACACTCACAGGAAGCGTGTCATTAGCCGGGAACACATATCACTCCATTTGTAACCTTACACTAATGAACATGGTGTATTTCGTAGGTCACGGAAATGCAAGAGTAGTTGCGATTGGGTGATTTTATGTAACCTCTCAAAAGAGCATTCCCTTTAAAAAACGGCTCTTATTATCTAAGTTATAAGTATTTGAGAAAAGAATTGTTGTATGGGAGAAATTATTCAGATGGAGAAAAACGACTATGAAAATAATCCATTTATCTCGCACTGTACTTTGACCTTTGCGATTTTGGGTTGTGGTATCTTCAATGAACTAGAGAAGATATATACATGTACGCCTTGTGTTTGACAATGCTGTAAATACAGCATGATATTCGTACACAAACTTATTCGTACAAAATTTCAATCATGTCGTTGTTATCATTTTTTACTTTAAAGGAATGGGTGTTTTATTTATCTCCCAAATGAGATCAAACGTTTGCGAGGAGCATTTACGTTCAAATATAATTAACGTGGGCTTAACATTGTTCGCAAACGTTTTTCCTCTTTGAACGCAAAGATAGGATTTGTGCCGCCTGAAATCAAGTTGGGACAATACAAATGACACAACAATTTCCGGCTTTATCGAAACATCACTTCTCATTTGCATAAACGGTCAGAGAAAGTTCACACTCATCTGTAAATCAAGTTTATCGGGCGTTTGGTTTTGACTCTGTAATGTCTGGCATTGGTCCAGGGTTAGAGCGTCGGCCATGGACACGAGGGTCGTGGGTTCAAATCCTGTGAGTAGAGGTCTCCAGTTTAAGACCTTTAATCAATCAACTTTCGACGCAATTATGACACCTTGAGTGTATGCCACGTCATGCACATTTATCGTTCAAGAGACCTTGTTACAGTTGAAAGGCATGGAACTGGAATTTGGCAACTCTTGATATTTTTGTCTTTTTATTTGAGGACATGATTGTATAAAACGAAGCAGCAGACTTATTAATCAGTCATGATAGCATAAAGTAAGCATTGTGTATATGACTGTACGGTGTACATTCATAGAAAACCGCAGCTTTGGATGCCTCCTTCATAACTATATAGAGATAGACAATTTTGTTTTATTTGGTTTCCGCATTGGTTAAACGTTAACAAGTACACTGTATTCAGTTAGTTTTTTATTCATTGTCTATCATGGACGGAAGCAGACCGTAACTAAACTTCGAATAAATACTTTTCAAGACGTAAATAGCCATTAGTCTTCAGTCGATCAATCTAGAGACTTCCTCTCATGAAACATGACACATACTATGCCGTTATTGGAGACGAAACGGAAATGGAGCTTGTAGTTTAATGTAAAATACCCATTATCCGCCATTTTGAAACTCATTCTTTCGTCGGATTACTTCGTTCGCTCTCAGTATACATCGGTCAGGGCCGAAACTAGTCAAACTAATTTCACGCATTCAGAAAATATTGAGAAATATTTGTATCGGGCAATATCTCCCGTCACTTCAAACTTTCGAACCATTCATTAAATGGTGGCCACTTGCGACAAAATTTTGTCCCACCGTTTGAAGACCCATATTTCCATCGTTATTAGAAATTATCGAATTATATTACTTACTGATGTGAATTAATTCTTTTTTTTATCAATCCATGCACTTTACATGTTTGTATTCCGCATATTAACGTTGTAAGAAAAGTTTATTTAACGTTAGTTGACGAATTCTTGATCCCGATATATTTTTTCTGCGCATGCGCACTGGTATGGGGATAGCCTATTCAGCGGGTTTTGAATTGTTTAACGGTAAATGATGGCATTGTTTGGTTGTATATTAATTCTTTAACATATCTTGTCATATCAATTAATTTTGAATGGCCATTTGTGCTTTAAATCCGAAAATTAGAAGAAGAAAAAAGTCCGACATTATTTGGATCGTTCGAAATTTCGACGTTAGATTGCCCCCATCAGAAAATGAAAAGCAATCTTCACGTCGAATTATTTTGACTAGGCCGGAACTATTCGGTGAAAACCGAATTAGTCCGGCCCAGACAGATATATAACGAGATGGCGGATTATCGGTATTCTACCTTAGTGTGCAGTTCTACAGTAACTTGATCGAGGATGCTCCCAATACACAAATAGAAATTAACCTCTTTTTTTTTAGAAATCCGACCTAACAATGTGCGCAATGTTTAAAATGAACATATACAGAATCCACAAAAGGAATTTGAGGAATCTCTGAACGTAAGTCTCTGTCATGTCAGAGTAATTTAAGTCTGTTGTGGTTATGAGAAACAGACATATGTCGTGTTATGGTCGTAAAATGTCCCTTATCGACGAGCAATTGGGTTTATTCAGACATCATGTCTACAAAAACGCCTCTCGTAAAAACGGACCAGAGATAACGTACATTAGACAAGCTGACTATACAGTTTTATTATATTCCTATCAGTGAAATACTGGGATTTCTCAGTGTATTGATTTTCAATTTTGTCACAGTAAATATCGTTACTTGTGATGATATCAAAAAGTCGTATAATTACTGGTGATGATATCAGTTTTGACAGAACTACTTTTTCACAATTCCTTTGCATTTAAGTCAATTGCTGCACTTTTGCACAAGACACTAAAATGTTTGTATTCTAAAATGTATCCATACTCTTGAATGACGTCATAGGACGCAAAAATGACGTCATGGGCGTTATTTGGTCATACACCTGTTACTTTTGAGATCTTGAATTCCCATTGACTCCAATGTTAAATCAAGCATTTTCAAGACTCTGCTGAGTGAAGAATAGTGTTTTTACGCTTAGCTATATACAGGAACATCAAGTTTGGCCATTTAACTCTCAGAAACTGTAATAAAATGGACACCTCAATCGTCTCATTTATTTTCTACGGAGCAAAGTGTATTAGTACCGTCCGAAAATCGGTACACTAGCTGTCAAATTTAGCCGAGGTATCGGCAATTGTGTTCATACATCCCAAACAAATAGTCCTGCAAAAAACAATCAAAACAAACTTTGGGAGCATTGCAGGACGATCATCTATACAGGAAACTCATCAGTATTCTACCAGCTCATCTCTTACTAGCAAAACTATGCAACAAGTCGAAACTCAAAATATTTAAATGGGACTACGACCCGGAAGTACTCCATAACAGGTGCGAGACCATTTACTGCTATGCTCCTCCCATTTTGTGTTCCATTTGGTGTTTATGGAGGTATTTTGGCAAATATAATTTATATAGTGGAATAAAATAAATAGAATAATCAACACCATACGATTGCTATTAAAAATATGTCACTTGAATGTGTTGTTATCATGTAAAAAAAATAGTTCTTCGAACTCGTTTTTTCAACCTGATAACAACCCATTCTCGTGACATATTTTTGATATCAATCGAAAGGAGTTGATTATCCTCCATGTGTTCATTGTATTTCAAACCCTACTCAAGTACATCTCAATTGTTCACATTTGTTGCAAAGGACTTTGGAATCCTTCTTACAAAAGGATAATTAACCCTTATAATGCTGGAACCGGCTCCATGCTTGTGCAAACAGGTTGGCTCCAGGTCAGATGCCAAGTAAATTGGCAGCTGGCCTGTGTTCTCACCTGTTTGCTTCTCTGAGTATCTTTCCTCGTCAAAATTAACTAGATATGTAAGGTTTTGGAAAGCAGACGACACAATAATCTAGTTTTAGATAATTAACTAGCATTCTAATATATCATCTAATATAAAACACCTCTATAACAATATGGAAGCCGCTATAGTGTTTCTTGCGAGGCCTCAATCAATGTAATGTCGTTTCCAAATATACATATTAAATATAAAATCTAACTAGTTATTTAATTTGATTAAGAAAACAGATATATATCACAACTTATAATCCAGAATTGTGTAAGAGTTACCGATAAAAATGATGTTAAACATCTCCATAAATTGAACTAGTCGACGTGGATGAATATCATTTATAAGCCGGGGACGATTCACCCGAAATAATGTAACCCTACACTTTGTACGAGGTGTATTTCTCAGCTTGCGGAATTGCCCGAGTGAATACGATTGCTGAGAAGATATTCATGAGGTATTTGAGGTATTTTTGTCTGTGTATTCTTGCAAAAGCTCGCTTTAGTTCGTTTGTTTTAACTTTTATTTCCTGTCATACACTCATCCTTTTTGATAACTTTCTTAAAAAGAAATGTTTTTGTTTTATTCTAAAGGGATGTAATGAAGTAAAGAACAGTATATAGACTATAGCTATGTTACCCTATTCCGCTCTTTTGATAGAAATAAACCAAGCGCTTGTGGGTAATGTTAAAAAAGAACTAGAGAGCTTGCAATCCTAAAGAGCATGCTGTTACAAAAAGAAAGTGGAATGACGTTAAGCCAAAAACAATGATAAAATAACGAACAACCTCAATGGAGCCCCGGTGTCGTTGACCTGCCATTTGCTGGTGGTTTCCGCTAGAACATAATTCAACGGATTAGCCTGCAGGGCCCACGACGTCAAACCACAGATAGCTTTGTCATTATGTATAGAGGTCAGCGTCATTTTTCTGGATCTGGATCTGGATCTGGATCTGGATTAATACGTCGTAGATACCACTTCTGGCTTTTACTCGACGGGAATTCGAAGCTTCCGTGCTTGCTTCCTGGATACTAAACCAGTACTCGCGATGAGGTATCAAATATGTTTGACAAGTAATGAATTTGCTTGATGAGTTATCAAGACCATAGTTTAGTTTTAAAGATTATGGGTTCGTCAGAGTTCCTTCCCATACCTTTCCCAAATATTTATACCTCACTTTGAGACGTCATACGGGCAATAATTTCATGATTGTCTTTAGTAGTTGGGTTACCTTATTCACTTGTTCATTGTTGGGGATCCTATGGAAGGTTGTTAGTGTAAATTTTGAAATAGGTTACCTCAATAATTAAAGTCTTTATTGTAATGTTTTTCAATTTGACCCAGTCACAAATGGACATATTGGGGGATGGGTATAAACACTGTTCACCACTATAAAACGTAAATTATGACTAAATTACAAAAAACGTTCCTTCAACAAACTGACATATCGGAAAGTCGGTTTAAACAATTTACAATTTACACTGGCATAACATTAGTAATGATAAAAGGCACATAAAAGGAGATTTATGCTAAATCAACCTATATCATTTGATAAACTTTTGGTCAGATTCAAATAGTTATCACCAAAACTCCCCATCAGCACGACTTAAACATGAAAACCAACAAGAAATAACCCGGATTAACTAGTTTAATAATTCAGATCATGTGCTTCTTTACCCCTGACCTTGACAGTTGATACACAAATGTTTGAACCAACCAATCAGAATTCGTTATTTTGAATATGTTAACAAACAGGTTGTTGATAAACATGGTTGAATTGGGGACAATCATATTTCAAGCGCAAAATAACTTATGTTAAAGTAGTTTATTTAATAGGGTATCAATGCATCCGTAAATTAATTCTCATGACTTTTATGAACATAATTAAAGAATTCCATATATTTTTTCAGTAATTTATTTGTGCTCATCTCCTTTGATGTGCCTTTAAATCAAACCAATAACTCCTTATTTCCTTATTGATGTTTATCGAAACTACGTTCACAACATTTTCTGACTCGACCCAGGAAATGTCGAAGTTCTTCCCTGTATGGTCTAACTATGTCATTGGCCTCTTCGTCTTTTTCTATCTAGACATTTCTTGACGGGTAGAATTTAACCCTTTCCCGTATAATAACGACAGTTGACGACTTTGTTGCAGACGACTTTTGAAAACATTGTGATGAGCAATTTTTCCTTTTTCCCACAAAGTTTTCTTCGCTTTCTGAAGAATATTTTCCAATTTCATCACATTTTGAAATGTCGTCTGCAAACTCTTTCAATTTGAGACAGTCGAAAATTTGTTTTATCGGAAAGGGTTAAGCAAGCAGAAAACAAACATTCATACTGTATGATATTGACTAGAAACAAATGCAACATACCATACAAAACGAACTTGTTTGGCCCAAAGATAAAAAATGTATGATCACCATAAAATACGTATACTTTCTATTCACCGACAAATATCGTTTCCCCTACATATTTTCAATTTTCCATTATGGAAATTTCTGACTTGCCCGAACAGAAACCACCAACAGTCGCAAAAAACCTAGCAGCATTTAACTAATGTATTCGGAACAAAAGATCTATTTTGTGGTGGTTTCTCAAGGATTGTGCAGCAGTTGGATGAATGCGCGTTTTTGTCGGGTGAAAGTTTTAACAAATACCACCTTACGCCACATTTTGCGTCTTAAAGAAGACTACTTTCAAAACCCATTGTTGTAAAAGGAGAGATTGCTTGACACAAGCAATTTTATCTTTTCAATCTTTTCACATATCACAACAGCGGAACTGAAAGGCTTTTCGCATGTTTACGAAGCTTTTCTAAAGTCGCCTGCTTTATGAAAAAAATATCGTCTGCAGGTGGTAATGCATGTTGTCTGCATGTCGTCTGCAGGTGGAAAAGTGATGAAGGAGACATATGTCTTTGAATGATTACGAGTTGTCTCCTAGTTAACGTAGTCGTGTCTGGTCTCGATAAACCTCAGCTTACGTGTGAATCTTCTATTTCTCGACACATTTCTTAAAGGAATATGCAAACCCTTAGAGCTCTAAAGTAGAATGCCAGTACTCTTAATCTACCATTTTGAAACTCATTCTTTCGTCGGATTACTTCGGTCATTCTCGGTATACATCGGTCTGTATCGGAGCTATTTGCATTGTACGGACTAGTTCCGGACCACGACCGAGGTTCACCGAACTACCAAAATAATCCAATGACGGGATTAGTCCCAAAATAACAAATAATGAGTAATCTACCCTAAACATTTACGTCTACATGACATTAGAACGTTTATGTGAGAACCTTCTCCATCTATGGAATTTTTAGTCGAATTGAAATCCATATCAAGACAACAAGGACAAAGTATGAAAAATGACATTACGCGACATTCGTTGAATCCCTCATGACATTAGGACGATTTGTTTGTCTCGATATTTCTACCTTTGACACGAATAATCTTTAACCCTTGTAGTGCATGAACCGACTTCATACCTATGCAAACAGATTAGATCTAGGCCAACCGCCAAGTAATATGTTTGCTACTCTGAGCATCTTTTCTCAAAACAATTATGTAGATATTTAAGGTTTTTGAAAGCAGACGACTCAGCTATCTATCTTTAGAAAATTCACAAGCATTCTGAGGGTCGAACCTCCAAATTTCGTTTAACAGCGAAACCGGCGCGAAAGACATGAAGATGTCCAGATCGATAGTTTCTTGATTGGAGATCAGTACGAAGATTCCTTTCATTCACGTGACCAATGCATGTTTGAATGGGTCTCAGGTATAATGAGTAAGAGTCTGATAAGGTATCAACTTAAACATGATACAGCATAGGAGATATAGTTCAACATCCTTCTTGGAGCCAGAATGTGTATTTTTTCTTTTTTTGTTTCACACTAGCCATCCAAAGTTAAATATAGCAAATATGCAGCAAAATTGTGTATGAACCTTGATGAACAAAAATAAAGAAAAGGATTATCCTTTATTGATAAATACCCGACTATCAGTTGTGCACGATTATTTATCTCCACTATAGTGCATTCTGCGAATTAATCTCACAAGGATGTTTGCAGCTTTGCCTCCTGCCCCCGTATATATACACACTTGCGTTCCAGTGTTTCTATCAAATTTGCAAATGAGTGTTATTTACAAACTTCTACATAAGTGGTGTTCGTCGTTTTCGTTCTATTTTGATCTGTCAAACAGCCCACGTTATGACAGAGAGTTTCATCCAATATATGACGACAAAAGACAAAGTCCTTGATCGTAAATGTTTAGATGGTTAAGACAGTTTCTTGATTGATTTAATGCTATGTCGTTTTTAACAAATATTACTGTTAAATGGCGATGTTCAATGGAACATTTTATGTTGCTTTCCTTGTTGACTAGCGCTTCCCATTAATATTTCCTGGTTTCTGAGTGTTTTTAAACACAAAAATACGTGTTAAATGGGTTTTGTGTTGAGAGATAAATATATTTATCTTGAAATAAATATATCATGTGGACTAAAATGTGTTGCTATTAAAACAGTTAATTGATGTTGTCCAAGTCGGGCTTGAACATTGGCCCTCGATTCCAAGTTGTACTCGCTCCCTACCAGACGTTCAAAGTATGTCCATAATTTAAACTTATATCGATCGAGTATTTCATTTTATTTTACTTTGAAAAAAAGCTTCCTAAAGTAAAATGACGCCTATATGGTACAATAAACCGCGCAAAATTATCATTCATGCAAATAAAATCGATGAGGTTTTCTTTTAAGTTTTAAAATAACATAGATTTACAAGACCTTTCCAGACACAAGTTACATTTGGGCCTGGTATCTGATCTTTTCCTATTTGGTATTAAGCTATACCGAAACACTGTCTTAGCAGGTCAAACGCCAAGACCAACTTAAATACCGTATTTTTCTGATTAAAGGACACAAAAGGGTCATTGCGTTTCAATTTGACACAAACAGATTTCGGATAGTGCTGGAGCCGATTTCATGCTTATACAAACAGGTAAGATCAAGGACAGCCGTCAAGTAAATTTGCGACTGGCCTGTGATTAAGCGGATATCTAAGGTTTTGGAAAGCAGACGACACAAAAGTATATTTTTAAAAACTTATCTAGCATTCTAAGGGTTAAATATACTAACCAACACACCATGCTCTGTGACTAATAAACGAATGGAAGGTGGCGAGATAAATGACAAACTCTATCTCTTTTATTACTGAGACCTTCGCTTTTATTAAGTACTTTGGTGGAAAACTCGTTTAACATTGCGGGATTGATTCTCAACCGACTGGCGCGCATGTCCAAAGCCGGTCCCCGACTGCGATTTCTCTGTCGAGTGTTAGACGTAACGCCGTTTTAAGCATGGATTATCATATATAACCGCAAAGTTGACGGTCAACTTATGTGGGGTATATAATGCAGCTACGTTTTTACTTTCCAGTAGATGGCCATAAACGATGTAATGTGATCTGAGAATGATGTCGGTAATTAGCCTCGAGGAAATAATTGGGGTCATAAAAACTGTGCAAGTATGGTCCAAATGTTACATTTGTGGTTGGAATGCTCTTTACTTAAATTGACAGCATCGTCTTAAAACCATCTGATTCGGTAATTAATGTTAGACAAAAGATGTTATAGCTGAACAAATTTAAAACTAAATGCTAAGCGAAATAAGGCTTGTAAAATCTATCACCTGTAACCGTTATAGTGGTGGAACCGACATCATGCTTATACAAACAGATTAGATCCAAGCTAGTCTCCATTTCACTTGCTGGCTGGCCTGGATCTAACCTGTTTGCTACTCTTGGTATTTTTCCTCAATAAAACTAAGCAAAATACCAAAGGTTTAGGAAAGCAGACGACCCGAAATTCATTTTTTTTGTAATTTACCCAGCATGGTTAAATATCAAATTTCTATTTAATTGCCAAAGCTGCATTCGTGGCATAAATGGAAACTTAAATGTATAGACATTGGTAAGTTTCAGTGGGTATCAGCTTACCTCATAGAATTGAAATTAAAAAATGTATAAAAGTGTACAACGATTTCTATATTATAGGTGGAGACATCGTGCTTTATTATTTAGAAATTCTCTGTGGAAAGTCCAAACATTTATTACCTCACATACAATATTTAAAGAAAGATAAATCCATTTATCGTCTTATATTAGATATGTGATACTGACACAATGTGATACTAACACACTATAGTACAGAACATCAATTCCAAGAGCTCCCCAACAAAACAAAAGATAATTGTATTGTCATGAACAAAAAAGGTTACAAATATATAATGTATTTGTATTGAGCGAGGTTTCTTTTACTTATCCTCAGAAATGGCCTCCATGTATATGAACTATTACACTATAAATGTAAAGGAACTATGCTAAAAGTGGTCATCCATTGTCTTGTACTTCCATTGCATCAAAATCAAATATTTTGACATGGCGGGTCTTTAGATACATTAAAACATTTGTTCTTTATCTGAGTAAATTGGGTGTTTTCTTTAAGGCAGAATACCTATAATCCGCCATTTTGAAAAAAAACTTGTTTCGTCGGGCTACTTCGGTCGTTCTCGGTAAACACCGGTCGGGCCGGAATTATTCGGATTACGCACGAATAGTTTCGGCCCAGGCCGATGTATACCGAGAACGACCGGAGTAATCCTAAGAAAGAATGAGTTTCACAATGACAGATTATGGGAATTTTACCTTTAATTCGAAACTGCTGATAGAGATCGAGAAGAAATATGTATTTATGAACCCCTTACTACATTATACCTCAGTTTTACTCATCTGAAACGGTAGGCTCTAGAATCATCAGCGACTAAATGATAAGTTGCTCACAACAAACATTGACTCCTATCGGTACAAAGGTTTCTACTTATTATCATGAGCCCAAATATGTTGGGTATTTTGGCGACATCTATTGATGTTTATGAGTTGGAACTGACACAGATTCTCATATAGGAAACGGGTTAAGAATGACCTATATCTTATTAAAGCAATCTATGTACTGTAAGTAAAGTATACGAACCCAAATATATTAGATATTGTTGGCCTCGTCTATACATGCTTATGAATCGGAACTGACAGACATTCTCATTATATGGAAAACGGGTAAATATTAAAGCGAGCTATGTACTCTACGTAAAGTATACGAGATACGCGATACAAAATTACGATTGTTATAACACGCCTGTTCGAACATAAATCTCAATTTACGTCAACCCGACACCATCGTCGGACTCATTACTGTGTTAAACCCTTTTATTCCTGGAACCAACCGCATGCTTATGCAAAAAGGTCAGATCACAGGCCAGCCACCAAGTGAATTGGCGGCTGACCTGTGATCGTACCTGTTTACTGCTATTGGTATCTTGCCTCAACAGAATTAAGAAGATATTCAAGGTTTTGGAAAGTAGACAACACAAGATCTTTTTATAGAAACTTACCCAGCATTCTAAGGGTTAAAATACTTGTTGTGTGATTGCGTTTCGTACGTAAAACCTTAAGATGACGTAAACGGAGCGTGGGAAGGGTGGTGTACTTCATTAAGGGCATCTTTTCCGTTTGTTTTAACCAATTACTTTATTTTTGGATTTTCATTTGATTGGTCAAATTTGAAGCTAACTACAGGCTGTGGTTGTACATGTAACACGCAAGTTCGTGAAGCGTTCCATATTTTTTGTGGAGGACAGTGGATCTGGGGTAGAACGTCGGCCTTGGGACACGAGGACCATGGATTCTTTCGAATCCCGTGAGTATCGGGATCTGCATTGCGACCTTTCATTATCCACGTTCGGCGTCAGTACTGGTTATGTATCTAGGAAGCATATCTAGATTGAATTATCTAAGTTTTAACAATTGTTTCACAATCAATGTAAAATAATAAAATTTCAAGCGATTGTTGTAAGATATTGACTAAAAAAGTAAGGCATCATACAACAGTACAGCTGTTGTGCAAGTCTATAGAAATATTTTTTTATTTCCAGATTTCCCACATCTTCGAATAAGTAGATCTAAGTAAAGTACATGTGCACCATTTCTATATCTTTTATTTTACAACAATAACTATGTATGACCATTGTTACAACTTGAACACTTGTCAATGTTCAATTGAATACATTTGAAACTAAATCTTCAACTTTAACAAATTACCAAACAACAACGACATTTGACCAGTTTGTTGCAGACGAGTCTGAAAAAACATTGTGCGAGAAGGATAACTTGCTTATAACGAACAATTTCTCCTTTTTCCACAATGTTTTCTGCCATATCAGAAGATTATTTTTTCATTTTCATCACATTTCGAAAGGTCGTATGCAAACTCTTTTGATTTTGGACAGTCGAGAATTTGGCGTTTGGTAAAGGGTTAAAATACATGAACTAGAATAATTATCTTAACTTCGTATTTAATCGAGGTACCCTTAATTAAAAGTAAAACATTAGTTACAGTGGTTAGTTAAGACCTTTGCTGCTGATACGTGTGTCAAAGCGATGTAGTATGGAGCCAGGGTACCGTTTTACTTAATAACTTAAGGAACAAATATAGTAAGTCATAACTGATACAATTGGATAGTATCTTCAATGAAAGTACAATATTGCAATGTGACACGTCATTGGAAGCGTCTCGGAGAGACGATTCCAATAATGTGTTACTTTGCAATATTGCTTTGCCAGATATTGAAATAAAAGGACTTGTTGTTTTATACTTATGCAAATCTTAAGCGTAAACTGTTTAGTAAAACGGGCCCTTGCTCTCATTGTCTCATCACTTTGATACCTTATGTATGTATGAGGCTTTATGATATTTGAGTCTCATTGAGTCATAACTGAAACACATGGATACTATCTTCAATGAAAGTACAATATTGCAATGTGACATGTTTTACTTTGTATTATTGCTAAACCCAATATTAAGAGGAATTGTTGTTTTAGATTTACGCAAATCTTAAGCGAACACTGGTAGTAAAACGGTACCCAGGGGCCGAGCTTATTATTCTAAATATGTGCCAAGAGAGAATAAAACTAATACACTGTCATCATTCATTCTGATTGCGGAAATCAAAGGCTAATGGTCGGGACTTGTAACAAAATCGATGTACTCAAGTGCCCAATTTGTAATGCTAATACGAATTTATCTATGCGTTCTTAAAAGGCCAGTGACGTACCATCAGCGGTATAAGAATATCGGTTGAGTTCGGTGCGTTCAAAACGAGGAAATGTTATATGAATGTTTATCCCATTTCCCAAACAATAACGACATTTGACGACTTTGTTGCAGACGACTTTAGAAAACATTGTGGGAAAAAGAGAAATTGCTCGTAACTAGCATTTTTTCCTTTTCCCGCAATTTTTTCTGCCCTGTCAGAAGATTAGTTTCGAATTTCATAACATTTTGAAATGTCGTCTGCAAACTCTTTCAATTTTGGACAGTTGAAAATGTGTTGGGAAAGGGTTAAGTGATATATACGGTGGCAATCTGAACACATCGGATTATCCAATGAAAACGCCTCTGAGAAAATATGGATGCCGCCATATTGTTTCTCGTGAGACTTATGTCACTTTACTTACGTTTTCAAATATAGATCTTAAACGTGAATTCTCAAAAGTCGTTTAATTTGATAAAGGAAACAGTTATAGTTTCGCCATTTCGTATGATTTGCCGATAAAAAAATGACTTAAAAGGATGTCAAACACTTCCATATAAATTGAACTATCTAACGTGGACGTTTAGAGGAAATGTGTTATATAACGGGGACGATTTACCTGAAAGATTGTTACCCTACAATTATCCGGTGTGTTTTTCTAAGCTCACGGATATACCTGAGTCGTTCCTATTGATACGGTGTGTCGGATGTGATGTGCATGCGCAAACTCTTATTTTCCACTTTCGTTTTGTTTAGATTCTTTAAAAAAACGTAACTCAAGAAAGTGAAATTAGAAAGTAGAGAATTGCGCATGTCACCTCAAGGCAACTTTATATTTAATCTTTATAGTGCTGGAACGGATTTCATGCTTATGTAAACAGGTAAGATCCAGACCAGCCGTCAAGTGAATTGGCGGCTGGCCAGAAATCTAACCTATTTGCTACTCTTGATATCTTTCATCGACAAAATTAATTAGCAGCCTACGCAAAAATCTATTTTTGAAAATGACCCAGCATCCTAAGGGTTAAAAGCGATGTTGTAACTTTAATCCATGTAAAACTGACGTCAGAAGAAAGATTTTATGGTGTTGGAATGACATTTACGACACACACCGAGTATCTAATTGAATTCGATCGATTTTGAAATAGGTCGAATTTTGAGAAAATATTCAACATTTCTGTGAGGCCATTTTCCAATCAATTATCGGGGTCAGTTATATACCAGAAGAAATCTATGCACAACTAGATAGATGGTAAAATGAAAAATGACTTATTACCTTAATGCTTTGAGTTAATTTGACCTTAATAAATTGACAACTTAACACATCGACCCATTTCCTTACATTTCATTTACAATAGTTAACCCTTATAGTGCTGGAACCGACTTCATGCTTATGAAACCCGGATGGATACAGGCCAGCCGCCAAGTAAATTGGCGGTTTGCCTGTGATCTAATCTGTTTGCTCATAAAAGTATCTTTTCTTAACAAAACCAAGCAGTCATCTAAGGTTTTCGAAAGCAGATGACACACAAAAATACATTTTTAGAAAATTATACAACATTCTAAGGTTTAAGGTAATGCAGATAGTTCCGTGGCATTATGGAATTAGAATGGCCCATGCCGTTTGTAGAATTTTACAAATGCATTTTGGACACCTCTGTATACGTTGTGATCAGTAATATGGCCGAAATACTGCGGAATTCCCACACAGATAGATTTGCTCTGCAACGTTTTGCTCTTCATAGTTGTTGGAAAACAGCCAGTAGGTCAGACACTGTCCTAAAATCAATGCGCAAGCTGTCAAATCTGGTCGAAGTACCATCATTTGTGTTCATACACTCAAACAAATAGTCCTACAAAAGGCAATTAAAACAAACTTTGATAACATCACAGGACTGTCATCTTCAAGGAAACACAGCAGTCTTCTACAAGCTCATCTCTTACTAGCAAACATATGCATCAGAAGTCGAAACTCAAAATGGGACTACTTTTAGGGACTACAACGTTCTATGACCCGTTTTGGTGATTTTGGCGTAAGGAAATCTCGTTTAATGCATCTACAACGTACTAACCTCTAATTACTCTTAAAGGTCTTTGTTCAGAGACGAGAAAATGTATAAGTCAAATTAAAAATGTCGCTGAAACAATAGAGTTTGTGTAGTGTTGTTTGATACACAATTGAACGTAGCTATTAAAACAATATACAATGCAGGAAGTACTACTTTACCTAGATAAGTACAGTTCATACACGCTTTATCTCAAAAGCGATATCACGCTTTTGATCAAAATGACATTATGTACGTTAATTTACTATATACATACTTTAAAGAACTCAAAACGATTTAATTTGCCTCATTTGACATTTCTTCATTGTGTATCATACGTATAACGGTAGAGATGTTGTGATGATTTAAGAAGATTCATTTCTACTTTCCAAATGTCCTCATATCTTTGAAAAAGCATCTTTAAAGTAAATCATCAAGATAAAGACTTCCTGGACAACATTGATTTTCTGGAAACGACTGCTCTCGAATAACGAACAGATTCCCATCTATAAGTATCGAGTGTCTCGGTCTTAGATTCATTGCCTTGGCGAGCGAAAACATGTTATTCTTCCGTACTGCCTTATTACAGTTTAAACTATTCGTTAAATTGCAACATTTGATACAGGGGACTTTTCAAAATCACATTGAAAAATAATGAGTCGCAGGAAATGGGCATTTTACCCCTTTGTCGCAATGGTCTTTCCCCTTGACAAAAAGATAACAAACAATATTTGCCACAATGTGCTTAATAGTTCATGGGTCAAATTTGAATCTTTTCACTTTTAACATGTTTATAGAATGTTTTCCCTTTAACCCTAAGAATGCTTAGTTAATTTCTCAAAATAGTTTTTTGTGTCGTCTGCTTTTCAAAGCCTTAAATATCTGCTTAATTTTGATGAAAAAATTTACTCAGTGCAGCAAACAGGTTAGATCATAGGTAAGCCGACAATTAATTTGGCGGCTGGCCTGAATCTTACCTGTTTGTTTATGTATGGAGTAGTTTCCAGCGCTACAAGGGTTAAGCTAATCTCGAACAAGAACATTTTCCTTTTTAATAATACGTTTCTAGAATATGTTCCCTTGAATAATCAGAATGGTGGGTAGTTCTCTGAACATAGGTTTTTGTGTCCTCTGTTTTTCAATTTTTTCAAAACTTTAAACATTTGCTTAATTCTAATGAATAAAGGTTCTTAGAGTAGCAAACATGTTAGATCCAGCCAAGTCCCCAAATAACTTGGCGACTGGTCTGGATCTTACCTGTTTGCTTAAGCATGAAGTCAGTTCAAGCGCTTTAATGGTTAAAAACTAAAGCATTCTCGGACAAGCAATTTCCTTTTTAACAATATGTTTCATGAATGAAAACAGATAAAGCTCATTACAGTGTCGTGGTTATTAAATTCTGTTTACAAATGAAATTTGTTGCTGTATTAACCTTTTTTTCCTTATATTTCTCTGAAAAACATGTGAAAATCCGAAATTACCTTACATGAGTAACGAATTTATCTAAAACTAGTTCGACATCGGACAAAATGTGCGCAACTAGTTCTTCCAAAACAAGCCACTGTCACGTCTGTTTGTTATAGTGCATTCGTTCTCCAAACACACAAAACAAACGACGAAAGGTGACATAAGCCATTTCGAATTTCGAATTTTAATTAATAAATTTGCAGCTGCATTTGGTACGAGACACATTTTATAGAGAATCTGTTGCTTTGATGAAGTATTATATTGCGAGTGTTTGTTCAAATCATAGACAGATATAATTATTGCTTCGGAATATGCAGATGATGATTTGATCACATTGCCCCTTTCCGCGTTGGTTAAAATCCCTGTGACGGCATTTTCATGAGAGGTAGTCTCTCGACTGACTTACGGAATGCCGATGGTTCTACGATATGGTAATTTAGATATTGATGATGACTTGATCGCACGGTCCCTCTTCCCACATTGGTTCGAACAGTCCCCAGTAGCAGAATCATTAATATTTTAAGAAGGATAGGATTGATTTAAAGAGAGTATTTCCTGCAAGCAATTTCTCTTTAAATTACCGTATGAATATAGACAAGTGTACGATTGCCCAGCGGTTTGAAACTTATTCGATATAATGGTAGACGTTATCAAATGAATAGTGCCTAGTATTTCTTTGCTTCCATATCTGTGTTGGTTTCTGTTACTGAAACATTGTTCTGCCACCAGCCACTTTCAACCCATAATTTAACCCTTATAGTGCTGGAACCGACTTCATCCGAGGTCAGCCATCAAGTAAATTAGCGACTGGCCTTTGGTCTTACCTGTTTACTACGCTGAATATCTTTCCTCGACAAAAGTAAGCAGATATTTAAGGTTTTGTAAAGCAGATGTCACAAAAATCTATTTTAAAAAAATTACCCAGCATTCTAGAGTTG
Source organism: Cerastoderma edule (assembly GCA_947846245.1). Lineage (NCBI taxonomy): Eukaryota > Metazoa > Mollusca > Bivalvia > Cardiida > Cardiidae > Cerastoderma > Cerastoderma edule. Next base: position 36,520,437 of record OX401406.1, read on the forward strand.
ATCTAATCCGCCACAGAAAACGTTAGAAACTGTGACAAAGGGATAAATTGCCTCACATGTCGGGATTTTTTTACAGTAGTTTCAGTTCAAAATCTAACGAAATAATCTATTCTATATTGTGTTTCAGGTATTCTCTGTCGTCTGGTTACAATAAAAAAACAGTAAAAAGTAAAAGTCCATAAAGGGGAACTGGTTAAGATATAGAATTGCTTAATTTCCGAATAGGGGAAACGTCATGGTTATTTGTAATTCCAGCGCACAGTGCTGATATATTTTGTGTAAAGGGTATTACTATTACTATGGGGCATTTTTATTTCTCTTTTTTATTTCTTGTTTATTTTCTTAAACAAATAGCCATCATGAACGAATTACCGTTAAAACTTAAAGTACAAGTCTGTCTGCCACTGGGTCCTCACATAAATAAACAAATCTCCGGTAGAAGTCCGCATAACGAATGTCACCCCAGCTGGAATTATTTAAAACCGATTTCACTAGGACCTTAACTTGGCTTGTATATCATTTTCCCAGACACGTCCATCGGAGTGTGTGTGTGATGTGGAAACCTAATTTCAACCGTCCCCGGGTGATAAATACACGAAGTACCCTTGAGAGATGAGTAAAGAAGTCGGTCTGTTACAAAAAGTTACCCAATATGATCACATCGGGTTTATCGAATGAAAACGCCTCTGACATAATATGGATGCTGCCATATTGTTTCTCTCGAGACTGACGTCCAATAATAGATCTTTAATGTGAAATTTAAAAAGTCGTTTAATTTAATTAAAGAAACAATTATATGGGTCGCAACTTGTAATTTGGGAATTTTGTATGAGTTATAGATAAAACATGATTAGGAAGGATGTGAAACAATTACATATACATTGAACTGCTCAACATAGACGCTTAGAGGATGTGCTAAATGCCGAGGACGCTAAGAATTTGTAACTCTACGCTTTTATCCGAGGTGAATTTCACAGCTCACGGAAATACCCGAGTAGTTCCGATCGGAAGTAACCCTTACAAACCGCACCTCTGCCAGGCAGAGGAATCATGTGTCTAATGTTTACGATATTATATGTGACTAGATAGCCGTGCCCATGACAGAAGAGGAGCTATTTTCGTTTCTTTGTTTCACGTACTTTTGCCAATAATAGCAACAATGTGTACACCGTATGAGTTGATCATAAACGTTCCGATTCTGGTGGTATATGGTAACACATGCTTTATAACGGCGTTACGTCGCACACTCGGTCGAGAAATCGATTCCGATTGATTGATTGATTGATCGATGTAATAATGTAATGATTTATTGATGTATTGGTCGATATATTGGCCGATATCCTTGTTATTTAAAGATTGATCTTTTTTATTGTTTGATTGCTTTCGGTGTCTTTAATTTGTTAGGGATTATACTATTTCATTTATTTGATTGATTGATTGATTTATTGGTTGCTTGAGTTATTGATCTGTCAATCGCTTGGATCGTTTTTGACATTTACAATAATGGCATTTCAACCTTGACCTTTGCACTATAAATGAAAGTCGATCCCAGATTGCACTATAAGTAGAAGTCGATCCCAGATTTTCTGTAAAACACACCCTGAGTCTCATGACTAGACAAAATGCAGCCTTTCTCTTTTTATGTGGCATTTAATTAGCAAAAGTGCATAGGAGAGTTCGAGAGTATGACATATTCAGTAAGGTGCGTTTCGCCCGCGATTTTGCGCAGTCGTTTCAAGTCTTTAATTATAATAACGTCTGACATAATCACTAGGTAAAGTTGCACTTAACCATATTATTTGACTGCGTAATCTACAGTGCGGTGTGGAAAGTTTGTATGGTCTATACAGAGTAGTTCAAGACTGTGCAACTTGGTAGCATAAAGCGTATAATCTTGCGATAATACCGCAATACCAAACGCATTGAGTTGCATTGTTGTTTTTCTTTATTTCAATTTATCGTCTGCTTTTGTATCTTCATTCATGTTGGACCAGTTCAAGAATACTCTATTGGAAAAACTAATAAGGGACTTAATTTCATAACAGGATGAAAGAAAAGGCCAATATAGCTCAGACGGAATTATATTAAAGGAAAGACAAACCTGTGTATAGTTAATTGTACAAGATATTCCCCGTTAACCCTTAGAATGTTGGGTAATTTTATAAAAATGGATTTTTGTGTCGTCTGCTTTCCAAAACTTAAATATCTGCTTAATTTTGATAAGGAAAGAGGCAAACAGTTTAGATCATAGACTAGCCGCCAATTAACTTTCCGGCTGGTCTGGATCTAACCTGTTTGAACAAGCATGAAGTCGGTTCCAGCGCTATAAGCGTTAACCATCCTCGAATGCGTTTGACAACTGACGCCATTTTAAAACATTGTGAAGAAGATATAAAATCAGTGTGAAGAATATAACATAACATTACTTTATTTAGACATTAAGCACACACGCTCATAGTCAACACATGTATCTACATGACTTGCCAATCAAGAATATGTTTCCGAAGTGTGTTGATCTAGTAAGAAAGCAAATCGTTTACTATACTTTCTTGAAATCAGATAAAGCCAAATTGATATCATACATCCAGTCCAAGGGGTCATACGTTTGTGATCAGAATTACATAAAACATATATACATGTGGTGTTAAAAGCATGGTTTCAATTAGTCCAGATAACTGGTCTCGAAGGCTATTGCTATTTTGACTGACGCCTTCGAGTCCAGAGTCAATCGTGATTTTTACGTTAGATTTTTGCGCACAGATTTTCTGCGCATGTTTAACCACCTATCATTCCATAACTATGCAATGGATTATGAAATCAAACATACCGATTTGGAGATCAACCTTTTATCTGTCGATGTGTGAAGTCTCAAAAGTGTCACTTTTGTATAAATATCCAAAACTTTGATTTAAATCACACACATAAAACCTGCTTTCAAACGTTGAGGTAAAAGTCCGAAACATCCGGATGCTAAGTCTCGCTCTGGGTTATGTTACACGGTCCGATATACATGTCAACACTCGATTTACACTCGATCACTGTTAGTAACGTTGTACGCGTTTGGAGGTAGTACATTATTTGTGAGCACTTGATACTGTACTTCGACTAAAATAATTCCCACAGTATTTTCATCATCTGATTATATATGTTTTTGTTACTTCTTTTGAAACAATGGATTCATTTATGGAATTCGACGGTGTTAACTATCTTGTTTTAAAAATGAGAAGTCCAGACAAAGTTGAGGCCGTCATTTTTCCTAATTGAAACCTAATACGTGGAAAGTTAAATTGCGCTTCTTGCAGACTTAGTTCAACGCAATGGCTGAAACTTGCGAAATTATATACGGACCGTTGCCCCCCCACGAACATTTGCCCCCATTTTTGTATAACTCTTTACCGAACGTTAAATGTTCAACCGTCCCAAATTCAAAGGGTTTGCAGACGACATTTCAAAATGTGATGATATTGGAAATGATCTTCCTATTAGGTAGAAAACATTGTGGGAAAAGGATGAATTGCTCGTTAAGAACAATTTATCCATGCTCCACAATGTTTTCTAGAGTCGTCTGCAACAAACCGGTAAATTTGGTTTTTGTTTGGTAATGGGTTAAGGCGCACATTTGTCCCCTCACTGTAATGTAGATTGAGGGCGCTCATTTTCCCCCTCATATTAATCTTTTGTAACTTGATATATTATGGTAGTATTCCGTTATATTTCAATAAAAACTTAAATGGAGATAATAAATGGAGACCAGAGACAGATTACAATCATAACATCTATGTCTCTGATCAGACTAACCTGTCAATTTTTCTCTATTACGCCGATGGCACTTGGTCAATTATGCCGTGAAACTTGTTTCGACGTTAATTTTCTTATTTTCGGCAAAATTTGTTCTCTCTTACTTAATAATCAAATGTGATGGTCTTTGATTGTAATACTGACACAACTTGAAATACCTTTGGTCTTCTTTGTTTTGGATGGTTTGCCTCGAGTGACAAATTGGGTAAGTGTGACCTCCTTTGAAAGGTGTTTGGTCATGGCTTGTTGATTCAAGCATACAAAGACAATATTTAGGCCACAAGGGGAAGGATCGTGGAAATGTTTCACAGTTCTAGGACTAAGAAACAAACAAAAAATGGATAATAACGGAATTCTGTTCGCCTGCCTCCTCCATTCGTGTTTTGTAGGTAATTGGGGTCAACGTACCCGATATTGAAGTGATCGTTCATTGGGGGCTTCCAAAAGTGTTCCTTCGTACTGGCAAGAAGTTAGGCGTAGTGGACGTGGAAGATCCCTTATGAGATCAATCACATACGACTATATGAGAGATCTTGTGGAGAGAAAGTTTTAAGTCAATTGCTAACGATTCGAATGGACAAGGGTGAAATACAGAGTTCAAATTATTGTTTTGAAAATAACTGTCCCGTTTGTGAATGCACTGCATGTACTCGTTGCAGTATTTGTAGGAAGTTATGTGAATGCACAGGGAAACGGTCTGTAAAAGAGCAGTTTTTCCAAAAGAATACCTCCATTGAACACCTGTTAGAAGTCCAAATTTCAGCGACCAACAGGCGAAACAAATTGTTGTAACAACAGATTAAAGTTTTTGATTAAAAAAAAAAAAAAGTTTCAAATAGTTTATTGACATATAAACTGAACATAGTTTGTTGTCAAACATGAATGCAATATATAAATGCATAGAAATGCATAAAAATGCATAAACATGGCAATACAAACATAAAAATGAGAAAAATGTGATTTTGTGATGAAAAAGAATCACAGAATACAATAGAAAAATGAAAGTAATTGTAAAACTAAATGCCAGAATACTTGGTAGTTATGAATCATTGGTTAATTACAATATGATTATTGCGTCTGCTATTAGCTTTATCTATGAATTTACTAATGTTTAAAATTATTTTCTTAGAATTTGTTTCCATTAAGCATATGAATTTCTGAATATTTGGCCAAGTATAATAATATTTTGGCAAATACAATCTTCTGATATCTCTATAAAAAGGACATACGAGTAGAAAGTGAAATTCGTTTTCAATTACATTCAAATTACATACTAGGCATTTCCTGTCATCTCTGGCAATGTTTCTGTGCCTGCCTACTTCAATTTGAAGAGAATGTGCTGAACATCTAAACCTTGTCAGAGTTATTCTGCTTTTTATATTGGTAATAGTTGCAAAATACATTTCCATTTCAAATGATTTTTTGAATAGCCTATAACTTTCTAATTTGTTAAATGTATTTAAATCAGCGAACCAGCTCTGTATATAAATATCAAAAATGCGCTGGGTAATGCTTGTTAATGGTATTTGTGAAACATCAGTTACATTTATTAAGTGAGAATATTCTATCCTGTCTAATAAAGAGTGCATATTCAATTTCCATTCATTGACTGGATTTCCCACATTATCAGACATGTTATATATTTTAAATAAAAGAAAGTTTGGAAATTTACAAATTTTTGCCCAATATTTAACTAATGCAATTTGCCTTAAAACATGAAGAGGATATTTGCCTAGTTCACCATATACTGCAGTGTTAGGGGTTTTAAAATTAACTGATAATATTTGTTTTAAAAATTTCAATTGTATACGTTCACAATCAGTTGCCTTGTGAAATCCCCAAACATCAGCACTGTACATTAATATGGGCAATACCATTGAATCGAATAACTTTATTTTTTCAGAAACATTTAATGAGACCTTATCGAATAATGAATTCAACGAAAACAACGCCTTTGAGGCTTGAGAAGAAAGTTGTTTCTGAGTATTGTAGAATTTTCCATTATAGGACAAATTACAACCTAGATATGTAAAATTCTTAACAATTCTAAGCTTATGACCATTATATATAAAATCAACATCTGCAAATCGGCTACCTTTTTGACAAATCATAACAAACGTTTTTTCAATATTTACTGAAACTCCCCATTCTTTCGAGTAGTCTTGTAACTTATTAAGTAATAATTGAAGGCCTTCAACAGTGTAAGAAAAAAGAACAGTATCATCAGCAAAAAGTAATAAAAACAGTTTCACGTCTTCCAAAGTAAAACAATCAAAAGGAGTAGAAATCAATGTGACTAATTGAAAATTCGCTTCTTATGAGCAACATTTCATTTCAGTACAGAAGCCTGATTCAAGTACATGTATAAAGGTCCTACATTTGGTAAATAGGTTGACATTATAGGTTCGTAATTTGAATTAATTGTAGAATTGATATCATTTGAAACACAGCGCACCACTTGCTCCTAATATACCAATATTGCATGCGTTTAACGTCGTCTGCAAAAAAAACCAGATCCTCCTTGTTCATGGTGTCTGATGAGGAATTGATGATAATGGATAGGCTTGGACAGAGTTAATCGTTTTGACTTTGTGAATTTATCCTTTATAATTTGATTGAACTTTATTGAACGCTTTATGTCCGAACTTGAAACATTGTGAGAAAAGCACTTTGTTTCATTTTGGTTTAATAACTTGACTTTGTAACTTTAAGGGATTAAAATCTTTATTATTTCCTTTTAAGATTTTGTTATTTTTCTTGTTAGGCTCTAGCTACCTTAATTGTCATATAATTTAAAAGCTAGTGGTGTGATCCTGACTAACTAATTGTTTAACCCGAGTTAGACAATTTTGATCCAGAGCCCGAACCCGGTAAAACTCGCTACCCGAGGCGAGGTTTACGACACATGTATATAACGTCGTCTGCAAAACAAACCCACAGATTCCTCTTGTTGTCTGGTAAAGGATTCATGATAATAAGCTTGAACTATTTATCCCCACCCCTTCTTCAAGCACTATAAACACTGTGCAACGACATATTGTTATGAAGGTGTTAAGTAGAATATTCATTATGTCAAAATGTGTTGTTTTATTCCTTTGACATTAAATCGACTGTGTAAATACGTGATAGATAGGCTCTGGTAATGCGGTTTTCACATGCAGGTCGCTGATAGCATGTACCCGATGAACACCCAACGTAATACTTCATGAGTAACTTTTTAAACACTAGTTACAGTAAGTATATGTTTGGTGTTCATAGGACTGAACATCGCCGATCCAACACAGGTGAAGGAAATAGTTTGTTATAGTTTCAAGGAAATCAACAAGTTTTAGCGGTCCGACGTCAGGCGTTTTACGCTAGGCGTAAATATCGCTCCAATCACAACTTTATAAATTGAACTTTTAACCCTTTCCCAAACAATAACGACATTTTACCAGTTTGTTGCAGAGACTGTGCAAAACATTGTGGGAAAATGAGCAATTGATTGTGACGAGCAGTTTGTCCTTTTCCCACAATGTTTTCTGCCCTATCAGAAGATTATTTTCCAATTTCATCACATTTTGAAGTGTCGTCTGCAAACTCTTTCAATTTGGAGCAGTCGAAAATTTGTTGTTTGGGAAAGGGTTAAATGATCCTTATTCCTGTTAGATTCGATTCAAAACAAAACATGAAATGATTTCCGTTCATTTTGAAAAAAAAAAGTATATATATTTTTTTATTTTTGGTAACACTACAATCACGTAATAGGCCTACTCAAACAAAATAAGCGAATTAATAGATAACAAAAACAAGGATGTTATTTTAGAAAAACCATAACGGACTATGCTTCAAAGGCTGGTTTGCAAAAGACATCTTATCCAAGCATATCTTCTCCGAATCTGTATGTGAAGAGAGCTCAACTTAGTACAACTCGACTTTAGGAGGAAGACGCGTACTTCATCCCAAACTGTATACATAATGCGATGACCTTTGACCCGCAAGATATCCGTGGGAATCTCGCGGCCGGTGGTAAACAACATGGACGGCGATTGTTTATTTTGGGACATCGTCGATGTTTCTTGATAGATAACTCGCATATAAGAGGTGTACTGAATACTTGTGTAGGCTGAAACGATTCATAAATGATTTATGTATGTATTTCAAGTTTCCGTTTATTTTTTAGACCATTTGAACACAAAAAATCGCAAGTTAAAAGCACTGAGTCGGTCGTTCGAAATTTTGTAACATAAAAATCACGTTGGACTTGAGACGTAGCGAAGCACGATAAATGTCCAAATGACGAAAAAAGCTTCGTTCACGGATCATTATTGAGACTAGGTTTCAATCTATTAGTTTTTTCAGGTCCTGTCTAATAACGTTAGGCTTAGTGTACCTATATTTGCCTCAAGAACAAACATTTTCCTTCATGTTGACATAAAACTTATGCCTATAGTACCTTTTGTTATGAAATTCTATCCAATGGATATTTATGAAGAATGAAAAGTTTCCCGTAACTTTCAGGGCTAAAGCTAAGGAAAAGAATACCATTTCTTTAGTTTTACCCAAAACGACAAGTAAAAGCAATCAATGAATACAGCTTTATTTGTCCAAACTTTTACAGCACAGAAAGACTGGCAGAAAAGCGTCTGACGTCATGTTTGTAAAGGCCCCGCTACAGGGCCATTGTTCTCCGATCTAATAAAAAACGAGTTGATTCCTCGGAAACGTCTTCTTCCCGAATAACGAAGTAGTTCTCGTGTGTATTCATCATCTGTCTAGAGGCGAAGATAACTTAGTTCGCGAGCCATAACTGGGCGTTATTTTGTTCCCCTTACTACACACTTTATAATACCTCATTTTGTCGTATTTCATGTCAAAGACCTTCGAAATCTCAGCAATGAAAGTGCTAAATCGCTCCTAATGAGCAATTTCACAATTCATCACAGTTATCTCTACCATATAACGTAAAGGAATTCAGGCATTTTTTCAGTCTGAGGGGAAAACTTTGATACCTGATTGGATAGAGTAAAATTGGGTAATTCGAGGGGGATCATGCGGTCTTTGCCGAAGGGAAAAGAAAAACTCTGGGGTTAACTAATTTTCAGGGGAAAACTGTATGATTTTTAAAAAAAATGCAAGTGTCTGTAAAAATAGTGAAAAACAGCCCTAGAATGTTTTCATTGATCAATTGCTTTAAGTTATAATGTATATGGTAGGACCGCTGTTTTGAATGCTAAATTGCTTCAATGAGCAATTCAGCATTTTTTTTTACAGTGGTCCCTACCATATAACGTTAACGAATTAATGTTTATCTTGCAAATTGTTTCTGTCGTCTGCTGTTCCTTTCAAGTTGGAAAAGTCCCAATATCTAATATGAAGTCGTGAGCCAATATCCAAGGCATCGGTAAGCCATATGATTGTCTCTATTAGAAACGAGTAATACAAGAAAGTTTCGGACAGTAGTAGCGTCATCGCTGGACTATACTTATAGTGATGGAACCTACTTGATGCTTATGCAAACAGGTTAGATCCAGGTCAACCGCCAAGTAAATTCACGGCTGACCTGTGATCTAACCTGTTTGCGTCTCTGTGTATATTTCCTCAACATAATTAACCAGACATTTTTAGGTTTTGAAACAAAGCAGCACAAAAAATGTACTTTTAGAAAATTACTAAGCATTCCAATGGCTTAGATCATTTGCCATTTGTCAAGGGACTAGCAGCATTTAGGTCGTAAACTTGCTCGCGAATATTTCAGAGGTATCCGGGTGAATCTCTATAATGCTAGCTAATTCTGTTAGCGATAGTTCATCCAATTTTAAGCAAACCCAATAAAGGGGTTCATATGTACTTACCTATTTTTCTTTTTCCTTTTTTCGTTGATTATTTCTTATAGGATTATTCATTTACGGTGGGGATTTGTTACCAGATAACCAAGGATAAGGAGGTTAATATTGGATAAACTTGCTTGATCTTGTTTCCAGTACATTTCCTCTCTGATATATCACTTACCCGATAAGTATCGGTGTTATCAGGTCAATACGCCGCACGAAGTAGTCTCCAGGGGCCCGTTTTACTAAACAACTTACGGAAAATGTTTGCGTAAGTCATAATTGATTAACATGGATAGTATCTTCAATAAAAGTACAATATTGCAAAGTGACACGTCATTGGAAGCGTCTCGGAGAGACGATTCCAATGATGTGTCACTTTGCAATATTGCTTCATCCAATATTGAAATAAGAGGAATTGTTGTTTTAGAGTTACGCAAATCTTAAGCGTAAACTGTTTAGTAAAACGGTACCCTGGTACATAACGTGACCGCTGCCGGGACTACTTTGAAAATGATAGATGTTAACAAGTCTGGTTTAGTGATGTCATGAAAAGACGCTTAACTTTTTCGAAAGGTTTAACCCTTATACTACTGGAATCGACTTCATGATTATGTAGACAGGTTAAACCTCAGGTCAACCGCCAAGCAATTTGCTCATCTGAGCATCTTTTCTCGTCAAAATTAAGCGATATTTAATGTTTTGTAAAGAAGACGACATAGAAATCTTTATTCCGGGGAAAACCTAGCATTCTAAGAGTTTAGGCATTCTGGATTAAAATACAATTGATAAAAAATGGCACTATATGTACCATTTAACATTATTCTATACAAAAGTTGGTGAAATAAAATATTTACTTTCCTTTTTCCTGTTAAAAGAAATTGACATTTAAAAACATTAGAAAGAAATGCTATACATATAATGGTTTTTTAGGGGGTTTGTATAGTGGGAAAGTCTTAATAGCATAGGCGTAGGAGCCGGGGGGGGCCAGGGGGCCCGGCCCCCCCAATATCCAGACTGGGGGGGGGGGGGGGGCAGAGTATACTTTGGCCCCCCCCCCCCAATATTCACAATGGAAAATGAAGATATTTGAAACGAAAAAAATAAAGAAACGAAATTTAAAGCAGAATCGATATAAATGTGTGTATTTTTTGTGCTTTATCTAATACCAATTTGCCTTTAGTTACGAACAATAACCAAAACGTTTTTGACACCATCATCGCAAATGGCAATCTGAACATATCGGGTTTATTCAATGAAAACTCAGCTCACGAAAATAACCGAGTAGTTTCGATTGACAAAAACAGTGATGTAAAACGTGTCCTTTAAGTAGTAAGACCCAATATATTGTATTCAATTGTTAGCTAAAGATTAAAATTCAATAATTCAAAGATTCCATGTCAGTTGTACCCGTGGTAGTGACAGTCTGATAGCAGTTTTTAAAAGCAGCACTTTTAATTGCCGCGTGAGTTCGAGACCTGGCCTATCCATTTTTCTTTTTTTCACTTTTTTTTTTTGTATTAAGATACACATTTTCATACGCTTTCTTTTAATTCATTAAATGGTATTGAGTTTGTAGATGCATGAAAAGTCATGGCAAAAGTTTTGGAACATTTATTCTTACCGGTACATTTACCGGTCCTCATCTGAAGTTGGCCCCCCCAATATTGAAAACGCTCCTACGCCTATGAATAGGATTTTCTTGAAGAGGAAACTATAATTCCTCTTAAAAAAGATTGAAGTAACAAATGGTTATAATGGTTTATACCTTAAATCCTAACTGAACATATATTTGTTCATGTACTCTTTTGTCGACTGTAATTGCTTTCAATCTTGGTCAGTCACAACCAAATATAAAGCAGAATTCTAAAGGGATTTCGAATGGAATTGGAACACCGCCTTAGGCTTCGCGAGCGATTATATATCCGAAATACTGCGAAAGTATTACATGGATACTTAATTAGAAAGAAAAAGACATTAAGAAAATCCCTCGAGAGCGATATGAACTTTTTATATAGATTGACAACAATCCGTAATTTTGAAACGTATTCTTTTGTCGGATAACTTTTACCGTTCTCTGTAAACATTGGTCGGAACCGGAACTTTTCGTTTTGACGGGAATAGTTCCGGTCCAGACGTCGAATACCGAGAACGACCATTTTCCAAGAAAGGAATGAGTTTCAAAATGGTCGATTATGGGTATTTTACATTTTACATGCATCCTAAAGCGAACATCGATTTGTTATTGAGCTGGTCGCTTTTAGACATGTTGACAGAGCACTTGTTTACGCAAAGAGGTCTTGATTCATTTAACACCGGGCAATCATGCCACGATACGATCTTTCAAAGCAAGCTGCATATATGAGCTCGCCCGTATAACATGGAGATATATCATCATCATTTAAGATGTAGACCATTCTCTCAGAAATTAGGTCAGTGAATAAATGTATGATGCTGTTACGTTCTCGTAGGTTTTGCCTCCTAATGAGACATGCCTTCCTTCTTGTTTACAAACAAATGACTAGATTATTTTTGTGTCTTAAAAGTAATACAGTAAAATATATCCCTTAAAGGAAAAATCCCATAGAATTTAGACTTAGTATTTTCCAAATAGGATATCTTCTACGGCAAAAACGACGTCACAGATCTATAGAGTTACATAAAACTTGATTGTTGATACACCTGTCACTCCTTTAACCCTTTCTCAAACAATAACAACATTTAACTACTTTGTTGCAGACGACTTAAGAAAACATTGTGGGAAAAGGAGAAATTGCTCGTTGAGAGCAATTTTTCTTTTTCCCACAATCTGTTCTGCCCTATTAGAAGATTATTTTCCAATTTCATAACATTTTGAATGGTCGTCTTCAAACTCTTTCAGATTGGGACAGTCCAAAATTTGTTGTTTGGGAAAGGGTTAAACAGACGTGTTGTGGAGATATAGCTTATGTATTTATGCTAATGCAATAATCGGTTATATCGGTTTTATTCGTAGACAATGCTCTAAATTTGAATTACCCAGATAAGCAGGGGTCGTTTAGATACCATCACCATGTGGGTCTGGCAAGCGTTTGACTGTGTATGTCTATACCTTCTCGTCATGTGAAAGATTGGAAATTGGTAACAGTTTGCATCAAAGCAATATAAGGCGTGAAAGCTCGTTTTACTTTCTTATATGAAAACACAGATGTTTTTTCAGCTTTTGAATTAAGAAATTGAAAACTGCCTTTGTTTAGTGACGGAGATTTATGAAATCACCATTTTAAGACTTTTACCTAGAAAGGACAGCCTGCTAGATAGTCCCCTTACCCTGAAAGTACTGGAACCGAATTTATGCTTATGTAAACAAGTTAGATTACAGGCCATCCGCCAAGTACATTGGTGTCTGGCCTGTAGTCGAACGTGTTTGTTACTCTGGGACGACACAAAAATCATTTTTAGAAAATTACCCAGCATTCCAAGAGTTAAGCCCTGCTGAGTGTTGTTATATTGTAAAATGGAAGACTTGTGAATGAGCATAACTACGTTGTGCCATTATGCAATACTAGTATTCAAATTTCATATGTCATACACGATTTTTGTACTGCATACTTTTATACTATTTTGCATTATGTTATTTGTCGTTGTTATGAATATGGGCAACTCTTGTAACACATCTTATTGAGGTTTGTAACAATTATTTTCAGGCGCGAAGTTCTAATTTAAATAGTACGTATGCGGCCAGCTGTATTTTCATAAAGGAATTTAAAGAGACTGGTAAGCAAATATTTAATTTGACAGTGTCCTGTTGACACTGTTTTATATTTAATATAGGACTTGACGATTTCCCAAGGGATGCGAATAAATGAACTGTCACCGAAATAAAAATTTGTCTTGAATAACTGTTGACAGGCAGAAAGTAAACAAGGAATGACTTTATATTAAGTTCAATGACTAATGAGCAATGTAATTCGACTTGACATCTATAGAAAAAAACACAATAACTATTTCTCCTGGGAGGGCTTAGTTAAGTCTAATAGGTTTATAAATTATGAGAGAAATGCTTAATGAAGTCAGCTGGGACTTGTGTGACAGTTCTTCTCCTTAACCATTTACTAAACGACAAGTCTTCGACTGTCTCAAATTGAAACAGTTTGCAGACGACATCTCAAAATGTGCTGAAATTGAAAAATTATCTTCTGATAGGATAGAACACATTGTGGGAAAAGGAAAAATTACTCTTAAGAAGCAATTTCTCCTTTTCTCACAATGTTTTTCAGATACATCTGAAACAAAATGGTTAAATGTCGTTATTGTTTGGAAATGGGTTATCATACTTTGGATAGAGTAAAAGTGAGTACAAACGATGTATCCATACTGCCAATGCTTCATAGAAACCTCGTTTTTAATAAAGTGAGTTGCGCAATAAAACTATTTCGATTCTCATTTTTATTACAAATTCGGTATAATAATCATTTTTACAATAGAAACGTAAAATACGCAATAAAGAGGATTTTTAAACTCCTACATCTCCAAAATAATTTGAAAGGAGAACTTCGGGACGTTTATAAGCTTATGTCATATTTAATGCGTGAAGTATATTCATTTAACATTCATCTCTGTGACTTCTGATTAATCCAAATTCGGTGCGAGATATGTAAGTAGAATCGGGACCGGTTTCTATGAGTTATAAAGATTTGTTCCACCATCGATGGAACGAATATATCACAATACAGCTTATTACCCAACAACACTCCCCGTCTTTAGACCTGCCTGATTAGCATGAATTACACGCTATACTAAGTATCTAAAAATGTCATCGGAGCCGTCCGTAATGTTTTTCGACCACGTGGTTCGTCCAAGTGCATTATTTGATAAATGCTACGAAGCTTACCTGTTCATATATATAATCCATGTAGCTATAGTTTAGCGACTGTGTTCGGAAGACTGTCGAGTATTGAATATACCGTGCAATAATCATTCATGCATAGAGGGCAACAGACGGTGAATGTTGGTGAATAATATCAAATAACTGTTGACAACGGTGCCATCAGGGTCCCATAAAAATCTCTAGATAATGGTGGACCACGCCATGCCTTTCCTTTTATACACAACGAGCTTGCAGAACTCAAAATCTCAATCAGTGGTAACGAAGTTGTTCGGGTGATTGAGGCAGATAACACGCTAGAAATGGGAATGTGGGAAGCACTGGTTGCAGTCATTTCTGACACATGATAATTCTGATTTATCACAATCAGAAAGGTCGTTTAACTATTAAAGTGTCAGAACCGACGTCATGCTAATGCAAACAGGTTGGATACAGACCAGCCGCCAAATAAATTGGCGGCTGGCCTGTGATCTAACCTGTTTGCTACTTTGGGTGGCTTTCATCAATAAAATTAAGCAGGTATACTAAAGGCTTTGGGAAAAAAACCACATGGAAATCTATTTTTAGAAAATTATCAAGCATTCTTAGAATAAAGTGCATAATGGTTCCCGCTTTGAAAGACCACGCGGTCAGTTTATACACTTGATTAGGCTGTTGGTACCGTACCATCACTTAAGGTTTAACTCTTGGATGGTGAAATCTTATTCTAATTTACTTGCCCGTTAACACAAAACAAATTCTGCACATGTCCGTATAGTTGTTATACTGAATGTTTCAGTAAAAATTCAAATGATAAGCACAAATGCTGTTGTTGGGAACTAAACCTAGAACACCGTGTCACAAGTCCTACAACTTAACCACCATACAAAGCAGGACCCCATCAGAGGATTACCTCTGTACTCCTTAATTTGATTGAATACTGATGGTTATCTCTGGCTCATCTGTAAACGCTCTTAGACAAGCTCGGCAATACGGACTCTTAGTTTTAGCAAACCTTGAACGTATATGTTGAGTGTCCTCATTGCAAAAGCATCCTGGGATCTAAATGATTCATGCTACGACAAGCAAGAGAATTGCCCCCAGGAATGGTCTAAAATTAACTTATCACATGGATTTTGTTTGGTCATCAGCGATCGATGTACCGCCGCTTTATATAACCAAAAGAAGAGAGAACGATAAAGAGAATGGAATAAAGTCTTTAACGAAGTTATTTACACAGCAAGGAGTTTCTACCTATTTGATTGTGTATTCTTTAGTCGCTATTTGACAAAGCGGGATTCTTTCTTTAACCTTTTCCCAAACAACAATTCTTCGACCGACCCGAATTGAGAGAGTTTGCAGACGACATTTCCAAATGTGACGAAATTGGAAAATAATCTTCTGATAGGGCAGAAAAGATTGTGGGAAAAGGAAAAATTGCTCGTCACGAGCAATTTCTACTTTTCCCACAATGTTTTCTAAAGTCGTCTGCAACAAAGTGGTCAAATGTAGTTATTGTTTTTGAAAGGGTTAAACAAGTGTTGGAGTGCTCTCCTTGGATTGTGTCTTGGTTATCCGATTCTGAACGCCCTGTGTGTATCAGACTGTAAGTTTAAAGATGTACCTAGCTTAATCAAAAAGAAATAAGTATTGTCGATTTGGGTTTGAATGACAACATCAACCCTTATAGTACTGGAATCGACTTCATGCTTAAGCAAACAGGTTGGATCCAGGCCAGCCGCCAAGTAAATTGGCATCTACTCTAAATTTTGTTCAAATCAAAATTAAGTAGATGCTTAATTTTTTTAAAGCAAAACACAAAAAGCTATTCTTAGAAGATTAACAAGTATTCTAAAGGAAAAATAGGAGATCTTTGTTCATACGCAAAATAATGGCTTGATACGAACGCAAGTCCTATACATGTATTAAGAAAACCTTGAAATGATTGATATTTCGAGCATTGTTTATTATTGGTCTCTTAAAATAAGATTGAGGGTTTGCGATTTTTATGGTTGTTAAATTAGTTCTGTTGTTGTTGTTATTTTTGTTCTTTTTTACAATACAGGCTATTGTGGTCCAACGAATGTTTACCCTCATAATGCTGGGTAATTTTCTAAAAAAAAGATTTTTGTGTCGTCTGCTTTCCATTTCCTTAAATATCTGCTTAGATTGGTTGAGGAAAGATATTCAGAGTAACAATTAGGTTAGTTCATAGGCCAGCCGCCAATTTACTTTGCGACTGTCCTGGATCAAACCTGTTTTCATAAGCATGAAGTTGGTTCCAGCACTTTAATGGTAAAGCTAGTTCAATGAAAACAGGAAAAGTGCAAGTTTGCATTTGGGGTAAACGACTTTGATTTCTTCATCTGCGAACAAGTTCCTCTATTCCTTATGTGTGCTATTTTGTCGGTCCCTAATGATGCATTCGTTCGTTACTATCAAATGATCTCCAGAATGCCAGACACATTTGCGGAAATTATAGCAATTTATGTGAATGATGAGTTACAGATAGAAAGTCGCAGAATAAACGATAATGACTATAGCAAGGTGTTTTAATTATCTAAATATGAAAGAGAATTGTCACAGTGAGTATAAATTGGACCACAAATCATTCCTAATATTCCCATTTTAAATGATCGAGTGGTCTTTTGCAACAAGCTTGCAGAAAAAAAACAAGTAGATCGTTCACTATAACAATACTTTCTGTTTTTGCTTCGTAATTGAGTTCAACAGTTCACAAAGCCGTTGTTTTTCGCCTGCGTCACAAGACAGTCTGAACTCATCGGGTTTATCCAATGAAAACACCTCTGACATAATATAGTAGCCGCCATATTGTGTAGGTTAGAGGCCAATCAGAACTCATCGGGTTTATCCAACGAAAACACCTCTGACATAATATCGTAGCCGCCATATTGTTTCTTGTAATACTGCTTCCGTTGTACTTTTGTTTTGAAACGAAATTGTTACAAACGATATCTAAAACTTCATCCTATTCGATTAAAGTAACAAAAATATCCCACAACTTATAATTTCACCAATTACGTATGAGTTACCAGCCAAATATACTGGTTTAAATGATTTCAACTATTCCATATACATTGAACTACTCAACGTGTGCGCTCGTAGGAAATGTGTAATTAGCCGAGAAATTTAATACAAAATTTGTAAACCTACACTTATGAACAAGGTGTATTTCCCAGGTCACGGAAATGCCCTAGTAAGTTACATAATAAGGAACAATTACGTGGGATTTTCATTGTCAAATGTCCATAGGAAGCGGACCGTTTTTCCACCTACCTCTTAATGATTACACAGAACTAATGAGTAGGTTAATAGGTGGAATTGTCGCACCAGTTCTAGGCGGAATTGTCGCACCAGTTCTAGGCGGAATTATCTTACCAGTTTTAGGCGGAATTGTCGCACCAGTTCTAGCCGACATATAATAAAAATCATCAGTTCCCGTATTGACGAAGGAGCAGACCTGTTTCCTGGTTGGCCTATCGTTGTATGCCAAGTCCGATACATTTACATGACAATTAGCTGGCATTTCAACGATGCATTATTGAAATATTAAGTGGAATGGGGAATTGTAGCACCAAATATTAAAACGTTTTGAAACAATCGGCTTGCAAAAATGATGATTGTCCTATATTTTGTTCCGCCATCGAATCTGCCAAACCCTACCCTCGGACACATATTTAACAATTGCGTTAGTTTTGGAAAGTTTTCTGTCCGCTTTAAAAGAAGGATATACAGTCATGTTGAATAGAAATTATTCTTGATATGCTTAATGATTTCATATTATGGACGTGATACCACTAAAATGATGCGGAACCTGGACCAGCTTAATAAACCTTTTAGATAAAGAAAAACGCAAAGCTCAGCATGTGATAAATTATCTAAAGGACATTGAAACAAACCTTTTAGATAAGGACACTCACACAGCTGAGTGTGTGACTAAATATCCTTGATAGGTGCCATGATGCCGTAGTAAAACTTTGATCGTGATAATTTCAAAACGTCGCAGACCTTGGACAAGTTTGATACAACTTTTAAATAAAGATCCCCTAAAAAGTCAGTACGTGATTAAACATTCTTGATAGGTGCTGTGATACCATACTAAAATGTTGATCGTAATACATGTACTTTCAAAAGGTCGCAAAACTTTGACCAGTTTAATTATCCTTTTAAATAAGGAAACACGCAAAACTCAGCATGTGATCAAATTTTCTGTAAGGCGTTGTAATTAACCTTTTAACCCATTACCATGAATAATGACAATTAACCACTTTGTTGCAGACAACTCTGGAACACATTGTGGAGAAAGGAGAATTTGCTCGTAATGAGCAATTTCTTCCTTTCCCACAATGTTTTCTACTCTACCATAAGAATATTTTCTAATTTCATCACATTTTAAAACGTCGTCTGCAAACCTTATCAATTTTGGACAGACGAAAACTTGGCGTTTGGTAAAGGGTTAAATAGGGAAACACGCAAAGCTCAGTATGTGATGAGAAATCCTTGGTAGGTAACATGATAGCATAATAAACGTATGATTGTGATACTATTACAAATATGCAAAACTTGGACCAGCTTAATGAACCTTTCAAATAAGGAAACACGCAAAGCTCAGTATGTGATCAATTTTCTGTAAGGATCTTGTAAACGGTACTCCATTCCATTAGACGCTACTAATGGGTGACCATTATGATAAATTAAGTGGATAATCACGTACATACGATATTTTGTTTACAGTTGTGCTTTACCGTTATAGTGCTGGAACCGACTTAATACTTATGCAAAAATGTTGGATCATGCTCAGCCTCCAAGTAAATTATTTATTAATCCTTATCGTGCTGAAACCGACTTTGTGCTTATGCAAACATGTTAGATCCAGACCAGCCGCCAAGTAACTTAGCGGCTGGAATGTGATCTAACCTGTTTGCTACTCTGATATTATTTCCCCGTCATAATTAAGCAGATATTCATGGTTTTCGAAAAATCATTTTTAGGAAATTACTCAGCATTTATAAGGGTTAAACCCTTCGTTATTTGACCAGCCACTGGATTAATGTATTTCTCCATTGGAAGCCAAAGACAACAATTTACGAGTCTTGGCCATTGTACGTCCGTCTGTTTAGGTACAGCATCACGTTAACACGTTTGTGACTTTTCAAAGATGAAATGACGAACAGACCGTCACAGTTTCTTAAAGGATAGATATGAGATATCTTGTTGGTAATGCCTTCAAACGATTTTTCAAACAGTTTTAATACACATGTATAAACCGATTATACCTTGAGAGCGGTTTTGTTTGCTGATGAAGTGGTTCAAAATTCATTTACAAATTCATTTAGCCCTCCAAATTAAAGTCGACGCATTGTTTATGAAGATCGTAGATGGTTCAAACTACATGTGCAGCTTCTACGTATTTTGAATAATAAATTGAAACCATATACATTCATAACGGAAGTGGAGAAATGTTTAAAACCAATGTTGCTTAATTATAAACATCGATGCTCGTACAAAGTCTGCAACGAACCTCACTGTATTTGGGATCGAACAAAAGCACAACCTCAAGACAAACTGACCTTAAGCACAACCCTGTTTAGAATATCTCGATTAATAAAGAAATCATTTGGTTTTGTGATTCTTCTTCGACACACGAGGAAGGTCACGCCAAATTCGCTTGGTGGTTCTTATCCATTAATTAATTAAGTTACACTATGTTGAGTGTTCATGCATGATATTGGTTGTCTTATATAGGCCTTTTCAGAAACTGTTGTTATCTTTTCTTGAATACTCTTAATCGGAGATACGAAATTTTCGGTACCTTCCGGTTTAAGACTTCCGGGTATTAAATAATAACAGCTGACATTGAGAAACATAGATAAACTGCTGCGGGTATTTTAACAATGCCGTCGAAAGTCGTGTTTGTAAAAACTACATTGGAAAGATTCAGGAGGGGAAATATCAAAGTATATCCTTACTTTGTGTTTACTCTCTAGCGGACAATTTACCCCGTTTCCCGAGATAAAACACTGTATATATCAACGCGGGTACAACGTTGCGATTCATTTTCAGTGAGAAGAGTCGATCCTCTGCTAAAACATTAATTAAAGTATAGAATACGATGATGTAGATCTGTTTCATTATTGCCTTAACTTATGATAACATTATTTAAAATCCATTTCGCAATCAACATTTTCAAATGATATTGTACCATGTAAATGCAAACACAAAGAACAGATAATATGATGCAAGCTGATCGAACCTACTTAATAAATGTTCCACTTATTTATGGGACATTCCATCAAATTTTGTCCAATAAGAGTGACAAATAAAAGTTAATTCAAAAGAGAATATGGAATTGATTTTATTCCTTTTTAATGGTCGGTCTTAAACAATAATTACACCTACCGAGTCAACGTTAGATTCCTCTGATTTAAAACATGTCCATACCATTCACTCTACTTAGAATTACCGTTTCCAAGACCCTTCAAGCAGAACGATTTATCCTAATCTGACTTTACAACGCCAATCAAAATATGATTCCGTCATTATATAGCAACCAATGGCATGCCTGGAAGCCATAAAACACACAACTATGTGTCAACGAAACATGATGTGATGCGCGCCTGTGTATTTCGACAAGCTTCAAAAGATACATATCTTTCACGTCGAGGGTTTTATTGCTTCTTTTATTGGTCAACTGCATAACGTAGGAAATAACATATACGATCTTTTTTTATACCCTCTTTATTCGACCAAATACACATCAACCCTTTATTAGGTGAATTCCCTATGTTACTGATTGTCAGGTCGTTTTGTTATGTGCAAGGTTTATTCCCATTTTGTCTACAGTCTATTTTACCAATTTTCACACCATTTCAGACAGAAGTTCCATCTCACCTACACGTGAAAATTGGGTTGTTTTTGACACTAATTGAGTAGAAAATCAATCCAACCTATAATCACTTTTTCTATGGAGAGTTGGTGGGAAAGAAAAATATGTATTAAGTGTAGATCCAGATAAGAAAAAGACAATAAAATGCAAAAATCGATTATGACTCTAAAACTAAACTGAGATTTTTCTTATGTTGGTCTACACTATTTCTCGTAATATGCTTCTAACAAATTATGCAGATTCAGAATTATCTAAATCTTTTAAAGATATTTTAATCAATTAAAAATGAAATGAAAATATTTCTTTAAACTGTAGATCTTTTGGCAATTTAATCTGTAGACAACGTGGGAATTGAAACCTTTATGGGATGTAGACTAAATGGGAAGTCCTTATGTAGAAAATTCATTTGCCTATGTACTATGTTTCATATTTGTTGAACCCGTATATCTTGATCTACAGACATGTATGTTTATTTTGTTCTGTTTTACCCCAAATAGTTATGACTTTATGGTTCATGCGATGTAATACAGAATTACATTATGTAAAATGAGGCTTCTTTTAAGCAACGAAAAAAAAAAAAAAACCTTTGGACCACCCCTGGTCTTTGAAGTAAACTTTTAAACAGACTTAAGAGTCAGCTTCGGCAATAAGGGTTTATTTGGAACATTTCTCTTTCTTTGTTGACGACTTTTTGCCTTGTAATTATATTGATAAATAGTTCAAAGATTTGCTAGAAAATATTGTTTCTCTTACTTTGAACTTTAATTAATTGCGTAGTAATCTTATGATTAAATGTCTCTTATAATTGTTGTTTAACAAGAACGATTGTGTTTTGTTTGAGTTTGTTTTGTAATTATATATCATTAAAATGATAATCTACACATTTGTAATCTCTTTTCAATTCAATGGATTGTTGCCAGCTTTCCTTCTTAATTACATTCAAAGGGTCAATCAACAAACTTTGGCTAACACAGGGATTAAGAGTCTTGATACAAATTAACACCAATCTGCCACGTTTGCACCATATGTTCTAGTCACACCCTTTATTGTTTAGCCGATCGAGAGATAGTGTAATTAACCATCGGCAATCTGAGGTCCTTTAAGAATTTGAAAGATCTCCACAATCCTGTGTCCCTCGTTATTTAGTAAGCGTTATTTGAATGTAGTTTCAACAGGTGGAAAAAATGGACTGGGACTGTTTTCATAGCCCGTAATATTTGGATACGATATATCATCAAAGGTAGGCTGACAGAGAACCTCATATAACAATTAATTCTCTATTTAAGGTACTTTATTTATACGACAAATTTCAATTTTAAGAAAAAAGTATATACTTATTGGAGAAACATAACCTCTACACATTATTGACATAAGTGCTGATGTTTGTTCTATCTTATTTAAAATCCGTAAATCGAATTTAATGCAAATTTGTATAAACATTCTAGAAATATGTGTTTCATTCATTCTTTCCTTCCATCAACCAGCCCATTAACACATTTTTGATCTGTCAAAGCATTTAATTCAGACAAAAACATAAACTTATTTGCCTTTTTTCCACACAGAATGTCATGTTTTAACTGAACTGCGGTGCGCTATTCGGGTCTCATTACATTCAAATTAATCTAATTTCCTTTTATAACGAGGCTTTGCAACAGCCAACAACAAATCATTCTGTTGATGTTTTCGTATGTAAATCTTTAATTTGGGTAATAAAGCTTATAAATTTCAAAATCCGATCGATTGCGATCGTTTTCTTTGCCTTTGCCCACATTCTTCTTTCGAAATTAATACCCGGAAGTGGAGGTATTCCGAATGTGGCCCGATTTTTCAAAGGGAGACAAACCACGTTTTGGTGACTTTAATTCACGTACGAAAGATAATCTCGACTATATTGAGTTGGACCGATGTGTGTTTCAATCTCTTAATTCGGACGAATTGATTGATGAATACAACGGTGAAATGAATAGCTTTGTAAACACAAACGTACATGTGAACAGACTCAATGGTGACCAATCGATTAATAACCTTGGTTATCAGTTGCTTGATTTCCTACATGAAAATAAGTTTTATATTCTAAATGGTAGAACAAACGGTGACCTTACCGGTCTTGTCACATCAAAACAAGTTAGCACAATCGATTATTTTATTTGTAATTCGGATATGTTCGAACATGTTAACCGTCTGCAAGTATTAGATTTTTGTCCGCTTTTTTCGGACGCACATTGTCCAGTTTCGCTTCACATTAACTTCTCTATAGAAATTAAATGTACATGTGAATCGGCGGATGGTAATAAATTGAAGACATGGGACCAAAGTAAAGCAGACGATTTTTGTTCGAATATCGATTTTACATGTATTGATGAAATTATGCAAAATATATCATGTATACAATCTAAATCTAATATTATGCAACAGGATGTTGACTATGTTGTCAATGGTATAGGACATGTATTTTTAACCGCAGCAGAAAAGAGTTTTTGTCAAACTAAACACCATAAACAAAATAACCCATGCAATTTACATAAAAATGATTCATTAGACCTACCAAAATGGTTTAAAAAAGAATGTGCTAGTGCGCGCAAACAATTTCATAAAGCGAAACATCAATACAAATTACAAAAAACGTTGTCAAATAAACATAACTTGAAACATTGTAGTAAAATGTACAAGTCAACATTATCGCGACACTCTAAAATGGATCGTGAAAAACATATCAACAAGCTGAAAATGGTTAAAAGCTCAAACCCTAGACAATTCTGGAAGATATTAAACGGAAACAAATCAAAAAATGAAACACAATGCAATCCTATGGACTTATTTGAACACTTCAGAACAGTTAATTCATCAACCGAAACAGACACTGACTCCTTACATTTGAATTTAATTACAAATGCCGAAATACCAGATGATAGTGTAAACTCGACATTAAACGGCAAAATAAGTTACTCTGAAATTGAAAAAGCTATTAAAAATTTGAATAATAACAAAGCATGCGGCATGGACAAAATATTAAACGAACATATAAAATCGAGCTATAATGTACTCAAACATGTATATTTTAACCTTTTCAATCTAATTTTAGACACAGGGGTTTTCCCGAAATCTTGGTCAGTCGGAATCATTCAGCCGATTTTCAAAAACAAAGGTAGCCCGAATGATCCGTCAAATTACCGACCCATTACATTACTGAGCTGTCTTGGGAAACTATTCACGGGTATACTTAATACCCGTCTGCATGATTTTATCGAGTCGAATAACATTTTGAACGATTGTCAAGCAGGGTTCAGGGGAGGGTTTTCAACTACTGACAACATGTTTATTTTAAATACATTAATACAATTAGCCTTTAAAAACAAACATAAATTATACTGTGCTTTTATAGATTTAAAACAGGCCTTTGACTCTGTATGGAGAAACGGGGTGTGGCATAAACTTTTATCTTTTAACGTCAATGGTAAATGTTTTCAACTTATAAAAAACATGTACAGTAATATAAAATCTTGTGTAAAGGTAAACGGCACGTGCTCTAACTTATTCTCGTGCATGGTGGGTTTGCGTCAGGGAGAGAATTTGTCACCGATAATTTTTTCTCTTTATCTAAATGACTTACACGACTTTTTCAACAATTCTGGCTTATTAAACGGTATTTCGCTACCGCTTCCAAACGCAGTTAATGATAACCTTAATATGTACTTGAAAATTTTTATATTACTATATGCAGACGACACTGTCTTAATTGGAGATAGTGCGAGTGATTTACAAAATTCTCTTAACCTATACCATGATTATTGTAAAAACTGGAAACTTACTGTCAACACAGACAAATCAAAGGTCATTGTATTCTCAAAAGGTAGACATAAAGTTCATAAATTCACTTTTAATAATGCACCTATTGACACAGTCAACGAATATAAATATCTAGGAATTCTTTTTAGCCGATCTGGATCTTTCTTCAAAGCAAAACAACAATTATCAAAACAGGCAACTCTTGCAATGTACAGTTTATTAACAAAAATGAAAAAATTATCACTGCCTCTCGATATGCAAATCGATTTATTTAACAAAACTGTTAAACCTATCCTTCTATACGGTTGTGAGCTCTGGGGCTTTGGTAATAATGACGTCATCGAAAGAGTCCAATTAAAATTTCTTAAATATATCCTTAAATTGAAAAAGTCAACACCAAGTAATATCGTCTATGGAGAAACTGGTGTATACCCTCTATCGATTGACATAGAAACTAGATATATATCATATTGGACCAAACTAGTTCACTATAAACCTAATACCCTTCTATTCAATGTATATACCTATGTCTACAATCTTTTCTATAACACTAACTACGAGTCCCACATATCTTTATTTAACTGGATACACAAAGCGAGAAATATATTCATTAAATGTGGTCTGATAAACATATGGGACAGCCAGTCCTTTCCAAATAAAAAATGGTTAAAATTGTCAATAAAACAAAAACTAAAAGATTTATTTATTAATGCATGGTTTAGCTATATAGAAACCAGTGACAGTTGCCGCACATACAGAATGATAAAATTAAACTTTGGCTTTGAAAGCTATCTAAAACAAGTACCCCTTCCACTTTTAAATTATATGATAAGATTCAGAACTAATAATCATAAACTTCCCATAGAACTCGGAAGATGGTCAAATGTCGAATTAGCAGAACGAACCTGCACTCTCTGTAATAGTAACATTGGAGACGAATATCATTATATCTTTGAATGCATATCTCTAACAAACGTTAGAAACAAATTCGTTCCAACAAAATACCTAACCAGACCTAATGTCATACAATTCGAATCACTATTGAACACTAAATCTATCACCGACCAAATTAATCTATGCAAATTTATCAAAATAATTTTCAACAGTTTTTAAAGTACAAATATATATCATCATCATGTATGATTCTATATGTAATTGTGTCTGTGTGTAGATGTGTGTTTGCGTGTGGGTGTGGGTGTGAGTGTGTACGGGTGCGTATGTGTCTTTGTGCATGTCTAACAATGCCTACTTGGACGATTGGCTTCCAGGATGTCTTGATCTCAGTCTTAAACAAGCTGAGGTTGTGACATCTTGAAACCCAACCGACAAAATATATTTATACATTGCCGTGCTAAGTATCTGTTTATATTTAATTAGTTTCTAGTTTTGTAATATGAACTGAGAGAAGTTAAAGTTTTCAATTCAATTGAATCTTAGGGGTGAGTGTGTGAGTGTGTGTGTGTGGGTGTGAGTGTGCATATGTTTATATGTATTCATGCCTATATGGACGATTGGCTTCCAAGATGTCAAAACTCCAGTCTGAAGCAAACTGGGGTTGGGATATCTTGGAACCTAACCGACAACACATATTTATTATGCCTTGTTATTTATTTTTTTGTTTGTCTCATATCAATGCACCTTTTGTTTTCTGTAATAGGAACTAAGTGAAATAAAGGAAATTGAATTGAAAAGGCCTATACCATTATCGATGTCATTAACTCTTAACCACCTGCAGACGATATTTTTTATTGAAACAGACGCCTTTAGAAAAGCTTTGTAAACATGTAAAAATTCCTTCATTTCTGCTGTTGTGATATGTGAATAGATTGAAGAATCATTGTGGCAAAAGGAAAAATTGCTTGTGACTTGCATTTTCTTCTTTTTCCACAATGCTTTTTGAAGGTCGTCTGTTGCAAGACGCTAAAAGGTGACGTTATGCGATAATTTGATAACTAAACTTTTTTTTAAAAATGTGTCACAATGCCTTTTTAAAGTCGTCTTCTGCAAGACGTTAAAAATGAAGTGTTAGGCGCTAATTTCATAACTAAACTCTGTTTTAAAGTGATATACTTTTAGGACCCCATTTTTACATTTTTCCACAATGCATCTTAAAAGTCGTCTAATGCAAGACGGATAAGTGTGGCGTTAGGTGGTAATGCGTTAATCCAACTTACATTAAAAATAATAAACGGTTTAGGACATAATTTCCCCTTTTGCCACAATGCTTTTTTAAAGCCGTCTGTTGCAAGACGTATAAATTTGGCGTAAAGTGGTAATGCGTTAATCAAACTTACTTTAAAAATAATTAAAGTTAAAGTACGCAAATTCTCCTTTTGCCACAATGCTTTTTGAAAGTCGTATGACGCAATACGTATAAATATGGCATCAGGTGGTTATGTATCAACTAAACTCTTTTTAGTCTTCTGCAAGACGCAAAACTGTGGCGTTAGGCGGTAATGTGTTAGTTAAACTTATCTCAAAAATAATATACATTTTAGGACTCACCTTCCGCTTGTTCCGCTGCCGGAGACTGTCCCTCTCCTGGGTGTTTCCCGCCAGTGTCTTGGTTCCCCATATCTTTAGTACCACCCGGAAGTAAGAGAAGCTGATGATAACCAGGGGCAGCAGGTATTGCACCTGTACCAGGTAAATATGATAGTACTTCCCGAAGTTCTCGCTCGGCCACGTCGGTTTGCAGAACGGCTTCCAGCCAAATTGACCGTCTGGTACCCTGTGTACCTGGTAGTAGAACGCCTCGGGGAAACTGGAACCAATTCCAATACCCCAGATGAGTACCAGCCAGAGCACGGCGTAGCGCTTCGAAAACCCCGCCTTCAGTGGGTACATGACGGCCACGTAGCGGTCAAACGAGATGATTGTCAAGGTCAACACACTCACGCTCACCGACAATATCTTAAAACACGGTGCGATGCTACACAGGAAGTGTGGCAGGTCCCAGCGCTGATTCAGCGCTGGCTGAAACTGAAACGGTGTGGTGAACAGGCCGATGATAATGTCCGCCAGGGCAAGGTTGGCGATGAATATGTTGGTGACTGTCTGCATGCGTTTGTCTTTCAAGATGACGAAGATGAGAAGGCCGTTACCGATGACCGCGATCAGGGATATGGACCCATACAGGATAGCCAGTAACACGACCAGACTGGTGGGTACCGTGTACATGTCCTCTTCGATATACGAAGTGTTCGACGCGTTCATTGGACCGGAAGATGACGTCATCAGGCTGTTGAGATATTCAAACAGGTCGATCTCCCGGGTCATGTTCATACTGAAGTTAAGCATTGTTTCTATTTTCCTTTAGTAACGGTCACAGAAGTATTCAAAAGCAAAAATAATAAGGAAGACTTCTATGAAATTTTATCTTCCTAAATAATCATCTAGCTGTGCATCATTGATATATCTTAAAGAAAGAAATATACATGTATCTATTTGTTTTTGTTATATTATATTACCATTGTTTACTCCGCGAGCCTTGTTGCACCTCTATGCATCATAAACTGTCCTTTGCAATTTACTTTTAAATAAAACGACTTTAAATCACGCGTCCTAAAATCACATATTTGTTCTATTTTACCATTATTGGTAGCCGACGTTTTTGCAACATTGAGCTTAATATCCGTTTAAGGAAATGGTTCACATGGAACTGTCAAAAACAGCGGCTTTGTTAATTCACTTCTGGTCCATATTTAATCCCGTGTCTCTCAGAACTCCTCTAGACACAAGAAATATACTATTATGTATCTAATTATGCCAGCGTGAACGCTTAGCTGCTGTGTTTGTCTGTCGGTCGTGATTTTCCTTCTCTTCTATAACACCCGAATCTGAAACAACAAAGAAACACACACATAACGATAAGCCAGGCGCGTAGCTACCTGTGCGCAAGAAACGCAATTGTTTACACATTGTCGAGGAAAATGAAAAAAGAATAAAAAGTCCAAAAATGCAATAAAATCCAATTTGTAAGGAAGGTTAAGGGTAAATCTAATTTGAAGTGATGGATAAAATTTTTGGAAGGACTCCAGACCGGTCTGATTTCAATTTCTAACTCTAGTGCAATTACATGAATAAATGAATCTGAATATCATTTTTATGGTGCTGTCCGGCCTATGCAAACATTCGTAATAAATATTTTGGCCATCTACCATGGCTTAACACTAAAACGTTTGTGAATATTTTATCTTCAAAACGTCAATGTATTTTAACTAAAACTGCCCATTATCTAAAAGATAGCTTTAAATGTCGAAATGAAATTATTTAATGTATTTACCGTTATTATATATCATTATGTGATAGATCAATTAAATTCGTGACTTGTATGTTTTCGGGATTTGATAATCTTTGTTATTTTTTTTTTGTGTATATATTAACATGCTTACGTATATTATATATATGTCTGTACCATATTTGTAAATGTTGTCTTGGCCAAAGACATTTATATGCTGGTTTTTGCCAAATAAAGAATTGAATTGAATTGAATCATATAAATCTGATATGACCAAAACAAATTGCATACAAGTACTAAAAGGTCTAGCTACGCCCCGGTAAGCAATTTACCTCATTTTGCTACAATATGAAGACTTTATAGACGACTAAGTAAACGGGAGGAAGTACTGGCCACGAGTAATTTCTTCATTATGGCACAATTGTTTTAGCTTTTCTCAGACATTGTTTATCTGCACATTTACCATGATACCAATGAATGAAAAAGATTAAGCATTTGTTCTTAACACTGTACCAAACAATAACGACATGTGAACAGTTTGTTGCAGACGACTCTGGAAAAAATTGTGGTAAAAAGGAAAATTGCTTTTTACTAGCAATTTCTCCTTTTCCCACAAGGTTTTTCTGAGGATTATTTTTCAATTTCATCACTTTTTGCAATGTTGTCTGCAAACTCTTTTTATTTGTTACAGTCGAAAAATTGGCGTTTCGTAAAGGGTTAAGATTCAAAGTTGATATCGAGAAATGAGGCACTATACAATCATACTATTTATTCAATGTCTCCTTTATACGAAGAGTATGTATTTCCCCCGCTAAGCAAATGTATCCATTTTTTGTGGTTAAACTTATGTCTGTGAAGGTTTCAAAATTAGGATGTAAAGAGAGAGAGAGAACGTCCTTTGGCTTAGTAAAAGTTGTTATTTCTGCAGAAAGCTCTTTATAAACGGCGTGGGTGTGGCTAATACTATCCTTTTACTTGAGCTTTACTCGTTATAAGCGTCTTATGCAGGAGATGTTAGACACCATTTTGACAAAAGAAGAAATCTTTCCAGACAAGAAGTTACTTCTGTTTAATCTTTTAATGTTTTCTAAATATGCACACATATATGTCGTATCTTCGCACTGGATTGTTTGCTGAATAGTGAACTTAACACTTATTAAAACTATTTTGTAACAAGCAAACTCTAATGTGTTGAATCTTCACCCTGGACGATCAATTGTTATCGAGCATTGTATCTCTACAAATTGGTGATGAACTTGACTTTTTTAATTTTATTTCATGCCATTGCGTTGAGTGACTTACACCCGAATGGCGTTTACCTTTACCCAGGCGGGGAAATCACATGACCAATGTTTACGATCTTATGTCAGACCACAATGGCCGCGCCACAGATATGTTTGCTTTTTTCACCTACCTTTGTCAATGATAGCCTCATGGTGTAAGTTTAAATTCTTTAGTCTTCGACTGCAATTTCTCTACCAAGTGTTAAACGAAACGCGTTTTTATAAAGCATCCGATATCATATACCATCAGAACTCGAAAGTTGATGGTCAACTGATACGGGATACACAATGTGGCTATCATTAGTGAAAATAGATCAACAAATGCATAAATACCTGTTCCGTCATGGGCACGGCCATCTTGTTCGGACATAATATCGTAAGCACTGGTCGCATGATTCCCCCGACTTAAACTTATGTTCTCCGAAATGACTTTGAATATGTATTGTTTTGTATTGAACCCTCCTATTTATTTCAAAAAATCCCTTGTCACAATGTTTTGTCGATTTGTCAATTGTCAAAACAATTCTTGCAACATATCACTGCTTCAAGACTTTATATAGATTAGACCAAATAATTCGTAACAACAATTCTACCTCGACTTAGTTAATTAGGGCCCATCCTTAGGTACAGTAACAGCCATTCTGGCTATAGATATGTCATTATGAGAAGAACTTTTTTAATTACTGGAGTTTGCCGTTATTCCTAATTGGAGTTTCAGGCAAAGCATAACGAGATTTTTATTATTCTATGAGGTTGTTGACATCTCGAATGGTATCGGTATTGATTGATAGTATCCGAGCCTTTTCCCTTATGTCAGCCTTACGTATAGCTCCTAAAATGAATTGACATATTGATATATAAATGAGTCTTTTCTTCGGTAACGTAAACTTTACGAAGTTTTATTTACGTATAAAAATAAACAAATTTACAATTCTTTGTGTCAGATAGAATGTATTTAAGCAGTTACAATCACATTAACATACACATATAAAGGATAAACATAATTAAACACAAGACACAATACACATACTGACATTAGGCAAATATTGATCTAATACTCAATAGTGTAACTTATTCCGAGCAATAGGGCATTGCGTAAAAGTATCGCAATATTCCATAATAATTTCCTTTTGTTACTTTTCAAGAGTTCTTCAAATTCTAAAACGATAATATGTTTTAATATGTTTAGTTCGAACATCAGCATAAGAAAGAACCGACTAAAACGAATTTGTACTCGTCCTCTATTTCGCTTTTTTAATATGTAAGAGCACCGTCTACGTGTATATGATGAAAATATGTCTTTATGTTCCATCCCACACCCGGCGCTCAACTACTTGTCGTCAGTTTAATAGAAATCTACGCAGTAATGTTTGGCATCGCCATGCGTTTAAAAAGCATAATATGATAACAAGGGATAGTTAGGGACAGACATTTGATGGGCTATCATCGACATCTAAATAGCATGCGCGTTAAAATAAAGATACCTTATACTGCTGAGATATTTGAGGTTTTATTTAAATGAGTGTGTGATTATAATTATTATTCCCTTTTTAGATTTATTCGTTCGTGAGATAAACATATTATTCCAAATTTGCCTTCGGTTGATGTTTGTTTTTGAAGCAGTCACGCATCATCATACGAGGGTTGGTCTGAGATATGTACTTTATCTTTACCATGTATATGCTTTCCAAAAGCTTTCGATATATTTTTGTAGAATTAGATAATCATATCATCCCTTGCCTATATAAACAGGTAGAGATTCTTGAAACGAGATATCGAGGGAAGAGAGAATCTGTTTATAATGTTATTCCACTGACCTCGAAGACAAGTATCCCTTAGTATGTGTTTTTCAATGTTTCACAAGAATCAGACAAAAATATGCCAAGAGAACATGTATACTACATAAAACCCTTATTTTATTGATTTACTGTTCTTTAATAGACCGGTCAAAGAGATGAGCAGATTCAGGTATGTTTGTTTATTGAAGAAGTTCTTGCAAAAAAAGAATGCTCTTTTGAATTCTGACTCTTAAAAGGTATATGTTTACCAAAGATAGCAAAATAATGTTTTCTTTTATATTCTTCTTATATTTACTTTTTGTAACTAAAAATATACGTTTTTCACGTTTACATCAATTTGTGCTTTATATATGTTGTAGATGATGAATTTTGAAAAAATCTAAATAAAAGTCCGTCCTGTATACAAAACCTATTTTACTGCACATGTGGAGAGGAGCAAGTGAAACAGTGATAGGTCTAAATATGTTCTTTTACGGAGTTCAATTGTTTGCACATGCGTAGCAAACAAAATCGTTGATTGTTGCTAAAGAACTACGACAGTTGAACTATTAACTTAATCGTTTTAGCCTTATCAGTTTCTTTTTAGGATAAGACATCAAAATGAATATGTCTTGCGTGCGTGTGTCCGTTTTATTTTATTTTTATCTTTTATGATATATTGAATTAGAATTATAAAATAACAAAAATAACCTTTCACAGTTCATCCCTTAACGGTGTACATACGACAAACCAAAATGTGATGTTTGATGTTGTATTTCCTAGTACTATGTATGAGTGTGTATTGTTTTAACTATACAGAATGATGTAATGACATTGTAAATTGGCCATATACTCGGGGAAAACTCTAGAAACACATATAGCCAAACGTGAGAAGTTATTTTCGGTATCAAATTTACTTGATTGTCCTTTAAGAATGGCCCTATAAATCCAAATATTCTTGAGCACATTTGAAGGCGTAAATGTGTATACATAGCTGGACTGTGTACCTTATGTGTGAATGTTTTCATGCAATTACTGTTTTATGGTAAATACACGCATGTATTTGTTTTATTCAATTGTTTGATGGTTATCGCCGTATCACCAGTTTTTCAGTTCTGTAATGGCTTTCGCGGACCTACCAGTACTAGACTTTGGCTCTGAAGCGACTTGCCAAAGGTCGCTTTCTCGAAACCTGAGGTGTCGAAGGTCCGCTAACCTAACCACTATACCACGCAAGACAACATATTTTCATACCGAAACTTATAGAGACATCGCATTGAGAATGTTTTAAGGAAACCACTTATAAACCATAATTCATGTCATAAAATACGCATTCTCCTATCAAACGATAGTTTTGACAGATTGACGGAAGGGGGTATAGAAATAGACTTCAGAAGAATCCAGATTGTAACAATCGGCCTTCGGACGAAAAAAAGACTTCCTTAAGGAAAAGAAGTATTTCCTGAGTCTTCTTTGTCTAAAAAGTAATAATATGAGCACTTCACAAGGGGGTGTCACCATTTATAGTAACAAGAACTAATGCTATTTCGAGCACAGTAATTTTCATCTGGTATTTATCCACTTCTCCCGAGGCCTACATGGCCTAGTTGTAAGAACAAAGAACTTTAGATAAGAAGACCCCTTTCCGTGTGGGTACAAATCTCATAGAGGGATATACATTTTCATGAGGTTGTCTCCAGACTAACTTACGGAATGAATAGGTGAAACATTCCAATATTTTACTTTTACTTATCATGTTACCCAATTATGTGAGTTTCTTATTAAGAAGCTATGCTCTGAAGTTGTTTAGTAAAACAGTAATTAGAAGCGTAGATCTGAAATAATATTAAGTTAGGGGTTAATTCTTGCAGTCAAATTCCCATAATCCGCCATTTTGATACTTATTCTTTTATCGGATTACTTCGGTCATTCTCGGCATAAAACGGTCGGAGCCCGAACTATTCGATGCAAAGCGAATAGTTTTGGCCAAAACCAATGTATACCGAGAACGACCGAAATAATCCTACGGAGTGCTGAGTTTTAAAATGGCGGATTATGGGTATTCTACCATAACTACATCACTAGCTTCCTTCAACAGACTTAGACAGTTTCCGTGTCAATCTATCAGTACAAGGTTAGGAAACTTCGTCTTGCCATAGGGCACTCCGCTGTGAAATAATTAGGCGTGCTGGGGAATTCAGCTTACGTCATCTGTTGCAACAGCCTGAGAATAACCGCCATACGCCAGCATAAAAACGCTCTCTATCAACCCTTTCCCAAACAACAAATCTTTGACTGTCCCAAATTGAGAGAGTTTGCAGACGACATTTCAAAATGTGATGAAATAGAAAATTATACTTCAGATAGAGCAGAAAACCGTGTGGGAAAAGGAAAAATTGCTCGTTACGAGCAATTTCTCCTTTTCCCACAATGTTTTCTAAGGTCGTCTGCAACAAAGAAGTCAACCGTCGTTACTGTTTGGGAAAGGATTAAACAACATAGTTCGATATGCTAAAGCCTTTGCATAAGCAGTTGACTTTCCAAGACCACAATCATCTAAAGGTTGTGATTCATTATGGGTAGATGTAATACTACGAAGCGTAAGGAAATGCTAGAAAAGAAGAAATACTATTGTACGTAGAGTATTCCTTTCCCTTTGTGTAGGCCATCTGTCAACATCATAAATGTTATGCTTTTAACAGTGGTGACAGTATTCATCCACAGATCATTATTTTGACAAAAGGATGAATGCAAAGTCTTTGATATAAAACACGACAGCCATACAGTGTTTGTCCCGTTTGTAAGACACTGGCCTTTGCTAATAGTTTATGAGAGCATTGGCCATGTGGCTGAGGTCAACCTTTTAAAGTGACTATTCCACAAACTGACATGTGAATACTTTCAAAAAGAAGTGTCCTTTACGTCTAAAATGACAACACAGATATACATCGTTACGCTGTACCAGAGTGTTCGCACGTCTCTCATACAGATTCAGAACTGCTATATCAAGCTACTACACGTATAGTCATCTGTTAAAACGGTTTATTTCTAAGAAATAATTTATCATACCAGTTCAATCTGGTCAATGAAATGTAGGACCCAGACTACGAAATTGTTTGATTCTCTCAACTCGTGAAGCTAGTTATGTGCTTCATAAAGCAAAAACCTGCAACTATTTATAAATAGATTTTTTCACATCGAACGAATGCTCGTCTCCAATCTTTTAAAGTAGCGCAGATTAGTAGCACTATGAGATCAAAGTAATTGAAAATAGTGATTAATTTACTGACAATGGTTATTAAAATAATCTTTTAAACATGTGTTACCCTCAAACCACAATCTTTGGGCGACTGTATTTATTGCATTCACGCTTAGTTTAGAAAATCATCAACAATACTATCAATATATTGTTTTGACAAAATCAGACAGTTCTCGTGGCGAGACATTTCTAAATTTATGACAATGTTTACCACATACTTCAGAGAGGTCACTGTTTACGGTGTTTTCTGGATCTTCTTTCAACTGGGGTAGTTAGCTGCACTCATTACGAGGAAACGTTATACAATTACTTGTTAATTATGAAGCTGATTCTTCATTCAGTAATGGAATGAACCGCCTCAGAACGCATGGTTAAAATGTTTTAAGGTAGAATACCCAAAATCTGCCATTTTGAAACTCTTTACGACGAATAATTCCGGCCACGATCGACGTTTACCGAGAACGATAGAAGTAATCCGACGAAAGACATGGTTTCAAAATGGTGGTTTATGGGTATTCTTTCTTGACATCAAAATCACATTATGGTAACTATAGTGGCTCTGCCATAGTTTTAAAAGCATGGCATGCATCTCTCCGTTCTATTGCCATTTCAACGCAGATTAATTGCAACCCTTCCCAACCAACTGTCAGATTTAGCATTCGATTACAAATATTCTTTCGTGAAAGATGAACGAAACATTTATCTTCATTAACGCTGGAAGGAATATTTAACGGGCCTGGTTTCCAACTTGCACTGTCCTATACCCAAGACCGGCTTCAATAACGATTGTGTTACTAAACCATTGTTATTCCTTCATACTTAGTCAAGTTTTGGTCCGGCTGAAGAAGATTTTAGAAACAACGGTGATCAAAACGAGGAACCAAACGATGCATCTGTAATTTCGTCAATCATTGCAATGCATTTCGATTTAATTTCAAAAAGGAATTGTTATTTGCCTTGATATTTGTTAAACTTTGCTTCAAATATGCTTTTTCTGGCAAAATATGCTTCTCCTTAGACACCAATGTCTTCCCACATTATAAGTTTTACTCGTATTTTATAAGATGACAGAATCATTCATGTAAAACAGCTGAAATTGGTTCGAACACAAAGTATTCAACGTTTTAGCTAGTCAGAATAGTATATTGAGTCAGTTACTAGAATACTTTTGTGACAAAATCACAAACTTTGTTTCTGCACCTATTGGCAACATAAAATAACAATTCTAAAGTATTTTGATAAATATTTTTTTCGTTTCTATAACCTTTAAGAAACATTAAAGAGCGTATGAATTGTTTTTTGGTATTTGTCTTTAGAAATTATTGTATGGGTTTTATACATTCTGGTGTATTATCCACTGGTTTAACGTAAAAAAAAGACCTATTTGACTTAACACTTATGTCTTCCAATTTCCCAAATGCTGCTGATTTTGTTAAGAAATAAGTATACAGTACATTCTAATTTCATTATGTAAGCTATCATGAGTCGGACGCAATTTGAATCGAGAATGAAAATCATTGATTATTTGAATGAATTTTTTAGACAATTTAAATAAAGTGGCAGAAAGTCTTATTTCTATATAAGTTTTATTAGACAGAGTTCAAAGTCAGAAATTGGTGGAATAATGGTGGGTTATACATCGCATCAAAAAGAAAATAATAGGTTAAAAGCGCTATATTACGCAAATCTGAATGAATTTTCCTTTTGCGATAGAGCAGAAAACCTTGTGGGAAAAGGGAAAATTACGAGCAATTTCTCCTTTTCCAACATTTTTTTCTAAAGTCGTCTTCAACAAAGTTGTCAAATGTCGTTATTGTTTGGGAAAGGGTTGAGGGCTTACCACAAATATACAGATACCTTATAATAATCCGTCCATTAGAAACCCGGAAATCCTAGACAGTAATATCACTAGTAAGTTGTAGCAGTAGGGCTCACTGTATGGCGCGAGGAATTCCACATAACTATATCTTCAACAAGTATATCTTTGACTCTAAAAAACTATTGCGAAATTTTCTCATAAACCACTCTTACACCAGTTTGGTTGTTAATGTTGAATTTTGAAATATTGCAATAAGGTTCCTGGTTCACCAAAATAACGGAATAAAGAACAAACACGTACGTTTTAAGTATTTTCACATTTTTTCCACAATGACACTGAATATAATATTAATGGTCACTTGGTATCCTCGTCAACAATTAATCACTAGATAAGAAACAGGATGTATTCAACAATAAAGTCCTGTATTAGAATAACAGATGAGGGCGGATGGGCGTTAAGATGCGTTATACGCAATCTACGCCAATACCGATGGGATAAAGCGACGCTAAGCTCTTTGCCTTGGACTCCAATAACATGGTATTGGTCGTCTAATGAACGCCTAGGATATTGTAGGGGACTCTACCGACAATTCCAATCACCTTTCCTTCACATGTACTCATTCTAATGCACCTGTTGCAGACAAAAGGTTTTTATTTATATTCCTTTCGGTGAATAATTGTGATTTTTCAGTGTTCTTGAATTATATTTTTTCTTTTCGAAACCTTATCCGAATGTTGAATTTAGATATGTTTGAACGTTGTTTGTTCAATCAATTGGTAAAACACATTTTAACGCGCCAGTTGCAGAAAAAATGTTTCAATACGTTCCTATCGGTGAAGAATAAGGATTTCACACTGTGATAAATTAAAAGAAAAATTCAATATCGCCCTATGGTGAGATATCACACTGGAGTCTGATATATATTTCTTGTTGGAACTCCTTTTCTAAGCATTGCATATACGACTTGAATTTGATACTTTATCGGAATGTTAGATACAGATATTTATGATCACATTTTGTTTAATGAATGCATTAAAACACATCGAATACTTTTAAACACGTGTTTAATCACTTATTCAGTTATAACAGCTTCTCCTAACATTGCCCTGCTTCACCGTGGCGGCAATATGAGAATTAATTCGGTGTTCGAGTAAATCTATTCACCTTCAATTGATCGTATGAACTAATCCGAATAATTACACAAAACAGAATATAATAAATCGATCAATTTCCATCGAGATAAGTATGAACTTAGAGAATGCGTTGTTTATTTTAAACTTATCTATTTAGCATCGACGTGAAACAATGTCTTACAACTTAGAATAATAATTCTCGTGTCTGTTTCCTGGATACATCACTGGCGCTGAACGTTGGTTAATGCAAGGTCGTAAGGCGGATCCCGCTAATTACAGGATTCGAACCCACGACCTCTCTACCCCTGGACCACTGTCCTCCACTTGAACGCGTTCGTGATCTAAGCTCTGCATGAAAATGTACATGCTTTAGAAATACATTTGAACGATCTTAATTGTATTTCTTATAAATATTTTTGTCTCAGTGTCATTCCAATAATTCATCAGTTGTATCATTATGTTGTTTAACCCTTTCCCAAACAATAACGACATTTGACCACTTTGTTGCTGACGACTTTAGAAAACATTGTGGGAAAAGCAGAAGTTGCTCGTACTGAATTATTTCTCCTTTCCCCACAAGGTTTTCTGCTCTATCTGAAGAATATATTTCAATTATATCACATTTTGAAATGTCGTCTACAAAATCTTTCAATTTTGGACAGTTGAAAATTTGTTGTTTGGGAAAGGGTTAACATTTTACCATACCAATGTCCCTTGATCTATACCAATAAAAGTGTTCAAGCCATACTTGTTTATTTACACTTGAATTTTGAAAGTTATAAAATAATTGACAATCAACCTAAAAGTACTTTGAATTCCCTTTTACAGAGAAATTGAGACGGTAAAACGTTCGCATGATGCTTTTAAAAGAGTGAATAAGATAAGGTTTGTTTACAATTAGCGGTGGAACTAACAAAACCTAAGAAATTATCCATTTTGAATGTTCACGTTGTGAATATTGGATAAAGGTGCTCCTTGCTAATTTAAATGTTACTCGAATGTAAACAATGAAGTTAAATTGGTGGGCATTACATTTTTGAAAATAGCATTTTGAAAAATATATAATAGATAGTGGAGGCGTCATATTGTGATGATCCTGTGGTTTTTCGCTATGTTTCAACATATTATATCATGATTCAAAACTGATTTTACCCAGTTTTGTAGTTTTTATGAGCGCCAGTATGCTTTTAAGATTAGCCTTACATTGTCGATCAAATCAGTGTGTGCTTCCATCTACCTCTGGTGCCCTGTTGAGATGTAATTACATACTTCCATTCGCTCCTCGTCTTTCAACAGGCGAAATATGTCTTAACCCTTTCCCAAACAATAACGACATTCGACCACTTTGTTGCAGACGACTTTAGAAAACATTGTGGGAAAAGGAGAAATTGCTTGTAACAAGCAATTTTTCCTTTCCCTACTGTTTTCTGCTCTATCAGAATAGTATTGTCCAATTTTATTACATTTTGAAATGTCGTCTGTAAACTCTTTCAATTTGGGATAGTCGAAAATGTGTTGTTTGGGATAGGTTTAAACACACGCGCACTGGTACGAATAGCCTCTCGATGTTTTAAACCAATAGTGA
The DNA here is from genome assembly GCA_947846245.1 of Cerastoderma edule. Classification (NCBI taxonomy): domain Eukaryota; kingdom Metazoa; phylum Mollusca; class Bivalvia; order Cardiida; family Cardiidae; genus Cerastoderma; species Cerastoderma edule. The sequence continues at coordinate 36,560,681 of OX401406.1, forward strand.
CGTTTTTGCTGAGGTGCTTTGCATAACTCGGAAGTCACATGTTTTTCAGATGCACGGCTTCGTCACATAACCAAATGGGAAAATGCAGATAAGCATATTATCTCAATAAGGGCGGGGTACCAAGGCTTTATCAAATGCATCTGTTAATAGTCTTCTTTTTAATTCATTTTAATATGAAAACAGTTTTGCCAGGTTTGGTAAACACTGTTGTGATTATGACTGGTATTGGATTACTTTCTTTATTTCAAGAGAAATCTTGGATTTTCCATCCGTCGAATTTGAATTTTAGAAAGAAACGGGTTATTTAACCCATTACTAAACAATAACGACAGTTTACCAGTTTGTTGCCGACGACTCTTGAAGACGACTCGTTAAGAGCAATTTCTCCTTTTCCCACAATGTTGTATTGCCTATCACAAGATTATTTTTCAATTTCATTACATTTTGAAATGTGGTCTGCAAACTCTTAAAATTTGGGATAGTCAAAGATTTGGCGTAAAGTTAAATAAACACCTAAGTAAAGACCCATTGACAAAAAATCCTTCATCTGTTTTCTGCATCTGTGCCAATACCAGACTACGTCACTTAATCTCCAAATCATGGAAACATTTCACAAATAACGCAATTAATGCAAATGCAATAATGATCATCAATAATCTCATTAAAAATCAAAGACACTCTGCTTAACAAACAACCTCGAATTTATTTTATGTATCAGAGAATATCATACATACATCTTATGAGCATCGCTTGAGGATCTTTGCCTTTAGCCATATACATTTCAGACATTGCAAATACATAGGTATTACAAAATCAAGATAGAAAGTTCATTATTGACTTAAGCTATACAAATTTTCGCCAAACAAACACATGTATGTAGAATAAAAAGAAGTAGAAAACACAAACAAATTAATATGTATTCACATGTTAATTGGATCGTTCAGATAGGTAAGAAGTTATCTAGCAGACTATATACAGAAAAGATGTGATACAAAACAAAATAGAATACCTTGTCAGAATAGTCATAATACAAGGGGTATTTCTCAGTAGTGTAAATACACGTGAATTGATCAATATCACATGGTCATGTGGACCACCGTCTGTCATGACATTTGTTTTGTTCTTTGTATGTTTGCAATAGTTCGGTCGGTCATTTGTCTTTCCGATATCAAACCAACCCTAAGGTTTTTTCCATATATAGAGTTTTGTGTCGTCTGCATTCCAATTCATTAAATATACACTTTTTCCTAACTTTGATGAGGAAAGATACTCAGAGTAGCAAACAGGTCAAATCACAGGCTAGCCGCCAATTTATTTTATGGCTGGCCTGGATCTAACATGTTTGAAAATGCATCAAGTCGGTTCCAGCACTATTAGGGTTAAAGTCAATAGAAAATAAGCATTATCTTTCCAACTACAAGGAAAAAAGCAAGTTAAACCCATTACAAATATACGAATTATTTTTGTATTTTAACGAAATTATACCAAAGAAGAGGTAATCCTGATGCAGGTTCATCCATTATTATTTTCGGATTATTCTTAATGAAGGAAAGAAAAACCGAAAACAACTTCTATCAAACGTCCTTCTCAATGCATTCTTATCTAACGTAGATAATATAGTTTTACATAAGAAATGCAGACCCAAAAATGGTACCAGACCCAAACATGGTACATTTACTCAATGAGTTTTTATTCCAATCATGCTCTTTGTAGTTCAGAGGAGTGGTATGACTTTGAAATGTCTTTATTTTTGTAATGTTCATGTTGTTGTGACTAAGGAGATGAACTAACTTATTGTTCGGTTAACAACCGTATTATTGTTAAAAAAATTTCTCACAGACGAATCTGAAACCCCCTACAATGTTAAACGAAACAATTGGTTAATCTAGCATGAATTAAAATTATTCAAATGCGTTACTATCATTAACAATCTTATATATGCTATGTTTTCGTCCGATATGTTTTCAAAAGCCTGTTCTCGTTTATTTTTATTTCCTTGTTTGGTAAGTCTACCTTATAATGACTTAAAAGTGATGAAGACTCCTAGAAAGTAATCAAAGACGATCTCGTTCCTATACGCACGTCTGACAAAGTGATTTCCCATTGCATCATGAATTTATTACTTCCTTGTATCTTTAAAGATCCTGGCCTGATCTCGACTTTTGCATGTTACTACAGCTATATGGTAATTAGTAGCGTCACGTGGGCTGTCAAGTGGCTTTAACGTGACGATGTACACCTAACTTAAACGATACAAGCGCTAGCGTCCATTTTTGTTTTCAGTGTGTGGTCTTAGTATCATGTGAGCGTCACGTGACTGGTTGTTATAGATTGACTCTACATTCAGGTTATGTCGGATTTCCCTCGGATTTTTATAAAATGGAAAATGTCAAAATTCATCTAATATGCTATTGGTTTCTCTGCTGAAATGTTAAATTAATCTATATTCCTTTATTTTTCGAAAGTTTAAAAATATAATCCTATGACGCACAGAAACTTTAAGTGTAGAGAATGTCAGTGTTTTAAAACATTAAATATCCTGCACATAGTTAGTAATGACAGTTGTGTTTATTTTCATATGTGAATGCTCAGCTTCTATAGGAATGTTTTACCCATCTTAATTTTATCTTTCCAAAGGCATTCCTTTAAAGCACAATTGATATACTCAATCGACGTGACATAACAATAACTTAATCAGAACAACTGGAACTTTGCTCAACATGTACAATTCTCACTTTAACCCTTAGACTACTGGGTCATATTTAAAATAGATTTTCGTGTCTTCTGCTCTCTGAAAACTTAAACATCTGCTTAATTTTGATAGGAAAAGATACTCAGAGTAGCCAAAAGGTAAGATAACAGACCAGCCGCCAATTCATTTGGCGACTTGTCTGGGTCTAATGTGTTTGCATAAGCATGAAATCAGTTCCAGCACTATAAGATAAAAACAGTCATTTTTCTTCTTTACCTTTGGTAAAATCTGAATACAAAAAGCATCTTACTTGTAATACTTATATTAATGACCTTTACTGAAAAGTAGGTACTGTTGAAGAAATAGTTATTCGCCAAATATCAAAGATTCAAACAAACATTGGAATTCATTCATACGCGGAGGTTTAACTGCAAAAAGACCATCAACCAAGGGAAGTAATCGTGCAAGCATTAATGTACAGCGTTATTGGAGTGAGCGCCCTTTAAATACAGAATATGTATGTTTGTATTTAATGCTTACCAATAAATCGATGTTTGTATGGAACACGCTGATAGTTTTGTCACTTCATTTGATAAACGAAAAGTCTGATAAATTCGACTGGGAAAATTCTGCAAGTAGGCAATGGGGTTTGTCCACGAATGTGGAGAAACTTCATAAGCAAGCTAATAGCCACATTGACTTGCGCCATTCCATTCAATATAACGTGTTTTTGTCCTAATACCAAGATTTTGGAAATTAGAGATGATGCCCTACTAAAATTGACAATGACCATGAGGTTGCGATTATGTTCCGTTCGAGTCATGCTTCTGTTTTCATGGTCTCTGCGCTTCGTACTTGGTGATCCGGGCGGACTATTCTCGTCAATTAAACCAATGAGTGAAATATTGATGTGTCAAAGTTTAGTTTGATATCAACCCGTATAGTGCTGGAACCGACTACATGCTTATGCGAACAGGTAAGATTCATGCCACCTTCCAAGTAAGCCTGTGATCTAACCTGTTTGCTTATCTGAGTATATTTCGCTATCAAAATTAAGCAAATCTTTAAGAAGACGACACAAAAACCCAATTTTAGAAAGGTTCCCAGCATTCTATGGGTAAAATGAACCAACCTCTTGGCGTGAAGTTAATTTTGTGTGGCCTTATGCGACCTTTTTTAGTGCAAACAAAGTCAATGTTGACTTACAACCTTGTGAATACAGTTTCACACAGGTTCCTTTTAACATTTCATCAACCTATTTTTCTCCGGCGAAAGGGTGAAGCATATCCATATTCAACGTATGTTGCTATTGCTTTTTTTAACTTAGAAATGTGAGGTATACTTAGAATCGTCCTGACAAGACATTTTTTGAGTACGCACGGACTGTTATAATTTCTTGTCGTATTACTCGTTTAAAATAAAAAATAAAAACAAAAAACAACAACATAATAATAAAGTCACTCCTCATAAAGACCACTGATGCGGGGGAGAAATAAGTACGTAAGTGTAGGTAATTTATACATAACAAATATTTGGTTTGATATCGGAAACCGCATTCTGAACTGGACGTATTGCACCAGTCATTTCAATGTACAGGCGAATTAAACCCTTTCCCAAACAATAACGACATTTCACCACTTTGTTGCAGGCGACTTTGGAAAACATTGCGGGAAAAGGAGAAATTGCTCGAAACGAGCAATTTTTCCTTTTCCTACAATGTTTTCTGCCCTACGAGAAGATTATTGTCCAATTTCATCACATATTGAAAAGTCGTCTGCAAACTCTTTAAATTTGGGACAGTCGGAAATTTGTTGTTTGGGGAAGGGTAAAAACCCATTTCCTGCAGAAGCCATTCGAAAACATTTTGTTGATCAGGATTAATTCATTTGTAAAAACAAAACGAAAAATCAATTAAAACATAACAACGTATAACAAAATTTGAACGGAAAAGTGCATTCCCACCGACTTTGTGCGTTTAAAATCAGTTTAACGACAGGTATTATTAAAAAATTATATATCTAAAAATGCATATGCGGTAATCCTTTAAAAACCAATGTGACAAAAACGAAAACCAATGTTTGAATAATCATAATGATTCCTTAAACATGATGTTGGTGTTTGCATTTTGAACCAATAGACACAAAATAAGAATATGATGTACATTTGTTAGGACCATAAAACAGGTTCATGATCGTGATGTTATGAATTCCTGTTCAAATATCAACAAGACTAAACGGTAATGATGAAATATGATCCTCCTTGGTAGCTTAGACTGACTGTGTCAGCTTAACCCTTTCCCAAACAACCAATTTTCGACTGTCCCAAGTTGAAAGAGTTTGCAGACGACATTTCAAAATGTGATTGAATTGAAACGTGATCTTCTGATAGAGCAGAGAATTTTGTGGGAAAAGGAAATATTGCTCGTCATGAGCAATTTCTCCTTTTCCCATAATGATTTCTAAAGTCGTCTGCAACAAAGCGGTCAAATGTCGTTATTGTTTGGGAAAGGGTTAAGACTAGAATGTCTGACATGAGTGACATTATGTGATAGCATTACACTGTACGTACTGGTTAGGGTCAAGGAAGCAAAACGTCCCTCCGTTCATTTCGTATTGCTAAATATACATGTACATCATATATCAATTAATATTCAGCTAGACAAAGTCCGGGCGACATAGTGTCATTGCTAAAAAGAACGTATAATCTATTTATAAACTAAATAATCCTTAACCTATGCATCTGCTTCGGATAACTTCGGGAAACATTTTGACGAGAGGATGATTAGACCTGACAGTGACTTTTAAAAGTCTATAAAGTGTGTTTTAACCCTTTACCAAATAACGACATTTGACAATTTTGTTGCAGACGACTATCAAAAACATTGTTTCCCACAATGTTTTCTGCCCTATCAGAAGATTATTGTTCAATTGTATCACATTTTGTAATGTCGTCTGCAAACTCTTTCAAGTTGGGACAGACCAAAATTTGACATTTGGTAAAGGGTTCAGCAATTTCGGTCTTCTGCTATTGCTTCCAATTATGGGAGAATGGGCGAATCTGTTAGGGTTGCTTGATTTTAAGTTGCTAACATTATGTCGGGGTCTTTCAAAAAAAAATTGACAAACAACTGTCGAATCATAACAACCTAACGTTTTAGAAACTCCAAACATAACATAACAAATTGTTGTTGCCCTAGGAATTATCTATACTAATAGATCGTAAATACCAAACCAACCCTTTACCATAATAGCGCGATGGCCAAAGATTGCTTTATCACCTTACTCATTAATACCACATTTAGACAAGTCTGCTGCAGACGTCTTAAATATAACTGTCATGAAAAGAAGCATGAATCTCTCATAATGATTATTCGTTTGTCACCATGGTAACATGTCTGATAAATAAGATATTTTCATGCTATCTTTGGCTTCTGTTATGACTTTAGAGTTAGACCAGACAAAGACCAGACAAAGTTCCTATATTGGGATATCGTTGATTCGGCAAGGGTCAATACGTACCGGTCTAGATGTCATAAAACTGGAACGACTAAATAAAACAGGGGTAAAATGAAAAGAAGCATAAATTGTTTAGATTAAGAACGGACAAAGATCCCCCACACTGGGGAATACCTCGAGTAATAATGTGGGAAAGCAGATATTTGGACTGAACAAATGTTGACCGTGTCGAGCGCCAGGAACTGTGCAATCACAACTTCATATCTACAAAATGCATGTGTACATTGAACCACTTAAACCACTTCAAAACAAAAAATACATTTGACCATTTTATTGCAGACGACTCTTGAAATTATTTGTGGGAAAGGAGAAATTGCTCTCAACGAGCGATTTTTCCTTTTCCCATAATGTTTTCTGCGTTATCAGAAGATTATTTTTCAATTTCATCACATTATGAAATGCCATCTTCAATCTCTTTGAATTTGGGAGAGTCGTAAATATGGCGTTTGGTAAATGGTTAGACAGTAATTACTCACGATGGCGCACGTAAAGTATACTACTGTGACAAAATTGCTTATAACGTGTATTGTTCCCTCAATCACGATAGTTCTTCCTTAACCCTTATATTGGTGCAACCGAATTCATGCTTATGCAAACCGGTTGGATCTAAGCAAGCCGCTAAGTATATTTGCGGCTGGCCTGTGATCTAACATATTTGCTACTCTGAGTATCTTTCCTCAATTATCATTACTTTTGAAAGCAGACGACACAAAAATCTATTTTTAAAAAATTACCGACCATTCTTAGGGTTAACGCAGATAAACAACTGATTTCCTTATGTATTGGTTGTATTTTATTTTTTGATATAGACTATGCACGATTTTTTTCTAAGGAATAGTAAAAATGCCTTGTAGAAGAACAGAAATCACAAACAATGCCGTGAGATGCTCGCACACAAACCGAAAGCGCCAACATAAACGGCCGTATGTTCAAATCCCGTGAGTAGCAGGATCTGCCTTGCAACTCTTCGTTAATCCATATTTGGCGCGAGTACTGGCTATGATCCAAGAAGCAGAATCGAGAGTAATTAATCTAAGTTTTTAGAACTTGTTTCACAATCGATGTGGAATGAATAAGTTTAAACTAAGATAAAAAAAAAAGCAGATGCTGTGGCACATTATATCAAAAGAGTACGAACAATCAAATTTTATATTTGATTGGATAGAATTACAAATATGGCAAAATGAGGTATTGTTAAGTATAAACTTTCATCATTGCAGGTGTTACCTATATTATATCTTGTTCTTCCACAGGAGCGTTAAAAGACGTCGTTATACAGTGAAAAAAAATGGTTTAAAAACGTATTTCTACACTTAGATAAAACGTCGCGTTAATCCAGAAAAAAACTAGGTACATGTTTCGAATTTCATTGTTAAGGAAGTAGTTACAATGAAGTGTTAATAGCCCTGTACCTGAGTGGCACATACGCGGGTTCTTTTATACCTCTGTATAACGAGTAAGATGGTCCTTAAAGCGAGTTTATTAGATGTTTTAGCTTGCTTATAAGTCCACTTAGTTTATTAGTAATTCGTTTAAGCGAGTCAGTAAGCCATTTGAGAGAGTTGGTTCATCGTTTCAGCAAGTGAGTAAGTCATTTGAGAAAGTAAGTCATTTTAGCGTTAAAGTAAGTCATTTTAGCGAGTAAGTAAGTCATCTTAGCAAGATGTAAGTCATTTGAGAGAGTTAGAAAGTCGTTTTAGCGAGTAGTAAGTCAATTTATCGAGGAAGTAAGTCATTTTATCGAGAAAGTTAGTCATTTTATCGAGTAGGTTGGTCATTTTATCGAGTAAATTGGTTATTTTATTGACTAAGTAAGTTATTTTAGCGAGTTAGTTAGTCATTCTATCATAAAGTAATGCGTTTAATTCTTAAGCAAGTTAGTCGTTTTGACGAGTAATCGAGTCGTTTTAGACAGACGACTGTGCTGTACAAGAAATCCTGTTTACCACCATAATAAAGGGATATAAAGTCGTTATTTTCGAGACAGCTTACAGCCTAAATGGTATACCAGTCGTTCGGGAGCTCTTTTATGAGCTTTCTGAATGACTTGCGTCCTGTATTTACCATTAGAATGGTGGATAATTTTCTAAAAGCATGTTTTTGTGTCGTCTAAAAGCTTATATTCATGCTTGATTTGATGGGAGAAATATACTCAGAGTTACCCACAGGTAAGATCACAGGCTAGCCGCCAATTTACTTGGCGGCTGACCTGGATCCAACCTGTTTGCATAAGCATGGATTTGGCCAAGCGCTATAAGGGTTGAGAAAGCCACATACTCAATAATCGCCCGTACACTGTTAAAGGGTGAATGCTTTATAAAAAACAAGATTTACTAAACATGACTTTTAAGTTAAATTGAAAAAAAAATGTTTCATACTGAGTGACGACCAGTGTGTTACGATTTACTGACCGTAAACTATTATGTGTATAAATCTATTATGTTTGTCATTGGTTTGTTTCTTTAACTCTTATCTTACCAGGAGCGACTTCTGAAATAACTTTGAAACGGGCAATGCTATTTAAGATAAAATACTGTAGAAAACCTTGGATTTGTTCATAATGAACATTTCCCCCTAGTGACGCACTGAATTGGATATTCTTTATTCACCATACACATAGGATTGCCATGTTGAGTATTTCCAAATTTAGCTCCTGTATTTTCTTTCAGCTTGAGAAGGGTACAGTGTCTTTGGATAATACAATATGTGTATAAAGTGCATAAAATATGTAAAGCAGTATACGCGTAATTCCCAAGTCGCAAAAGTGGCAGAATGCAGGGAAGCGTTTTACTAAACATTTTACGCTAAGAAATTGCGTAAGTTCAAAACCACATTCACTCTTATTTTTATATTGGGCTAAGTAATATTGCAAAGTAATGCATCATTGGAATCGTCTCTCCGAGACGGTTTAAGTGTCATATTGCAATATAATACATGATATCATATTTTAAGATACTAAACACTATTATCAGTTTTGACTTATGCGAATATTTTCCGTAAGTCGTTTAGTAAAATGGTACCAAGATGATTCTATAAGGTGACTCCCTCCTGCGTTTTGTTATAAGGTTATCGAAATTTTTATAACACAACGGGCAAAGCTTAAGGAATCACTTTTTTATTCCTTCTTGCTGCTTGAATGTTTTTCATAGTATGTTACCATGGTGAAATGCCATTAGGATCCCTCTGGATTTACATGCAGGCACTAGGCGGGGAATTCCAATGATCAATGTTTACGATCTCGACGCGCCAAGTTATTTTAGCTTTTTGCACCCGTTTTGCAAATAATAGCCACATCATGTACCCCGAATAGGTTGGGCATCGACTGTCCAGTTCTGGGGGTGTATGATTACCCATGTTTTTTTAACGATAGTACGTCATTTTCCCAGTCGACGGGCGATGTAATTAGACGTGTGCACCCGTCGACTACAATTGCTCTGCCAAGTACGAGACGAATTTCTTTCTCAAATCTGAGCCCGTGATTATCTGCTTTGTTTGCATGGTATAATAAAACGTATCATCGTCTACGATTTGAGTTCGAAGAATTCCAGTGCTAAATCTATCGAATAATCAATCGATCGATCCAACAACAAACAGTACAGGAAACCTTACGTTTCTTATCCAGTATAGTCCGTAAAAGAATAATGTCGAAATGTCAATACCAATACGTATTGTAAAGATCCCGTCACACTTGATTGGCGATTTCGCAAATTAGGGTATATACTGTGTACCCGAGTGCCGACTGGTTACGGGGGTTTAAATAAACGGATTCAATCGTAAATGTATATTTACAAAGCGGATCATTTTTTTATTTCGTTTTGACCACATTCCGTTATTCGAAGTTGGGCACACACTCGGGAGTTATGGTGCCTAGGACAGGTGGACGTGAATCCGCTGTATAAACTGTGATCGTGATTAATGAATTAATTAATTTTTCAATCAAGCAGATGGATATAAGATAACACCATGCCGCGTACGGATATGCGTACAACCCCGAGGAAGAGGTCCAAATGTGTAGGTGTCTTTATTTGTTTCTTCGTGTGTGTACGTGTGCGTGTATGCGATTGTGCGATGCTTTATATTTGTTTCAATAATAATTTCATTATAACGTACGTTCCATATTACTGCTTAATATTACCATTTTGTGGCATTGAACTAATCGAAAAAGTTCTTCTGCACCATGGAGACATAGAGAAATAAGAGCGATCTTTGTTTTGGTCTATGGTAAAACATGTCCAGGTATCGAACCCTCAACCCTTCAACTACGAGAAGGACTTTCTTATTTCATACCACTGCGATAGTTCAAAGTAATTTAAAGGTATATGTTTTGTTCGACAGGGTGTCTTCGCATTATGTCTACTTATTAACTCTATAGTTTACATTATCACCTCTGGTACACGAGAGATCCCATTAATTGAAACGTTTATCAGGATTTGATGACCTGTCCGGGAAGAGTCATAGACATCCTTTAGTCCATCGGGAGTTGTGCTCTTCCGTCACATTACCATTAGAGAGACCATTCGCTGAATGACCAATATCGTTTCGGCTTTCAATTGATTTGATGCGACATGACTTACTTGCCTCTCATCGACGATAAATGGTGTCCATCTTGCGTTACATTCTTGAAAATAAAATCAATAATGGAACATTAAAACAAACACGCCGAAAAGGCTTCATCGAACGTCCTTAAGATTGCTTGCCAGTCAGTTCAAATGGCTTGGAAGCGATGTTAAACAGTTTCCACGAAGAAAAGCCAGGAAGACGTATATATGTATCTGCACTGACTGACTGTTCTGTTCTTACCACTGCAATATAATCGAAATGTATATTTCATTCGATTCCTAATCGCTTTGGTTATATAGAATTATACAACCATAAACTCGTTGTTACTAAACAACTACAATAGAGAGTTTGTGTTGCATATTGGTAATTGCAGTATGTCTGTACGGATTGATGATACTTTCGGAATTGCAGTCAGTCTGTAGGGATTATTGATAGTCTCGGTTAATCGAAGGAAGAGTCCTTGTAAACTTACACAACATTCTTTCATCGACGTTGTAAAATGGATTCATCGATGATGATATTTGTATGCTATTAAATGCTCATGAACCCGTCCAGGTGCACATTCGGTACAAGTGTATCTAATCGTGTAATGTACATGTATATGATGACATAAACGCTTGTAATATTACGATTAACCCTCACAGTGTTGGGTATTTCTTTTCTAAAAAATGGTTTTTGCGTCGTCTGCTTTCCAAAACCTGTTATATCTGTTCAATTTTGTTGGGTAAAGATAACCAAGGTAGCAAACAGGCTAGATCACAGGCCAGCCGCCAATTTACTTGGCGGCTGGCCTGGATATAACATGTTTGCATAAGCATAGGTCAGATCAAGCTCTACAAGGGTTAAAGCTTTCCGCGCCTTCGTTTGATTTCCCAATAGTAATGCGTTTTTAATCTTTCCATCAAACGTTGCTAAAAGCCTTAAAGTATTGCATGAAATAATGATGCGACGCCCCTTTCATGTCGTGATCTATCTCAGTACAACACCGTGGCGTAACGAAGGGTATATGCGTCTATTTCTCTGTATGATTAACCTTATCTTACAAATCTTGAATGTACATGTATTATAACTTTTCTTAAAAGGTGTTTAACACCGTGTCGACTGTATTCATTTAAATTACGACATATGTTAGAATGACCTTTTGAACTATGCATGTTAACTACAGCGCTAGAGTGGGAAATTTTGTGAACTAGTTTGCGTGGTTTGATAGGTAGCCTTGCATGACACTGGTGAACGAGTGGATGAACATATAATACAAATATTTCATAACAAGAAAATTTAGAATAACATATAGACGTAAGATGAAGAACAAAGACAAAAACAAAAACACACACAGTAACCAAATGCTATTGGATTAATGGCAATAGAAAATCCCTTGCGGTCATTGATACCCTAGGCGCTATACGACCAGGGTCAGCTTGACTCAAAATATCGAAGGAAATTGGTCTGGCATGTACTCGGTCATTTATAGCTAGTATGGTCGCAAAAGCGCGGAGAATGCTAGATCTGTAGTACTGTAGTACCCGTGAAGTAGCCCAACCGTATCTCGGACGCAAATTAGCTTACGATGTTTGAAGAGGTATGCCGGTAAGGCTCTTTATTAGCAATTACACCAAACGCCAAGTTTTCGACTGTCCCAATTGAAAAGAGTTTACAGACGACATTTCAAAATGTGATGAAATTGAAAAATAATCTTCTGAAAAGGCATAAAAACATTATGGTAAAAGGAAAAATTACTCGTTAAGAGCAATTTCTCCCTTTCCCACAATGTTTTCAGAGTCGTCTGCAACAAACTGGTCAAATCCCGTTTTGTTTGGTAATGGGTTAAACGTCTGAAAACGAGGAACGACACATCGATATGTCATTCTGCCTTTTCTTTTCTTTATCGAACCGTGTAACAATACCATGTAAACAAGTTCAAAAGGATTTACTTTCAACACGGGTCTTATCTTTAAAAGGTTTCATAATAGGTGTAAATCATACTTGTATTGTGACGTACTCAAGTCGGCAAGCGGTTATGTGCACCGAACGAATGTTTTACACTTTTTGTAATAAATTACGAAGATCATGAGTAAAGACCCGAGGGAAAACAAGAAAAGTTGCACTGACCGAAGTGATCAAATTAAAGTCATATTTTAAAACTTATTTTCATGAAGATCTAAGAGCATTTGGTCATGAAAACATTTGAATATAATTGAATCGCAACTTTTATCCAAGTATGATATCCGAATGCTCGTTCAGCATGTCTTCAAACACATGAAAATCACTTGTTATGATGAATTTCCCCCAAAAGTGTTTTGATTAGACATTTAAACGATGAGTTCTCATTGATTTGCTTTAAGACTTAGAATCTTTATCATGCGCATCAATGATTGTTGAACAACTAAGAAAAGTGTGACAAGCGGAAACCTCGTTCATGATGAGCAGTTCTCCTTCTGTCTCAATGATTTCAAATGTATATTACAAATGTGTTCATATTAAACATACGAAGAGAATGTTTGTACAAGGGATTTCATAAAAAGAGTTCCGTTTAAACTTGTATACCGATTTTAAGCATGACACCTCAAATACTGGCCACTTGATCTGTCGATAAAGGGAAAAGCCAAATCATGAAAAAGCAAACATATAGAAAAAGATCGATTCTAAACCAATCGTGATTAGTCAATCTATTTTTAGAAATATGAATACTTGTTCATGGAACTGGTAGACTTAACCCAAAAAATGCTGGGTGATTTTTTGAAAAATATGTCTTTGTGTCGTCTGCTTTCCAAACCCTTAAACATCTGCTTCATTTTGCTGAGGAAAGAGTAGTAAACACGTTAGAGCACAGGCCAGCCGCCAATTACTTGGCGACTTGCCTATGTTATAACCGGTTTGCATAAGCATGACGTCGGTTCCAGCACTATAAGAGTTAAGCACGACACAATAATAATTTACATAAATCGTTATTTCTTTCATCGATTTAAGTATCAATTTATATTCGGAAACGTGACGTTATTCGTGTAATATGACTCGAAACAGTAGCAAAGGCACCCTTACCTGTCGCAGGGCCTTGAAAGCTCGATTGGTGTTGAGACTTACAAAAACACGTCTACCACATGGGTCCTTATTTCAAACCTGATTCGGCAAAATTTGTTCTAGCTTTTGATCTAACCAGTGTGGCATCGTTTATTCTACTATCTTTTTCCCTCAAATGAATATCTTCCTGCATGATAGAAAGTAATCTATCAATTTAAAATGATAATGTGCTGAAATCTTGATTAAGGCAATATCTGAAGCAATGCTTGTCGCATCAACTCCACGATTTAACTCATATATTGTTGAAAATAACATTAATTCAAACCAAACAAATAAAAGGAAATACGTGTGTCATTAACCATATAAACCCAGCTTTAGATTGACACCTAGAACAACTTTGATTCTTTGTTGTTAGTTTGTTTCCAAGATAGTTATCTACACAAATGTTCTATATTTGAGAAAGAAGTATGTATCTGACAATCAAGCCTTTATGGTTTTGTACAGGACTTGACTTGAATGCAATCAGGGTTAAGCTCAAGGCTAAAGTACTTAATCAAACCCCGGTGCCATTGACAAAATAGCCATCCTTCTCTCATCTCAGGCCTTGACTTCTTCACCATGCTTTACCCTTACCTCGGTGTTATAGATTGGTTTAAATTAGTTAAAACATATTTGAATCGGACGATCTTTTAAACCATTACCAACAGTAATGATATTTAACCAGTTTGTTGTAGACTCTGGAAAACATTGTGGGAAAAGGAGAAATTGCTCTCAACGAGCCATTTCTTCTTTTCCCACAAAGTTTTCTGCCCTATCAGAAGACTATTTTTCAATTTCATCATATTTTGAAATGTCGTCTGCAAACCCTTCAATTTGGGACAAGCGGAAATTTGGTGATTGGTAAATGGTTAAAGCAATGTGACAAATGGAGATTTTCCCATCATACTATTCTTTTTAATATCGTCTGCTTTAAGGTATATATGTAACAAAGTACTAGCTAATAAACAATGTGTATTGATCCGTTCTTGAAATTGTTCCCTTCAAAGGATCGGTAGTACAAAGTTCATGTATATATTAATTATACGTTCCTTGTACGATATATTTCCTTTTTGCTTTATCCTTATATTTAAAACGTAGTAGTGTGTTAGTTTTTGTTACCGTCACGTTAAGGATTGGTTTACCGAAAATGTCAAGACTATTCTGGACTCTATATACCCAACAGTAAATCTCCCTTCACCAGCATATCTTCAAGGGAAATTAAAGGCACATAAAAGGAGAAATGTACAAATAAATTATTAAGAAATATATGTGGAGGTCTTTTATCATTTTCATAAAAGTCCTGAGAATTAATTTACGAATACATTTAGACCCTATTAGATAGACTTCTTAAACATAAGTTATTTTGTGCTTGAAATGTAGTAGTCTCCAATTCAATCATGTTTATCAACAACCTGTTTGTTTACATATTCAAAATAACGAATTCTGATTGGTCGCTTCAAACATGTGTGTATCAACTGTCAAGGTCAGGGGTGAAGAATCACACAATTAAACTGGTTAATCTGGGTTATTTCTTGATGGCTTTCACGTTTAAGTTGTGCTGATGGTTTTTTTTTTTTTTTGGTGATAACTATTTGTATCTGACCAAATGTTTTCCAATTAATACAGTTTGATATAGCATTAATCTCCTTTTATGTGCCTTTAAATGTGCATCTCATGGCAAGCCTATGTGAAATTCGCGCACCTTTCTGTCTGACAATTTGGCACTGTATCTGACTACAAATATTACCCTTTCCATAAACAGACTTTTCTTTATAATGGTTTGTATTACTATAGACTTAGATATGCTACTTTTAATTGATATATCAGTAGAGGAAAGTGGTTCATGTACAGAGCGTCGTCGTCGCGTCACGAGCGTCGTGGGTTCGAATCCCGTGAGTTGCGGGATCTGTTTTGTGACATTTCCTTAATACACATTCTGCATTCGGCGCGAGTACTGGTTATATATCCATGAAGCAGAAACGAGGGTGATATACCTAAGAACTTGTTTCACAATCAATGTAAAGTAGATAATTCTAATATTAACTAAAGGATATCAAAATTAACCACGAGAAAATGTTTCTTTCCTTAGTATTCTGTTGGCGTCCTTCTCATTGATTGACCTTTCGTTCGAATGTCTGTTATTATTATATACGGATTTTGTAATCATCAGATTCAAACGTTTTAACCGTTTACAAAACGCCAAATTTTCGACTGTCCCAAGTTGAAAGAGTTTGCAGACGGTATTTCAAAATGTGATGGAATTGAACAATATTCTTCTGATTGCACAGAAAACATTGTGGGAAAAGGAGAAAATGCTCAGTAATGTTTCCCAGAGTCGTCTACAACAAACCTGTCAAATATCGATTTGGGTGGTAATGGGTTAAAGAATGGGAAGGGTTTAGTAATAGCGCCTAGTATCGTGACTCCGAGATTAAAATCAAAAGCTCCCGTTATACTTTGTATGTACATGTCCATGGATACATAACAAAGCGTTCAGTGTCATGGGTTCAGTGTCATGGCTAGTGTGAATAAGATTATACCATAGAACCTTCAACCATCACCTAGCATCAATGATTGTTTTGTTTATGGGTTTGTTACGGGTTAACCCTTATAGTGCTGGAACCGACCTAATGCTTATGCAAACAGCTTGGATCGAGGCCAACCGCCAATTTCTCTGGAGATAAGTCAGGCAATGTAGGTCGATTTTAGCAATGAAATTGTACCCGTTCATTTCCACGACTAATGCATTGCAGGCTGTTTAATTCTCAAATAAGTTTATGTTTGGTATTGTTTCTCAAATGAGGTATATGTGATTTGTAAGATGGTATCGATAAACTGCAAACGAAACCTTTCAAAGTAAAGGTACTAGCCATGGAAATGTTGTCTTGACCTAAGATAGTTAACTATTTGATAATAGGCATAGAACAAAGATCGAACCCGGGATTCAAGCCTTTTTAAGGAACGATTTAACTCATCATTGTTACAAATGCATAGTAAATAATCCATAAATAGTAAAAAAGGTGTGATATATCGTTTTAGTTGTTTTTTCTTTATGCATTCTTCCAAATGGGAATAAATAGAAAAAAAACTCGAAGACAAAAAGCACCTTAATGTTAGAAACAGCGATATAAGACCACTTAAATTTGTGATGAAAGTGCATTTAGTTCGTTAATTAAATAATAAACAACATCATACATTCATGGGGTTCCGCAAAACATGTTCTGTCTCTGTTTCATGCTGCTTTTCAAATTAAACAAATAAGTAAACAGAAACAATAGTGCATTTTAAGGTAAAAAGTTTAAGCAAAACCCCTAAGATACTTGCTTTATGAGAAAGCGCTTAACGCTTTTTCAACAGAGTTTAAGATATGTTCGTGTTCCCTAGTTCCACACAAGGACTTTTTGTCGTGTAATTGACTGTAATGCTACCTGTTCTTACCATGAAATCATGAAACATAGCGTGTTTGTCTGAATGTTGACTTTTTCTATTTCTATTTTCTTTCTCTTTGTGGTGTTGTTTTAATATGTTTATCCATTTCATTTTTCTATTTGATCTTTTTCTTGCTTTTTTGTATGACAGTGCTTCTATTAACAAGTGGGGTGATTTCTTTTTGTTCTGAGCCACTGCTGTATATATCTTTTATTTCATTTCCACATTTTACAATATGTAATTACATGTGGCTATATATCATAAAAAAAATCATAATACAGTAAGAGTTGGTTACGATCCTGGGAAACGTGGATCATACATAAGTCAAAATAATTTTAGATCAACAGATAGAAAACTTTTAAGATTCTGTATACAAAGATGTTTAAACAACATTTATAAGTCTAAATGATTTCAAATCATCAGATAAACAACATTTCAGCATATTAATTTGTTAATATTCTGTTAACAATGATGTTTAAACAACATTTATAAGACATAAAAGAATAATTCCAAATCAACACATAAACAGCGTTTTAGCCCATTATTATTGTTAAGATTATGTACACCAAGGTGTTTTAATATTATCTATAAGTCAAAGTAATTTCGAGTTAACAGATGAGCAACAGTTTCGCAGATTAATACTTTTGTGGATGTTCTGTTAACAACATCTGTAAGTCAAAATGATTTGAAATCATCAATTTTGTGAAGATTCTGTTAACGAAGACCTTTAAAAAAAACATCTACATTCTTTTGTAATAATAATAAAGAAATGCAAGAATCAATGCATACGGATGTACGGAAAAGGGTTTTACTAAAGCTAGGTACTTAATTCAGCGAGACCACTTTATAACGGTCAATTCATTTTGCGGATGGCTATTTCATTGATACAGTCTTTTGTTATGGGTAACCGTTTAATTTTCGTTCACATGCTAATATAAAATATCCAATTAGCTAGACAATTCATGAGACCTGAGATATAATAGAATCGTGCCTTTTTCTCTTGATTCGTGATAATTAACCGATCCCCTGTGGCTACCATATTTGAAATAATGCGAGTTAAGCTAAAACTTATTGCAATACTAACTTAATTTCAAATCTTGTTCTTTTATACCCCACACGCAGATGCCCATACATGTACAAACAGCATGCGGAATAAAAGGGAGCCCAAAAACATTTTATAGCTAAACACAAAAAGTGTATGAGTTCAAACATCTTGATCAGAACATGATCATTATCTATTCTCTCATCAAACTTAAGATAGACCTCAAAAATATGATTGATTGATTGATTGATTGATTGATTGATTGATTGATTGATTGATTGATTGATTGATTGGTTGGTTGATTGATTGATTGATTGATTGATTGATTGATTGATTGATTGATTGATTCATTCATTCATTCATTCATTCATTCATTCATTCATTCATTCATTCATTCATTCATTCATTCATTCATTCATTCATTCATTCATTCATTCATTCATTCATTCATTCATTCCATTCATTCATTCATTCATTCATTCATTCATTCATTCATTCATTCATTCATTCATTCATTCATTCATTCGAAGCTCAACCCGACGCCAAGAGCTTCGTCTGAGGGTGGTTGTATTTGTAGGTCATACACATACTTGAATGTAGACTTCGTGGAAATTACCATTCAAATCGTTAAAAACAAAACTCGAGTAATTGTTACGAAAGAATGAAATACAATGTGGGTGGAATGGTAATTAGTTATGCACTCCTGAGCCGGTATTGTATTTGACCAAACGTTGGGAGAAAAGGCGCCTTCGAACATTTGCGTTAAGTATAATCCAATACTTTACTATTGTTTTAACTTAATATTTATTTTACATCGATGTGAAATGGGTTCTTTTAACTTCAATCACATTCGATTCTTCTTTCTTGATAAATAACCATTAATAAAGGTTGCAATGTTGATGCCGTACTTACAAAGTACGTGATTCGAACCCACGGTCCTAATGTCCCGAGGCCGACGCTATACCCATTGACCAATGTTCTTAAACTGTACAGTCTGCATATAGAGAGACAGATCTAAGGTAACCAAACCAGCGTCCATGACGCCAATATGTGAAGAAATGTTTGACTGGAGGACGATTTATCACCAACAATTAACCATTGGAATGCTGGGTAATTTTCTAAAGAAAGACGTTTGTGTCTTCTGCTTTCCAAAACCTTTAAAATTTGCAAAACTTTTGTGAGGAAAGGTTCTCAGAGTAGTGAGTAAGTAAGATCACAGACCAGCCGCCAATTTACTTGGCGGTTTGCCTGGATCCAACTTATAATCTGTTCCAGCACTAGAAGGTGGTGCTGATT
Source organism: Cerastoderma edule (assembly GCA_947846245.1). Lineage (NCBI taxonomy): Eukaryota > Metazoa > Mollusca > Bivalvia > Cardiida > Cardiidae > Cerastoderma > Cerastoderma edule. The sequence continues at coordinate 36,580,272 of OX401406.1, forward strand.
CACAGATGAAAATTTTTGGAAGTAGAAAGAAAATGTCATTGAAACAGGACAGTTTTTATATTTTATAGACGTACCTATTGAAAGCATGATTAAATCAGGACGTCAATATATCTTAGTAGGAACAGTCTAAATGTGGTAGATTTTTAAACCGTAGCATCGCTTTAAAATTGCATACATATAAATGCACTGTATACAGGTCCTTAAAACATAAACTTCTTTGCTTCTAATGGCTATTCTCCTGTGCATTTCATACTCCATCTCAGCTTTTGTACAGTTTTAAAGGAATTAAGATCTAACTTAAATTTCTTTACATCTGTGAACAATCATCTCTAGATGTGATTGTTCACAGATGTGAGGAAATTTGAATTTTAAGAATCAATTTCTTTAAATCTACACAACAGCAGTACAGTTATATGATAGGCAATGCAGAAAAGTCATTGAAAGCATAATTTGAATGTCTTTAATTCTTAAAAGTGTACATACGGTGTACTAACATGAGGTTTTATCCAAAGGTGTGACATCGCTTTTGAGATGTACCACAAATGAACTGTTCATAGTTGACGCATCCTAACTTAAGTATGCTTCCATTGGCTTATTTTAATTGTATTCCAAACAGAAATAAAGAAAAATCGTATTGGTTCAAGGACATTTGATTTTGACTTTCAGATTTGCCATTCTTTGAACAAATACAATTAAGGCATATTTTGAAATACAATGTAGAACTTTTTAACTATTAACTATATACCTACCTGTTTAATCTGAAATGTAGCGTGTCAGAAACAAGGACATTCAATGTAGACTTCCCATTCAGTAGACAGACTTTGGTCACGATTTTCTTTTAAAACACGAACACAGATTACAATGATTGGCTTGTTTTAATAACAGTGTCGATATACATAGGCATTTTCACGCGAAACCTTTTGAGTATTAATGCGATCCAATTCACGAATTAATATCGTCAGGAATGAAATATTCATAATACAGAACATTTATTCAAAAATCTCATATGAGCTTTAAGAATGACTGGTGTCTGTATTAAACCGTAATGTGCCCTTTGATATTACATAACATAACAAAGTTTATTTCGAAATAGAACTCAAACGTGTTATTGCTCATCGTACATTACATTTACAAATCTACAATTATACATATATATATATATATATATATATATATATATATATATATATATATATATATATATATATATATATATATATATATATATATATATATATATATATATATATATATATATATATATATATATATATATATATATATATTCAATTCATTAATGGTAGTACATGTGCATGTGAAAATGTATGTCAATACCTCGGAAGCAGGTAAACAGATTTATGTGAATATCAAAAGCTGAACAGATTGAAAAACGGATTGATTTTGAAAGCTTAGTGTATTTTTTTATTACTTTTACACTCATGCAAGTACAACACGATTTCGGCTCATTTTGCTAGATTAAAAATGTTGACTTTTTTGTATTTCATCTAAAAGATCAATTAGAGATGACTCTACATCCAATCGTTACAGTTACGAAGTAATTGTCTGGTTTCAATCCCCCCTCCCCAGCGAGACCAGAATTAACCCTGCTGGAACCGACTTCATGTTTTTGCAAACAGGTAAGCTCCAGGCCATTTACTTGGCGGCTGACCTGTGATCTTACCTGTTTGCTTCTCTGAGTATTTTTCCTCAACAAAATCAAGCAGATATTTTAGGTTTTTGAAAGCAGACAATATCAAAATCTATTTTTAGAAAATTACCCAGTACTATAAGGGTTAAATATGATAGTTATTTCCCTTTATCTATAACTCTATCACATCTTTTTGTCGGACGACAGTGGTACAGTGGTAAAGCGCTCACTTGTTGTGCCGAAGGTCGCGGTTTGGTCCCCGTTAGACGAGGAGAAAATTGCCGGGACGAACCAACAAATCGGCACAAGTACTTGTTCGGTATCCAGGAAATAAGCATGGGAGCTTCGAATTCCCGTCGTGCATTTATGCCGAAAGGCCATGTGACGTACTAATCGTGATCTATATCCAGATTTTCTTTTTCATTTCTTGTAATCATAGATTCTTTTTCATTTCATAGTCATGCGTAAGTGAAATTGCTTCAAATTCAAAACCACTGTTGTATAACTCTCCTTTCCGATTAACGCTTTCAAATAACGTGTTTACACCGTACAAAGACGTTTGTAAAGCAGGGAATGTTGTAAATATAAACCGGAATTCTCTTCGTGAATCTGTGTCAGTCAATTTCCAAAACCAGAATCTACAATTGATCCTAATTAAAAACAACAAAAGTCGACAATTTTGTATGCGAAAAGAATTCGTTTAAAATTAGTTAGTTAGAATGAAAAAGTGCGACAATATGAGATTTTGTTCGTTGCAAGCAGGTTTTGTTTTTGCCATATTTGTTTGCTCGGTTGTCTTGAATATGTTAATATATGAAGACATGGTGAACCGTTAGATGATTTGAAGAAAATCTTCATTTTGAATTTAACACAGCAGACCAGATTTATGTAGTTTATAAATAATATTTGCAGTTCGACTTCCCTATTGCATTGATTTCTTCCACACTTAAAAACACTTTGGCCTAGATTAAATAACGTCTTGATTTCTTCCTTCACAAAACTCTTTGCGACAAATACAACGTTAAAAAACCTGTTCATGTGATCGATGTATATGTATAAAAGGCGTGATATTCATGAATACACTTACACTTGGTACAGCTAAACACTATAGTGCTGGAACCAACTTCATGCTTATGCAAACATGTTAGATCACAGGCCAGCCGTCATGTCAATTGGCGACTGGCCTGTGATCTAACCCGTTTGCTATTCTTGGTAACTTTCCTTTAAAGAATTAAGCAAATATTAAAAAGTTTTGGAAAGCAGACGACACAAGAATCTATTTTTTGAAAATACTCCAGCACGTTTAGGGTATTTGACGATTATGAGACGAGTTCGCATGTGTTGGCGTCTGTAGCCTGTCTGACTTGGAAAACAAGGGTCTTGAGTACGAGACCCGGCTATGCCGATATCCTATTCTGCGAGGAATGAAGGCGGTGCGACACGATTTCTCCATCCTTCACCACTGACCTTTCATACTTATGTCGAGAGGCAGTCAGCAGGTTTGAAAGAAAGCCCTATTGGTAAGGAAATACCAGAAGTATGAAATGATGCACTGACTGTCGCGACATGGCTGAAATAATGTTGAAAAGTATGACATTCTTACCAACATATGCGTTAGTATGCTTTTTTTTGCATGCCTTACTGACAGTTGTAAAGAATCCAAAGTACATGTAAAAGGTTGGTGCCTCGTCATCTTAAAACGATGACTTTGTTGTTGGGAAAATAATGAGGGTATCAGTACTTTAAGTGGCAACATCAAACGGCTTACAACAGCAGCTGCTATTTAAAACTGATGTGGGAAAGCAACTATGTTCTATGCACATTCATGAGACGTAAATCAGTGAATGGATCACTTTGAAAGCAACACGGAAAACACTTTTGCAGTTAGAAATCAGTATTTTTATAATGTCAAAAGAAGATATTATGACAAAGGAGAAACTGTTTGATACGATTCAAGCCTTATTTAGTTATAAATGTAACTTAGTTCTGAATAAAACGAACCAAAGCACTTGTCATAATCATAAATTTTGTCATGCCAAATTATTCGATAGTCGACATCTATAGAGATTGCAAGGGGCCTTCGTGGCCTAGTGAGTACATGACATACTTCGGTGTGTGTTCAAATCTCGGCTAGGGCTATGCATTTTCATGAAAGGTAGTCTCCCGACTGACTTATGGAATGCAGATGGATCTTTCCGGTTAGACAATTCCTTGTGGGCAGTTTAGGATGGTGTCTTCCTCCATCATTTAGAGTCGGGCATTAAAACATAACTGAAATAATTATGACGCGATGTAAAATCATATCAGATGAAATTGAATAGACACTGCATATGTCGTTCGTAGTAATTTTTTAATAAGCTTCCGTCCCAATCCATTTGTCAAAACATTGCTTTTCCTATAAAATATGTTTTAACTCTAAAGTCGTTCGTCAAGGGTAAAGTATTTAGGAGTGGGAAGTGTATACGGGTAACTAATCACCTGGATCAAAACAGAACAACATATACATTACGCACATACTGAAAACCCGGTCAAATATTGGTTCTCCCTGTGCTCCTTAAATCAGTGATTTTTAGTTTAGTGTGGACGCTTGTATTCAAATAGAATTCACATATGAGACTGTTTTTCTTCGAAAGATTAATGAAAGAATGTTTCCCATTGAGATGAAGAATGACCCAGTTATAAAACGAGTTAAACAATCGTACACGTGTATGGAAATAAGGTCATATTATTAATTAGCATCGTTAATGAATGAGTTACGTATTCTTTCATGCAAAGTGAAGAGTAGGTAACTGGTTACAGTCAATTGCCTTCATGTGAAAACAGGTCCAAAACTGAATCTATGCTTGCGACGTCTCACAAGTAAACCATGGCTGCTGTAAATGAATTAGAAAAGTTATTCATCTGAAAGCATTGCGATTTTAAGAGAATTCGCTCATCATGAGCGAATTCTCTTTAAATCACAATGCTTTCATCGTTGGTAAATCGATAAAACGGCGTTGAATGAATATTTCTGAATTTGATTTGAATTGAATAATATGTATATGTAGTGAGGATCAAAGTCCTTTTTTACTGGATTAAATTGTATCTGTCATGTTCATAAACCGATGTTAAATCGATGTATGAAGATTGCTTAATGATCAGAATTGGCGAGTGAGTAACTTGTACTTTCTCTCATGTTGAAACAAGATTGAAACACGTTGAATAATTTACTCATACCGAAATCATAATAACGACGTCCCACATATTAATCCTTTGACTGATAGAGCTGCATCTTAACCCTTTGACTGATAAAGGCTTTCTCAGGCAATAAATCATTTGAATATTAACGCTATTGTATAGATTATTTCACATTCACATTGGTGGACGTTGCACCTATTCACTTTTCTCTTCGTCTTCTTTCTTCTGGTCAATTTTTTCTCCGTCTCCTTTCTACTCGTCCCTCTTTCTCGTCTTCTTCTTTCTTTCAAATCCCTCTTCTTTGTTTTCTTTTCTTCTCGTCCCCTACTTCGTTTTCTTCACTTCGTATTTGATTTCCTTCCTTTAATTGGTCATTAATCGTTTATGTCAGAGGTTCATCCGAGTCGTAATCTTTGACTTATGGTTGGTCTGAATCAACAGATGAGTGTGTGCGAATTACTTTATGTTACTTGAGAAACGGATACACCTAGCTAGCTTTCACAACCAATTAATAAAGATACCTTTTGAAAAAGAAGCATTTCCACTTTTTAACCTCTTTATTTATGTCCTTAACCTTTGTTGTGGGTATTCTTAATAAAAGATGCGTTTCAGAGTTTTTAATCGATTTTGAAAAAGAGAGGGGGAGAGAGGTATTGCATTGACAATACATTATTTTGTAAACATATCGCTTAAAACAACGATTTATTGTATTTGTATAAGTCAATGACCTATTCTGATTCTGATATTCATCCTCTCTTCTATAACATTTACCATAGGGTTTTTTCCGGGACCTATGTGTAACGTTAAAGGCACATAAAAGGAGATAAGTAGAAATGAATTACTAAAAACATATATGGAGTTCTTTGATTATTTTCGTAAAAGTCATGACAATTAATTTACGAATGCATTGAGACCCTATTGAATAGCCTCCTTTAACATAAGTTATTTTGTGCTTAAAATGTTGAAATAATGTTGACAAAATCATTTTGAGAGCAACAGCAGACGACAGAGGATGGTCAGATCAAAAGGCATTTACTTCAATATTTGGCAAAAACAAATGTGGCACAAGACTAAGTGCTAATTTGGAGGATTTATTTCTGTGTGTGGCAGTCGTTCTGAAGACTGCTAGACCTGATACGGTAAAATTGTAAATACTTAGCAAAATTTGGCCTAGGAATGTAAGTGTAAATTGTGAAACTAGTAGAAATAACATAAAATATTTGCTCCTGATTATTCTTCCTGGTTATGGGTAAATTGTAGGTGGCAAACTGGACCTTGGTTCTTACAGGAATCGAATTCACGATTTTCGGGCGTCGCTCGTTGATAACAACTCGAGCTTTTATATACAAAAAGAATTTCTTTATTGACAAATACTTCCAGGCAACGTTCACACATTTAATTTGCATTTTACTGCATTTAGTGCTGGAACCGACTTCATTCTTAAACAAACAAGTTAGATTCAAGTCAGTCGCCAAATAAAATGGCGGCTGGCCTGTGATCTCACCTGTTTGCTACTCTGGGTACCTTTCCTCATCAAAATAAAGCAGATATTTAAGGTTTTGGAAAGCAGACGCCAAAAAAATCTATCTTTAGAAAATTAACCAACACTCTAAGGGTTAAGAACTTGAAAATATTATGGCTATGTTTAGAATCCCTTAAAATGCGTGTAAAACATACCTAGCAGTTTTTAACGGTAGCTTCTATAAACAATTTAATTTGAAACTTTATTTTGGCAAAAAGCAGCATATAAATGCATTTAGCCAATATAAAATATACCATTATGGTACAGACAAACATATATAATTCAAGAGAAGAAATCCATTTTCACCAAGGTAAAATGTGTTTGTTTGTTCTATTTGTTTAACATCGATTGTGAAGAAAGCTTGATTAAGCTTATACAAAGTCACTCTCGGTGACTGCTTTCTAAATAAAACACCAGTACTTGCACAAAATTGTAGGTAAGTTCAGGCAATTTTCACCGCGCCTAACAGGGGTTCGAACCCGGAACCCTCGGTACAAGAGGCCGATGTTCTACAGCTGTACCACTGTGGCCCAAATCAATAACTTTCATTGGATTTTCCATTAGACAAAGCCTTGGATCAAAGTAATGGTCTTTTTGCCGGTAACATGTTCATTTCAACCCTGAAGCCCCGTGCATTTGACTGGAACATTATTTCGCAATAAATATAATCCGCGGACATTCAAACTCGCTTCGCCCCATTCACTTCTCGTCTATAAATCGATAAAATGCATCCCGTCGGTTAAAGTTATTACCAATCAATGGACATTGATTGTGTTCCTTAACGACGCGGCGTTGCTATCCATGCGGGTTACCTCCCCTGAACTTTTACCGTTCCCCCCTCTCACTACACACTGGACAGGTGAGATATAAATAGAATCAAATTTCGTTTGTATACATGACATAAAATTTCAGGTGTTTTACGTTTCGTGAAACGTGTCTGTTAGATGTGATTTCGTTTTCATTGGAGTTTTATTGGACTATTACTAAATGGCATGAGATTGTTAATTACAGGTAAGTTAAAGGTTTCTCTTACTATTGTGAATAATAGTAATATCACACAGTTGTCCCAGTTCGGACAAGCGGGACAGAGCCCTATTTTACATGAATTAACAGGTAAAACCTCAAACTGTAATTACATGAACATTTATAAAACTGTTATCGATGGGTACACAGTACAGAGTCAACACTTTTTAAGACTCAAGCGATTTCAAAGAAAAAAGTCTGACATAATGTGGTTTTCTTGAAAGCATTGTGACAAAAGGAAAATGTGCTCATTCTCCATTTGTCATAATGATTTCAATGAGCAACAGTCAATTTTTATATGCAAAGAAAGAAAGAACCTCTACATCATTTGCAAAAGTTGATTCTGACGTCCTCTTTTATTTTATTCACTCAAATCTTTAAGAAACTGGTTACTTCCTGATAAGTATGGTATTTAACCCAATTTCAACATTTTCCGTTAAACTATCTAACAGAATTCTGTGATTAACCTTTGGTAGGAAATGACTCTTGATCTGGATCTGGATTGTTACGTCGAAGAAACAACTTCTTGCTTTTATGCGACGGGATTTCGAAGTTTAAATCAATGCTTCCTGGAAACTTAACCTGTACTCGCGCCGATTTTGTGGGTTGGTCCCGGAAATTTTCACCTCATATTACGGGGTTCGAACGTGGCCGACGCTCTGCAATTGCACCATTGTCGCCCACTCTTGGTTTCTTGCCAAAGATAATTTCACTGGAACCAGGTGCGACATTAGGTTTTGCACCAAAAACCCTTTGAACTTTGTCTAATCAGCGTCTTGTTTCCTTGAATTTGGAAAAGGCCTATGCCTTCTAATTTTTGGAAGTTGTGTCATTGAAATTGTCGAATTGGGAAAGCAAAAAGCTGGTGTAACATTGAATTCTTGGGAAAACTGAGAAATTCTTAAAAAAATACCCTATAAGGAGTGTGACATTTTTGAGCATCTGTACACAAAAGCCCTGCAAGGTTATGAACGCGAATATGTAGTCCATCTGATAATTACGAAAATTTTCCATTCTACTATCACACAGTTACAGCTTGAATCATCCGAGTTAATGTACGTGGTCCTTTCTGTGATAATGTTGATGATGTTGGTAACAGGTCGGACTCTTTTTATTGGCATGTCATTTCCTACTGCTGTTATCTATGATATGATATTTCAATCGAAACTGTGACATTGTTCATATGGTAGTTACATGATAGATATTTCATAAACATTCGTTCATCTGATGTAAAGGCATTCTCCTCTGTTGACCTGATAAACAACTGTGTCAAACCATTGATTAATCTATGAGAATATTTTGAAAATTAGTCACTGTCCGTTCATTGTTTTACGAAAAGTACTTGAGTATTTGCGACTGTGAAATGGTAAATGTCAGTACTCCGAATAGGGTGTGAGCAGCTGTAGAAAACGATACTGAGGTAGAATACCCATAATCCGTTATTTTGAAGCATTTTCTTTCGTCGGATTATTTCGGTTGTTCTCCACATTCACCGTTGAGGGACGAAACTATTCGATTAAATACGAAGGGTTCCGGCTCATACCGTTGTATACAGTAAACGACCGAAGTATTCCAACGAGAGAAATATGTTTCAAAATGGCGGATATTTTGATGTTCTAGCCTAAACCCAAATAAAGAGAGAAGCAATTTAGAGAAGAGCCTACCGTCATGAGGTACAAAGCGAGATCTATTTGTTTTTATGTAAAGCTTCTACCGTTCATGTGCTTATCACGGTCAACTCTTTCTCATTGTCGGTTAATGTGTACGAAGTGGTTTAACCCATTGCCAAACAATAGAGACTTTTGCCCAATTTGTTGCAGACGACTTCGGAAAACATTATGGAAAAAGGAGAAATTGCTCGTGACGAGCAATTTCTCCTTTTCCTACAATGTTTTATGCCCAATCAGAAGATTATTCTTCTATTTCGTCACATTTTGAAATGTCGTCTACAAACTCTTTTAATTTGGGACAGTCGAAAATTTGGTGTTCGGTAAAGGGTTTAAACTCCATCTTGTCTAGATGTTTGTATCTTCGGTTTGTCGGGTCAATAGAAAACTTGGCATACTATCATCTACCAACCTTGCCAAAAACGTGAAGCACAAGTTCACTGGTTATCAAATATTCCGGGTAGTAATTCAGAATTGGTAGCAATTGGTGTCATGAAATATTTCATCATTCTCTATTCTCGACACAATTCTTCAAATCCTATGATGTTGAGTATCGTCTGAATAATATAACGGAATGTATCTTAAAGTCGTTGACAAAGCTACTTGATTTGATGCGACACAAGCAATGTACTTTCGACGATGTTATTCACGGACAAAACCTTAGAAGATGTTATTTTTTATGACAAAGATACACGCACGTATTAATGACAACTAAACAACTGTCAATAGAAGAAACATAATTCACTTATTTTTGTACTTATTTATTCCTCTTTTAAAATCTTAAATGTTGGTAAAGGGTCATACCTGGCCCAGTGGTTAAGGTGGCGGACCTAGAACAACGGGGTCCTGTTGAAAGATAAAGATACTCAGAGTAACAAGCAGGTCGGATCAGAGGCCATCCGCCAATTTACTTGGCGGCTGGCCTAGATCCAACCTGTTTGCATAAGCATGATGTCGGTTCCAGCACTATAAGGGTTAAGACTAAAGCTGTAAAGGTTCAAGGTAGTAGAGATTAATCTGAAATCCTATCCCAATGGCCAATTGAATGAGTCACTCTCACATTTGAAACTATTATGAAGCATGGTTTGTGCGATCATAGTCACTCATGCGTAGATTAATACACATATCAGTATATCGTTCATAAGTTTACCCAAATACCCTACCATAAGCATGTAATCTTTGAGAGTAAATGTCGGCGGTGAATAAATTTCTAATACGGATAATTCCTCCATCTCGAACAAATTTACGTTATCGTTGGCTCGCCTTTTGAAAAGGGATTGACCATGAAGGAGGTTGCCGAATGGAAAGGAGTTGACATGCAAAGTACATAACAACTGGTCACAGGCTATGGTAATCTGAGATTATATTAACCTAAGCCTTGTTTAAGTTTTATTTTGCCCGAACTTTGAACCCCAAATAAGCTGTTAAGTGGGTTCAAAATGTAAGGCTTTGTACAATTAAGACGTTTTATATGGCACTTAATCCATTGTTAACGATTATACAAGAAGTGTGTGGAAGGTAGTGAATACAAACCGTGGTGAAGTAGTGGAAGCTTAATCAAAATGCTTGTAAGTACATTGTAATTAAAATTTAGCTAAACATCCAAAAGTTCTTTGCATAGTCCACACTCATGTTACCGGTAACTCAGGAACCATTTTGTCAGCAGAAAACGTTGTTTTTTACGAGAAAATAAAGATAAAGTGTCCTTTGTCTTAAAACTAAATTGATAAAGTTTCGGACATAATAGCATTTCGTTCTATTTCGTTATGAGTTTTGTCTCATGATTCTGTCAATTTGAACATATCACTAAACGGAATACGTGTGATTATCGTCATAAAAAAATTGAACGTACAATGAAAATGTTTTAAGCGTCATACTTTCTTCCGCAACCCACCATGATTCAATCGGTATAGTGATGATGTCGTCCTATCACATGACCACATAACGCCACATTTGTTGCGTCTTGCAACAGACGTCTTTAAAAAGCATTGTGGCGAAAATTTCTCTTTTTGCCACAATGTTTTTCAATCTATTCATATATCAAAACACCAGAACTGAAATGATTTCACACATTTACAAAGCTTTTCTAAAGAAGTCTGATTTAAATAAAAAATGCTGTCTGCAGGTGGTACAGAGTTAAATAATAGTTGACTCAATCCCTCACTCAACACACTTGTGTTCTGACTCTTCATGACTAAGTCTAAACGACTGACCATTGTTGTATTGACCTGGCGAGGTAAATAATTAATATATGTACATACAAATTGATATTGTATCGTCATTATTCGTTTCCTGTCCGACAATAGATCAATGCATACTTTATGAAATTATGTGTATTGAGTCTTGTGTTTAATTGTGTTGATCCTCTTTATGTTTATGTCAATGTGATTGTAACTGCTTATATGCTTTCTATATGAGCGTTAGACATGTAATATGTTCATGTTTGTACATAACTAGTAACTTTGAAAAGTTTACGTTACTGAATAATAGATTGAATAATAGATTCAAATCTATCTAATAATTCAATGCATATAGCGACTGGAATACAAGTTCCTCGTCAAAAGTTAAATGGTAAATTAGTACTTTAAATGGTTCTGTATTATAGTCGAAACGTGTTAAATGCGGCATCAACCCCCAAACAAACACAATAATCGCTTGATAGCTCGATAGCTCTTCTACTCGATGACTCAATCTTCTCTCAATTAAGTCCAGAGTTTTAATCTTTATGTCTAATGCTGGATTACGAAGGATTTGTTAACAGTAGTCTTACGCAGGGCAGGGCTTTCTCAATGTGTCGTAAACTTCATAACTTCTTTGTGTACAATTACTTAGCTTTGTACCATTTCTTAATATCTCTTTTTTCCTCTCTCTCTTTCTCTTTTTTTAACTCATCTAAAGCATAAGAACCTCCAAGCAGTAACGCTATAGATCGTCAAACAATAGTAGCTCTATAATTTACGATTATAGTGATTTCTATATCCACGTTTTCTTCTATCTGAACCATCAGAACAGATGATAGACTGCGAAGGTCTAGATAACAAATTGTGTCTGGGACATATTCAATTGAACCCAAACTTTGCGAAATGTTTTGTCCTGGGTCGTCATATAGCGTCTTACCACTTGAACATATTGTTCACATGTTGTAGAAGAACAATTGACAGCTTTGCCAGTATAAAATATTATGTCATATTCAGACTGAGAAATTGTCTGTTACTTTTTATCAGTTATTCACGACGATCTAAACCCATTCCCAAACAACAAATGTTCGACTCTCCCGATATGGCAGAAAACATTGTGGGAAAAGGAAAAATTACTCGTTACGAGCAATTTCTCCTTTTCCCACGTTGTTTTCTAAAAGTGTCTGTAAAATGTGGTCAAATGTCGTTATTGTTTGGGAAAGGGTTAACAACACGCTAGACAAAGATCAAGAACAGTGTCTGCAGTTGCACACAATTTATTTTGATCGTTACTGATCACGATACCGTTTCATAATATTCTCAGCATGTTGACGCAATTTATATTGTTTAATTATGACCTGATCCACGCATATGTTATATAAAGCTGTAAACAGGACCCCGGAGACTGGTGGGATTCATTGTTCCAATGTTTGCCAGTCACGGTTTTTAATGGCGAAATCCGATCGTTTTATCAGCTCTTCCGAGGCAAACACGTATAATGGAACAATTTTCATAAACCGGTGCATGGTTTCAATGGTTACTTGATTTATCCACGTAAACATGCTATTACACATAACATGTTTTCGGTTGGATTAGCAACGCTGACATTTTGATCATTTTTGTAAGCGTTTTAGCTATAGCTACACCGAGTCTTCTAAATTATTGTTTGAGTAGCACATAGGGGAAATAACCGTGTACATCGTTTTATTGATCAATCAACTCCTTTCAATTAATATGTCAATATCTAATGGGGAATGTGCAGAGACCTTAGTTCTGTATCCACTCTTATGTAATGGAACATGGCCTTACATATATAAAATGTAATGCTTTCTGCATTAAGCCAGAAGATCGATAACGGTTGGTCAATACAGTACTAACAGTCTGGTCACTTTTCTGTCGAACGGACGTCCAATCCGAATGAAACTCAGCTCATGTCTTTCGCTGCTTCTTTTTAGAAATTAAGTTTATTGACAGGAGACATTGAGTTATTGTCTCTACTTTACAATATTGTACAGTACTGTAGATATAAGTGTTACCTGATAATCAAATATTTTCTTTGACAAAAATAATGAAATCGCACTTTTTAAACTCCAAAACAGGTTTTGTCATCCTTTTAACCCTTTTCTTACATAAAAAAGTAGTTATTATTCATCTCCAATTTTGCGCCTCATGTTAATATAATGACGTCATCGGTGACATCATTTTCCCAATATTTGTGATATGATGTTTACGTAGACCCATTTTCCAAGATATTGTTAAGAATGTGTGTCAAGAAGAACCGCATAGCCTTAGGTATGTGTAAAATTTATAAATGATCTTCCATACAATCTTCAAGCTTGATTTGCTTACACAAGTCTTTGAACAGCGGTTGAAAAGTTGCTTGCTTTATCAACCTTGAGTAGCGACGATAGAGCAAAATGTCGGCCATTTTGCTTTCTTTACAAATCGTTAAGGGACCATTGGGGAAAATTATCGAACTATACTGTCAGAAGCCGATGCAAATGCTTTATTGACCAATCAAAAGCGAGAATTTCGCTTTGAAGTAAAACGATAATTATTTGCTTTTTGCAGGTAGGGTCGCTACTTGCTTCTAAAATAGGAACGAGGAATGAGGAAGTTGAACATGTCAATATATTCCTTTTTCAATCATATGTGGACCTTTTCCCACTTTTACTGGTGGTTATTTCAGACGCACGTTATTTGTCTGTGGGTGTGGTTGGCATAGGGAAGCAACGGTTGTCTGCATGGACTATGAGGAGCAAATGTAGTGCATAGTCGTAAATTATCCGCCGGGAAAACATCATAATTCTCCAATGAAATAGACTGTAAAACATATCATCGAGGGGTTTATATTAAATATGAAAGGTTGTTTATCACCTCTATTCTCTTTGTTCGCATTGCCTGACACTCATTTAAAAGAATCGCAGTAACATCATAAAACTTCTTCTTAGAACCTGATGTGTGTTTAATCAATAGACAGGTCACCAATAGTTATCTTGATATGTGTAACGTCCTTGGTAAAGAAAGTTTTTATGTGTCATGTCTTGGTCGATTACTAAGTAAAAGCATTTAAAGATAAACTGTTTAAACTTTCCATAATGCATTGAGATGGTGTTTGTATGTATAAAGAAGCATACCATGCCAATATACATGCAATGACTGCATGACCTCTCACTATATAACAGATACCCGCGGCTTCCTTTAAAACCATGCAGTTTTCTCCTTAGAATGAGTTGACTTAAGAGTCTTTCTTTCCCATTTGACAAAACCTGCAAGTTTTCCCCCTAATTACCTAATTCTGCTTTACAAAAAAGGGTTTCAAAGTTTTCCTCTCAGAGTGAAAAAAAGGCCTGTGTCTTATCGATTCATTTCTAATTAGTCCATCCAACGCAATATGTCTTCATTTAAATTGTTTGGGAAAATGATTAATACCTAAACCATACAAAAAAGAACTACATAACAAGCATTAAAAAAAAATACATTTCTCAACAGGTAATGGTCCGACTTTTAACACTGTTTTGAAATTTCTCAGACAAGGCCATAACTTGTTCTGACGTTTGATAAAAAACATCCACGTTGGAAGGCAACTGATATACAGTGATGTCTCGTTAATCCGAACACGTTCGTTCCCAACAAAATTTCTGGATTAACGAGTAATCCGGACTAATGAAGCAGAGCATGTTCTACACATACACATTAAGACATAAACAGTCTGTATGCACTTGTATACTTATAACCCTTTAGCAATCGCCAAATTGTCGACCGTCCCAATTTGAAAGAGTTTGCAGACGACAGTTCATAACGTGATGAAATTCAAAATGCATCTTCTGTTATGGCAGAAAACATTGTGGGCCAAGGAGAAATTGCTCGCAACGAGCAATTTCTCCTTAATCCACAATGTTTTCAAAAGTCGTCTGCAACAAATTGGTCAAATAATTCCGTTCCCTTACAATTTCGTACGGATAGCGAGACAACCGGATAATCGGGGTCCGGATAAACGAGGCGTCACTGTATTTGAAAGTATTTTGTTCTAGTAAGGGAATACAAAGGCCAACAGCGTGAGTGCTGTCAGTAGCATTATAACTGATATGGTGGTGAAGATGTCGTAGGGTTACAACATTTCGGGTAAATCTTGGCCGGCCTATAACACATTTCTTATGTTCATCCACGTTGAGTATTTCAATGTATATGGAGGTGATGAACACCATTCAAAGTCATTATTTTTGATCGGCAGCTCATTAATAATAATGAAATTATAAGTTGTGATATATGTCTGTTTTCTTAATCAAGTTATATAAATATTTGGATTTTACATTTAAGACCTATTTTTTAGAAACGAAAGAACAATGAAAGAAGTCTCAAAAGTAGAACCATAAGTGATTTGTGTAAGTTGTAAGAACTTGTTTCACAATCGATGTAAAATAAAAAATTAAATTAAAAAACTATCGCGAGAAACAATATGGCGGCTTCCATATTACTTCAGGGGTGTTTTCATTGGATAAACCCGATGAGTTCAGATTGACCAATCGGTTCATATTAATGCGCGCACATAGCGAACGGGGAAGACGCTACTTTAATGAGGTGAGTATTGTATATACTCCCAGTGTACGGCGATGATAAAGCAAGTCTGCCCGCCCATGTTTTGGTGAACATGTTGACTAAACTCTATTTGATCTTATTAAATTTTTATTGCCCTAAACGTTCACGCTTTGTCCTCGTTATCTTGAACTAGTTCGCAGCTTAGCCCTTTTTAAACTTTTCTTCAATAAAGAATATTTCATTTATTTCCAACATCTTTTTTAATATAAATTGCTTAAAAGAGAACTTACTAACTAAGTAGCGTAGTATCACATTTTTGCTGCTCAAACCGGGTAGAATCATCGGCCTTCTTCAATTATAATGAACAGGACCTCATAACATAACTGAAACGACTCGGTGTAAAATACACAAACTATTGAACAATATGAAGCAGAAAAAGGATCATTTGTAGTTTGTTTTCGAGTTTGGACAATTCTTTTATTCCTTTCATTTTTAGACAGTATTTTGGATTTAAATCAGAGGTTTTATCCCGACTTACCAACAGAATGCCCACCGGTTCTGCCCGACTTGAACAGAAATTCTGGGTAGCTAAGCTTTTCCATTTATCATGTGCCGGACATCGCAATGTAACTGAAATACTGTTGACGCGACGTAAAACCCCTTTTTTTATAAACATCTGGGATAGCACTTGACACAGATGTTTAAACCCTGAACTTTACATAATACCAGGGTACCTTTTCACTAAACATTTTGTGCTTAGAATTTATCTAAGTACAGAAGGGCATTCACTCTTATTTCAATATTGGCATAAGCAATTTGGGGAAATTGTATCGATGAAAGTGCTGAATTTGGAAACCAAAAAGCTGGTGTGAGTTTGGATTTTTAGGAAAGCTGCATGATTTTAAAGAAACTTCCAAATGGGAAGGTGCCTTTTATGGGCCGGCGTTATATGAGAAGAAAAAGTCCTAATTAAAAGACGCTCCGAATGACGTGTCACTTGACAAAATTGTGTTTTCATTTGAGATACTATCCATGCATATCGGAGTTGCCTTACACAAACATTTTCCTAATGTCGTTTAAAATAAAGAGGTACCCAGGACCCTGAAGGAGAGCCATAGTTCAGTTGCTACCTTATTTAATACTTCTTCAATCACATCTAAACCTCAATCAAATAACACAAACGTTGAAGCCGGTGCAAACGTCTGTGTGTCTGGATTATCTTGTCAAACAGCGGTTACCCTTTCCCAAACAACAAATGTTCGACTGTCCCAAATTAAAAGAGTTTGCAGACGACATTTCAAACTGTGATGAAATTGAAAAATAATCTTCTGATAGGGCAGAAAACTTTGTGAGTTAAGGAGAAATTGCTCGTTACGAGCAACTTTCCTTTTCCCACAATGTTTTCTAAAGTCGTCGGCAATAAAGTGGTTAAGTGTCGTTACTGTTTGGGAAAGGGTTAATCTATAAATGTTTTATTGAATTGATGTAGTTCGCCAATTTGACTGTTTAAGTAGTATCAAAAGTAAAGTGCGACGGTCATTGAAAATTCCCTTATTACTGGTGATTTTATTCTAGTTCTCAACAATAGCATTTTCCTGGCAGCTTTTCCCTCTTAAAATCTTATTTGAAATAAGTGGTAGATCTTGGTAAGGTTCATCGTATGGCGAATTGAATGCATTTCACGTCGAGAGGTATATTGCTATTGCTAACTCGATTGCTACTCTAAGTATCTTTCCTCATTAAGATTGAGCAGATATTTTAGGTTTTGGAAAGCAGACGACACAAAAAGCTCTTTTTAGAAAAGTAACCAGCGTAATAAGGGTTAACCTGTTTCATCACAATACGCTTTTCGTCATATCATACAGAGAAAGTTAAGGGTTTTGTCTTTGTTATAAATGTTTCGTGATTTTATGAGCCTTTATTTATCTCTGGTTTTTTTTTTGTCTTCCGCGTTCCTTCACTTATGACTAATTACAGTATCCCATATGAAAGAATGTTTTATTGTTTCGTTTCTAAAAGCAAAAAAAACAAAGACCTTCTCAAATTACTTGCATACATGTATGTATAAAGTACATATAGTACAACGCTCTTTCAATGAGTCACATAGCGTGAAATACTAGCTTTGAATAATTGAGTATCTCTCGATGATCAATCGAAATCGGTAATCATCTCGTCAAAGTTGACATGGTCGACTACCCACAGCATAATCGTTTCATAACTAAGGTCCCGTTAGGACATGTTAGGTGACTGTTAACTAACCCTTTACAATTCGTTATATCAAATAGTGGTGTTTGTAGTTTATATGAGTAGCCTATACTACCAACAATATGAGTTTTCGTAGAGTGAAAATCGTTGTTTGGAAGACATCACACCTGAGCTGATTAAGTTAGAACAAACAGGATAGAACTTTTTATGAGAAATCGAGAAGCATATATATAATTTATCGTCACTTTAAGACGTTTCTAATAATTGTCATCCACACAACGTAACGATTAGTAACAGAGAATGTTTTAGTACCCGTCGCTTAAATAGAGTACTGATTAACACCAACAATACCATCAACATTAGCTCTTTAACTAGAAAATTCGTAACGAAAAAAAGTCACGATACTCAGGACTTTGAAGTGGTTTTAATGAGTACCAATTAAACAACCTTTGTTATACGAACTAAAGAAAACTGTGCAGCTGTATGCCCTTCATAACATATTTGCCTTTCTTTTTGTGTCTGTGTGTGTGTGGGGGGGGGGGGTGTTGATTAGACGAGGTGAAAAACAGCTATGAAGCCAAGCATGTGTATAGTGCTGGAACTGACTTCATGCTTATGCAAACAGGTTAGATCTAAGCCAGCCGCTAAGTACATTGGTGGCTGGCCATTAATCTAACCTGGTTGCTACTCTGGGTGTCTTTTCTTGTCAAAATTAAGATATTCAAGGTTTTGGAAAGCAGACGACATAAACATCTAGTTTCATAAAATCAAGCAGCATTGTAACATTGTTTGGTTGATCCTAAAAGCCAATGAAAAGCATCGAAAAGAAAACACCATCATCAATCAGAAATGAAGAAATGCCATAAAAACTGTGTAATCATTCATGTCGATAAAAAAATGTAAAGATACTTCGTTCCCCTTGATTGTATTAAATGTAAACAGTTATCATTCAACCCTTTACCAAACGTTAAATTTTCGACTGTCCCAAATTCAAACAGTTTGCAGACAACATTTCAAAATGTGGAGAAATTGGAAAATAATCTTCTGATAGGACAGAAAACATTGTAGGAAAAGGAAAAATTGCTCGTTACGAGCTATTTCTCCTTATCCCACAGTGTTTGTCAGGGTCGTGTGCGAAAAATGGTTAAATGTCGTTATTGTTCGGTAATGGGTTAAAAGAAACATCACTATCGGGAGATTATACTCTGCATACCAGGTGGTTATTCGTCCATGAGGGTATATTATAGATCTTGTGGGGTTTATGAATAATAGATGGATACTGCTTCTGGCTGTATTGAACATCGTTCCACAACATCACTTAGCCGCTGTAACACACCGGGTCCTAGACACGAGGGACAAGTTAATAAGCGTATTAAAATATACAACTGCATATGCAATATGTAAAAGAAATATGAAGGCATGGTTTTCCCTTGGCCCCTTGGTTTCTGCTAGTTTTGGGGACTTTTAACCGGTATATATTGAGTTGTACATGGATCGAATATCTTTATGGGTCATATCCAGGAATTGGGGGTAATTTACTTTATAGTTTGGAGTCAAAGGAGAACCCTGTATTCAGGGTACATTTTGAATTGTCGGTGCTCGTAAGAATCGCCCCAATAAGATGGTGCTTATTAGTACCACAGGAAGAAGTTTGAGAAAAATTCAACGATTTAGTAAAATGTTTGCGTCTCTTGTCTGGACATCGTTGAAAGCACCGACGTTTGTAATGTAGCATTGACTGAAAACGTAACTAAACAGACTGTGTATGAAGTGGTTGCTGTAGTTCAGCATGTGAACTTTACACTGCTCAATTGAAAACCCCAAACAAAATAGAGTTGCTTGACTGTCAAATCGAAATAGGTGTCTGAGCGCTTAACGAGCTCCAGCTTTGTCGATACCTATGTTTATGTAGGAGTGTCATTTGGCAAGACACATAAGTGCCTCAGCATCGAACTGGTGAATCATGGAAAGCCTTAACCCTTTCCCAAAAAATAACGACATTTAACCACTTTGTTGCAGACGACTTAGAAAACATTGTGGGAAAAGGAGAACTTGTTCGTCACGAGCAATTTCTCCTTTTCTCATAATGATTTCTGCCCTATCAGAAGATTATTTTTCCAATTTCATCACATTTTGAAATGTCGTCTTCAAACTCTTCCAATTTTGGACAGTCGAAAATGTGTTGTTTTGGAAAGGGTTCAAATGACTGAATGGTTGTTGAGACGGCGTCATACCCTATGTAAACAAAAATGCGCGCTTAACTCATTGGTACGAATATCTTTTAACAAGCTAGGGTCTTGCGTTTCTTCGTAGTCATTTGGCAGATTTAGCCTTCCAACCCTAACATCTGGTTTCGTGGAAGTGGGTGTGTTGTGTTGGAGAAAGACATCACCGTCCTAACAACATGAACAATTGTTCTGTTCATAGGCACCATAAAACGAGTACAATATAGAGTAGAATAAGTACCCCGGTAGAGGTTTGAAGCATTTGGGATAAATATAGATGTGTTTAAATGGTTTTTGGCACCTCTTTAAACTTAATGACCGGCTTTTCGTTGAAAACAAACAAGCGGAAGTAATTTTGCTTTTCTTTAGGCGGCCTAACGTATGATAGACAGTGTCAACAAAGGTTCGTTTTTACACAGTTAACCGACACTTTATGAAAATGCAATGATCCGTTTCCCCAATATTTATATTTATGAATCGTCTAAGTTGACAGCTACAGCAGACATCAGTGGATAGCATATCATTAAAATATTTTATATATGAAATTGGGTAAAAACCATTGCGACTCAATAATAAACTACTTATTAGGGTGAACCCCATTGAGACTAAAGAATAAACTACTTATTAGGGTGAATCCCATTGAGACTAAAGAATACACTACTTATTAGGGTGAACCCCATTGAGACTAAAGAATACACTACTTATTAGGGTGAACCCCATTGAGACTAAAGAATACACTACTTATTAGGGTGAACCCCATTGAGACTAAAGAATACACTACGTATTAGGGTGAACCCCATTGAGACTAAAGAATACACTACTTATTAGGGTGAACCCCATTGAGACTAAAGAATAAACTACTTATTAGGGTGAACCCCATTGAGACTAAAGAATAAACTACAATTATCGTGTAACAATGCGTTCCGATGATTTTTTGCCGCAAATGCCTCAAGAAAGCAGGGGTTGCAGGTGCAATTGTCCATATTGCCCACCTTGTCCTAAAGCCTTAACGGACAAGTTAATGTTTACCAAAATCTATTGTATGACCATTATACGGACAAGTGGAGGCATAAATCTGATATTTACGAACAAGTGAACCGAAATCCGATTTTGTCACTCCTGGATAGTGTTTTACAGAGTGCAGGGTTACGGTCGTGTTTTCAAGGGTGGTTCATTTGTTATGGTTGTGTCCAAAAAAAGCACCCGATAGAAAGCAGGCGTGATTCACAGCTTTATCTCCATTTAAAACTGACAACGTAAAAATGTCGGAATTGTTGACGGTTTAGCGAAGTGATTTACAACTTAAAAGGGGGTTTCCGTTTAAACCGTTTATTAAGTTATGACTAAACGATCTTGAAACTGCAGATTCCATAATTAGACAGCAGGATGAATGTTGTTCAAAACCTTTTTCAAATATTGTGTCAGAAGAAGTAAGGGCTAGATTCACTTAGGGTAAAAAAACGGTCCTGTTTCAGAAATTGATGAAATTTACGGAAAGATTCCAAATTCTAAACTTGACCAGACACAAGAATAATCACGACGTTTCTCTTTATCTAATTACCATAGCAACCGACAACTAAGTTATGTTTTTTTTTTTTGTTTTTTTTTTTATTCACCAATTAAATAAATTAAATAATTACATGCCAATATCTATAATTTCTTATAAGTCTTGCATGTAAGAACTACAACCTTGATAGTGTATGCATCTGATTTTGAGAATAAATAAGTACTTTAACCTTCAGATTCCATGGTAACCAACTATCATAATGATATCTTTCAATGTTGATACCTATTGAGATTAAGCAGTTATTAACGATTTTGAAAACCAGACGACACCAACAATCTATTTTGGAAAATTACCCAGCATTCTTAGGGTAGAACCTTTACAAAGCAGCCCTCAATTTAGATTTTGATGAGCTATTGCCGTCGATCTTAGGAGAAATGCTTACACGAGGAAGTTCTCTTTTCTTAAACAACAGTTTGCTATCATGCAGATAATAAACTTTCCACTCCATTTTCACCGTTGTTGCGCAATGATACAAAGAGAAGAGAGGAAACAATAGTTTGCGGCAATATTGTTCAACAGCGATAATTGTCGTTTGCACGTGAATTACTTTAACCCTTATAGTGCTGGAACCGACTTCATACTCACGTGTATGCAAACAGGTTGGATCCAGGCCAGCTGCCAAGTGAACTGGCGGCCGGCCTGTTATCTAGCCGTTTGCTCCTCTAAGTATCTTTTCTCATCAAAATTAAGCAGATTTTTTAATTTTTGGAAAGCAGACGACACGAAAACCTATTTATAGAAAATTACCCAGCATTCTTAGGGTAAACAGTATACTGGCCAATGGCGGTCCTAAATCAATTCAAGCTGTCGAGCGAGACAGCGTTGTTTGAAGAACATATTTATTTACGCTAATAGCCTGGTAAACAGTAATGTTCAACTCTATAATGCACATTCAAGTTTTCTATACAAGCACGGACTACTAAATACCACCCCTGTGGAACATGGGTCATTTGTGACTACCTATTGAGTAAAAACGTGGACCATTGTATACCCAAAATAGAGAATGTTAGTCGTAGTCGGGTTTGCCCTCCGTGACATGCTGTGAAATCGGTATGCTAAAACAATTAAAATTATTATTTCAAGTTAAAAAGAGAAACACTTATTCAACTTAAGTGGAACGCATTTCTATTAGCATTAAACATGGGATCTAACCTGATTGCATAAGCATGGAAGTCGGTTTCAGCACAATACGGGTAAAAAATCAACAGGCCATCCGTTGTGTAATGGTTATAGTATAACATTAGAAATCATACGCACCCTCACCGCGTGTGTTCAAATCTCGGGAGCGATAGATTGTAAATGTCATGAGATAGTCTCCCGGCTGACTAACGGAACGCCAGTGGTTCTATGTAGATTGAACAACCCTTTTGGGAAGCAGTTCACAGGTTTTTTTCTATCAATGCTAAGCCAAGCATTTCACTACAAGTACAAATGATTTTTACACGGTTTACGCAATGTAAAGCCCTATTGCCAAACAAACAAAAAACACGAAACTAAAATTCCATCACAACATGGGTCCTTGTCACGATTTGACATAATTACAGTGTAGATGGTCATGCATGGTCCAGTGGTCTAAGACCTTGAATGTCACGGGTTCGAGCCCAAACGGTACCTCTGGTTTCTTTGGAGTGTCCCTTGGTATATCATTTCAGAGCCTAGACTGGTACTGTTGAATCCAGGAAAGCCGTTATATAACTTACGGATTGTTGATTTGGCGTTTAACCCGATTTAGCAATCCATTTAAGGGGCTTTTCCAAGCACTATTCCTGACATTTTGAAGTAAATCCTATTTGTACGAATTTGCTAGTGTCGTTTCGTCAATGTTCGTATTGTATCTATATTCAAGACCATTTTAATACATGCCAACACTTTAGGGCTTAGAGAAGAAACAAAGAAGTTACATGGGAGAACTTGTCATCATGTTTTACTAAATAGTTTATGGTTACAACTCGTGAAAGTTAAACACAATATTCCTTCTTATTTTATTATTTGGCTATGCAATATTGCACACCACTGGATTCGTATCTCTAAGACGTTTCCAATGACGTGTCACATTGCAATACTGTACATGTATTTTTATGTAGAATACTTTCCATGTTATCAGTTTTTAATTACTATTTCCCTTGGGTTGTTTAATGAAACAATCAATACTCTTGATATTTCAAAAACCATCGGCTTTCAATTTATAACATCATGAAATCAGAGAGCAAAGTGACATTAGTTCTAACGGTCTGTGTAATTAATAGAATACACATGTCCTTTAAGCAATGGATGTTTTCTAATTGAACAATTGAATTTCGAAAAGTTCAACTGCATAACAAGCAGACTGACCGAGGTTAACTGCCCGTGTATTACAAAATGCTGTAAGTAGTTAACCCTTATAGCGCTTGATCCGACTTCATGCTTATACACACGAGTCAGATCCAGGCCAGCCACCAAGTTAATCAGCGGCTGGCCTGTGATCTAACCTGATTGCTTCTCCGGGCATCTTTCCTCATCAAAACTAAATATTTAAGGTTTTGGAAAGCAGACAACACGAAAATATTTTTATAAAATTACCCAGCATGCTAAGGGTTTAACCCTTTCTCAAACAATAACTGTACTTGACCACTTTGTTGCAGAGCAGACGACTTTAGAAAACATTGTGGGAAAAGGAGAAATTGCTCGTGACAAGCAATTTTTCCTTTTCCCACAATGTTTTCTGGCCTATGAGAAGATTATTTACCAATTTCATCACGTTTTAAAATGTCGTCTGCAAACTCTTTCAATTTTGGACAGTCAAAAATTGTTTGATTGGGAAATGGTTAAACCGTTTGACGAAATAATTGGTAAACCGATGTTGCAATCTTGTCGCGGGCCGTATTCGCCGTCTTGGCCCTCGATCGATCCCAGCGTTACCTGGTGAAATAATATTGATGTTCATGTTTTGTATTGTATTGGCGATCGCAACCAAGCCATTAAGGTTGGCCTTGTGTTAATACTTCCACGGCTTCTACAGAGTGGGGGGGGATTTTTTTTTATAGCATATCAAACTATTTTATATATTGACTTAACTTTGACATACAGAAAGGTATTGCATGGCCGATGCTTTCAATTTCGGTATTTAACTCTGTACCACCAGCAGACGACATTTTTACTTGGATTTGACGATGTTTATAAAGCTTTTCAGTCCTGCTGTTGTGATATGTGAAAAGAATGAAAAAGCATTGCTTCAAAAGAAGGAATTGCTTGTGACAATCAATTTCTCTTTTTGTCACAATGCTTTTTCGTCGGAGTGACCTCTTGCAAGTCGCCTCAGAGCCCTATCGTAGTACCGGAAGTTACAGGAAAGCTTTTTGATAACTGAAAAAGTGTTGGTACCGGGTTAAACACCATACGAACAAATCTAAATACAGTGAACATTTCTATAGCTGTGTTATTTCTTCATGAGTACTCTGCAATATATCTCCTTCGTCATTGGCGAGACCCTATTGAAAAAATTGAAAAATGGTGTTTAAGTCCGTACTCATGGTATATATATACTAGGTACACAATATTCTTCACCTTTTGCCTTGGTGGTATTCGTTATTTGCGACTGGCGACTTAAATACACAATGTCAAAGTCGTAGATAAACCTTGGAAAACTAGAATAGTTTAGTAAACGTTATGTTATAATAGATACTTTGCTTATGATGAGCAAATTCCCTCTTTTTTACGATGATTTCACGTGTTGTTAACGGGTAAAGGTTAATTATACATACGACATGTAAAGACACGGAAAGATAACTATTCGTAACTATTTACATTACCAGTCGTGATGTATTCTATTTACCGTTTAACCCTTCACCAAACGCCAATTTTTCGACTGTTCCAAATTGAATGAGTTTGCAGAGGATTTCAAAATGGGATGAAATTGAAAATTAATCTTCTGGTGGGGCAGAAAACATGATGGGAAAAGGAGAAATTCTCGTTACGAGCAATTTCTCCTTTTTCCACCATGTTTTCCAGAGTCGCCTGCAACAAACTGGTTAAATATCGTTTATTAATTGGTAATGGGTTAAATTTGGTGACTGTTCTTGATTAAACATAACTGTATTTCCCTGATTTTTCCATAGTTTAAGTAATACTTTACACCATTTAAAATGTATATTAAATATTCTTAAAGTCTTGCTGTAGCGTAGGGGGTAACTCTTTGCTAAGAGTGAATCATCTCTTTGAACCAATGGTATATTAAGATGACCTTGACAGTTGAGTTGAAACGGGTTTATGAAAGATTAAATGTTTAAATCAATCATAGCACACCTTAACCTTTAGAATGCTAGGTAATTTTCTTAAAACAGATTTTTGTGTGATCTGCTTTCCAAAACCTTAGATATCTGCTTAATTTTGGTGAAGAAGGATACACAGAGTAGCAAATAGGTTAGATCACAGGCCAGCCGCCAATTTATTTGGCGGCTGGCCTGGATCCAACCTGTTTGCATAAGCATGAAGTAGGTTCAAGTGCTATAAGGGTTAGTGTCAGGATGGTCTAGTAGCATGTGCCCCCGTTCGTTTGATCTTTTTGTCATATTGCACAGGATCAATTTGAGAACTATATAATTTATTTGTGGGTTTTGTTCTTTAGTCTGGTATTTGACGTGCATAACCCTTATTCCCCCAATACCTTATACATCTGATTAAAAGGTCAATATCTCCGAAACAAATGGTTAGAACGTGGCATGATTTGTAAGTTTGCTAAAGATGCTTGTGTCTATAGACCAATTGGGGAACAATGGAAACGCTTATTTATTAAGTTATAGATCCTATAAGACCAGGTAAATCCACACTGTCCTATGTCCGCAGCCGAGGTTTGCTTTCAGCGTTAAGTAGTCTCTTTAACCCTTTAGCAAACGCCAAATTCGACAGTCCAAAATTGGAAAAGTTTGCAGACGACATTTCAAAATGTGATGGAATTGGAAAATGATCTTCTGATAGGGTAGAAAATATGATGGGGAAAGGAGTAATTGCTCGTCACGAGCAATTTCTTTCTTTCTCACAATGTTTTCCAGAGTCGTCTGCAACAGACTGGTCAAATGTCTTAATTATTTCATAATGGGTTATTACTTGTTCTTCTTTTAGTTTCATTTATATATTTCTTTTATCTGGAAAAGCAGTCATTCTTTGAAATAATATTCAACCGTGCTGACAAAAAACTATATCAGGGTACATTAACAGCCGGGAAGTAACTAAAGAATGTTGAAAACCGCACAAACATCTTTCCCCACCATCAACAATGGTGCATTACAAATACTGTACATTATCGTAAAGACATAGGGGCATAAACTTGATTTTGCAAAATTTACGAAGCTTTTACGGTCCTCGGAATTATTAAGTGTGCGTACAACCGTAACAATTCTAGATATGAATCAGAACGCAAAGTACATTGAAAAGGACATTATCTGGAACTTCGAACGTTATTTCCCGGAACCTGTTTCCTTGTACAATCGATTATCCACATAATGTATTGTTGCTTTTCTATGGATTTTCATTATATTCTCGTACAGATTGAAACGGTCGATCCATCAATTTTGAAGTATTGACGGGAATAACGCATGTTATTTCTGCTCGAGTCTCGATCGTCTAGGCGTTTGTTTTTATTTTCTTCTATTAACAATCGGAACTCTTTTGCAAATTCCGGCAGGTCTATGTGGCAAGCAAACATCACCAAAGGGTTCCGATTGCTTGTATTAAACCTTAGAATGATGGGTAATTTTCTTAAAATAGATTTGTGTGTCGTCTGATTTCCATAACCTTAGATATCTGCTTGATTTTGTAAAGGAAACATACTCGGAGAAGCAAACAGTTTGGATAACAGGCCAAACGCCAATTTACTTGGCGGCTGGCCTGGAGATTGCCTGTTTGCATAAGCATAAAGTCGGTTCCAGCATTATCAGAGTAAACGCCTGGACGATTGCGTTTAATTTTGCTAAACCCACTGGCTTAATTGTATGTTTATGGCTAGAACTTAACGCAGTAATAAAAGTATATGACGTTGATAGGCCATGTACTTGTGAAATGTCAAACTGAAATGGATAGGAACGTGTTGTTTTGGAGAAGTTTCTCAGCAATGTTTCGTCTGTTTGTTTGTCATGAAGTGACCCTAATGACTTCATTGCTGTTAGTGTGAATTGTATTACCATAAAGTTTATGGTCTAGCAGCTTATCTTTTACAAGCACCCAAGTAATTAATTGCCCGCCAGCCGTGATAAATTGATTTACAGGGAAGTCGACCTTGATGCCTTAGCCTTTCAGGCTATTAAACGCAACCAATCCCAACACTCTTCATTTGTAGTTTTGGTTCTCGTTTGTCTTCACTTTCTAAATTTGGTGAGACATAGTGTTGAATAATACTTGTGGGTAACTTTCAGGAATCTCTTATGGATGTATGTAATGGTCATCATGATACAGATGACCCTATTTTAAGAAGATTGTCCACAGAAGATAATGTTTAAAGAAATGGCGTTGAAACAATACAGTTTTTTTTGTATTGTTGAATTATATATAACTAAAAAGTTTTAATGAAAGCATAATTAATACAAGAAGCCTATTTTCAATGACTTTTCTTCAGTGTATATCATTTAATAGACCATCCATTGAGCAGTTTTAAACATAATTTTTGTTTAAGTCCACTTTCTTGCGTCTGTGAACAATCACTTTTAGAGGAGCCTAAATGAGCATTTTTAGGGTATATCTATCATCAATACCCAAACTCTAACTGTATAACTTTAAGGCCTTATCCCATTCATTCTTAAATTTAGATAATGGAGAACCGAAAGTAGTCTCCCAACTGACTTACGTAATGCCGATGGCTGTACCCGGATTGACCAGTTTTGATGGCAGTTGAGTACGGGGGTCTTCCTCCATCATTAAGAGTCGGACATTGCAACACAACAGAAATAATCATGACGAGATGTAGAACAAAAACCCATATAAAAGAATCCATAAACTTAACTCCATTTTGTATATTTTCAGATGCCAAAAATGCACGGTGCCGCGGTCCAGTGTTGTATGTGCGTCGTCGGGGTCTTCCTGTTTCTCGGGGGCCTCATAATGATGGTCACTGGCATCTGCGTCATCCTTAACTACGGCCTCTTCGACGAGAACCTCCTGCCGCCGGACCTACAGAACGACGAGGGAAAGAAAACCGTCGGCATCATTCTTACATGCTGCGGCCTCTTCGCCATTCTCATCAGCGTCGTAGCCAGTCTCATGTACCTGTGTACGAAACCCAAGCACTCGACGATCAACCCGCGGGACCTCTCCCGTATCCCGAACTCGGCCCGTAACACGCCCCCGGACCGCCCCGATAATCGCCGACGATCCGGCACCGTCAAGCCCATTACCGCCAACGGACACGTCCGAGGACAGCCGAATACGAAACACATCCCGGGGTCAATGGAGGTCATTCCACCTCGGCAGGTGGGTCATGGTCACCGGAAACGAGGGAACCGGAAGATGAAACACCGGGGGCGTCGTCTGGAGGAGATAAAGGAACAGGACGCCATATCGAGAAAGACGATTGAAGGTGGCGCGCTTGCGGAGGACGAAATGAATTACAACACCATGACGCCACGAAGCGGCTCCTTCTCTAGTCAATACACGCTAAACGAGGCTCCGCGAATCGTGGTCGCCCCGGAGGAGTCGATGAGGTGCCCTAGTGCTGATAGTGCTAGTACGTCACAGACGAGTGACATCAGTAACTTCCGGGGAGGGCCGGAGTACGATAAATCGAGACGGGAGTTACAGTTCATGACTGATTCGTCGATACGCTACACCAACGCCCCCTACGATAGTCTCTCCAAGGACGACACCATGTCCCTGGATAAAGACGGCGGCGAGAGCATTGCGAACCGTCGTGACAGCGAGGAAGGGTCGATTGTTAGTGAGAGGTACATTGGTAGCGTTGATAAACACCAAATGTCCACGTCTTCGTTTAATAGTTTTAATGACAAGATTTCCGCGGGCGGAAATGACTTCACGGCGCATGGCCGTCTTCCGGATGTGTCTAGTTCAGACGAGGGCTCCAGTTTGGTGGAGTTCCGTGGGGTTAAAGCGTCTGGCCGAGTGGGAGAACTAGGCATGCGCGGTGATAATACTGATAATGAGATTCAGACAATACATGACGGCAATGGTGCACAGGGGGAATCCGTATCTCAGACGGCCCTCGATTCCGTAGAATCAACGTGCAACACCCCGAATGTGATACCAGTGACGTCACATACTCAGGATGACGATAGTCGAATGCATAATTCTAATACAGATAGCTTTGCATAGTGATCGCGTATTCTTTATTCTTTTCAAAAGACAATCAGCTTGGCATATTGTTTTATAAAATTAATTAAACTTCGAGGTGGCATACTTGCTGAAATGGACGAAAACGGTAAAAGATTTACAATGCTGTTTTAACGCCGTCATTGCACAACCAATAGACCGTATTTCCTTCGTTTTGAAGGAGGTAGGGCAATTGAGTCAGTTAGTGATATTTGAATGGTAATCAACAATAACTGATTGAAATGCAACATTTTCATTTCCGTTACGTGCTAAAGAGACTGTCATCTCTTATTCACCATACTAAATATGTATAAGCTTATAGATATATACTTGTATGGGTTTGTACGGTCTGTCCAAATTGAGAGCAAAGACTGCTGTCAATTAAGAGAGTGAGAAAACCTTGCTATGTCGTGTTTTGAAGGCAATGCATTGTGGGAAATAAAAAAAGTACCTGTGTCAAGCAATACTTTTCTTTTCCTTTTTACGATCTCCCACTGGGCTTTTTCAGGTTATATAATCGTGGCCCATGTAAGACACCTTTCCAATTAGAAACTTCTTTAAAATCATGCAGATTTCCCACAAATTCAAAGTCACATCACATTTTGGGTTTCCAATTTCATCGATACAATTTTCCAAAATTAGCAGGCATGGACTGCTTCCCAATTCAGGGAAAAAAGCCCTGTATTAAATGCATTTTAAAATTGTTAGAAAACTAAAAAGATATTAACACATGGTCAATATTGAACAAACCCAGGATTGCAATGTCTTTTGTTTCGTCAAAAACTTAGGATACTGACATAATCTTAGTGAAATTGTATGTTTGTATTTTCGGGAATTACCTTTCGTTTGTGATCTTTGAAATATCTGTTTTAATTAGGAAACCTTTTCTATGTTGTATAAAGATTATTGTTGACTTTATTCTTTTTTAGAAATCAAAATAGTTCAGATGAGTTCAAAGCGCCTAAACATCTCAGAATTGTATGTGTCCTATATATTTACTTGGGTGATGTTGTATGAGTAACAGGAAAGAACTTAGCTTATTACAATCGCGAAAGAACGAAGTGTTACACCTCGCCACGCTTTGTCAATTGCATTGTAGCAGTTTCGTGGGAGCGACCTTTGACAAGTCAATTCAGAGCCCTAGCATTGTACTGGTGGATCCAGGAAAGCCTGTACATAACTGATTCATTGTTGATACGGCGTCAAACACCGTACAAAAGCATCGTAGGTCCAGTGAAAAGGGTTTATTGTATGTTCAGTTTCAATTCACAGCATCTGTATTGCCTGTCAACTGACCAGCCGCAAGTGGTCATAAGGTTTCAATCGATTAACTTAGGTGTAAAATTCCAATGAACAAAGTTATACGAGCATTGCTTTCAAGATAGTTCGTTCACTAGGACTTAGTGCAGAACTAAAGTAAGTCCTTCACAAAAGAAACGAACTTATTTAAGTCTTGCATTGACCTTTCGTATTGAGAAATAACCTCCGACAGGCTTTCGGGTTGGGATTTGCGACAGGTCTTTTATTCATTTCCTTTTCAACGCTTTGAATGCTGGGTAATTTACTTAAGATAGAGTTTTGTGTCGTCTGCTTTCCAAAACCTTAAATAACTGCTTAACTTTAATGAGGAAAGATACTCCGTAAAGCAAACAGGTTAGATCACAGGCCAGCCGCCAATTTATTTGGCGGCTGGCCTGGATCCAACCTGTTTGCGTAAGTATGAAGTCGGATCCAGCAATATAAAGGTAAACCCATCTCTCAGTTTCGACAGAACGATGTTTGGAAACCACCTTTTGAATTCACCACCATCTCAGATAGTCCCTTTTAGACTATGTATACCTTAACAATGCAAAACTTTTATTATTCTAGCTAGACTATTTTGACAATGTACATATAAGCAATGCAAACACGTTTATTTATGTATACGAATGCAGTTTGATTTGATTTTGTTATTATTGAGGGTCTTTTTGATGGTTGTTTTATTTATTTGATATCAAATGTGCGATGTAATCCTTTTATATTATGATATCGTGTATCTATTTAACGTGCTTAATATGCTTTTGTTGTATTTTGGGGGGATTTATTTTGTAAAATAACTAAAAAGATACTTATATATTGGTCATGGTTACCTGGACTAGAATAAGACGAAGCCACCTTTCAGGTTTGAAATGTTTACACCTTGCAGATATAGCATCACATCGTCCTTTTCTCGTCGTGGGTTCGAATCCCGTGAGAAGCGGGTTCCGACTTGCGACCTTTCATTAATTCACATCTGACGCGAGTACTGGTTATAATCCAGGAAACAACATCGAGTCGAGAGTGAGTGTAAGAACTTGTTCCACTTTCGATGTTAAATATCCAAGTTTAAACTATATAACTGAGAAACGTTGCAAAGGTGGTTAAACCAATACAAACGAACTATACGGCTTTTATCATGTTATTTAAAATTGATTCATAACTATACCTATTTTTATATTGTTTGCTTCATATAAATAGTGCTTAACATTTAACTGAAAAGAAAAAAGATAAGATATTCATATATGACTGTTATCATGTTTGCTTTTGAAAGAAACCAGCATAGAATGCATCCACAACATTTGATATATAGCAACATGTACTTGTTTGCTGTCGTTTTTTTTAATGATGATTGATAGTTCCACTTGGAACAACACTGTACCCAACTTTGTATTGGCCACGTTCTCTCCTTCGTCTTATGAACTTGTAAAATTGTAAACTTGTATAGGCATTTGGGGTACAACTTCGATTCGTCTCTCTTTGCCTTCGAAGGCCATCTGTGGCCTAGTTCTCAACCCTTTACCAAACGTCAATTTTCGACTGTCCCAAATTGAAAGCGTTTGCATACGACATTTCAAAATGGGATGAAATTGAAAAATAATGTTCCGATAGGGCGCGAAACATTGTGGGAAAAGGAAAAATTGCTCGCCACGAGCAATTTTTCCTTTTCCCACAATGTTTTCCAAAGTTGTCGACACCAATGAGGTTGAATGTCGTTATTGTTTGGCAACGGGATAAAGAGCTGGGTACCGTTTTACTAAACACTTTACGCTTAAGATTTACGTAAGTCTAAAACAACAAGTCCTTTTATTTCAATATTTGGCAAAGCAATATTGCAAAGTAACACATCATTGGAATCGTCTCTCCGAGACGCTTCCAATGACGTGTCACATTGCAATATTGTCCTTTCATTGAAGATACTATCAATGTTTATTAGTTTTGACTTACGCAAAGATTTTCCGTAAGTTGTTTAGTAAAACGGACCCCTGAACTTGAACAGAACTGGGTTCTAGCCACCACTGTTGCTGTCGATTTAAAATTCCATAATAGTTTCTCTTCCGGCTGGCTTATTGAGTGTTGATGGTTCTTCCCGCAACAGCTGGCCCTCATGTACAAGCCAATCTATCGATGTTGTTTCAAGTATCATTTATAATTTCATTTAACCAATAGTGTATGATGTTAGATGTATGGCCAACTATACTTATGTGATTTATGTTGAAATTAGCTTCGATACATTCCATGTTTTCTGCAAATGACAGTTTGAAAATGATTTATCGCAATGTACATTGAATATTTTGTTTCTATTTCTTTGGCCATTGGTATAACTTGTGTCTAGATATTTGACAAGTTTATAAATATATTGGCAAAAATGGTGTATACTGTACAAAAGGGAAAAGCTTTAAGCCAGAACATTGTAAATCTATGCCTTGATTACAACGCTTGCATATTCAACCGTGAATGATGAAATAGGTAAGAAATTACATGACTTTTAAATATACATGTATTTGAGATCCAATTTGATCTGTAATAAGACGTCTGTCTGAAATATCGGCATGGGTCGTCTACTGTACTCCACACAGTTAGATCAGGGATAATATTAGAGATTGGAGAGTACTTTTACTTCGAAAAGAACTAATAAAGAAAGAATCTATCTATCGGAAGATGGAAACGTTTCCAAGGATCGGCCTATGCGCCATACACAGGCTGGTCCTTTTCGACATGTTACTCTTGGAATGATCACATTGTAAACCAAATCTAATTCATCACATAATCAGCCAGAACAGAATAGAACAGAAACTTATTTCATGACTTGAATACTTAGGGTTCATCGTCATTATAAAATACACATGAAAAAATGGACAATACATGTAAATACATACATGCAAATACGTTTAGTAATGCAAAAACAGTGCTCAATATGTAAACATAAGATAATAAAGGCACATGATATAGGGCAAACACAAATTGTTGACATTTTCCGTTATGGTCTATGGGACTTTCATATCAATCCATGACTCGCGTATGACCCTCGTTTGTTTCCTATAAGGAGCTCAATTTTTTTTTATTATTATTATTTTCTTATATATCCATATCGTGTACTGTACTAATGCATATGTTCATTGTTAAAAACTGCTGCTTTAGAGATGCAACTGTTGCCTGTGCATGTGGAATACTCTGCTTAATTGTACATAGAAACGTACATGGTTCCATGAATAATTGCTTAATTGATGTAAATGTAAGGTTTCCGTTCTGCGACCAAGGATGAATATGTTAGCGCATTGTAAAGACTGAAAACAGGGAACCAGTTTCTAGTATATTGTTATGTAATGGGAGAATGTTGTTTACTGACTGAAACTGCATTGGTCTTGATTTTTCGCAATGGCGTGTGTGATAATTAATTATGCAACTGTTCCCTACCCTTGGGTGTTTTATCAGAGAGATAGATTGTTGGAGATGTTACTTCTTATATATATATGTTACTAGGGTCTGTCTAACAAAGGTATGGTATATTTCTTCGTTAACGTAAAGATGCAAAGATTACCTCTGAAAAATGTCAACTTAGACTTAGACGTAAGCCCTATCTATGAAACCCTAAAAACACATGTCTACTTTTTATTACAAAATTTTGGATTTTGGATTCGGAATACGACAATTTGTGTTAACGTAGATGTCAATATACAAATCTTTGTGAAACGGACCAACGGTTGTTACATGTGTAAATGAAATATTTTAGCATTTTTGAGGAATGTAGTAGTGTACAAGTCGTTTTCATATGATTACAGTTTCTTTGTTACAATAAATGTATCCTTAAGATACTGGGTAATTTTCAAATAGGTTACCAACAGGTTAGATCACAGGCCAGTCGCCAAGTAGTTTGGCGGCTGACCTGGATTCAACCTGTTTGCACGAATTTCATTCAAGTACTGCAAGGACTAGTAACGGAGACATATGTTTATGTTGTATGTGCTTCTAATAAAGCTTTTCCTGAACATGTGTCAAGAGAAATTTCCTATTTTCGTTAAACGGTACTACTTTAATTTGGCAATTCATTGACTAACAATGCCTGCTTAATGTATTCATAGGACAGGCAAGCATTGCTCATACCAACACGTAAATCTTTCCAAACATGATTCTATATTCTACAAGCGGTATGTTTGGTTAAGATTCAACAACAACTTTTAGGTAATTTCGCATAATCAAAATATAAGTCCATTCGAAATTGATACAGTCTAAGCCTGCATCAGCAAAACTATATGTACAGCAGGAAGTGTTTGATTTAATGACGTATGTGTGATTTTACCCGTCTCGTCTGAATCACGTGACAATATATATATCCGAGATGCAGATCGTCTGCTTTTTAATCCTCATAACTGTTAATTCTTTACAAAACGAATCGTTTTTATCATCACACCCCAAATTGACAACCTTAAATGGTTGTGAATATTTAAAGTAAAAAAGTTGGACAAAGAGGAAGAAAAATCATGTGCAAGTCTGTAGATAACCTTTTAGTAAATGATTTCGCTTATAAAGAGGTGTACGTGACATACAATGTATGTGTTTCCCCCTTAGAATGCTGGGCTATTTTCTTTAAAAAAAAATGTGTCGTCTGCTTA
This sequence comes from Cerastoderma edule, assembly GCA_947846245.1. Classification (NCBI taxonomy): domain Eukaryota; kingdom Metazoa; phylum Mollusca; class Bivalvia; order Cardiida; family Cardiidae; genus Cerastoderma; species Cerastoderma edule. Next base: position 36,616,220 of record OX401406.1, read on the forward strand.
CCCAATCCTTAAATATCTGGTTAATTTTGTTGAAGAAAGATACTCAGAGTAGCAAACAGATTAGACACAGGCCAGCCGCCAATTTACATGGCGGCTTGCCTGGATCTAACCTGTTTGCATAAGCATGAAGTCAGTTCCAGCACTGAAAGGGTTAGAGAACTTTCCCCCTTTAAACGGTTGTGAATATTCATAATCAAATAATTGGCCATATATAACGAAATGATCAAATGTAGAACTGCAGATAACCGTTCAGTGAAAAAGGTTACTAATAAAGATGCGTACTTGACATATCATGTAAAATTGGATGAATGTGTTTAAGGGATAGTTTGGGTATATGTTAGTTTGAGTGAATGTTTAAAATTTATATATATTTCTATTTTTGTTTTGCTTCATGTCCAGATTTTATTGTTAAACCATTCTTCGATTATTTTTGTCTTGAACCATAAACGTGTTAAAAGTAGAATAACAATTCAGTTGCAATTAAAAGATAAAGTATTGTTTAAATTCTAGTTGTTTTATTTTGTTTTGTTTGATTTCTTGTACATTCGGCTACCCTCCCCGATTCCACGTAGAGATGACGCCACTCAATGTACATGTATATAAGTGCTATATAATAGAATCATAGATGTCACGACGTTATTACCCTTAATGAAAGAGATTTATTTGCAACATATTCCATGACTGAACTGACGGCTTCTCTTATAATGTTTTGCACGGTGTAAATGCGACAGTCTGCTCTTTGGATTATAGAAAGACCATTATGATTTGTATGAAAATAAGAAGGGTTACGAATGGGATCTTGGCGTCATTTCGGATAAGACATGGTTTTCGGATATTTTGTGTTTGAATAATCGTGACTGGACTGTATGTGTAATAAGAGAGAAACAGATTATCACTGGATCATTAACTTAATGTAAAATTTGGAATCACGGAGAGAGTATTACACGGTTATCGGAAAACCTTTATTTCATGTTCTAGATGTCCTTCTTTTTGCTGCCGTTAGTCTGATCTTTTTGAGTTTTGACGTCTGGTGAACAGTTTTGCTAGTAAGAGATGACCTTGTAAAACACTGATGCGTTTCCTATAAACAGTATAAACAAAAGTCCTGCAATGCTCTCAAAGTTTTTGTTGGTAGCCTATTGCAGTACTATTTGTTTATGATGAATGAACACAAATGCAGACGCTTCGGCCATATTTGACAGCTAGTGTTCTGATCTTAGGACAGTACACTTTGCTGCGTAGAAAAGAAGTCAATTGAGATGTCCATTTGTTACAGTTTTGAGAGTTTAATGGACCAACTTCCTGTTTCAGTCCATAGGTAAGGGAAAACACTACTCCTGGATCAACAGAGTCTTAAAAATACATTATTTAACATAAGTGGTGTTAATTGGGATTTAAGATTTCAAAAGTTAAAAGTGTATGACCATATAATCAAGAATATAATGTGCGGTTGGAAAACATGTTAACGATCTTATGTCCGAACAAAATGGCAGCCCCGCAGATAATTTTGCTTTTTTCACCTACTTTAGCCATATTGTGTACACCGTATGTTAGATGTAATACCATTATTAAACATGGGTTATTGTATATACCACCAGAACCGGATAATTGATGGTCAACTCATGCAGGGAACACAATGTGGATATATAAGTACGAACTTTTTATACGTTACAAGCGCAATGCATCTCTTTAACTCTTTCCCAAACAATAACGACATTTGACCACTTTGTTGCAGATGGCTTTAGAAAACATTGTGGGAAAAAGGAAAAATTGCTCGTAACGAGGAATTTTTCCTTTTCCCACAAGGTTTTCTGATCTATCTGACGATTATTTTTTCAATTTCATCAACTTTTGAAATGTAGTCTGCAAACTCTTTCAATTTGAGACAGTCGAAAACTTGTTGTTTGGGAAAGGGTTAACAATGTAATATAACAACTTCAAATGCGTCATTAGATAAAGGCCTTCATTGTTTCAAAATAAATTAAAGAACATGTTATCCACAAAACAAATGTAATTTAGATCCGGCCATTTTCATTAGGAAGCGGAACTCTATTTACCAAGCTAATGTTAACACTTAACCAATAGTTATCTCCCTTATGACTGGTTCCCTAGGCGAACAGACCAATACGATGGTCCGGGTGTGGGTTGTACTCTTGTTTTTCGGGGTCGCGGGTTCGTCATCAAGGCTTGATCTTATCATTTAGATTTTCAATGGTTATTATGGTTTCAATTCATGGTAGTCAGGGCCACTAAAATAACATTTTGACTTGGTACCAATGGCTTAGTTCATTACCAAGCTAAGTCCTTCACAAACACGAATGACTTATCTTTGTTTTGTACTAAGCCATTGATATACCAGTTCCGAGATGGTGGTTAGCACTGTTTTTGGTCTAGAAAACGGTTTGATATATCTTAATCATTATTGAAACGACATTGCTTAAAGAGCAAACAAACAAATCAAACAAAAAATACTGTCGTTTACATATCTACAATTGATGGGCGATTCCATTAATGAGCGGAAGTAGGTACGTATAGGTAGTGTATAAATTATCAACATTGAAGCAAAATGTTAACTTCTCTTTTTTTTTCTTTTTTTCTTTTGAAGTGATGAGAATCTGTAACAGTTTAAGTTAATAAATAATCTTAAAACTTGGGTGTTTAGTTAATATAAAGGTAGAAGTTAATTTAAGGTTATAAAAAGGATCGTATTCTTTGACCAAATAATTCTGATGTGTTTAAGTTTACATGACATTATAGGCGTCGTGAACTGTAGCTATGTAGCCTCGTCTATTTTGCTCCTAGAAATATACACGTAGATTTATACAATTTCGCAATCCAGATTGTCTTTGACGATAACGATAAAACAAATATTAAATATTGATAGACAGCTGTTGTCATGTGGGAAAATTATCAATATATATACGGTGTATGAACGACAAAAGATCGTGGGTTATATAGCTTTAAAGGTCCTTGTTCACATTTCAAAGTCAAGGTTAAATGCCATTGAACTAATACAATATTTTTTTCTTTTTCTTTTGAGTATTTTTGTGTAATATTTATATATTTGCAAGAACAATGAGCTTATATGCTTAAGATCTAATAAACTTAGTTCTATTCTGTATAATATCTAATTGAAAAGTAGTTACTGAACGCAATAATGGATCAGAATGTGACAATATATTTTAGTATGTACCGAAGGTATGCAATGGATTTCAAAACCATTACAACGCATTTGGATCTGAATACATATTATTCCTTGTAAATGGGCTTTATATACATAAAGGCGAACTATTTTCCTTTCCACTTGCTACTCTGCAGTATGTATCATTCAGCATTAAAGCTGCTAAATGGTTTAAAAGAAATATAATTTTAATATCCAAATTTCATCACATCTGTGAAAGTGCAGCTTTAAACAATTTTAACTCGTGACCTTATACATGCTCTAGTTCTTTACAACGGATTGGATTTGAACACAATTAAAAAAGTGAAGATTGGTTCGAAAATTGTATTCCTATTACAATAATCGGTGTATACTCTGTACGAGCAATTCATCATCTTGGCATGACAATTTTCAAGTTTGCTGCCGGGTGAATGTCGAACTTTATATATTCACATATATTTATAAAGATAAGCGGGCAAAACCCATAATTCATAAGAACTACCTATAGGATATCTTGTCGTTATAAATCCTTACCGAAAAATCAACGTGTATTTCTTTTATGAGCACTTAAACGAATATAAAACATTATTTGATTGAAACTAATGGGAGGACTTGTCACAATGCTTTATTCTTGATTTAAAGAAGACAGTGCACTTGTGAGAAGACATTGTCACTTGTGACACGTTAAAAATTACTCCGCTTATAATCAATCACCAAATATATTTTCAAAGCCTGTTTCGTGTCTGTCATTACCAGACGAGACGGTCAGACTGGTATTTTGTTGTCGTTTTTATATATTTATCTTACCAGCATTTGCCGGGAAGACCACCAGCAGTATTCCGTTAATTAAAAGTTATTTTAATCGTTTTTATAAATGTTTTTTTTAATACGTTTTAAAAAATTTTAATACGTTTTAAAAAATGTAATTTTTTATACGTTTTAAAACGTATTTTACGTTACAATGGAAACTGTCATTTTACAGAAAACTAACTCGTCAACATATACTTTTTTTTGCATTTTCTACTTGAAGATTAGATTTGATTTCAAATACTGAAAAATAAGAAATTTCTATGAAATGATTTTTAAAACATCTCCATTTATTTGTAATGAACATATCAATTCTCATTGTTTTTCGTCGAATACAAAAATTTGAAAAAATGATTTGGATTGCAAAAATTGTTTATATTGTAATAATTTGAAATAATATTGAATCATAAAGTATTGAATGTATGAATTCATGTTTTTTTTGTGTTAATAAACCTTCCAGAAATTATTCTATTACCTTTGAAGAAGGAATGGCCATTTTGACATTTTTGCCCCAAACGGTTACCATGGACACTGTCGTTTTACGAAATAATTAACTCGTCGGCCTGCATATTTCTTTTCATTTTGAATTCACAATAAATTTTTTAATAACATATCAATAATTTAGAAAATTCTATGAAAGGATTATTTTCTTATAAAACTGTAGAACATGTCGTGAAGGCCAAAATGACTTCACCGAGAATTAAACTCACGAAGATGCGGGAGGGGCCATTTGATTCCGAGTTCTCTACCCAACAGACAACGGAAACCCTTTGACAAGGTATGCCGCTACCTATTTACCCACAGATTTAGCCTTTCAGATCAGTTGACTTTAGGTAAGACCTGTGTTATGGAGAAAGGTCAGAAAAATTTTAAAATTAGACAAATTTGAAAATTGGCTTGGTGAATGCCTTTGAAATAATAGTTTTTCATTAATTACATTTCAACTTTTTTACCAAACCAAATAGCCCCTTTCCCATTATCCAGGTATTACATCGTACCCAAAAAAGAATCATGAAATAAATCGTTTGTGAGTTTTGGTTTGAAACCTCTCTGACAGAAAAAGACAATCTGTTTCCGAAATACGTTACGTTTGCATTCACCCTTAACTTTATAATACATCGCTCCGAAAGAGTCATTCATCATTTCGTCATGGTGCTTTTCAACAATTTGCATTAACCCTTTCCTAAACAACAAATTTTCGACTGTACCAAATTGGAAGAGTTTGCAGACGACATTTCAAAATGTGATGAAATTGGAAAACAATCTTCATAAGACAGAAAACATTGTGGGAAAAGGTAAAATTGCTCGTAACGAGTAAGTTCTGCTTTTCCCACAATATTTTCTAAAGTCGTCTGCAACAAAGTGGTCAAATGTCGTTATTGTTTGGTAAAGGGTTAAGAAAAACTATGTCTTTTCCTAGCTTCTGTCGTCTGCTGCTGCTTTCAATTTGGAACAGCTTCAAGTTCCCATGTAGGGGAAATGGTATAATCGTGTATTGATAATTCAATATAATATTTTGAAATATGCCGTAATCACGACATTAAGATTTATACAATGACAGTCTTTGTCTTTTAATCTAAAAGTCGTTTGGTACAAAATGATTCATAAAACCCAATACCCAGAATATCAACATCATTGTATTGTTAGAACAAGGACAAAACTAGGTTATCTAATTTTATTGAGTTTAAATGTGCTCGCAATAACGACTTGGTCATTTTTGATACAGTCGGGTTTACGCTTTCATATTTAAAGTTTAATATAAACATTTCCTAAAATTTAAATTGGTTCAAATTTGTAACCTTTTCCGAACATATGTGCCTGTTTTAAAACATATGCAGATCTCATTTCTAGCCTTTATGTCTATCCTCAACATACATTTTTGGTATACATCATTTTAAAAAAACATACATTGGGAAATCTGCTGAAATATATCTGTAAATATTAAATGTTGTCTGTAAATGCGATTTAGCCGTTTCAATACGATCTCCTTTTAGTCCGAATGGTCCATGCGTACATATTTCATTATAGACACAGTTACAGCTGGGATCATCCGAATAAATCTCCTCTCCTCATACTAAAGCAGACGACATTTCAAAACGATGTCAAAATGACAGACAAAGTATATTTCCAACATTTCCAACTGGAAAATCAACCTTTAAGAAGCATAACTATTGGTATCAAATGGGAATTGATAAACATAAACAAATCTTTCTTTTTATTCAATGCTTTTTAGTCAGAATACATGTTCTACATTGCGATCGTATAACGAAAGTAGCTATTCTATAGATAGGCAGTCAGTCCTAATTAGGAAAAAATGTATTTTGAATAGTATCTAATTCATTTATAAAATGTATCAAATACTGTTTCAGTTTGAAACAAAACATGTAAACTGTTTGTTGCATTGAAAAATAAATTGCAAGATCAAAAGGGGTTTCATATGTAAATTTGTTTTATGATTTATTTTCGCCATCGTTTTATATTATCAGTAATCAGTTAATGAACGGAATAGTCAAACATGAGAACACTTGATCTATCAATTGCTAAAAAGGCCTATATAAAATGATATAATACCCACTTGTGTTTACAATGTCACACTCTTTTTTTAACGCGAAGATGTGTAAATAGGGGGAAAGTTAATGACTCATCAAACGTGACGAAATGTAGCAAACCCGGAATAAGTCGGTTGTTATGTACGTATGTGTACACGTATTCGCGTGCATGCACCTTGGTACCGTTTTACTAAACAGTTTACGCTTAAGATTTGCGTAAGCCTAAAACAACAATTCCCCTTATTTCAATATTGGACGAAGCAATATTGCAAAGTGACACATCATTGGAATCGTCTCTCCGAGACGCTTCCAATGAAGTGCCATATTGCAACATTGTACTTTCATTGAAGATACTATCCATGTTTATCAATTTTGACTTACGCAAATATTTTCCGTAAGTTGTTTAGTAAAATGGGCCCCTCGTCCGTTACTTGAGAATAGTTGTTTCCTTATGCATGGCCTGAGTGCGTCATATGCCTTTCTAAATGATTTGAAAACAAATTACGGAATATCGAGACTTTGCTCTTCATCAGAAATTACTATATTTTCCACAATAAATAAGGTGTTGATTCAAAATAAAGTTTATGTATACATTTCATTAAATAAAATTGACATCTCCAGCAGTTGATATGATCAAGCACATTACTTAGCATAGGAAAGGTTATTATAAATCAAGTTTGTGAATGCACTTCATAGCGAACAAATGAATAAATAAAGTGAAATTTCGTTTCGTCAGCATTAAACGAAAAACTAAGTATACATGATAGACTATACAGTGAAACAATAAGTGACTGATAAGTATCACTATTTGTAAAATTGGTAATTCACCAATTACTCGGGGAAAAAAATGAGTTTGTCTGGTAAAATCTTACAGCATACTTATTAATATTTCTGATGGAAACGTAATAGAACACAACGTCTCATAATACAGGTCAAAGCTTTGCTAATTGTGGCTACGCTTAATGGTTCGATAGATACCACTGGTACAAAGCTTTGCTAATTGTGGCTACGCTTAATGGTTCGATAGATACCAGTGGTACAAAATTGTGTTTTTGTTGATTTTTCTATTTCTTTAGTTGGTTTTACATTTATATCTCATTGCTCTTCCCTTTTGTCTCTTGGTAACATACTGTAACACTGTCTTTGTCGTTGATCATACGCGCAAGCTGTGAGGTTAATTCAAGTTTCTATACGTATGGTCTTATGCAAGAAGCACACAATATCCCCTTGGCGATCTATTCACCTGACTCAGTGACAATGTGCTCTGAAATCTGTATGTGAAAGCGCACAGTGGCTCCCTACGTATCCCTTCTGTCGCTTTATACCCGATCGTAAAACGTTAAGAGTAAGAATTTACCTCCATACCCTATACAACCACGGCTTTGATATGTTAGCAGTAAACGGCTTTGGTTTAAAGACTTTAGAAGCCACGTTGGCCTTAGGCGAAATTATTGGGACAGCAATTTCTCTATAAGCCACAATAGCTTCTGCTCGAATTTTCTAGGTAGTTATTTGGTCGTCTTCTTATGCTTCCAATTTGGACCAGTTACACATCTTATATGAACTCAGTTTATTTGCTAAAGAAGACGTACTGCTACTGGTTTCCTAACTAACTACCAGGTTTGTCTTTTCACATTTTCAAACTGCCTATAATCACACACCTTCCTTATCCCTACTTTCGTATCCACAATAAGGGTTTATATGTGTTTTATCTAGAGAAAACTGTAACAACCAGGAAGACACATTTCTATCGTATCCCCGACTTAGCATATCTTAAATAGCAGTCACAAGACGACCAAATCTTATCTAACCTGGCTCAAATACAGTATATTGTCTATAAACTAAAACAAATGCACACGGTGCTTTTTATGCATTTACAATTGACATAAAACAATACATCGGATACGCGTCAAAATCTCTGTACGTTAAATCCATCATGGTAGAATAGTTTGTTTGTATCTTCTTGTAACTATGCGAGACTGTTAAAGCAGAAAGGACTTGTAAAGTTCTCGATTTATGTGATGAATAGTTTCATTGTACATATGTTAATGACTGTAAACTGTAATGTTTGTGTTAATAAAATTATTTCTGTTTTGTTTTGAAAGTCGTTCGCTGCAAGACGCAAACATTTGGGTCAGGTGATAATGTGTTAAACTGCCTAGGGTATAAAGTGCACACAAAGGGTATCTCATGTCTTCTCTTAATAGGAGTCTCTGCTATCGTCGTCTGCTATTGCTTTTAATTGAAAAAATCATTAAATCCTCTAAAGATTTAGATATCAATAGCGACGTTATTACGTTTTTATTATACCGTTGCCTTAGAGGCGCACCCTTATGGAAAATTACAATCACCATAATAGAACATGTGCTGTTGCAAAACTCAGGTTTTAAACTGATACGAAGTGGTATATTTTCTTTTCCCTTTAAGCTATAACGAAAGGGACTTCTTCTTAACTAAAGACATTAGATCAGAATACTTGGTTCGATATGTAAACGTGTCAATTGTCCTTAGTTCTAATTGTTATCAAAACAACATGTGCTGCTTTAGCTGACTACAAAAGATAACTCTAAGTACGGGATGTGAATTATTCGTATAATATCCAGGAAAAAGGGATAAGTTTATTTTGGCTTCGATCTCATAATATTTGGAATTGGTAAAATAAAAAGGGTTTAGCCATAATCAAATGAGCATTATTCGCTATAGCCTTTGGAATCATGAATAAATATGCCAATTCTAAATCAGATCAAATACCAAAATAAAATCTGAAAAACAAGCAAATCTATTTTAATCAATTGTTGATTTTTCACGATTGTATTGTTGGCCGGAGATATATTTACCACAAACACACCTTAAAGGCACATTAAAGGAGATTAAAGCTATATCAAACTATTTTATTTGGTAAACTTTTAATCAGATTAAGTTAGTTATCACCAAAAAAGTTATCACCTCTGACCTTGACAGTTGATACACAAATATATGAACCGACCAATCAGAATTCTTTATTTTGAATATGTAAACAAACAGGTTGTTCATAATTCATTTGTAAATTAATTATCATGACTTTTATGAACATGATAAAAGAACTCCATATATTTTTACAGTAATCTATTTGTACTTATCTCCTTTTATGTGCCTTTTTAAAAGTACTGTAATGCATTGCATTGTATATGTACTGTATTGTGTTATCTGGCTGATTCATTACGACCAAAACACAAGTTCTAACTAAGAAAAATGGCAATAAGTGTTCGAATCCTAGAGCTCAAATTATATTCTCTTGAGATGCTTTGCAAGGGAGATAACCTGTATATATTTTGCAGGCTTGAGCAAACACCCAGTTCTCTTGAAACGGTCGCCTCTTGGAGAGACATGCAGGATAGCAACTGCATTATGTGTTTGAGTTGATTCTGGTCGCTGTCGACAAGTCGCTTTCTATCGGTCCTTCAAACGAAACAACCTTTGACAGCTCAGGGAAATAACTTATGTCCATTGGCGTGATCATCCTCCTACGCAGGGATCTCCCTTTCCAGTTAGTAAGAAGATTATTTGGAGAGAAGCAACGGGAAGTAACCTGTCTGGAGTTGTTTAACGCGTATCAACAATCTTTCAGTTATATAACGTCTTTCTTGAATCCACCAGTCCTAGGCCAGGACTCTGACGTGACCTGTCAAGGGTCATTCCCACGAAACCAGGTGTGTGGGGGAGCTCATATCCGGGATACCGTGTTCTAAGTCCGTCACCTTTACCACTGAGTCATGCAGGACTACAGGACCGCGGGGTATATGGCGTGGGGTATATGGCGTGATGTCACATGATAAGGTGAAAGCAAGCAATGACATTGACCAGATACCAAGATTTGTAAAGGATGACGGCAGTGATACTTCCAGGCGGGTGGATCACATGACCAGTGTTTACGATCTGATGCCCGAACAAGAAGGCCGCACCCCTGACGGAACTGATATTTTAGCTTTGTTTCACCTACTTTTGCCAATGATCGCCACATTGTGTACCTCGCATGAGTTGACCACCAACTTTATGCTTTTTGGTGGTAGAGGACAAACCATGCCTTTATAACGGCGTATAGTCAAACATGAGGGGTACACAATGTTGGTATCATTTACAAAAGTAGGTGAAAAATGCAAAAAATATCTGTGGCACAGCCATCTTGATAGGACATTAATCTTGATCGTAACCATTCAAAAGAAATATGAATATGAAGGAGGAGTAGAAAAGAAAATCGAAGATAGAATGTAAAATTTTAATATTGCTCTATCTGAATATAAAAATAATTGAATAATAAAACAAAATAGTATTAACAATTGAACGAAGAAAATTTATCAACATATCAATAATGGAATCGAAAAAAGTATATCATTAACGGAAACCGTAAATTCAATAGTAAGATTAATAAATGAATCAATGTTCATGCAAGATTTACGCCGCTCATCAGCCGTCAAATCCGAAGCAACAATGTCCATACTGATTATGTATTCACATGCATGTTAAGAATTGTTGACTGGTCCAAATATTTAAGCATCAACGTACGATATTCCATGCAATAAAGCATATAGAAAGACATTTTGCCTGATATAGGTAGGAATTCATCATGACAAAATTAAATTTTCTCTTCTACAACACTTTTTCCTTTTGAAACAGTATTTAATATATTCTCTTACAATTGTGAGCGGTTGTTAAATCAAGTACGTATTAACTAAATGACTTAACCAGATCATAGAATAAAAAATTGTCGAAATTGGCCGATCGCTAAAACGCGTAAAATAAATATGCATCATGACATTGACCAATACTACAGACTACAGTCCTCCGACAAACAAATAGAATTGGACATTGCTGTTAATGGCTTCTATTCGATAGTTCATTGCAATGCTTTAGTTAGACCTTTACAAAACTGAATAACTTACTATAGTCTTGCATTGAACCCTCGTGTTTAACCCATATAGTGCTGGAACTGACTTCATGTCTATGTTAACACGTTAAATCTAGGCGGCTGGCCCGTGATCTAACCTGTTTGCTGCTCTTGGTATCTTTCCTCAACAAAATAAAGCAGAACTTAAAGGTTTTGGAAAGCAGACGACACAAAAGTCAGTTTTTTTTTAGAAAATTACCCAGCACTTTTAGGGTTAGATAAATGTTAATAATGACAAACAATGGAGTGTAATTCTGTAGAGTGGTAAATATCAAGGAAGGTCCATAAGACCATGGACGGAATTGTTACAGAGAGCAAAACTTGGATAAACCAAACTTTGAAGGCGCTCTATCACAGGAGGTTGGGGTCGAAACTTGTAACACAGAGTAAGAACGTGATCGAAAATACTATACAATAAAGATAACATCAATTATATTACATATCACAGAACATACATATGAACGGGCACAAATCGTGGACAGCTCATAAAAAATTAATTTTAGCAGAATGGCGTTGTTGTAGGAATCTCCGCTGGGAAAAGGCCTACGCACTATTATTTGATAACACAACTCCTAAAGAAATCGGTGAAAGAAGAAATAGTTTATAATAGACTGTATAGGTACGTATCACAAGTAGTTCCATTTATATGAAACAATAACATGCTTTTTTATAGGTCTTTGAGTTATAAGAATTTCCGCCCAAATCAGCACGTATCGAACCATAATTATACTGAGTGCTCGGCTTACATCTTTAAACAGATAAGAACATGTAACCAGGGCCTTGATCGTAAGGATATTATTGTCAGAGGTGTAACTAATGAAACAAGGGAAACTAGAATTCATTACCAATTTGTCCGGTGTTTAACTTTTAAATTCATACAGGTCGCTTTCGGTATCTTGCATTGAACTTTTGAAAGAATTTTACAGATTTTCGTCTGCAGTGATAAACATGCTTTCAAAAAGACGCATTTTTTGTCGAGAAACTCCCAAACTTCTGTCAGTTTGGTCAATTAATTTGTTGAAAATACGCCTTTTTGTCTGTATGCTTTCAGAGAGCAGTCTGTTTTGTTAATGTGTTTCCAAGCCAGCTGCCCCAAGACGTTAAGTCACAAACAGGTCATGTAACATTAACGATCACTGCAATGGCTTTCCGACTCGACATCGGCCTCGCTTCCCTCCCTTGCCTCCTGAACACCTCCGAAATGAACATGTTGGTTGAGCGCGTGGTGATAGGACCCATCATGCACCAGTACCGGTTTAACGCGCAGGTCCGGAAGTTCTACTCCCGACTGGTCCGTAACGCTAACGTTGGTAACGTCGTGTTGGTCGTTCGATGACGTCTTCCGGCGTCGCTTCTTCTTCTTCCGGCGCTTCACCCCAGGCTCATCGGGTAACGGAGGAAGGAATCTGTGGGTGAAAAGAGGGGAACGAACAGCTTATTAGTACGTTATACAGGTAAATAAAGATCAAAGGAAGAAACATTCAAATGTAATACGGATTTCACGGTAACATGAATTGTAACTGTAGATCGTACACGTAAGGCATATTTTAACGAATCAGAGACATGTATATATAAGAGGACAATCACCAAAGCTTACTTTTTATCAAGAAATAATTTTATGTTAGTTGTACATATCAGAGTCGTTTCGAAGAGAATTTTCTTTTAAGGGGCTTTCAAAATCTGCTTTTGTCGAGTATCTTCTTTAATAGTGTATGTTAAATTTCTAATATAAAGGCTTAGCTTGACAAATCGTCTTTTCATATCAGATGCATTACTTTGATTTAGAATAAATGCAAATTATATTGTAGAATGTTCAGTCAAAATTATAACTGAGAACCAATAGGTAACGGATATTTACGAACCTTCCTTAGATGATTATTTAAATAGATGCAGAACAAGATATAAAAGTTACACATCCATGATCTTTCTGTGATCTATACCGTTCCCAAACAATAACGACATTTGACGACTTTGTTGCAGACGACTTTAGAAAACATTGTGGGAAAATGAGAAATTGCTCGTAACAAACAACGTTTCCTCTTCCAACAATGTTTTCTGCCCTATCAGAAGATTATTTTCCGATTTCATCACATATTGAGATGTCGTCTGGAAACTCTTTCAATTTGGGACAGTCGAAAATTTGTTTTTTGGGAAAGGGTTAAATGCCATGGAATCTCCATCTGACATTTCTCTGATAGGTTTGACTTTCCGCATCGGCAGTTACTGTCATTTATATTTCATAATGAGAACTTAAAAATCGCTTTATATATCTCTATCGGAACTCATAAAGACAATTGCAAATATTTGAAGGTAACAAAGAGGGAAAAGCATACTGTGCATACAGACAAACTTGTCTTTGGAAACGAAAGGTGCAATATACGGATATTTCTATCGAAAATTACCAGTGCAAACCACCATTAAAAAGATATGGAAAGATTGCAGACTCGTGTTTCATCTTTATTTTGGATGCAGGTCACGAGGAAATAACCTATCGGGACATTATTGACTTGTATTCCAGGCTTAACCCTTTCCCAAACAAAAACGACATTTAACCATTTTGTTGCAGACGACTTAAGAAAACATTGTGGGAAAAGGAGAAATTGCTCGTGACGAGCAATTTCTCCTTTTCCCACAATGTTTTCTGCCCTATCAGAAGATTATTTTCCAATTTCATCACATTTTGAAATGTCGTCTGCAAACTCTTTCAATTTGGGACAGTCAAAAAAGGGTTAACTAGTAATGTTAATTTACAGCGGTCGACATTTACAAATACTTCTTTTGACCAATACTTTAACTGAGTAAAATAGACGTATACGTCTAAATGTTCTAAATTATTTCTGGATCAAATGCACTTATTTGAAAAACGGGGTTTTGTTATACATGTATATGTATTCTTTATATCTATTAAAACTAAAGTAGATATAACATCATCATATAGAAATGTCAATAATAGAATTTGTCAAACTTATAAGCAGTTTTCAAAAAAACAATTGAGGTACAATGCCTTTTCTATCACAAAAAGGGTATATGGCATATACAATTAACATGCAAACATGAAAGCAAAATAGAAGTTAATTGGTTGTAAAGAAAAGTAATCTTAAATAGTACATCATCTCATCTATAGTTTTAAGGGTCAAACGTTTAACCGTATTAAATGGATACATGTACGTTTATGTTAAAGACTCGAAGGAGGTTTACATGTATAAATTGATTGATTGAGACCCTGGAAAAATGAAATCATTGATTAAAGGTCCTTGTTCACAGAACAGAAAATTTGAAAGTCAAAAGTAAGATATCGTTGAAACAAAACAAGTTTGTATTGTTGTTTGATATCCTTTTAAATAGACATAGTCTCCTACTGTGTCCTGACTACATGTTTTCTGTTCTGTTTATCAAATGAAAACTATAGCTGTATTAACTTTTTATCTTGTACTTTTCTTGAAAATCCTTACCGATATGTTACTGTCTATGCATGTGTTAAAATGTATGCATTATTTTTGTTATGGCTATAAGTATGCTTTGTGCTATTTTATGCTGAATAAAATTGAACTGAATTGATATCCAATTAAAAGAAGCTATTGAAAGTATGATTTATTCAGGGAGTGCCAATTTATCTAAAAACATACAGTCGATATGCAGCAGATCTCAAAAGCGATGTCAAGCTGTCGGGTTAAAATACATGTTAATTTATTGTATATATACTTTAAAAAGAACTAAAGACTCGTCCAGTGATTATTCTTCGGACCGTGTCATATAACAGTCCAGCTGTTGGGCAGTTTTAAAGTTGTTTTTGTTTGTTTTTTGTTTTTTTTTTCATTTCAAATGCCCTCGCATCTGTGAACAAACACCTATAATATCAGAGCATGGCACTACACAATGCCGCCTAAGCAGTAAACAATTGCAGGGTAAATGCCATAAAAGCTAGGTGAAGAATCAATTCAGATATCAATTATTCACAAGCAGAAAGTGGGCCTACTTTACCTCATGTGACTTTTATATAGTCTTTTTACAAGTAAAACGCTTTATCCCCTTCATTTCAATGCATGAGATTCGACGATTTACTAAGATAAATACTTTAACCCTTTCCCAAACATCAAACTTTCGACTGTCCCAAATTGAAAGAGTTTGCAGACGACGTTTCAAAATGTGATGAAACTGAAAAATAATATTCTTATAGTGCAGAAAACATTGTGGGAAAATGTTTTATAAAGTCGTCTGCAACAAAGTTGTCAAATGTCGTTATTGTTTGGGAAAGGGTTAAGCCAACTCGAGTAAACGTCAGGGATATAAACACCCTAAACTTAATTTTAAAAATGGCTACAAGGATATTACAAAGATATGACAACAGAACGGCATTCCGATGTATTACACAAGTTGAAGCTTTATCCATCACCCTATGTTTGGTTTTGAGACAGATTTCGAATCATACAACAGAGGAATACATCGAGTGAGTATGAAATCAGGCGTTGTTCTATGTCTGGTTAATATAAGATAAGTAAATGGAGAAATTGTTCACTGCTCGACACGGGCAATGTCTAATGCGATAATTGTATCTCATAATCTGTTCCACATTTTTTTTGCTTTTAAGCACAAAATGAGGTAATAAGCGTTGATAAATATTGAAAGGATCTACCATGTCTACATAAAGTCAAGTTTCTAAGAGAGCTCTTCAATCCGTTTACTTAAGATCATACATATTTCGTCGATATACGGGGAAATTATGAACTGAAATGCAGTAATACTAAAGAAAAGATAAAAGTATCTTTTGTCTCTATCCTAAAAGAGTAATAAAAGCATATAAAGCTGAATGCCAAAGGTAAGGAACGAAATGAATCCTACGAAACATCAATATTTCACATGAATAAACGGTGTTTTTAAGTCTCATGATGAATGCAACTTTATGAAAGGAAAAATGGATTGCTTTGAAATTGCTATTTGTTCTAAGGACTTGGTGCTACGATATTGATTCAGACAAACAAATAACCCCTTCCCAAACAACAAATTTTCGACTGTCCCAAATTGAAAGATTTTTCAGACGACATTTCAAAATGTGATGAAATTGGAAAATAATATTCTGATAGGGCAGAAAACCTTGTGGGAAAATGAAAAATTGCTCGTTACGAGCAATTTCTCCTTTTCCGATAACGTTTTCTTAAGTCGTTTGCAACAAAGTGGTCAAATGTCGTTATTGTTTGGGAAAGGGTTAAGATATGTGTAAATCAGTAATGGTGCCTTTTACGTCTTAAATTGTATTAATTAAGAGACCGGGGTGCCGTTTTACTTAACATTTTATGCTTGAATTGTGCGTAAGATCAAAACAACATTCCCTCCTCTTTTTCTATATTGGGCAAAGCAATATTGCAAAGTAATATATCATAAGAATTGTCTCTCCGAGACGCTTCCAATGATGTGTCACGTTGTAATATAGTAATTCCATCTTGGATACTATCCAAGTTTTGACTTACGCACATATTTCCTTAAGTTATCCCATTCATCATTCGCAGTATCTCGATAATCATCGGATTGTTTTGTGAAATACGTTTGATACAATAACGGCGGAAAGGTCTGAACAAATGCTTCCTTAAATTCATATCAAAAGTTGCAACCCAAACGTGTTTCATTTCACCTGAACTGTTCCCCGTATACAAGTGATGAATGGAAACACTATTTATACAAAATCGGTTAAAAACTGTAGCATAAGGCAATGCACCTTCTAGACATCACTTTGGTACACGTGATTGTTGTACATGTTTGTTTTACAATTAAATTCAGGTAACGTGAACTCTTTTTAAAGGTTAAGAAAAAAACGACGGACTAGTATAGTTAAAGTACAAGATAGTGCAAAGGCATTATGGTATTGGGTAACCAAACATTCAACAATCTCAACTTAGAAATGAATTTCTAAACTATTGCAATTTGGAGTGCATTTTTGTTCTAGTTGACTACTCCTAAAGTACCCATTCCCTCCCATTCATCTTTTCTAAAATTTGACCACGTGATTCCCCCATTGTTGGAGTTACCGAAATTCAAAGCCAACTGCAACAATAACGACTGTTTAACCCTTTCCCAAACAATAACGACATTTGACCACTTTGTGGGAAAAGGAGAAATTGCTCGTAACACACAACGTTTTCTTTTCCCACAATGTTTACTGCCCTATCAGAAGATTATTGTCTAATTTCATCACATTTTGAAATGTCGTCTGCAAACTCTTTCAATTTGGAACAGTCTAAATTTTGTTGTTTGGGAAAGGGTTAAAGGTATATGCGTTGTGAAAAAATATGGGATGTGTTATAATTGTTGCAATGTGAAATAACTGCGCCGACAGGGCCAAATTTTTTTTTTCTTTAAAATTAAGATCATGTAAACAGTTGAGATTACCGACGAGTGTTAGCGTTGAGGCCAACTGGAGACGAGCTTAAACGTGCAATAGAAAGTATAACAATAAAAAGGAAAACGTGAAAGTTATGAACATCCTCTTACACTAAAACATGTTTAACCCTTTTCCAAACAACAAGTTTTCGACTGTCCCAAATTGAAAGAGTTTGAAGACGACATTTCAAATTGTGATGAAATTAGAAAAAGATCTTCTAATATGCTAGAAAACATTGTGGGAAAGGGATACATTGCTTGTCATGAGCAATTCCTCCTTTTCCCTCAATGCTTTCTAAAGTCGTCTGAAACAAAGTGGTCAATTGTCGTTATTGTTTGGAAAAGAGTTAAACGTGCAAGAGAAAGTATAACAATAAAAAGGAACACATGGATGTTATAAACATCCTCTTACACTAAAACATGTTTAAAGGTAGGTTTTATCCCGAGGAACATAAAGAGTTCAGAAGTTAGCGAAAACTACGGATTTAAAAAAATAGAAAGGGAACATATGGATCCATAATTTACCAGTTTTACATCAGGGGCTGCGAAAATATGTAAAAAATTAGAACAACTACACTATTTCTTATTTATTTATTTTTTGAATCTACGTAAAGGTATAGCAAAGCTAACTTGAGGAAAACCCCGTTAAGAGCGGAGCTGGTTATGATTTTACTGCTGAAATAAAATTCATAAAAGAAACATCGCTGTCATTAGGTATTGGTGAATTAAGAACTTTATATTTCCTAAAAATAATTTTAAATGCTTTAACTCATCAGTGGATAAATATTATCATAATTCTTAATACCGTCTGAAAATCGTTTTGTTTGGGCCTATCTTTTTTCATCCAATTATCATTCTATCTTAATAGTTCGATTAAACATTCATGCTAAAGCATAAAGTAAAGAGCTGAAATAAAACATGTTTCGACAAACTAAAAAACTAATCAGTCAAAGCATGGACAACATTAAAGACTAAATAGCCAAGATGTTGCAGCTTCTTATTAACTATTAACTCTTTACCATACGCAGACGACATTTTTACTTGAAGCAGAAGACTTAAGAAAAGCTTTGCAAACATGTGAAAAAACTTTCACTTCTGTTGTTGTGATATGTGAATAAACTCAATAAGCATCGTGGTAAAAGGAGAAATTACTTGAAACAAGCAATTTCTCCTGTTGCCACAATGCATTTTGAAGGTCGCACAAATTTGGCGTTAGTTGGTAATGTGTTAACAATAGATACTAAAGATAAGTACAATAATCCTAAAGTCACAAAAAAGGTCTGTCACGTGTCGTGTGATTTAGAGAAGCTGTAACATAGCTCTAGTCAAGAATCTTTTGTTTGATAAAACATGAATAAGAGCAAGCCAAAATGTGGTAGTGGAACGCAGGAAAGCAGCTCTCGAGCCTTTCTGAAGAACAGGTTAGTCTTTCGAATATCAAAAGTGCTTGTTTACAGCTGTGAGGAAATAAGGAAATTTAAAATGAGTATCTTTAAAACTACACATCAGATGAAATGTTATATGATACCCATTGAAGAAAAGTCGTTGAAAGCAAACTTACGCCGTTTTAATTCTTGAAAGTGTGCAAACCATGAATAAACATGTTTTAAATCCAAAGGCATAGCATTGCAATTGAGATTTACCGTGTACGAACTGTACGTACTTATATAAATGGAGGCTTCAGGCATGCCTTTAACAGCTGTTTTTTATTGTATATCAAACAAAAACTGTATTATTTTACGACATATCATCTTGACTTTCTTAATTTCATCTCTGTGATCAAGCACATTCAAAGCAAGCCGCAGAATAGCTTAAGTTAAAACTGATTTGTTTAATAAAACATGCACTAGAGCAAATAAATTGTTGTACTGGAACGTAGGAAAGTAACTCTCGACCCTTGCTGACGAACAGAGTAGTCTTTTGAGTATTAAGGTAGAAAACCGATAATCAGTCATCTTGAATCTCATTCGCAATTCGTATTAAAACGAATAGTTCCGGCCCCGACCAATGTATACCGAGAACGACCGAAGAACTCAGACGAAATAATACATTTCAAAATGGCAATTTTTAGGTATTCTCCCTTACAAAAACTTCGAAACTTGAATCGTCTACAAGACTTTGGATATATCGGTAACTAAGAAAACAGCACGTATGTTCTGTGATTATTTAAACTTATAGTGCTGGGTACCGTTTTACTAAACAGTTTACGCTTAAGATTTGCGTAAGTCTAAAACAACAGTTCCTCTTTTATCAATATTGGGCTAAGCAATATTGCAAAGTAACACATCATTGGAATCGTCTCTCCGAGACGCTTCAAATGACGTGTCACATTGCAATATTGTACTTTAATTGAAGATACTATTCATGTCTATCAATTATGACTTACGCAAATATTTTCCGTACGTTGTTTAGTAAAACGGGCCCCTGGAACCTAATTCATGCTTATGCAAACAGGTTAGATCCAGACCAGTCGCTAAGTTAATTGGAGGCAGGTCAGTGATATAACCTATTTGCTACTCTGATTATCTTTCCTCAACAAAATATAGCAGATATTTAAGGTTTTGGAAAGCAGACGATACAAAAATCACAAAAATCAACCCAGCATTCTAAGGACTAACGGGTTCTTTATACAGTTGCCTTCCTCTATTCCAGTACTATCATACTAAACGTAGACCAATTAATAAATTATAAATGAACAATAAAGTAAACAAACCGCTATCGTTGTTATAACAGTCAAACCGTTTCACCTCGTTATACATATTGACTGACGTAAGGATTATTTCAACAAATTCTCCTAGGTTTAAAGGAGAAAGTGCTTGTAATGATATTCTCTAAATATCACACAATATTGTATCTATATATCTATTCTAGTTTTTCATCTGTTTACTGATGCTTACATTAAGGACTAATCTGAATGGATTTGGTCAAACAATTTCTTAACACTTAGAATGCTGGGTATTTTTCTAAAAATAGATTTTGGATTAGTTTACTTGCCAAAATCTCAAACATTTGCTTAATTCTGATGAGGCACGATACTTAGGGTAGCAAACAGGTCAGATCACAGGCCAGTCGCCAATTTACATGGTGGATAGCATGGATCCAACTTGTTTGCATAAGCATGAAGTCGGTTCCAGCATTATATGATTGAATTATTTCTTCATCAAAACATGTATTGTGTTTAAACTCTATGTTACAATAACAACAGAAAATATGAACTCAAATAGAAACGCAACATTTAAGATGGAAACATACTTTTAGCTTGAAAAGGCAATGATACGTATAGATGTGTGTTCATGCAAAATTCTAATTATGAGATAAACTACCAGTCTCATAATAATGAACATTTTCTCGTTTAGCCGGAGAGAGAAAGATTAGAAACCTTTGAATTGATTAATGGCAGTTATATTCTTGCCAAGAAAATAAATAAATACATTAGCACAGTTACAACACCGATAACGTTTTTGTGGAAACTCTATGAAGTAATCTACAGGGTACAACACACAACGTGTTATTGCATACGTGTCTTTTAGTTCCACCAAATACTCTATTTCGTTGGAAATTTCGTTTGCTAAATGAATCAAATATAGTTAAAATATGGATTAAAATCTAAAGATAAAGATTAGAGGTATCCGTCATGGGGTTTAATTTGATCTATCAAAGAAAAATGTACCGTTGACTAGAGTTAAAAAAGAACAATCTTATGAAGCGCCATCTTATCGTTTAGCCAAGGGTCATACTCTAATTATTGTGTGACTAAAACCACAAGACTAATCCACTGAAGCAAATATGCAAGTTACCAAAACAATCTACGATGACGCAGATGTCTTGCGTGTTTGTTCGCCTATTGCTTACTTAATCTTTATAACGAATTAATGACTTGCAATAATGACTTAAAAACTCGTTATAACGACTGTGTTTTGTTGATTGCGTTTCATTAATGTCCAATCAATCAAGACGTTTTTCAAGCCATTTTCTACAATATGAATGCATCAAATGAGCAGAGTAAATCAATAACGCATCACAGTGAATTTAAATACAAAACAAAATCAGTAACGTTCGAACAACACTACGCAGAAGACCCGACCACTTGTTCACAGACACGGGATCTCTCAAGACTGTGAACCAGAGTTACCAAAGATGGATCTGCTTAACCCTTTCCCCAAACAATAACCACATTTGACCACTTTGTTGCAAACGACTTTAGAAAACATTGTGGGAAAAGGAGAAATTGCTCGTAACGAGCTATTTTTCCTTTTCCCACAATATGCTATGTCCTGTCAGAAGATTATTTTCCAATTTCATCACATTTTGAAATGTCGTCTGCAAAATTTTTCAATAATGGAAAATGTGTTGTTTGAGAAAGGGTTAAGGCAACGACCAATGATATTGAACTTAAATGTAGTAAGACATATGTGATACTTATGACCTTGTGAATAACGACATAACGACTTTATATAAATAACATGCATATAGTACAAGTGTGTTTAACCCTTTCCCAAACAATAACAACATTTGACCAATTTGTTGATGAAATTGAAAAACAATCTTCTGATAGGGCAGAAAACATTGTGGGAAAAGGAGAAATTGCTCTCAATGAGCAATTTCTCATTTTCCTACAATATTTTCCAGTCTTCTACAACACATTGGTCAAATGTCGTTATTGTTTGGTAAATGGTTATGGTATATCTCTATAGACCATCCGACATGTGTTGACTGTGCAAGCATATCCGGCCTTTCATTGCATGCGAGTGTTTTACAGCTTAACCCTTATAGTGCTTTAACCCACTTCATGCTTATGCAAACAGGTTAGATCCAGGCCAGACGCCAAGTAAATTGGCGGCTGGCCTGTGATCTAGCCTGTTTGCTTCTCTGTGTATCATTCCTCATCAAAATTAAGCAGATATTTAAGGTTTCGGAAAGCCGGCGATACAAAAATCTATCTTTTAGAAAATTTTCCCAGCATTCTAAGGGTTAACCTTTTATCAAAACCCATCGTGAATGAACCGAACTGACAAACTGTTACCTTCTTTCCATTTGTCTTTTAGCACTATGAAAGCAAATGAACAGAATTTGTGATATATGTTCGATTTGTAATGCGATTAACTTAGTTAAGTGTGTCCATTAGAGGACACAAGCTTGGTCTTTTTACTCAGCTCTGTTTCTTTTAAAAGAAAGTGTTGTGTCGAGAAAGTATTTGTTGCTATTAAGATATGAAAACTGGGCTAATCTTAAATACAGATGATCGTAAACAAGGAAATAGAGAAACATAAAAGTATACATTCTTCTTGTTATTCATTATGTGCACGAAGGTTTTATATAATCATCAGATATTCATCGAAATTAACAGTTTGCGTCTATTTATCGTAACATATACATGTAAACGAAAAATATATACTCAAATTCCCCTTAGGAACGGTAACTAACGTATGTTAGTATTTACCAAGTTTAGAAGACATGTAGCGTGTGCTTCTATGGTTGATTTAATAAAAAGTAAGAGGAACGAACAAGAGCTTTGATGGAGCAGAGAAAGTGTTTTGTTTGCACTGCTGCGTTCGACCATTGAAAGAAGAGACACAGACTCACAGTTTCAGAACGGTTAGATAACTAGGGTGAGTATTTTTAAAAAATTGAATGGAATGCAGCGGACGAAAAGATATTCTATGCCATCTACTTTAAGTCCAATGCAGGATCAGTATCTATGGCGATTGCACACCCAACTTCCTTGGGACATAAATACATGATTTCCAAACGAGGTTATTTTTCTTTTCTTTTTTTTTTGCTTAGATTGAGAAGAGGCAGAGACCTGCTTACTTTGGAGAATTGTATCGATAAAATTGCCAAATTGGGAAACTAAGAAACTGGTGTGAATTTTTGGAGACTCCATGATTTTAAATCAATTTCTAATTTGGAACGTGTCTTTAATGGGCACTTGTTAAGAATCACAAAAAAGCCTGTATAGGGTTTGCAATCTCCGTAGATACTGAACGTGATTTTATTAAGTATCATTAGTTTAGTATTTATTATTATATTATAAAAGCATAAACTTAAAATGCCGTTATAAAGGCTTTCATATCTGATATGTTAGAACGAAGACTGATTCTGATCCTAAACGACACATTACATATTTGCATTTGGTGTTAAAGCCTAATATCGTCTATTTGATCCGTGCACCCCATTTAGAAATGAGTTATCATCGTCTGTTGAGTGTCCCAGTACATGATAGTGAAATGAACTGCTATAATACATTGACGACTGTGTGGAAATAAATGACGAATGTTTAATCTGGGCCTCCGTCCTAACCCAACAGTATCCATGGACCAAAGGTCACGGGGAGCATGGGTAGGGAAGTTCCACCAGACCATACTGCATTGATTCATGCACATTTGATATCTAACACCACTCAAACC
Organism: Cerastoderma edule; assembly: GCA_947846245.1. NCBI lineage: Eukaryota > Metazoa > Mollusca > Bivalvia > Cardiida > Cardiidae > Cerastoderma > Cerastoderma edule. The sequence goes on from OX401406.1 coordinate 36,640,439, forward strand.
TTGTTTTTACAAGACTGTTGTTTCCCTACATGTATACAGACAGCCATATATCGCCATTGATCGTCCTGGTAGCAGAAATGGTAATAAATGGGAAAAGGCAATTATTGTTTTTTTTTTTTTTATTTTAGCAGAATGGTTTATTATATGCGGCAATTGTAGAACAATTGTGAAATCTAGTAGGAGATAAGGCATTATTGTAATGCTTAGTTGTTAACACCTTACAACATAACGCCACATGTTTGCGTCTTTCAGCAACAACTTTCAAAACGCATTGTGGCAAAAGGAGAAATTGATTGTCACAAGCAATTTTTCCTTTTACCACAATGCTTTTTCAGTCTATTCGCATATCACAACAGCAGAACCGAAAGGTTTTTACATGTTTCAAAGTTTTTCTAAAGTTATCTACTGCAAGTAAAAAATTGTCGTTTGAAGGTGGTAAAGAGTTAACAATAAATATTCATACCAAATAGGAGGTTGTAGAGCATTTGTGTACAATCTGCATAAACATATTACGGGAACCAGAATCAAAATTTATTATTGCCACTTTTGAACCTTTCAAAGAACACAGGAAGTGTTGCTCGATAGAAGACCCTATTTTGTCTGTCACTGGAGATGTTTTCTTTGGTTACTAGGTTAATACAAAAATAACATGTTTCAAATTTTTATGTGGGCAATCTTGACGATTGATTCATTACTATGTTTTGACCAATTGAGATATTTTGTACCTCACAAAGATTCGAAAAATACTTAAAATATTCTGCACTTGTTCGGTAATTATCTTTTAATGCACCGTCCATCCAATCGAATTTGCCTTGTTAGTTTATAGCTAACATATGCGCTAACGAGAGACTATGGGTCTATAAAGAAACTTATTCATAACTATGGCAAAGTAAAGATTAACTACAGTTCACTTACTGTGAATTTTCGTTAGCATCGCTGGACGTATCACGTGACTTGTTACCGGAAGTCGTTTCCGTATCTGCTTCCGCTATGATCGTTGCAGTAACTTTCGTTTTAACGCCATCCGTATGTGTGTCAATAGTGCTTGTATTGGCCCTATCAGATCGTCTTTTATCGGAACCTTCGCTGTCCGTCCGTTTAGGTCGATGTTTTTTCACAGGACCGCTAAATGTGTCCATTTCCGGTAGATGTGTAACCCCATCAAGACCTTCTGGTTCATGTTTTTGGTTTGACTTCTTACTACTTACATTCACTGAATTATCATTTTGAGCAGATAAACCCTTATGTTTGTCACTAGACTGGGCTTTCGTGGAAACACGCCCGTTCGCAATGTTTTCTTTCCTGTCACGTGTGTCATGCGTTGAAACCATGACGTCATTACCGGTGTGGCCATCACGATGGCCAACCTTGCTGCTCCCTTTCAGGAAGCTGTTCGAACTGTAAATCTTCCTATCGTTCTCGTAGGCCAGGTTATGTTTACCAGAGATCATAGAGTGTGTGGGGGAAAGATGTTGTTCTATGTCTGCCCCCAATACTGGGCGGAAACAACACTTCAACACGATTCCAATAAACAACATGACGATGGCCAGCGAGAGTATCACGATCCCCGTGATGTGCCAACCCCCGAACCGCGCGAACGTCTGTGCGTTACCATAGGAACCGACTATCGTTAGGACCACGCCCGGTATCAGTAGGGGGATACTGAAGCTGACCAGACACGGACCCATTAGGGTGCGGTAGTCGTGGTATTCTATCAGCTTGAGACGTAGACATCCCCCGCCACTGTCGTTCTCCATCATTAAGTGAGGTATGGAGACACGCCGTGTGGTGGTGTGGTAAAGAGATCGGGGGTTTCAACAGCGTCTCATCATCATTCAGCCCTTTATTTCCTGAAATAGATATAAAACTGATTTGAGAAAAAGTTGTTTTTTTTAATGTGAGAAGTCTTTTTTAGTGACAATAAGTTATCAGCAGCCTATCAACATTATTCCGCTGAATAGTTCATGCAATTAATATAGAACTCATATATGAAAAGCTTTTGTGAGAATGAGCTTTCAGTACCGTATCAACATTATTCCGCTGTTCATATCTTGGAATTAATATAGAACTCGTATGAGAAAGGCTTTTTGAAATGAGAGAAGTCTCTTTTTGTGAGAATGAGCTTTCAGTACCGTATCAACATTATTCCGCTGTTCATATCTTGGAATTAATATAGAACTCGTATGAGAAAGGCTTTTTGAAATGAGAGAAGTCTCTTTTTGTGAGAATGAGCTTTCAGTACCGTATCAATATTATTCCGCTGTTCATATCTTGGAATTAATTATAGAACTCGTATAAGAAAGGCTTTTTGAAATGTGAGAAGTCTCTTTTTGTGAAAATGTTTAAGCAGCGTGTCAACATTATTCTGTTGTCGTAAGCATGATATTAGATTAGAACAATTTCAGGTTTATTTATATGTGAGAAGTCTTCATTAGTCAAAATTTGTTCACTTTTCCAAAGATTGGTATTCTAGTTTTGTGGATATTGTCACTCTACTTCATGTGTACTGCTTTTAAGGCATCATACATCAACGAATTCGTGACAAATTCTGAAAGCAGAATATTTTGGCAAGACAGGGATTGAGAAAAAAATACGAACACACAAATAAAGTCAAACAACATCCACTACAACTTTATTTATGACGAGACTTCTTGAATGTACAAAGGTTGTTTCCAGTATTTGAAATAATGTTCTAGATTTTGACCATATGTTACAAATTGTGTCCTCAAACAAGAAGATCGCTTTTTAATGGGATTTACAAACGAATAAAAATTTGTCATAGATTGAATTTCATATTATGCGCGTACTTCTTCAGACTAAATGTTGGTATACTTATATACATAAGAGTTAAAGTCCAGATTGAAGTGGTTTATAATTTAACCCATTACCAAACAATAGCGAAATTTGACCAGTTTATTGTAGGCGACCTTTGGAAAAAATTGTGGGAAAAGGAGAAATTACTTTCAATTTCATCACATTTTGAAATATCGTCCTCAAACTTTTTCAAAATGGGACAGTCAAAAAGTTGGTTTTGGGTAAATGATAAAAACACAGATATCTGCGTGCGGCATTTCCCACATATTTCTTTGAAGACATATGTTATAAAGATACTATGAACCTGTCACATCAAAAGAGGGTGCAAAATAATCACGAATGTGCTTACGTACATGTACGTGATAACCTTTACGTAACGTTTTATAAGAATTTGCTGTTAATCTCCGTAATATTGCATCTGCTTGGCAACAATACATTTAGTTTCATCGCAAAACCATGTATTTCGATAGGGTGTCTCGCTCGTAACAAAGCCATTTGTTATATACGACTCGAAATGAATAGAATATTCGACATGAATAAGCATTACATGGCTTGAATGAATTTGTTGTAACTTTATGTTAACTTAGGATGTATCATATTATGAGGAAATAAATCTTTTTTCATTATAGTATTTTATTCATTTCTATCTATTGATTTCCTCTTTTACAATTCCGTTTGTAATCAGTTGAGGAAAAATGTACACACATTATAAACTAATTAATCTGTTTATTATCACTTTTTATCATTTTCTATATATTTATTTCCTCTTTAGCAACTTGATTTGTATTCGGTTAAAAGGAGAAGGGTATAATCATTACAGGTCATGTTACTGTAACTATTTACAAAAGCATACGTGATGAAACGGTCGTGATAATAACGTCAATTCAGCTTTTGTCACATTCAGGCTGCATTGTTAACTGTGTTCCCAATCGATACATGACGGACATGGGATATGAGCAGCGTTAAACAAAAGGAAACCTTGTAATAGCAAGCCTTTTTATCACTCTGACGGGGGAGAAACCCTTTTTTATACAGTAAAATTTGTTAATAAGTGGGGAAAATCATGATGGCGTTGCAAAAGTGGAGAGACAGACCCTTGGGAAAACTCATTTTTAAAAATGGCATGATTTTAAAGAAAATCGCGGATATCTGTCATATAGTGAAAAAAGTCTTCAATAGGGACGCATATATCGAGGGTTTAAAGCAAGACTATAGCAAGTGCTTCCCAAACGTGGCGCACTTACTATAGTATTGCACTGAACCATCGATACATGTGGAGAATCATAAACGTCATGCGCCTACTGATAAAGTGCGAGTCCCCTCATAGGGCATTTTTGCGTTTATAACAGGCCCATATAAAAGACAACTTCCCATATGATAATTTCTTTAGAATTATGCTGTTTACCCAAAACACAAAGTCACACCAGCTTTTCGGTTTCTCAATTAAACACTTTAAGCGATAAAAGTTCAAAAGAATTAACAGGCCAATGCCACTTCCTAATTCAAGGGAAAGGACCCTCCCCTCATACCACTGGTTTCGTTGGAGTGCCCTTTCAGCAAGACATATTCAGAGCACTCACTTTGGTAATGGTGAATTCCAGGAAAGCTGTTATATGATAGAGAACATTAAGACGAGATTAAGTTCCAAAGAAATAAATGTTCTATCAAGTTTGCAGGTGGTTCTCTGAACAGTTCATCGACGATTTAACTTCAAGCATTATCGCCCAAATATGACATGTTTTCCGTACATATACAAGGTTTATTCTATCAGAACAAACGTTTATATCCACTATCCACTATAGTCTTTTTGGAATTCTTTGATAAAACGTCGTAAAACTGCATTCTGACCATGCTGCCTTCCACCTTTAACCCGACCTCGAAACCTACGTTTAGTCTCATTTTTACATGCCGATCCAATCAAGTTTCTTACCAGAGTGCTGGGAGATTATAAAGAAATGGCACAGCATGTTCAATAGCCTTCGATCGGGATTGAGAGAACATTGCCTACAATTGTATCGATCATAATTTCTTAACATGCCTGATAGCAGGAACAAGATCTTTATTCAACTATTTACATTATCAAGTTTCTGGTCAGTGAAGGTTTGGTGTACACAATCAACAAATGAGTAAACAAATAAATAGAATAAATAAATAGATAAATAAATAGATAAATAAATAAATAAATAAATAAATAAATAGATAAATAAATAAATAAATAAATAAATAAATAGATAAATAAATAAATAAATAAATAAATAAATAAATATAGAAAAAGTAGAAAAATGAATAAATAAATCAATCAAATAATCAATTAATCAATAAGCATCGAGCATGGAGGGTCGCCATTATATCGGATTTCGTACCATGCATTTACTATTTTTTTATTGGTATGTAACGCCTTACTTCATTCCACTTCAATTTAACCGCAACATCTACAGAAAACTTTGAAAATAACAGTTGCAAAAGGATAAGTCGCTCTTAATAAGATATATTTATTTGTTCTTAGAAAGTGGTGTCGACATTTATCATTACGAAAATTGATGTTAAACTAGCTTTTGTCTTCCAATCTTGCTTTCCATTTGAACAAGTCACAAATTTTCAAATGCAAGGAGATAACGACACCTTTATCTTGAAATCATATCGACGCGGAAGCTCACTTACAAATACTGAAGAAAGGGATGGGGGGTATCTATTGTGCAGGCATTTTATCAACAAATACCGGTTATCCCTTTCCCAAACAATAACGACATTTGACCACTTTGTTGACGACTTTAGAAAACATTGTGGAAAAAGTACGAGCAATTTCTCCTTTTTCCACAATGTTTTCAGCTCTATCAGAAGATTATTTTCCAATTTTATCACATTTTGAAATGTCGTCTGCAAACTCCTTCAATTTGCGACAGTCGAAAATTTTGTTGTTTGGAAAATGGTTATACTGAAATAATGGCTCGCTTTGCTAGGGAATTATCTTGAAATATTTCTTGTGCAAGTTACCGTCCGTCCGTCCGTCTCTCTGTTAATATGTCTGTCTCTCTGTTAATCTGTCTTTCTTTCTGTTTTATTTTGTCTGCCAGTCTGTTCTTTCTATTTTGTCTGTCTTTCCTTCTGTCTGTATCTCCGTATGTCTTCATCTCAGTGTGTCACTCTGTTAACGCCATGTTTGTGAGTCTGTCTTTCTGTCGACCTGTCTCTCTGTTTGTCTGCATGTCTGTCTCTCAGAATTTATGTCAACCTGTTTATCGTACTAACTGTATACCTGTATGTATATATGCCTGCATTTCTGTCGCCTTGTCCCTCTGTCTCCATATATCCTATCTTTTTTATCTATCTTATTTCCCTTCTTCCTCTCACCCAGACTTTAGGCAACAATGTAGCTCCTACTTGTTCAAACCCTAATTCAAACGAGATATAGTGTCCTTCCATAGACATACCTTTCATAACTTAACCAAACAGATCCAGACAGCATCCTTCAAGCACTTTTTTTTTATTCTATCACAATACTTTAATCAATATCAAAAGACGAATATCATTTGGTTAGGTAAAATGTGGGATGTGGGACAGCTTAACCCTTAGAATGCTGGGTAGTTTTCTAAAAATGAAATTATGACGTCTGCTTTCCAAAACCTTAAATACCTGCTTAATTTTGATGAGAAAAGATAATCAGGTTAGCAAACAGGTTAGATCACAGGCCAGCCGCCAATTTACTTGGCGGCTGGCCTGGATCTAACCTTATTGCATAAGAATGAAGTCGGTTCCAGTACTATACTGGTCAACTATCACCGAGATCTGATGTTTAAATTGGTCACCTCGGTTATCTGCCAAAATTAACAACCCTTGTTGACCCAGGAAGACATTTAACAGACAACAGAGCATTGGCCCACAATTTATTTTTCAGATAAAAAGGTTCAACAAAAGTATGATAAACGCATTACCTGTGCTCTCTAAACGCATAATAAATCATATTTCCGAATGACAACACGTGAGTTCGAACAGGTATCTATCTATACATAAAAGACGCTCTTATTCACCCGCTATGTATGAACGAGCAAAAATCGATAAATGAATCAAGATAAGAAAAGAAAGAAAGGTCGAAGTATATAGTTCTAAAATATACCACACACACTCACGCAAGACCGTTAAAATAACCATGCTTAACAAAAAGGGAAAACGATAGGAAACATGTAAACAGAAACGCAATAAACAATACCTGCATGGCCAAGTCGACCCTTAAATCCACGTGTCGAACAGGTTCCTTTGAAGTTTGTGTTTAACTTTTATTGGCAAACCGAAAACACGATCGTCAACCGGCACTATCGATTTAGATCCGTCTATTAAGGCCATGTAACGGGGCTTCTATCTGTGTGTGTTTAGATTCGCCCACGGTGAAACGAGCCAAATATATCTATTATCGAGTATTTATTTAGTAGAGAACCCTGGGACGTCACGAGCACTTAACGAGTTAACACGGAGCGTACATACGTTATATCGTTGTCAACGGTAACCGGTAAACAAACCTGTGGTAGGTAGCTACGGGAGAGAACTCGGCAAGGTCAAATATAACACAGGTTATGCTTCGTATACAATGTATATGGATCGGATATCCCGTTCGCCGAAGACGAATTGTTAAACCCTTTCCCAAACAACAAATTATGGAGTGTCCCGAATTGAAAGAGTTTGCAGTCGACATCTCAAAATGTTATGAAATTGAAAAATATTCTTCAGATAGAGCAGAAAACCTTGTGGGAAAAGGAGTCTCACAATGTTTTCTAAGGTCGTCTGAAACAAAGTGGACAAATGTCGTTATTGTTTGGGAAAGGGTTAATTGGTCAAAAATTGAAAGCAACATCAGACGACTAACCCAACTGGGTTCGATTGATTTTGAAAATGTGACGCTCGAATGGGCTGTTATAAGGGTGAACAACTCGCTTTAAGAGTTATTCGTATATTAGGTAGTCTACACTACATTCTATCCCGTGATACTCTTCAGGTGTCGCATTCTAGTACGTTTACTTCCTCACTTTCTTCTTCTATTGCTCGTTTATCTACTCATTTCTCTTTATCTTACTTTATAAGTATATGCACCATTTGCGTTTCATATCGATGTTCTTACAGTTGCCACACGCATATGCATGTCCCATGAAAGTACTTTCAACTTGAGACAGTAAAGTTAACAATAACCATTTGCATACATGTGATCCACTTAAAAAGTTTTGACCAAAACGACATTTCTTTTATAGACTGAAAAAGCTGATTTATAAGTTTTAGATCATGTCAATGAGGGCCATGTTCTCCTTTATGACTAGGAAGACGAAAGAATATTAAAATGATAGAAGCTGTTTTACGCTCATTTTCATTATATAGTAGCATAATCTATTCCTATTAAGTCGTACCGTGATTCAAAGAACACAAGAATACAAAACTTACTTATATGTTGTGTATGATATAGAAAATTTGTAAACCCTTGCAGGTCCTAAAATGATGTAGAATATGTGTTATTTGTATTTATCAATAAATAAGCTGCCTTGATGAGGTCTGGGAAAAATAGCTGGTCCAGAAACTGAACGTCACACAGTTCGCACATAAGATTGATATATTAATTTAATTTCCCAAAGGGTGTTCGATGAATAGATGGCAAAACAAAATCAAAGTGCACATATCGATCTTTTACAATGAGAGCCCAGACAGTTTTGAATGTTGCCATTGGAAAGCGATGCCTCGACAACAAAGTATTCAGAACAAGCGAACTTATTCACCATGGAAAGCCATGCGATTTGGTGAAATCGTGATACAAAAGTAGACATAATATTGCTCTAGTTCCTAAATATCGTCATACCTTTTACCAGGTTAAAGAAGGTTCGGCATTTAAGATGAAAGCACGCTGTAATATCATTGAAGCATTTGTGATATAGATCTATTTGAAGCAAAATGTTTTATATCATAATGAATATGTTTCCTTTGAAGATAGACGGGAACTATAGCCGGCTATTGAGTCCGGAATGAACTTGTGGATCAACGCTTTTGAGAATGTATTGCCATTTCGTGTGAGGGGATTTAATTTATTAAAACAATGCATGCATGGGTCATAAAAGAAAACGAAACACTGAACTTTGGTCATAACTTCAAGTGTTGTTTATTAAATACAGCGTTTAAATAATGCCACATGGGAATTGGTAGGAAACTGGCATAGCTAAACAAGGCAACAATCTCTTCCTGTTTGAATTGAAACGCAAACGGTTTCTATGACTACATCGATCTTAACCTGTTAATTCGTTTTTGTGAGAGGTCCATATTGAAAGCAATATGAGACAAGAATAAGCATTTTTTGTCAAATGTGAAAAATAATATTTTCAAAAAGTCTCCTTTAGACGGTTTAAAGGTGCTTGTTCATAGAAGTAAAAAAAAAAGTGGAAACTAAAAATTAATTTCTTTAAATCTACACAACAGCTGTTCAGGTATATGATACTCGCTGAAGTACACACTTTGGAAGGAAAATCATATCGTTTGGAATTCTTTAAAGTGTGTATACAGTGAATAAACATGTATCTTATTTCAATAGCGTGAGATCGCTTCTGAGATCTACTGCATATAAACTGTAAATTTGCGCTTACTGAATCATGTATGCCTACAGGGACATGGAAACGGAATCATGCATGACTACAGGGACATGGAAACAGAATCATGCATGAATACAGGGACATGGAAACAGAACCATGTATGCCTACAGGGACATGGAAACAGAATCGAGAGTGAAAACTCTACGTAGTTTGAACTTGTTTCACAAACCATGTAAATGAATACGTTAGGACTAAAAGTTAGGAAATGGTTTTAGAACTTAATGGTTTGTATGACACAAGTATTATAATGAACCAAATGGTCTTCATTTTCCCAATGGGCCTTAACCCTGTCCCAAACAATAAATTTTCGACTGTCCCTAATTGAAAAAGTTTGCAGACGATATTTCAAAATGTAATGAAATTGAAAAACATTCTTCAGATAGAGCAGAAAACATTGTGGGAAAAGACAATTGCTCGTGGTGAGCAATTTCTCCTTTACGCACAATGTTTTCTTAAGTCGTCTGCAACAGAGTGGTCAAATGTCGTTATTGTTTGAGGAAGGTTTAAAGAATGTATTTTGTTGTTTCCGGTAGATTTGAGGTCGATATTGAAACCAACAAGGGTTTTCTTTTTTAACCAGCAGAAGATGTAGGTTGAAACGAATCTAATTTACCATGCATATAAAGTCCATGACGAAAACGTTAGCTCTTTGTTAAAGCTGGTTCAATCGGTTTAAGCAGGCGGGAGAATCATATGACCATTGATTACGATATTATGTCAGACCAAGATGCCTGCGTCCAATACGGAACATGGTTGCTTTCTTTCACATAAGTTTGCCAATGATAGCCACATTGTGTATCCCGCATGAGTTGACCATCAACTTTCCAGTTCTGGTGGTATATGATATCCAATGCTTTATCAAGGCGTTTCGTTTAACACTTGGTAGAGAAATCGCAGTCGAAAACTAATGAATTTGGACTTACACCATGTGGCTATCATTGGCAAAGGTAGGTGAGAAAAGGCAAAAAATTTATGAAGCGCGACCATCTTGTTCGGACATAAGATCGTGAACATTGGTCACGTGATTCCCTCGCCTGCTTAAGATTGACTCTTACAAAGGTTACTGTCTTTCGTTAGCTGCCTGTTGAGTTACATCGACTAAAAATGCACTATTCTTAAGAAAAGTATACAAAGCCAATGTCACACGGTTAACGAAAATACAACCTTTGTTATTACACATTACGTTTGATATCAAAGGCTATTTGTGAAGACATAGTGTCATAGAAGTGTTGACGTATTTTCCATTTGAGGGATCGGGTTTCGGCTATAATCGCAGCCATTCGGAACCTCTAAATGGCCGATTTGTGGCAGTGTGCAGACTAATTCTGTTTTTATTTTGAAAACGTGATTGTTTCTAGTATTAAAGATATCACACCACACATTCCACTTCGAACGACCCATCCTGTGGAATGTCACATGAGCTATCACTTAGGGACCCAGATGTTTCCGGTGATACCTTACAATAACGCGACGGTGTCGAGATCAGCGGCAGTGAATGAGATCTTCGTGACGTCATCCTTACGTCACATGACGACTTCCGCCGTCTGCATAACTGGGAGGCGGGATCGGTTTCACAGACGACTCGGGAGTTGGAGGATTCTGTCGTCAATGTAGACTCCCTCCTACCCCCTGAAAATTCAGCGGATTCCGAAATCGCTCGTCTGTTGTCCCGTATTCGAAAGCAGAACTTCATTAACGTGAAACAAACGACTGAAAATAGGTTCTTATTGACGTCATTTCCGTAGTAATGATCGTAGTCTATATACGGAAACTGTTTCCGTTTCTTCACGTACGTCCATATCCTGGCTATGTTGCCGGCGTTATTGAGCATATAGCCGCCGACGACACAGACGACACTCACGGCTATGAGTACGGGTCCCGTGTACCCGAGGGAATTTGGGATGTCATCGTCCCCTTCAGACCCCCGGGCGTTAACGATTGTAAACACGATCCCGATACACAGCAAACCAACACCAAGGAACACACTCACCGCCCCAAGCCCCTCGTGTATACGGTCCTCCCGGACTGATTGAACGAGTGACAACTTCAGTCGCACACAACACCGCCAAAGGAAGCCGTTGTTCTTACCCATGACGAACGTTTTGTCTCTACATCATTCGATGGTTAGGATACCCGTCGTCTACTTTAATCTGAAAAAAAGTTTGTCAAAGTAAGGCATTCGCCTTGCCTTTATATATACATAAAGCACTACGTAAGTTGAAAAGAAATACGAAAGATCTAGAAGTGAACAACGAGTCTAATGATGACGTCATCATGAACACCAATTACGAAACGTCGTTCAACAATCTGAACTCGTCGGGTTTATCCAATGAAGCTCACGGTCAATCGGAACTACTCGGGTATTTCCGTGAGCTGTGAAATACACCTCGGATATAAGTGTAGGGTTACAATTTTTCGGGTAAATCGGTATCCGCCAATTAACACATTTTCTAAGCGTGCAAGTTAAGTAGTTCAATGTGTATGGAAGTGTTGGACATTCTTTTAAATAATCTTTTTATCAGTAACTCATACCAAATGGCAAAATTGTTGTTATGACATGTAAAGTTGTTTCCTCAATCAAATTTAACGACTTTTTAGATTTCACATATAATATCTATTTTTAAACACGAAAGTGAAGTGACGTCATTCCGCTGGGAACCAATATGGCGTCATCCCTATTATTTCAGAGGTGTTTTCATTTGATAAACCCGATTCGTTCAGATTGGCTCACGGTAATACCAGAGTAGATCCGATTGGTCGTTCAGGTCCAAGTAGGTCAACACTGAGTTCAATACATGACACAAGCAAATAATGCTTACAGTACCATTCTGTGGTATCAAACTGCATCATCCCATAAAGTTCTGAGTGCATAGAAACATTTATATGAAACAAGCATTTACTGAATGGTACATATATTTAGATAAAACATGTAAAGCATTTTTATATTCCCTACACCCCTGTAATTGCACATGATTCTAATGACATGTCAATCGACATTAACATATGAATAGGATCAAATAATCCTGCGAGCATTCTTGTAAATAATATGGTTATATCTATTATTCAAAAGCAGATTGGTAACAACATGTTGTTTAAAAGCTGGAGAATAATTTATGGTTTGCATGAAACAGGCATGCCATTAAAACTCATTGAATTGCCACGACATAATGGTTGTATGGTTATGTGCATCAGACCAGTGTTTGATCTACCGTTGACAAAGCCATACCTCAAAGTTCAATTAAACATTTATGAGCTTGATGTTAATATTTCTCAACAGTTCCGACTGAAATGAATCATGGCATTAGTGAGCCAGAAGCTCGAATTGAAATGAACGTTGGATTCGAACATTTAAAACCGAGAAAAGAATTACCAAGGGAGAACTCTCTTATCACTGACAAACCAATTTTGCCTTTTTATATTTGCAAATTTGAAGTAATACCATCAACTTGAAATTCGCTCGTTTGTCCTATATTAATAGTCAAACAATTTCCAGGCGACTGTTATCTTTGTATCTGTACTGATGCAGCATTTGTGTGTCATGAGACGAAATTCCTCTAGACAAGGAAAGTTCTCCCATGGTAACAAGGTCTGCCATTGCCACGTGGTTTCTTTCAACTTTCACAATTGAAATGGCATTTCCATCGGCTGACCATTCTAACATTGATTACTCTTGAGATCATGGGAAGATCTTATGTTGTACTGTTTACAATTGTTAGGGCGCTTACTACTACGGCTTTCCTGGGACCACCAGTACTAAGCTAGGGCTCTGAAGTGACTTGCCAAATGCCACTCCCGCGAAGCTTATGATGTTAGTTGCAACAGAGACATAGATGTTATCTATGTATCTTGTGACAACATCTATGTCTCTGGTCGCATTGATCAAATGCTAAATCCAATCAGTTTTCAACCAAATCGTCCTGAAATCTGCTCAGTGAAGACAAAAGCGAATCTTTAAATTGGCACAATGTATTAATACGTAAGCTCCCATACTGATAAAAGCATCCCCCTTGGGAGAATATATTACCTCGAATTTTTAAGCACGTGCAGAAGCAGAATAATGACAAACAAAACATGGCTTCAATATGAACTTGCGAAGAAACCATTTTGACGAAATAATGATTTACTCGTCACGTGCAAGCTGTTCTTTTGTCATGTGCAGTTGAACGTTTGATAATTGTTTTTAATCAGATGTCAACCCTTAGAATGCTAGGTAATTTTCTAAAAATATATGTTTGTGTCGTCTGCTTTCCAAAACCTTAGATAGCTGCTTCATTTTGTTGAGGGAAGATACTCAGAGTAGCAAACAGGTTAAGATCAGAGGCCAACCGCCAATTTACTTGGCGGTGGCCTGGATCTAACCTGTTTGCATAAGCATGAAGTCGTTCAAGCACTATAAGGGTTTAACGTCATCTATTTCGTAGAATGAATACCTTTTTTTATCTATTGATTGATATTTCACTCATTGATAGACACGCTTCATGAAGCTTCAACAATTGATGTTGTCCCCATAGTGTCGTGCTAATAGTCGTACAATGTAAACGCAGATGCAAAATCAATAATTTAAGCTTCCGATCGGTCTTTGTTATCCTACTTGTTTAAATATTGACTAATCAGCACTCATGCTCTACAATAACAAATGTGGTTTCATCCCAATAAAATGCTAATAGGTCCAGAAAACCAAATGCAGTATTTGCTAAAAGGATCATGTTCAGTAGAGGATCTGCAAGCTTAAAATGGATGTTGCTCTTGCTCGCAATCTCGCACTTTGTCTTTATAAACAGTGGATTAATGAATATGATTTTATGAAGCCTGAAATGAACCTTAGAATACTGGGTAATTTTCTAAAATAAGATTTTTTTGTCGTCTGCCTTCCAATACCTTAGATATCTACTTAATTTTGTTGAGGAATAATACCCAGAGTAGCAAACAGGTTAACGTAAAATAAGGCCTTTATCTAACCTGATTGCATAAGCGTAAAGGCGGTTCCAGCTCTATAAGGGTTTATTAACAATTAATCTATAAACTTTGAATTCGTAAATTTGAGTTTATGAATAGCGAACATATTGAATTCATGAATTTGAGTTTATGAATACCGAATATATGAAAACTGAAGTTATGAACACTGAATGAATGAACACTGAATGTATGAAACTCTGTTTTACATATACGCATTTAACCCTTATAGTGCTGGAACCCACTTCATACTTATGCAAACATGTTAGATCTAGGACAGCCGCCAAGTAAATTGGCGACTGGCCTGTGATCTGACCTGTTTGCTACTTTGGGTATCTTTCCTAAAAAAAAATCAAGCAGATTTTTAAGGTTTTTGAAAGCAGGCGACACAAAAATCTTTTTTTAGAAAATTACCCAGCATTCTAAGGATTAACGTTCACGTTTGCATGATATTTTTAATTCATAACGGCTTAACGCCAATGATAAATAATTTAATAATGTTTAGTGTTTTAGCAAACATCGCGTTTTGAATTGTCAGTCGTTGCAAATTGTTTGTCCAAACGACAGATTAAAATCGATGTTACATTGGGAATTTGCTGTATGCATAATTATCGTAGTTCTACTATGAAAGACATACGAGAACTGTTTCACCTTTTGAAGAATAATATCTGTGTTGGCTATATCAGGCATTCAAAGTTCGGGAGCCATTCGCTAAAGGGTTAATCTTTACTTCTAAATCAACTCATTAAAAAAGCAGAATATCTGACCTTACTACTTCTCAATATGATTTCGGCACGATTTAAACAGTACATACATATTTTACATATATGCAACATTATACATTTTGATTTTGTATTACCCTTATTGTACCTGTAATTGATTATACTTTGGTTTGAATAAAGTTCTGTTTTTGTATGTTCTGTTCTGTTCTGTTCTAACAAAGAATCTTTTTTTTAATAGAGTGTTACATTTGTCGTCTGCTATTGCTTTCAATTTGGATCCAAATCACTATTGTATATGACGAAATTAGTAATGCGGGTTTGGTACGCGTGAATCGATATATCCTGGTCCCATAGCGGCTTCCCACCACAACATCAATCGTTAGAGGCTCAACACTAATACAGGTAGACGGGTGATTGATTGGTCCATTACATTGAATCGTACCGTTTCTTCATGTTGGAAGTTTTAACTGGTCCAAATTGAAAGCAACAGCAGAAGCCAAATATAGAAATTGAATTCGTTGTTTTTTTCCTTAAGATCGTTAGAAACTCAACACAAATACAGGTAGAAGCTTGATTGATTGGTCAATTACATTGAAATGCACCGTTTCTTAATATGAGCCTTTTTCCCTGGTACAAATTGAAAGCAACAACAGACGACCATAATAAAATCTGAATTTGTTTTTATTTTTGTAATATTAATTGGAATGTGGAGGCCACTGTGATAACAGGAGTCATTGCTTGTCACGAGCAATGTCTCCTGCTATCACTGTGGTTTTCAACGCCACCTGTAGCAGACGTTTATAAGAGAGGTTACAATTTGTAAACAGCTTGGGCTGTTTCCCCCATGTACAACTTTGTGACTGGTCCAAACTAAAACGAAAGTAGGCATCGGTAATTCAATGCGGGGCATGGCATTCCGAGGCGAAAATGTTGAATTATCATAATCCTTGGATCTTTGTGGCCTGGTGCTTTGAGTGCAAAACTCACATGGTCGCTTTCAGCGTGGCTACAAATCACGGTAGGGGCAAATTTCATTTTTTATGAAAGCTTGTCTCCCAATGGCTTGAAACAGAAATCATTTATCTATAAGAAATTTAGAAATGCAGTAACAAGAAAACAAATTGCTCATTATGAGGATTCTTATCTTCCTATTACAATGGTTTTTTCAGAGAAAGCCTTATTCATCAGACGAGATAAAATGAAGAACCAAGGTGTAAAGAGTTAAACGAATGAGATTCGATATATATGTTGAAATGGGTACGATGAGTAAAAGGAAACGAAGGATCCTTTCCTAGCACACTGGCTTTCGGTAACAAGCTGCCTTTACAAGGGCATGTCCGAACAAGATGGTCGCGCCAAGGTTTTCTTTGCTTTATTACCTACTTTTGCCAATGATATTCACATTATTTACAGTGCATGAGTTGACCATCAACTTTTCGGTTCTGGTGGTATATGATAACCCATGCTAGTATGGTTAAAAAAAAGATGTCCTCTGCAGGTAGTAAAAAGTTAAACAGATCCGTACAATAATCTTCATGAAACTACATAAATCTCCTTATAAACCAGTACGTATAAGTGTGCTTTCTTTCATGAATACATATCTGGAACGAAAATATAAACAAACACAAGTAAATCGCACAAATCAGTTAATTCAATCACTTCGGAGCCATAGCCTAGTACTGGTGGACCCGGGAAAGCTGCTACATAACTGAAAATATGTCGTACCTGCGTTAAAGCTCATACAAACAAATAGTATTGTGCAGGACTCTTTCCAGGCAGGACGTCTCTGGTTTCGTAGGAGTGACATTTGGCAAGTCACTTCAGAGCCCTAACCTAGTACTGGAGGATCAAGGAAAATCGTTACATAACTGACAAATTGTCGATACGGCGTTTAACACCATACATATAAACAAACAAAGTTAACCCAAAAGAAGAAAGTCACAACATACCTTACATTATCACCCCCACTCCGTCCCATAGATTTACCTATTTACCCGGAATCGAAGGAATCTGGGTCGGTCGGTGTTTTCATTACAATAGCGACTTGTAGAAAATATCGACTCGTCGCTTCAAATCCATTAGCCCTTTCCCCTGAACCACATTCTAGTAACACTTCCCGGGGTGACAATCCTAAAATACGCTTCAAAACATCGTGACAAAAAGGAAAATTTGCTCATGATGAGCAAATTTTCCTTTTTTGTCAAGATGTTATTGTCTAAAGACTAAATGGATATTTAATTGCATGCTTACCTGTAAAGACTCTTAAGTGGTTGATTAACTATATATTGTAACAGGTAAAGGTTCGAAGCCGAACGAGTCTTATTAGAACTGCGATAGACCTTTCAGTTAAGTGTGTTATTGGATTTTTTTTTATAAATTGGAAAATCGGTTTTTATCTCCGTCTACGGAAAGTAAAATTGAAACCGGGAATTTGTAAATTCGATTTCCGCTTCTCATCGAATAAGACATTAGTCCGAATGATCCAGACGTAGATATTTCATTCTACATTCCAGTTACAGCTTGGATCACCCGAGTTAATAAGACATCGGAAAAATCAAGACCGATTAGCAATGTAGTCAATCTGAACACATCGGGTTTATCCAATGAAAACACAGCTCACGGAAATACCCGAGTAGTTCCGATTGCAATGTAGTATGCTAGCGGGGAATCACGTGAACACTATTTGGACTTATGTCCGTGCCCATGTATTTTTGGTTTTCCCCCTTCTTTTACCAATGATAGCCACATTATGTACTCCGCATGAGTAGACCGTCAACTTTCCGGTTATGGTGGTTTATGATAACCCGTGCTTTATAACGGTGTTACGCCTAACACTCGGCACATTACCAACTTACGCCATATTTTTGCGTCTAGCAGAAGACGACTTTCAAAAAGTATTTTGGCAAAATGAGAAATTGCTTGTCACAAGCAATTTCTCCTTTTGCCCCAATACTTTTTTAATCTTTTAACGCATGACAACAGCAGAACTGAAAGGTTTTTCAGATATTTACAAAACTTTTGTTAAGTCGTCTGCTTCAGGTAAAAGAATGTATGCATATGGTAGTCAATAGTTAGACGTGCTTTAATGCGAGTTCCTTTGGTCTTTATACAACGAATGTTCTTACAAGCAATAACACAAGAGAATGATGCAAAAAAGTATAGAAAAGAATGTGTAACTCGTACTACGCTCATATAAGAGATATCCATTATTAATAGAATTGTTTAACCCTTTCCCAAACAATGACGACATTTGACCACTTTGATGCAGACGACTTTAGAAAACATTGAGGGAAAAGGAGAAATTGCTCGTCGTTTTTCCTTTTCCCTCGATGTTTTATGCCCTATCTAAAGATTATTTTCCAATTTCATCACATTTTGAAATGTCTGCAAAATCCTTCAATTTGGGACAGTCGAAAATGTGTTGTTTGGGAAAGGGTTAAACTGTGTGATCTAAGGTGTAAAATGTGCTTAGAAAGACATATCTACGTATGGATCATTCGGACTAAAGATGGTATATGTAGCCGAATAGTTTTCCGTATACCAAAGAGGAAAACAGTCCTTGGAAACTGCGATGACTAGAGACCAGCCAATCCAGGTTCGATTCCTTCAATGGCGATCAATTGTTTTACCGTAGTGTCCTTTGGCAAGATGCATTCCCTAGCCTAGAACTAGTAGTAGGCTATCCAAGGAAATGACAATAATGCCATAGAGTGAGCCCTGTATATTAATGGAAATCAAACATTGGCCTCAGAAAGCATATGTTGCGATGTCAAACCCATGAAAAGAGAGGGACAATTCCTATTATTCCACCTAAAGTACGAGTCGGGGTTTGTCATATAGGATCTACAATCTTTTTACCAAATATGACATTTAAACCTAGACCTTATATTGAAGAAATAATAACAAAGGTAAAAGTTCATAAATAAATATTTTTAATAATCTTCAACAAAAACGTTTGCAAGTATAACAAGATCATTCATTCATCAATTTGAACTCATAGGGTTTATACAATAAAAACATCTCTGAAATAATATGGAAGCCGCCATATTGCATCTCGCCAGACTACTTTAATTGTACTTTCGTTCTCAAATGTAGATTTTAATAATGAAACCCAATTAACCCTTACAATGCCGTAATTTTCTAAAAATAGATTTTTTGTCTTCTTTCCAAAGCCTTAAAGATATGCTTAATTTTGACAAGCAAAGATACACAGAAAAGCAAACAGGTTAGATCACAGACCAACGGACAATTTGCTTGGCAGCTGACCTGGATCTAACCTGTAATCATAAGCATGAAGTCGGTTCCAGCATTATAAGGGTTAAATATCCAATTTGATGCAGGAAGCAGATTTATATCACAACTCATAACTAAACTATTATCTATGAGTAAGCAGTCATGAATAAATATTTAAAATGATGTTGAACACATCATATACATTGAACAACTTAACCGTGACACTCATAAGATATGTTATTAGCCGGGACCATTCATCCGAAATGTGTAACCGTACACTTATGTACAGGTGTATTTCCCAGCTCACGGAAATACCTGAATAGTTACTATTGGACCATTCAATTTAATTCATTTTAATCAGTAAAAAGCACAAAGTAATTTATACCAAGGAAAATAAGTAAAATCATCTGATGCCATTTACTCCCTAGTTCAGACTTATTCTTGCTAGTCAAACCTAACCACTCCATGGTTTTACATTATATCACCACTGCTCTTATATTGTTTATATCTTTTACTCACATATGAAACATTGTGAATGAAAAATCCAAAGAATGATCAGTATTTTTCACTGTACCAAAAACAAAGGGGGAAATGCTATAAGTAAGATACTTCTCCTTATACCACAGGGATTCCATAAATTTGCTTCTGCTTTAACACATTACTTTAAACTTTTCATTACCAGGCCTTGTTACTCTCTCGTATACCAAGGGAAATTGTGGAAAATATGGGGAAAAAGACAGGATTTACCCCTGCACCACCTGTAACAGACTTCACTGATTCATAATAATGTATATCAAGTTTCACAGTACACTATATACCAAACTACAAAACTCTAACTTGAACCTAGTGCTTCTAAACAAATGAACCGCCGATATGGTATAAAAGATGCTTAAAGTTTGCGGATATATCCCACGCTTTAGGTAGTGAAACGGTTAAGGTGCCTTGCCGTACAGCACTCCACTATGTCAATGTACCAAACAGCGGTCAGTTTATCTAACAGATCACAATACAAACTTGGCACTTCCATGCATAGGACCTTTGGCACATTATCGTCTTCAGACTTCGCCATGTACAAGTCTATACAAGAACACTTTTCGGGTGTATAATGCCAACTTCCTTGTTCATGATTTGTGCTTCACATTGGAAAACCCGGGTGAAGTTCCATATTCCATTATGTCCAACATAGATTTTGTTAAACTGTTGTCAGTGGCACCCGTACCCATACCTTCATCGGAGAAATTGTCCTCATCATCGTTATCGTCCTCATCATCCTGTAATATCATACATACAGGAACGTTGGCAAGGGAAGTACAAATATAACTATGTAAAATAAAAACATGTACTAATTTCTAGAAAAATAATTTATAAGGTAAATAAATTTCGAATAATTACTTTTTTGGTTAAAACAACAGACAATGCTAAAAACAAGAATCATGCTGGTTATTATGTTTGGCTTAAGATATTATAGCTGTTAGCATTAACACAAGATTTTGTGAAAAATAAATGAAAATTGCTTGACCTAGAGAGCAAAGCCAAAGAAAACAATTTTGGGTCAATAGAGGACCATAACTTTAACCCTTAGAATGCTGTGTAATTTTTTAAAAATAAATAGTGTTGCTTTCTTTCAAAAAACTTCATTATCTGCTCAATTTTGATGAGGAAAGATGGTAAGAGTAGTTAACAGGTTAGATCACAGGCCAGCCATCAATTTACCAAGTAAATTTGCAGCTGACATTGATCTAACATGTTTGCATAAGTATGAAGTCGGTTCCCGGACTACAAGGGTAAGAACTCTTTCCACAATCTTCCTATATTGATCTGGAGCTAATCATAGTGGCCAGGAACAGTTTGGAGAGTATCATACTTGGTAGACTTGCTGAATGATTAGGTTCTACCTGGCTTGGAAAGCCCTTATAGGCATCAAGTTTTTGGCCTTCCTCAATCACTAAGAGGTGGGTACTGCGACATATCTAAAAGACTGTTGAAGATAAGTGAAGCCCAAATGAAAATTTTGAAAATAATAAAAATTGGATGGCAGGTTTTTTTTCCTTGAATTGGACCTGTCAATTTTAGGATATTTTAGTGCTGAAAACGTTGCATTAGGAAATCCCAAAGCTTGTGTGAATTTGAAATAAATTTCCAATTGGGAAGGTGCCTTTTATAAGCCCAGTTCTATAATGCAAAAAAACCTTGGTTTATACTACAGTGTTTCTTTACTCACATCTGATGAATCACTATCCCCTATGTGGACACTTTGATCATAGTCTCTGTAATTTTTCTTTATGAACACTGCAGACCTGAAAACCATAATTGTAAATTAATAATATCATGTTTCATGAAACAAGACATATTGGTAGCAAAGATTTCAAACAAATGAAATAAGCTGTTCTAGTTTTTGTTTTCATAATAATGAGAACAGGTATCACAAATACATTTTTATGGTTCAGGTAATGTCTTTTGTGGGAGCATTCTAGTAGATAATTAATCATTCTATCTTGCATCATAACAAGTCTTTTCCACCAAAGCTGTATTGTTTGAGACAGGTATTCAAGACAAAAATATCTACATTCTTCACGAAGTAATAAGCCATACACTAAACATGTATAATATCAGTCTTAATTCTAGATAAATAAAATGAATTAAGAATATCTAAAAAAAAAAAGCCTGTATAAACAGTAAAACAACATCTAGTATTAATTTTTCTCTGGATGCCAGACAAACCTCAAACTAATATGAGATATATTTCAAATGAATTTTCAATTGATAACAAGGGATTTCCCGCATTATCATGGTGAACACTTTCATATTCTTTGTAGGGACATGTGCAATGAGACACTTAGCTTGACCAAGTAACATATAAGTTATGGTTTTGATGTTAGACTAGTCAGTCATTGACATACGTGAACCACTAACTATAGTATTGCAATGAACCTAAACCCTTTACCAAAAGCCAATTTTTCCACTGTGCCAAATTGAAAGAGTTTGCAGACGACATTTCAAAATGTGATGAGATTGAAAGATAATCTGAAAAGTTAGAAAACATTGTGGGAAAAGGAGCAATTGCTCTCTCAGCAATTTTTCCATTTCCTACAATGTTTTCCAGAGTCATCTTCAATTAACTGGTCAAATGTCATTATTGTTTGGTAATGGGTTAAGAGTTAAATAAGATGATTTAAAGATATAACTTACTTTTCCAATAAATAAGGATCAAAAGGAAAAAAGGATTCTATGACTGCCTGGTTACTGATGTTTGATAATACATGCCGCTTGTTTTGTTGAATGATGTGATCACAGAACGCCAGCTGGTGTTGCCTATTTAAAGAAAATACATGAACAAATTGATCCTCTTCCTGCTAACATATAAACTTAAGGCAGGCACAGAAGTTAATTAAAAAAGCAATTTACCAAAAAGATGTGTTTGTGTATTGGTCAATGTGAGCCTTATGGTTTCAACAATGATTTCTTTTTCAATCTTAATGAATTCATCACACACAGCACAAGTTTTGAAGATTATGTTAATAACATCATTTCATTAAGAATAGCAAAACATACTTGTTGCCAAAGATAACATGCAGATGAAAATGATAGAATAGTCTTAAAAAACACAATATATATGCTCAAGCTGTTTGTTTAATATTTACAGAAAAGTCCTATCTTATTGTCAATTACACAATTCTTAAAACTGCTGTTAAAAAAGAAGAAATTTCTCATAAGAGCAGTTGCTTTTTATTGAATCACAATGTTTATAGTTATATATTAATTCTTTCAATAAATACCTTGTGATAGAGGAAAATGTGTCTACAATAATCGGCAAGCAAAACTTTAAAGGATTTAATCGACTCTGTATCAAATGTTGAAACTGTAAAGACTCTGCCCACTTTAAACCTGAAAAATAAATAACATCACAATCACAATACATAGTTAAAATCTGAGAGAGTGATTCTTGTTTTTGTCTTCAAACACTTTCACTATATCTAGAGGGTTCAATGTAAATCTATATTGAATACTTCATATTTGTGAAGGGACTACTTTATACATAAAATTAACTCTTGATTGACCTTTTTAGCTCAACAGCATCAAAGTTTCATTAAAAAAAAAACAAAAAAAAACACAGTAACAAAAGGAAAACTTGTATGTCATAAGTTCTATGTTTAATGCACAATGATTTCTAATCATTTATCTAAGGGACACATTTTTTCATTCATAATGCATTTGTTTTTATTTTGTATTATGCCAAAAATCCCATGAAGAAATAGGCCATGGGTCTTTGGTTAAAAAGAGTTACGCCGCATAGTTTGAGAACAGTATAAATGGAATAACATTCATTCAGTATGCTACTTCCTATTGTAATATTTTGTACTCCTTTTCAAATCTCATTATAATCAGTATTAATATGAAGTTGCCTAATTTATCCCATTAAATTCGACTAAAGAGCGCTTTCAAGTTGTCATGGTTATAAAAAACCATCTTTATAAGCAATTATGAGAAAAGTTAAAATCATGTTGCATTGACCTGATAAGTCATCAAAAAAAGTATCAAGTGAACAAATGTGCTCATAAGGGAGAACTTTTAGCGACTTATACAGAAAACAATGCAGCATTGGTGAAGATACGCTCCTCATTTTGAAAATGGGTTGAAATATATAACAATCTTTAATCAAAAGGTTTACCTGCAAGTTATATCTTGCTTCTAATGGTTGTAATTAGCAAGCATAACAAAATCAATAATCAATTATCAATATCTATAATTTTTAATTTCTTTACTTATTAAATAATCTGAATTCACCAACCTTTCTTTAAGTTAAAAATCTCCTTTTGCCTAAAGGCGAACACATAAAACACACTTTGACACACAGAGTAGAAGGGTCCATGATATTTGTAATTAGCCATCACACTATCAGACGACATCTTAGTGTATGAATGCAGCCATGAAACCATCAAGTCTATCATGTTCATAACAGTCCTGAAATTAAATGATTTATAATTAGCAAATCAGTCAATTAACCTTTCAACATATCATCCCCATTTGCTTTTTTGGGAAATTCTCAAAAAGGAACTAAAGGAACATTACCACCTCACTCCACATTTTTGTGTCTTGAAGCAGACATCTTTCAAAAAGCATTGTGGCAAAAGGAGAATTGGTTTTGCCACAATCCTGTTTCAATCTTTTCACATAGCACAAGGGCAGAACTGAAAGGTTTTTCACATGTTTATAAAGCTTTTCTAAAGTTGTCTGCTTCATGTAAAAAGAAGTTATCTGCAGGTGGTAAAGAGTTAACGCAAATCCCACAAGCATTTATACGATGGGTGTTTCTTTAACTGTTCCATGGTTGAACCATTTTTAATGGACATCCTACTGAATTTGTTGACTGGTCTTTTAGGCTCATGAATACTAAATAGTTAAACATCCATTTTCAATTTTTAAGAAGAACATATTATATGAAAAGAATGAGACAGGGTTCCTTTAGTAATAGGTAAACACCCAATACGGAATTTTGCGAGTTGAGAAAAATGGAAAACAGCATATGACGTCTAAGCAATTATTATTTTTTTCATTTGAGTGTCTAATTATTTGGTAGAGATGCTTCACATCGAGTAAATACTGTAATGATCAAAGACTAAGCAAAACTGTTTTCAACAGTCAAGTGCAATGTTTAAGTAATTACTAAACGTCTGCAGCTGCTTTGCATGGCAAAATAAAAGAACAAATCCATATCAAAAGCATGGTACAAAACAAATGAATTGTCTTTTTCTAAATGTCAATGTAAAACATTATCTACAAAAAGCTGTTTGTTTACTTACACTGTTGATACAAATTTTCCTCTTGCTAATAAACTACCAATATACAAGACAGCATACTGTCTAAAGATTGCCTGTATGTTTGGGTTTTGGACCAACTTCCAGAGGAAATCTAAAAACCCATCACAGATTTCCTGAAAAAAGAATCGTATCATTCATTGATTAAATAATTTGAGTCTTTTTCTTTTCGTTTCAATTTTCAAGCCCTGTTTGGGTCTCATGAGCAATAATAGGAAAATTCAACACTTGTTTATAATACATTATCAAAAAGCTTCATTCATTTGGATGTACTATAAAATTATTGAAACACTTTCTGAAGTCCTTGTCTATCAAAATGATTTAAGTGTTTTTAATGTAGAATTTCATTAATCAAGTTATTGAACTAAAGGTTCCTATAAAAGAAACAATATCCAATTATCAATAATAGCAAGAATTAATCGACAGTCTGGACGGAACTGTAAAAACTGATCAATGGTCCACTTTATGAAATGACTGAAAAACTTTCTGATGAGAGATAACACCGATATGTAATCAATATGGAAAAGTAAGGTGAGGCAACAACATCTCAATCCCTTTTATTCCTGAATATTTACAAAAATACACTTACTGATTTTAAACTGCAGAAATAGAAGAACACAAACTGAACATGATTTGAACCATGGGTTGTTAATATTATCTTCTCAAAAATAAACAGCATTTCTCTATACAGCCTCTTTGTAGCATCCCAATCAAGCACACCTAAAAGAAAAGCATGATTGAATTCATTTGTTAATTAAAAGAAAAACTTTCTTGGAAGATAAAGAAAGCATTGTGACAAAATAAGGACTTTTTCAGAGAGCAAGGCCCAATAATATGACAAATGCTTTAACAATTTTCGAAAATACTGTCACTGTATGAAAGTTAATTCTTTTGTAATAGAATCAAAATAACAGTGTTGCACTAAGGCTGAAGAAAATTCTGCATGAATGTAACGAAAGCTTGAAGCTTATCCAATACATTTTTGATAACTGGTCCCTTCATGCTAAACCCATACTTGTGCCAATATGTGTGCTAGGAGTTTACTACGTTTTCTGCAGAAGATGCATCTATCGATTAACAGACAAGTAAATAGAAATAAGATTTCATCACCTCAGTCAAAGCGAGGTATTGTGGAGTAAGGGATAAATTCAGAATGTTTGTTACTTTAAACCTTTCCCAAACAACAATTATTGGACTGTCCCAAATTGAAAGAGTTTGCAGACGACATATCAAAATGTGATAAAATTGGAAAATAATCTTCTGATAGGGCATAAAACAATGTGGGAAAAGGAAAAATTGCTCGTTACAAGCAATTTCTCCTTTTCCCACAATGTTTTCTAAAGTCGTCTGCAACAAAGTGGTCAAATGTTGTTATTGTTTGGGAAAGGCTTAAGAAGAGAAAAAGTTCCTTTCTATAATTCATTTCTTGATGGTACATGTATACAGACCTTCAACAAAGATTCTTCATGTATCATTAAACAAAAGTCTTCATCTTATGTTTGAATAAAGCACCGGAACCAAATATCAACAATATATTAACCTAGGATATAGAAGATAACAAACCTTGATTGAAACAGACACGCTCAATATATTCAAACAGCCTTGTCATGAGGGTGTCTAATGTCTCACCAACAACAAGATTGGGCTTTTCTTCTTCCTGCAAAACAAACAGTCATCAACACATGACTTGTGAAAGTGCCCAAAACAAACAAACAATAATAAAGAAGACACATGTAGATGATTTTTACAGATATTAGTCAATTTACACCTATTGGTTTTAAAACTGATAATCTAAAAAAGCAAAAGAAGGTCAAACATTTTTACTTACATTTGTCAAATAATAGATAACAAACTATGAATAGTGTTCACTAAAATATGTAAAGAAAACCACACGTCAAGCATTTACCATGAAAATTCAAATGGAACAAGTTGTCTTGATTGAGTATATTCATAAAAAAGACAAAAGGAACATCATTAACTTTGATAAGGGAAAAAGACCATATTTTCAAATCCTTTTCGACGATGGTTAAATAAAACTGTATACAGGCTCACTACATTAATCAAGTGACACTATCCCTTACAAAAAGCTACTTATCATAAAGCCCTCCCACCTCTTTTAATTTTAAAGAATGATTAACATTTGCAATTACGATATTAAACAGAGGTAGTCAGCCTTCCTACTCCCCCTTTAGAATGCATTGAGGAATTGGTGCACACACCTATAGCAGGTCCCTAATCAAAGTGAAAGACTAAAGTAAAGCATTGAATCCTCTGCCTGCCAATCATTCAATGTCATATACCCAGGGTTTTTTCCTTGTATTATAACAGGGGCCCATTAACAGAACCTTCCCAATTGCAAATTTCTTTAAAGTCATGCTGCTTTCCTAAAAGTCACACCAGCTTTTTGGTCTCCCAAATCAACAATTTCCCCGATAGTACTTCCCAAACAAATAGGCCTAGGCCTGTTCCCAATTCAAGGGAAAAAAGTCCTGTATTATGTTTAGTCCTGCATTGCATAGGAATCATTCAAGGTCGCATATAATATTACTGCATTGGGTCCTCTATGGATGTGGAATCATTCAAGGTCACCTACCATGTTAAAAACTCCACTCTCTTCATCTATGGCTTCTGTCTCCAGTCCTTTGGCTATTTCATCTTTGGGTAACTGGACCTGAAGAATATAACATCCATTTAAATTCTTCTGAAATTATTACTCTTCACACTGATCATACATTACTTAACCCATATAGTGCTGGAACAGACTTCATGCTTATGACAACAGGTTAGACCCAGGCCAGCCGCCAATTTAGTGCTGGAATGACTTCATACTAATGCAAACAGGTAAGATCCAGGCCAGCCGCCAAGTAAATTGGAAGCTGGCCTGTGATCTAACCTGTTTGCTACTCTGAGTATCTTTCCTCAACAACATGAAGCAGATATCCAAGGTTTTGGAAAACAGATGACACAAAAATCTATCTCTTGAAGATTACCCAGCATTCTAAGTGTTAAGCTGTCCTGATAAAAGTGGAACATTTCCTAGGATAACCTCTACATATACTCTATAAACCCTATATTAGGATAAATTTGAAGAAGACAATGCATGGTCCAGGTGTTAACTCCAAGCCTCTGGACACATAGGTCGCTGGTTTGATTTTGGTGATAGCAGGGTCCACCTTTGCACATTTCATTGGTCAACATTTGGCACGAAAGTTCATTAAGTATCCAGGAAGCAGAATAAAAATTATTAATTTCAGTTGTAACAACTTGTTTCATAAATAATGTGAAATAGACAAGTTCAAGATAAATAGTAGAAGCATTTTGCCAAGATATATATGTATATTAATATTCAAATATGTACACCAAAACTAGCATTTTACTGTTTTTACATACTTTATGTTAAAGAAAAATAAACTTAATCTGATCTCTGAAAACAACCAATAAAATAACCATAAGTTCCGTATACAACTATACTGTAGCTTGATTTTGAAACAGCTTGTATCTCCAAACTAGTTGTTTGATAACACATGCCACCTTTTGATTCATTTTTTTTTTTTTTTTTATATGGGTTTTACATCACATCAACATTATTTCAGTTATTTTGATTCATGTTTTGGCCAAAGCGTATGTACAAAATGCCTGTCAGTCCACTAATATCTATCATCTGTGACATGTGCAGTAAAAAGCAAACAATACTTACATCAATTTTCATCAGTTTATCAATGACGAGTTCAAGAATTTGTTGACGAAGAAGGGGCAGATACTGTATGATTCCAAAGAGATTTTGTAGATAGCATGACTGTATATACACCGACTTATTCAGGTAGGGGAAGAAGTCTATCAGCAATGGCATCACCATTTTACTCGACCTGTTATAAGCAATTATCAGAAATTCTTATTTACAACTGGCTCATCCCCTAACATGGAAAGCTCTGGATGATTGATTATTAACCCTTTCCCAAACGATAATGACATTTGACCACTTTGTTGCAGACGACTCTGGAAAACATTGTGGAAAAAGGAGAAAATGCTCGCTTAGAGCAATTTCTTCTTTTCCCACAAGGTTTTCTGCTTTATCTGAAGATTATTTTCAATTTTATCACATTTTGAAATGTCGTCTGCAAACTCTTTCAATAATGTCGTCTTTTTGGGATTGCAACAACAGACTGACATGAGTAAATAAAAGAACAGCAAGTCTTAATTTTCCATTTTGCATATTCACTTTGTTGGTGTTGGATAAATGACAGTATCAAGAGATTTCTCCAACCAGGTGATTGCCACTCGTTTATCCGAGCACTAATTGCTAAATATTTCAAACGTCACTTGAATGTAAAAAATGAATTTAAATTGTAGGGTAAACAATTCGTGAAAATAGCTCTTTAAAACATTGATAATAAATAGAGCAGTCATTATATTGTCATGATTGTGTGCTGTTTCCCTATGTTTAAACTTATTCTTTCATACCGTTTATTAACTCATTTTAACAGGTTTGCAGTTTTTTAGCACTGGTATGCTTTTAAGAAGATTTAATCAATCTGGAATTAAACAAAAAACCTTGGACACACACTCCCCACCAAGGTTATACATCTATCACTTTAACAAAGGGACTATCAGGACGCAGTCTTAAATACAGTTCGAATTTCATTTGCATACATGGTGGGGAGCAGGTTTAAGCTTCAATACTTTAAAAAAAATTTCAAACAAAAGATTCCAACAAATCTTTCTTTCTCCTAGATGAATTTTTCAATATTTTTCCCCCCAGTTTAGCAATCACTAAATGTTAATTTTTGATCTAATGACCAATATATCTTATATTGACAATCATCAATGATATCAATAGACGGCATGAATACCAAAACTTACATGGGAACCATATGAAGTATCTGGTGCATAAGGAAATGGAGGTTCTGGAAAACCTGAAAATCTTTCACCATCGTCTCATCTGTTACGTCATTGTCTACAGCTACAGGAATAACAAATTAAATGTAGTTTGATTTAACACTTGGAATGCTGGGTAATTCTCTAAAAATAGATTTTTGTGTTGTCTGCTTAACAAAAGCTTAAATGTATGCTGAATTTTTTAGGAGGAAAGATAATAAGAGTGGCAAACAGGTTAGATCAAAGGCCAGTCCCCAATTTACTTGGCGGCTGGCCTGGATCCAACCTGTTTGCAAAAGTATTAAGTTGGTACCAGTACTATAAGGATTGACATCCTAATACAAACAAAATCAAGATTAAATTTCTATGTTGTTACACAGAAGACATATCTGGAATTACTGCAGCAACAAAGTCATATTTTAACAAAGGAATTTGTTTATTAAAAACTATTGTTATAATCCCTGACTGCTGTTACCAAGAATGTGGACTCAAAGTAAAAGCTTGGAAGGAGTTAACAATACCTCTTTTACTAATTATTGCTTTGTTTCATTACTAGAACAGGATTTGATCTGTATACTCTTAACCCTTTACGGTATATAGCGCCGTTCGCCGCCTTATCGATTACTGTATAAAACCCTCTTCGCCGTTATACCTATTACCGTATAAAACCTATTTTGACGTTCTATCGATGACCGCATAGAACGCTTTTTGACAGCTGAAAAATTGATTCAACTTTAGCCCTTAATAACACATCTTTGCACACACGTCATTTTCTCCAAATTTTATTTTCCTCTAAAATAAATATGTGTTCTTTCATTTCCGATGATAAAATCATAGAGTCAAAGTTTAAACGTTTGCTCTAGAGAGAATCTTTTGGTAATGGTCACACGACACGCTTATGGAAATAACGCTATCAAATTGAGATGAAGGGAATCCAAATTACCAACCCAATTAATGAGAAGCCTTCCAGTCATAAGATCAAAACAACGCCAATTTGTAAAGACTCGATAAGGATTTCATGCAATACTTTAGTAACTTAACACATTTCTAAAAAATACTATCCAAGTAAAACGAGAGCATACAGCACGCGACCTGTAAAGGATGCTTATGACACGGAGCTATTGTTCAAAGTTTTAAGGCGATTGAAAATAAAGCCGTCAAATAATTGACGTTATAAAGACGGCTTTTTTAAAATATTTAGCCAATTTGGTGTTTCCGATCTCAAGTCAGACATCAATGTAGATTCAGAGCAGTAATTTGATTGTTTTTTAAGCCTGAAGATGATGAAATGTTGATAAATATGACCAATTCACGGACAAGCAAATTAGATTATTCCTCAGACATTGACTACAACTACGAGCTTTTGGTAAATTAATCACCCATGGACACGTATTTTACGGAAATATTAGCATGTTTTGTTGCCAAAATGAATTGATTTTTACTGTATTACATTTATTAGAAGGACCAGGTTTAACTACTTTACAAAGCAATATTGCGTTGAAAAACATTATTTTCTTCATTTTGGAAACGGTTTTAATTGGAATTGAAGTAAAACGGTTCAGCTTTGTTGAGAAATATGCAAAGACAAAGTATGTATCTCGAGTCATGAATGGTATTTTTCGGCAACAAAATTCCCTGCAATTGATCACAAAACAGAAAAACAAATTAGGGATCTCTCAAGGAACATAAGTCATTTTATTACTTTTGGTTTTGTATAATTCACACCGTAATATACATTTTCATTGTTTGTTTAATTTTCTACAACGTAATCCTGATATGAATGTATCACTAAATAAAGAAAAAAACATCAACTTAAAGGAAATTTTGTTCTCGTTGTCTTTTATTCTTTGAGGAAATCTATTAAATGAATGTAAAATGCATTAATTTGGGTTTGAATAAAAGTACCCCAATCAATAACAATTATCGGAGATAATCCTACGCAAATAGGTACCCAGGGTGACTAATTATGTATGCGTAAATGGTCTTCGATAATCGTATGGTTTATACCTATAGTGTCACTGATAAGCCTTATCTCTATACCTTAAAGGGTTAATTGTTTTTTTCTATTGTTGTGACACTGAAGATCTTGATACATTACACACAGGCAACAAATGAATGAGGTTATTTATTTATCAGTATGGGTTTTACATTGCATCAACATTATTTCATTTATGTTGCAATACCACACTCTTAATAATTGAGGAAGACCCCCATACTCAACTGCCCATAAGAGCTAGTCAAGCCAGGTAGAACCATCAGCATTTCATAGGTCAGAGGCTACCTCTCATGAAAATCCATATCCCTCACTAAATAAATGAGCTGATTAAAACACCTGCAGGGTGACAAGCACTTGTATCAACGGTGGATATGGAGGGATGATATTTCCATTAATCCGGTTCATTACTTTGGTTTTTGGGTAAACTCTATCTTTGTCATACAACCTCAGAGTCTCAAGATTTCATCTTATCCAGAATAACTCTTGCAATGCCTTCAACAAATCTCAAAAAGCAAAATCTATTCTCTAGACTGGCCATACTTAAAGGCACATCAAAGGAGAGGAGAACAAATAAAATAGTGAAAAGATTTATGGAGTTCTTTTATTATGTTCATAAAAGTCATGAGAATTAATTTATGAACACATTGAGACCCTATTAAATAGACTCATTTAAAATAAGTTATTTTGTGCTTGAAATATAGTTGTCTCCAATTCAATCATGTTTATCAACAACCTGTTTGTTTACATTTTCAAAATAAGGAATTCTGATTGGTCGGTTAAAAATGTGTGTATCAACTGCCAAGGTCAGAGGTGAAGAATCAGGAAATCTGAATTATAAAACTTGCTAATATTGGTTATTTCTGGTTTACTTTTACATTTTAGTTGTGCTGATGGTGTTTTCTGGTGATAACTTTTTGAATCTGCCCACTATTTTACCAAATAATATAGTTTGATATAGCATTAATCTCCTTTAATGGGCCTGTAAGCATATAGAAAGCATTCAAAACTGTTAAAAAGTAAACTATAGGAAGATAGAAAATCATTTAACTCTTTATCACCTGCAGACGACATTTTATTCAATTGAAGCAGATGACTTAAAAAAATCTTTGTCAACATGTGAAAAACCTTTCAATTCAACCTTGTGATATATATATGAATAGATTGAAGAAGCATTGTGGCAAAAGGAGAAATTGCTTGTGACAAGCAATTTCTCCTTTTGCCACAATACTTTTTGAAAGCCACCTGCTGCAAGATACAAAAATGTTGTGTAAGGTGGTAATGTATTAAACATGAATTTGAAAATAGAAAATTGCATCTGTTTTCATTCGTAGATTATAAATTAGCGTACACTCCAAAACCTTTCATATTCGAGGGTCCAGTGCATGTCTTGCAAGACTAAAGCAACTTGGTGCTCCATGTTCGTGAAGCACTTACTAAATTCTTGCATTAAACCCTCTATTTTGTCCCTTATATTGATTTGCTTACCAGGTTTGAACTGTTTTATAATCATCCTCAGTACAGCTTTAACATAGTCAGTGTGGACAGACACCAGGCTACATATCAGTGATGCGTACACGGTGCAGAAATCAGGGCCTCGACTTGCCCAGTCTAGTTTCTGAAGAAAAGAACATCCATACATGTACATGTATCTCCTTATTAATATTTGTCTTAAAGAAAACAAAAACACACACTCACATGGAAAAATTAAAAGAACGAAAAAAAATCTTTAAATGAAACATTAAGGATGTGATTGTGTCAAAAGAGAAGATCATTCATTTCAAGCAAATACTCTAAGTGTCACAATTGATTCTTTTGTTATTGGTGTTTAAACATATAAATTCAGATACTTCAAAGCTTACATTGTTTCATTTTCTAGTTTGGTTTGGGTTTGAATAATTCTATGTCTCGTTACCATTCACAATTAAATCAATAAATTCCTCCAGGATAGAAACCAGTCTTTCCCTTTTTCCCCAACTTTCGAACAGACTTTTCAGTTGTAATACTTTTTAATGAAGCAAAGGCAGTACTACCATAATATAATGGTGTTGAGCTTAACCAGCCACAGACTCAAACCAATAACATTTCATATGCTAGACAGACACTCTACCTCTGTACCACAGGGGAGGTCTTTTTCTCTAGTATATATGTTCCTAATCAATGGTCAATTGTCATGCAATAAGGTTTGCTACTTTGAGAGTCAGGTCAGGAACGAGTTGATAAGGGTATATCATTTCCTTGATCTACTCTCGGTAATTAAAAAGCCGTCAACAAATTAACAACTAATAAGTATTTAACAGTTGCCTTATATCAAATTGCCTTGGAAAAGGCAGTCTTAGGTAGCATCGGCTAAAAAGGATTACCTTTCTCTCTGCCGACACTCTATTTCATAAGTTTGTGAAGTGATACTTTTGCTTCTATAATATGAAGTAATGATAGCAAAAGGTTAGCTCTGCTGGCGATGTATGCACAAACAGCCATTGAAGCAAGAGTTTTCAACACCGAGACATTGCTCGTCATAAGTGTATATTACCAAGTCATTTCAAGCACACTGCAAAGCCTTCTCGCCTCATCCACTTTGAAGCTTGAACCTCTCTTCACCCACCCTGAGGTTTCATCTATTGATACTGACTAAAATATAAGGCATTTATACCTGCTAATTGCATTTACTTCTCTGATACGTTTAATCAACTGGTCCCTTTAAGGTAAAGAACATGAACTTTATCAGACAATAAGCAGAGTTTCATGTTTACAACAGCAAAGTATACTCCCATATCCCTGCTTTTAGAGATTCAGACCTTTGTAAGGGTCCTTAAAGTTTTATTATGTACTATAAATAAAATAAACAGTTTTGATTTTCTTTAACTAGGTTGTCACTGTTAATTCAAAGTACATATAATACTCTTTGAATTATCATTTTGTGAACATTTCTTGCTGGGTTTTCTTTATAGCGTTTCATCATGTCATGTGATGCCATTGTTCAAGCCTCTCAAGCATGGTAGAACCATCTGAATTTCTTGTGCAGGGATAGTACCTATGTAAATCCTTATCAAGAAAATACAAATTAGCAGAGAGAGAGGATCCAGGGACCTTAAGCTTGTAAACTAGACGTTTAACCACTTGATCCCAGAAGCCTGCTCTAACCACTAGATCCCAGAATTTCTAGACTGTTCTATTGGCCAGGTAAGAACAGCCAGTTTCATCATCTGAATCCCAGAGCCTATTCTAACTGTTAGATCCAAGAGGCCTGTTCTAATGGCTCCCTCCCAGAAGCCAGGTTTAACTGCTATATCCCAGGATTCTGCTCTAAATGCTAGATCCAAGGTAATAAGTCTAACTGCTAGATCCAAGGAACCTACCTAGTTTTACTGATAGATCTCAGTCTAGCTTATAGACCTCAGGAGCTCAGACTAACTGATAAATCTCAGAACACAGTCTAACTGACAAATCTCAAGAGCTCAGTCTAACTGATAAATCCCAGGAGCTCAGTCCAACTGATAAATCCCAGGAGCTCAGTCTAACTGACAAATCTCAAGAGCTCAGTCTAACTGATAAGTCCCAGGAGCTCAGTCTAACTGATAAATCCAAGGAGCTCAGTCTAACTGATAAATCTCAGAACACAGTCTAACTGACAAATCTCAAGAGCTCAGTCTAACTGATAAGTCCCAGGAGCTCAGTCTAACTGATAAATCCAAGGAGCTCAGTCTAACTAATATGTCCTAGGTGCTCAGTCTAGCTGATAAATCCCAGGAGCTCAGTCTAGCTGCTTAATCTCAGGAGCCCAGTTTAACTGATAAATCCCAAGAGCTCAGTCTAACTGCCAAATCCAACAATATCGCAATTATGACAATCAATGCAGCTTTTTAAAGACTCCATTATCTTCCTACAAGTCTTGAATAACAACTTTACTTAGCCACCGACACCTTTAACTCATAACCAATGTTGCAAAAAACTGACATACAAATTACAATGAACATTTTCCAAGTGGTGGTGACTAATTAATGAACCAATAAGTACAAGTCAGAATTGCTGCCAACTGAGCTATTGATACCAATATTGGATAGTTTGAAAAGCAGCGTATGTTGCATCAGATCTTCTCTTTGGACTGAAATTGTTATACCCATCTGATTACATGAAAAAGTTTAATGTTCAAGATATAAGAACAAGAGGGCCATAATGGCCCTTTATCGCTCACCTGAGTTCTGTTTGAAAAAGAGGTATATTTAAGACAGAGTGGTTGGTATGTTTCAAACTCTTCTAAGTGCTAATTGCATTGAATACTCTAAGCCAATGCTCTTGCTTGTTAACATTTTTTTATGTGTATTGTATTTGTCTTCTTGAGTTAATGTTCACCAAGACAAAGAGAATTAAGATGAAGGAAATTTAGGTTTGTGAAAGCAGGGACAGTAACAATTGGTTGGGCAAA
The DNA here is from genome assembly GCA_947846245.1 of Cerastoderma edule. Classification (NCBI taxonomy): domain Eukaryota; kingdom Metazoa; phylum Mollusca; class Bivalvia; order Cardiida; family Cardiidae; genus Cerastoderma; species Cerastoderma edule. The sequence goes on from OX401406.1 coordinate 36,676,885, forward strand.
TTAAAATAATAACAATTGGAAAATGTATCTCAAAGTCGTTTATTGGTTTTCAACAGTAAATAAATTTGGAAAATTTTAAGACAGTCAAGCTTATGGTAAATAATCCAATCATTCTGGCCAACTTTCATCAAAATTGGACCATAAATGTGGCCTCTAGAGTGTTCACAAGCTTTTTAAATTATTTGACCTAGTGACCTAGTTTTTGACCCCACATGACCCACTTTCAAACATGGCCAAGATTTCATTTTGGCAATCCTTCTGACCAACTTTCATCAAAATTGGACCATAAATATAGCTGCTAGTGTTCACAAGGTTTTTCAAATATTTGACCTAGTGACCTAGTTTTTGACCTCACATGACCCGGTTTCAAACTTGGCCAAGATTTCAATTGAGACAATCATTCTGACCAACTTTCATCAAATTTGGACCATAAATGTGGCCTCTAGAGTGTTCACAAGCTTTTTAAATTATTTGACCTAGTGACCTAGTTTTTTACCCCACATGACCGAGTCTTGAACTTGGCCAAGATTTCATTGAGACAATCATTCTGACCAACTTTGATAAAAATTGGACCATAATTGTGGTCTCTAGAGTGTTCACAAGCTTTTTAAATTATATGACCTAGTGACCTAGTTATTGACCCCACATGACCCAGTTTCAAACTTGGCCAACATTTTTATTGAGACAATCATTCTGACCAACTTTCATCAAAATTGGACCATAAATGTGGCCTCTAGAGTGTTCACAAGCTTTTTAAATTATTTGACCTAGTGACCTAGTTTTTGACCCCACGTGAACCAGTTTCAAACTTGGCCAAGATTTCATTAAGACCATCATTCTGATGAACTTTCATCAAAATTGGAACATAAATGTGGCCTCTAGAGTGTTCACAAACTTTTTAAATTATTTGACCTAGTGACCTAGTTTTTGACCCCACATGACCCAGTTTCGAACATGGCCAAGATTTTATTGAGACAATCATTCTGACCAATTTTGATAAAAATTGGACCATAATTGTGGTCTCTAGAGTGTTCACAAGCTTTTTAAATTATTTGACCTAGTGACCTAGTTATTGACCCCACATGACCCAGTTTCGAACTTGGCCAAGATTTTATTGAGACAATCATTCTGACCAACTTTCATCAAAATTGGACCATAAATGTGGCCTCTAGAGTGTTCACAAACTTCTTAAATTATTTGACCTAGTGACCTAGTTTTTGACCCCAAATGACCCAGTTTCGAACTTGGCCAAGATTTTATTGAGACAATCATTCTGACCAACTTTCATCAAAATTGGACCAAAAATGTGGCCTCTAGAGTGTTCACAAACTTTTTAAATTATTTGACCTAGTGACCTAGTTTTTGACCCCACATGACCCAGTTTCGAACTTGGCCAAGATTTTATTGAGACAATCATTCTGACCAATTTTGATAAAAATTGGATCATAAATGTAGCCTCTAGAGTGTTCACAAGCAATTGTTGACACACGCACGGACGCACGGACACACGGACGCACGGACGCACGCACGGACGACGGACATCTCGGTATCACAAAAGCTCACCTTGAGCACTACGTGCTCAGGTGAGCTAAAAATGGATGCCAATTAAAGGAAACAAAAAAATCCCATCAATACTTGATAAAAATTATTTTGTCACAGTTATTTCTTCAACGATCTACTGAATGTGTTTTAAAAATCATTCTGAATTAACAATGTTCAGCAGGGTTTTCCTTTAAGATTGGAGTATAAGGCTAGAAGAACTTTTTAGGAGGCAAGGGTGTCTGGGGGCCAGCTCACTGAAAATGAGTTTTACCTCTTTTTAGGTACCAATAATATATCTTTTTTAACCATTTGGCACCTTTAAGCCGGTCAGAAAAGGATTTGAGGCGATCAAATCAGCCTGCAGTCACCTCTTAAGGAAAACTCTGGTTCAGTAAATGTAGGCCAATAAAGTATAATAAGTTTACAGCTTATCCAATATGTTCATCCAAATTCTATGTCATTGGTCCATTCAGGGACAATGCAATTAGGGGAACTATTTGTTTTCTTAGCAGTTACTCAATAACTATCCTTGTTATTTTAAACTTTCAAACATAGACAACTGACACGTTATATTTTACATACCAGTATAGCTCCAACCAATATCTCATGATCTTCATCAAGCAATGTAACACAATCTTTGATTGACCCTAGACACTGAATAAGGACATCATCCTAAAAAGAAAAATACATGCATTTAGAGTCAATTCATTGTAGATTATGGAAGAGAAAATGCACTGATTACACAGCATGTTAGAAGTAAAACTGCGCTGATGCAGTTTGCAAAACTTCATCTTATGAAATATAAGCTATCCTCTTCTGAAATACTAAATAACAATTCAATATAGTGTTCTTCATACTAAAGACTCTCTTCAACAACAAACCATAAAACAAAATATGAACTGGCAAAAAGAGTCAACCCTTCTTAAAGTAATGTGTTTAAAAAAATATTAAAATGTTTAACCCCATCTTCATCCAATAACCAATAATCATCTTTACCAGTCTTCAACAACTGGTTAACCCATGTTACAATACCATGAATTCCTTCTGCAAACTTTTGACACACAAACAATCCCTCCCAAGCTACCAATAAAAGTAAGTCTGTTATCTTCCTTGTTGATGCTCATGGGGTCAATTAAGACAAAACCTTTTTGTTCCTTCTTTCTCAACATATTCACTATTATCTTAACCATCTACAAATTCTTTAAATGACTCGTTGAAATTATTTTTTGGTGTTAATATTCTCTTTATTCTATCAAAATTATTTCATAGATCTTCAATTAAACAATCTTAAAATAAACATTAATTTGCCTACTTTTAATATGTTATAAGCTTTAGAGTGCTTGAAACAGTTGTTTATCATGGATGTATAATAAAGACTTACAGAAGCCTTGGAGTCTGTTATCACTTTGATAAGTTGACCTAATTCCTTGGTGGAACCCTATAAAAAAAGAATAACATTTTTCAACATTAGACTTTTAAGAGATGGTTTATAATAAAATGGTAATGGTGTTCATAAACAGATATGTACAAATTAAAGATCCTGGACGTCATACACTAAATATATATAGGTAAAAAGTAGAATTTGCGTATGGTATTCAGCTATGCTTCTAACAAATATTCATTAAAAAAAAAAAATCGCCGAAATCGCTCTATTAAAGAAGATATTGACGAAAACCCCCACGGCCTTCACTTTTGTATGTTACTACAGCTATATGGTAATCAGTTATGTCACTTGGGCTGTCAAGTGCCTGTCACGTGACGATGTACACTTAACTTAGAAGATACTAGCGTCAGTGTCCATTTTTTTTTCAGCGTGTAGTCTTAGTATCATGTGAGCGTCACGTGACTGGTTGTTCATAGCTTGACACTATATTTAGATTATGTCGGATTTCCCTCGGATTTTTATAAAATTAAATATGTCAAAACTCATCTTATATGCTATTTGTTTCTCTGCTGCAATGTTGAATTAATCTATATTCGTTTATTTTCGAAAGTTTCAAAAAATAATCCTATGACGCACAGAAACTTTAAGTACAAATCAATCACATCTGTGCTAAGACATGAGAAATTCATAACTATCAACACTAGAATTTAAATGATTAATATAACTCTGCGGTCGCTTTCAACTCTAACCCTCATTACAAGGTTATAATTAAATGGTTACCAATTTTCTGATACAAAAATGGTTTTTCAACTGCGGAATATGTTTTCATCAGGGATCAGGACACTGCCAGTATTGGACAGATTTCGGTTATAGTTGACTGACTGCAAGTTTAGATTTCATGAAAAATTCATTCCAGATCTAAGAAAGATATGGCGTTCTACATACATATCAATACCTCCGGAATTACAAAATCATTCTGTTAATTGTTATACCAATGTAAAACAATGTTCTAAGCGTGTATAAATTGGTGGTTTAATTCTAAACAAATCAGCATGCTTGATTGAGAAGTACACATGACAAGTTGTTCCATGAAAACAACAAAATACAGCACTTTCGGTCGAATGTGTAAAGATACTTGGAAGTTTGCAAGAAATCGAAGACTTATAATTTGTTAAGTATGATAATGATGAAAATTTCCTTCTCTCACTGATCCAATGCGATTTTTGAATAACTTTATTTGCCATTTTGGGAATCATATAATGGGAGTCTTGAAGATTAAAAAAAAAAAACAGATTTCAAATCTTGTTTACCTTCCATTTCTATTGGACATTTCTAAAATAAGTATTTAAACTAGGAATACAGAAATGAAACAAAAGTTAATCTCAATGCATGAAAGAAATATCTTCTTCTTTATGGATGAGGGTTGTAAACAGGTATCTCAGGGTTATAGACCTTTTCTCGAACTGATTGGAATATGGAGTTTTCCTGATACCATGTCCCCATGATCATTGCCTATTAACCCTACCAAAAAGGCCAAATTTTCGAATGTCCCAAATTGAAAGAGTCTGCAGATGACATTGCAAAATGTGATGAAATTGGAAAATGATTGGTAGGAAGAAAAAACATTGTGGGGAAAAGGAGAAATTGCTAGTCATAAGCAATTTCTCATTTTCCCAAAATGTTTTCCAGAGTCATCTGCAACATACTGGTCAAACGTCATTATTGTTTGGTAATGGGTTAAGAGAGTATACTGCTTGGCAAAGGCAACTTCTTTTGGTCACAATGATCAAAACTTATCAAGGAATATAACTACTCTTAAATAATGAGATTTGTCACCATGACTGGCAAATTAACTGTCCAAATTACCCAGCATGTCCAAGGCTTAAAGAGAACAAGTGAGTTTAAATTCTGACAAGTAAATCAAACTCAGATTTTGCCATCCCTGGTCACTACATAAAGACCTTATGCAAATAGCAAAGTTTTGAGCAGAGGAGAAATTCATTACAAATTGATAGCTAATGATTATGTTTCAACTTTTTCATTTTACCTACTTAGTGTTGTATAATACAATTTGATAGGTAAAATAAATATCTTGTTTTTAAAATCTCATAAATTTACCTTCTTAGCTTTGTAGATGAAGGTCTCTACATCCATGATGCACTCCATGATTTTCTTACTTTTATCATCTAAAACTGAAATTAAAAAAAATGTTGAAAATATAACAACATTTTTGATCTACATCATATCTGTTCTCTCTTTTCTAAATAGAACACACAAACAAACAAATGACCCAAATTCATCTCTCTTGCACCTCATGCAAACTCTTTTGATACGCGATTGGTCAACTGAATTGCAATTTGTCTCGTGTAGTTGACTACTTTTAGACAGGCTTTTCTGAAACAAGTTTGAGTTCTAGACAAAAATGTGCATGTGATAACTAACCTTAGCGAGCAACTCATGATTTCTTTTAACGAATAAGAAAATATCCGAAAACTAGGAACATCCGAATTCTACTTACAATGTCAAAACAAATGGCTTCATTCTCATACAAGGACAAGCGCATTACGATAAAAACTGGGGGAAAACGGACATGAGTCATAACATGTCTGTTTTTAAACAATATAAGACCAATAAATGACTAGATTAAACAGGAAAGAGAAAATTATTTTATCAATTCACCTAATGTTATGAAAAAGTAGAATGGCCTCCCCACGCTACTTCCGGTGTATGGTAAAACGTTAATTTGGACTAGCTTAAATACGTCTTTGTTTGTATTTGCTCGAAAACAAAAAAAATCGGCGCGTCAACCACGATAAGTACTACGTTAAATGACTATTAAAACTTAAAGAAGGCTACTTATGAAAAACAAATATTCATAATGAAACACGAAGGACACAGACAGACGGACAGGCGGGCGGGCGGGCGGGCGGGCGGGCGGACGGACGGACGGACGGACGGACGGACGGACGGACGGACGGACGGACAGACGGACGACAGACAGGACGGACAGACAGACAGACAGACAGACAGACAGACAGACAGACAGACAGACAGACAGACACAGTGGTTCCTTTAGACTTACCCGACATGGTGAAATGTGTTAAAGTGAGGCTTCATGGAAAAGGGCTTATCAACGGGTGACCAACAGGAAAGAGGAAGCTCATATCGGAAGGGCGACTAGTCTGGGTTACTGGGTACTGTTTTAATAAACAACTTATGAAAATATTTGCGTAAGTCAAAACTGATTAACATTGCTAGTAGCTTAAATGAAAGTACACTATTGCAATGTGACACACCATTGGAAGCGTGTCGGAGAGACGATTCCAATGATGTGTTACTTTGCAATATTGATTTGCCCAATATTGAAAAGAGGGACTGTTGAACTTATTGAACTTACGCCAATTTTTAGCATAACTATTTTAGTTAAACAGTACCCTGGTCCGTGCGTATTCCCGGTTCTAGGGCTAAGTGCTTTCGAAAAGTTGGCATACTTCTTGGCTACCTCCCTTATGTAGTTAATAACGCGGGTGAAGCGTAGTCAGAATAATCCAAACGTACATATTTCATTCTAACACCGATTGGATCATCCGAGTTAATTTAAACGTGACGTTGTCAAATGGGGACTTTTGGATAACGGACTAAAATCCCTTTGAAATAAGGACACCCTGATGAGTCTAGACGGTACCACAAAAGAAACTGTATAACCCATAAACCGGCGCAATTACTGGTTTAGTATCCAGGAAACAGTCATCGAGAGTGGCTTTGAACAAGTTTTAAACTTCCTTCACAGTCGATGTTAAATAAATATGGTATATATATTTTTGCCAGGTTCAACAGCACATGGACTGTAAATGGCTAGTTTAGAAGTATTGTTCGCTGTTTTATGTTCACTTCAGATGATATTTATGGTTATAATAAAACGCACATATCAATATATTTTTTTTCTTGGTAACCTAGATTGCGATTATTCAGTTATCATTTGTTTATACAACGTTAAAGCCCTACGGTTCGTTGAATAATAAAAGAACACACCAATGCGTGCATTTTTTTAGACATCGTCTCTGTAGCAATGGTGGTGCTTGAAATTTTGACCAGTTACAAAACAACTACTGACGGGAAAAGGCTAATCTTTGATATTATATTTATACTTGTAATTAAGCGAACGGCCATCGTAATACTTCCACTTTCGGTTTTGACGATCTCTAGTAGGGATACAAAGGGTTTCATCCTTTACCAAACGCCAAATTTTCGACCGTCCCAATTTGAAGGAGTTTGCAGACGACATTTCAAAATGTGATGACATTAAAAATAATCTTAAAATAGGGTAGAGGATATTGTGGGAAAAGGATAAATTGCTAGTTACGATGCTTTTCAGAGTCGTCTACAACAAAGTGGTTAAATGTTGTGTTTGTTTGATAATGGATTAAAGTTGCTTGCTCCCAGATTAAGGCCAATTTACTTGGCGGCTGGCCTCGATCTTAGCTGTTTGCATAGGTATGAAGTCGGTTCCAGTACTATAATAGTTGATAATCTAGCATCCTATACTGTGTGTAGTCATTAGAATCATCGCAGCATGACGGCTCTGATTAGAACCCATGAAAAGACATTTAAATAATAACCTTTTAAAGGTTCTTGTTGACAGGTGTGATGACAATTGAAATTTAAACATTGATTTCTTTAAAGAAAATAAATTGGTGGGTGGCCTATGATTTAACTGTTTGCTACTATGAGTATGTTTCTTCATCAAGGTTAAGCAGGTATTTAAGGTTTTGGTAAGAAGTCGACACAAAAATCTATTTTTGGAAAATTACTCAAAATTCTAAGGGGTAAATGTCACATTTCAAATCGCAGACTGCATTTACTTTAAACCACTCACAAACTCAAATACGAATGGTAACTGACCATGGTATCTAAAACGATGCGTTACTCTTTTTAACAAGTTATTGGTCCAACTGGAAAGGTCCTGTAAAATGTGAAAATGCATTCTTTTATCATTCTTTTAGCATATAGTTGAACAGTTGCGAACAATTTCTCATTTTGTTGTAATGGTTTCTTATGTGTTTGACGAGAGATGATTAAAAAGATTTCCATGACAAAAAAATAGATAGGTAAAGAAATGTTCTCGCATGATAGCCCATTATGGTACAAAGGGCAAAGGGCAAAATGAAGCTCTTTTTTGGTTTCCGGCGTATTAACCCATTACCAAACAATAACAACATTTGACCAGTTTGTTGCAGAAAGCTCTGGAAAGCTTTTCCCACAATGTTTTCTGCCCTATCTGAAGACTACCTTTCAATTTCATCACATTTTGAAATGCCGTCTGCAAACTCTCTCAATTTGGGACAGTCGAAAATTTGGCGTTTGGTAAAGGGTTAATCCTTTTGTTGCCAAGTTTATCACAGGCAAGACCAGCCAGCGCCAAGTTAACTTGGCATCATTGCAGAAACAAGTCGGTGCCAACTTCAAACTTGCATAACGTTTCTACTGTTAATGATATCCTCATCAAATTTGGACGGCTGCTAAAGGACATACATATATTCACAAAAACAACGAGTTTCCTTTCTCTGTAGTTATTTTACCTCCTTTGTTGTATTCAGTGTTAAGTTATTTTACCTTTAACAAAAATTACATTGAAACACCTGAGTTAAATATAGAGCAAAACAAAGTGAGTAAATCTGTATTCCTAGTTCCAAGAAGGTATTAGTCCGCACCGTGAAGACGGATGTTTAATGCGTGTTTGGGGTCAGACCGCTGTTTGTGTATTGATTAAGTGCTGGCCCTCAAAAGGTGGTGTGTAAATTCAATGGACTAACGTGCTGACGTACTTAAGTCCAATAACGTGCTGACGCACTTTAGTCCAATAACGTGCTGACGCACTTTAGTCAAATAACGTGCTGACGCACTTTAGCCCAATAACGTGCTGTCGCACTTTAGTCCAAAATCATTCTCAACAAAACAAATAACTTATATATAAATTTATAACTTATAACTAATAACTAATAACTAATACAAACCTACAATATAAAGAGTATAATAGATCATTAGCTGTCTTTTGCAATGAAAATGTATACCCCTTATGTCTGTTTTTCAGTAACACAATTCATCTTTTGACGGACGCCATTTTTTAATCTATTTCAACTGTTCATAACATAAGCAAACTTTGGATAGCTGAAAATTTGTCAGTTTTTCACGGATTTTTAATAAACATAGAAATAAGAAATGGAGATGCCAGTGTTTCAGTAAATTAAGCACTTGTAATATTAGCTTTAGGTCAGACACCAGTAAATGTCGACGGTAGTCGCCAACGGCGCTGAACCAAGCTGCCGACTAGAGTTGCCAATGGCGCCAAAAGGGTTAACCCTTTACCTAATGTCAAATTTTCGATTGTCCCAAGTTGAACGAGTTTGCAGACGACATTTCAAAATGTGATGAAATTGAAAAAATAATCTTCGTTTAGAGCAATTTCTATCCACAATGCTTTCTAGAGCTGTCTGGAATAAACTGGTCAAATGTCGCTATTGTTTGGTGATGGGTTAAGGCATTGTCACATATTCGAGGTTTTTGTACAGTTACAGAGAAGGTTTTAACCACCGATGCAAAGAGGTTTTATGTGTTATTGCCAATAAAGTATCAGTATTTTATTTCATTATCAGCGCAGGATAGTTGTTTTACTTGACTGTTGGCCTCTAATGCACTTGCATTTCTTCTTCCCGTTAGGTTTCGTACGTAGCGCACATGATTTTCCACTCTCGGCGCACATAAACCGTAATCCGGGGCATTTTTTGCTGATGTCTTTCATCTTTCTCAATGCTTTTGGTAGGTCAAGTGGTGAATCCTCACAACTTCCTGAGTCCTTGTCGTACCAGCATGGATTTTTCGGTTTCCGCCCTTTTCTTTTCATGCGGACATTTTCTTTCGTCGTTTGTTTCCGACCATTTCCAAGTCCGCCTACCTCCCCAACGGCTTGCGTTCGACCATTCCCTCTCCTTTTCCCGTCGATGTTTACCACGAGCAACGCTACGATGACGGTAGAAATAAGGAGAAGCTTCAGCGCCGATGCCATTCTTATCTAACTGAAATTTACAGTAAACCTGATATAGAGCGGCCGCCATTACGATAAATCAGAATCAAGTGTTGGATAGCACAAATTGACCCCTATAGTGCTGGAACCGACTCCATGTTTATGCAAACAGGCTGGATCAGAATAAGCGGTTAAGTAAATTTACGGCTGGCCTGCCATCTTACCTGTTTGCTACCTTGAGTATCATTCCTCATCAAAATGAAAGATAAATATAAGGTTCTGGAAAGCAAACGACACAAAGATTTTGTTTTAGAAAAGTATCCACCATTCCAAGCATTCGAAGGGTTAAGATAGATTCCACTTCGTGTGTGGAAGGTCGTTTGATCGAGCGCGGGGATAACAACATTAGCACTAGAAACAAACACGATTTAAAAAAAAATGAGACAACACGCTGCTGTCGAATACGTAATCTAAAGGTTCCAAAAAGCTGCAATTATAGCATTGGCCGATAACCGATCCCGCAAACTGACAAAACGTCAAAGTCGCTATGTCAGTAGCTTCACATACAGCCTTTTATTTCGAGCGTAATGTTAGAAAACAAAGATTAAATTGTATGTCCCATAAAGTCTCATACTTATTCAAACTATTTCAAAACTAACGTTACGACCAGTGCCCTATTATGTATAAGTCCTTTTTTATTTCAAATTGGTGTTCTTGCGTTATTGTTTAAGCGCCAACCTGATAACAAAGGCCAACCACTCGGTGCCGCTCAGCGCCGCATCCACAAGTCATTGTTATAGCTTTAATACCGGAAAGCCAGCTATAAGTCAACTGTCAGAGGCGTGTACATTAATGGAAGAAAGAAAGTAAAAAGATGTGAAAGAAATCTCTTTTCTAAGAGAATATAAAACACAAATCGGTGAGAGTACTTGTTTAGTATTCAGGAAGCAGTGATCGAGAATGACTTTGAACAAGCTTCAAGCTTCCTCCACGATCGATGTAAAACAATAGGTAAATGAACCATCAAAGTGGAAAGGGACAATAGGCTTACAACGATATTTTTAGTGATTTCTGAGATTATCCTCGATACTTGGCGCATTGTATGCCTCAATTTTGCTCTCCGCCTTCCAAAGACTTTAGTGTGCTTCAGTTCATATATTAAAGCTATATCTTTTTCACAATATGTACACACATATATGAAGCAATTAGTATCAAGGGATCGAACTAAGTCTTTCCCTCAACAAAATAATGTCATGTACCTAATAAAATTGTGTTTTTTTTCATCATATATAAAAGAGCAAAGTGTTTTGTGCCGTTTGATACTTAATAAAGTTATACTGATTCGGTTTCCATGTGTCTTTTCTTGGATTTTAAAAATATATGAAAATTACGCTTATTGACGCCCCATCTTCCAAGGAGAAGAAAATACCAAAAGCTGCCAGTAGCAGACTGTTATCAACCATTTTCATATGCTTAAGGCATGTATCTTCCAAGATATTTAGGTGCAGTTTTGCCCCCCCTGACTAGTACACCTCACCTCAATTTTGTGTACTTGGCTTAAGGACTAAATGTTTGTGAATAAAAACAAGGAACATGGAGGTATTCCCTGAAGGTTTTGGTAAATATGAACTGTTTTTAGATAAGCGTAAAAAAAACCAAAAAATATACAGCTATAAAAGCGAAAATAAACACCAATTCTGCGTAAACACGCGTTACATGAGAACTGAAATGTTCGATAAGCCTGTTAGAATAATTATGCAGAAACATGGTCTCTCTCAATTTCAAAACCATGCCGTATTTTTTTTTTCAAATAGGAGTGATGCATTTTGTACTCTTGTTATGTTTTACGACACTGTGTCGATAATTGAAATACATTGAAACATAAAAGAAAGGACTTTTTTACTTATGGTATAGGCTGGCATCGCAATGATCGATACAATAGTGTTTGTTAACTCTTTAACACATACATACGACATTTTTTTTACTCGAAGCAGATGACTTTAGAAAAGCTTTGTAAACATCTGAAAACCATTCAGTTCTCCCGTTTTGATATGTGAATATATTGAAAAAGCATTGAGGCAAAAGGAGAAATTGCTTGTGACAAGCAATTTCTCCTTTTGTCACAATGCTTTTTGAAAGTCGTCTGCTGCAGGACGCAGAAATGTTGCGTTAGATGGTAATGTGTTAGGAACTCATGAAATATTTTGTGACTGGTCCAAATTGAAAGCAAAAGCAGATGACAGTTGGAGAGCATGAATAAATGTGTTAAATGTCTTATGCATGCTGCATATCAAAACTCTTTTGTTCAATCCTATTATATACGTGCGCAATAGAGGCGCCACTCGACAGAAGGCATGGGTTTTACAAGTAACCAGGCTACAATAGAACATATTTTTCTCAAACCACTGGTTGTCGAACTCCTCTGTATGTCGAAGTTAATACGGGGTTCCGACTCGAATGTTCTTTATTTCTATTTCGTTACATTCCAGATATCTATACGTCGAACTCTCTCTATGTCGAACATTATCATGAGGTCCCTTGAATTGCGAGGTAAAGATATTTTACTGTATATAAGTAACAAAGGAAAAGGCTTTCGTAAATGATAAAGACTGTTATCCGGGCATCGAACCTTCGACCTGACCCACTAGTATCGGGTATCGTGATACGTTTACTTACCTTCACAGTCTCTTTAAACTTTCCAGGTCCGAACAATAAATATATGGGTTCAGTTAGTAGTATTGTCTTAATCTAATTCTATCACATAATGAAGAGAATGTGAGTGGTGTAGTCTTATATAAGCTCATTCTGGAAAACACAGCAATACAAAACCAAACCACAACAAACAATGAGATATCCCCGTGACAATTTTAAGGTTTGTTCCATATTACAAAACGGCAACTCAGCCTTCATTGTTCGGTCGAGGGGGAATGCAATCGGAACTACTCGGGTATTTCCGTGAGCTGTGAAATACACCTCGGATATAAGTGTAGGGTTACACTTTTTCGGGTAAATCGGCATCTGCCAATTAACACATTTGCTGAGCGTGCACATCAAGTAGTTCAATGTGTATGGAATTGTTGAACATCCTGTTAAATCATTTTTTATCAGTGACTCATACCAAATACCGAAACTGTTGTTGTTACATGTATAGTTTTTTCCTCAATCAAATTTAACGACTTTTAAGATTTCACATTTAAGATCTATTTTCAAAACGAAAGTAAAGTGACGTCATTCGCCCGGGAAAGAATATGGCGTCATCCCTATTAATTCAGAGGTGTTTTCATTGGATAAACCCGATGTGTTCAGATTGGGGGGAATGTTGAGCGTAAATCAGTGTTGTCATTAGTAATTTCCCATTCCCCCATACATGTATGTACATGTATTTAAGTTCCAGATTCGATTATTTTTTCGAGAAACAGCGGATGGCAAGTTTAAAGTAAAATACATGATGTTACTTCTCGGACGTTGGTGACAAAAGTATGCAAATTAAAGACAAATTGCCTATCGTAAGCAATTTTCTTTGCAACCAGGCTTTTATTCAATTAACACTCAAGAAAACAAGAAAATGAAGTACAGTCGCTTTACCCATTCCCAAACATTACCGACATTTAACCACTTTGTTTTAGACGACTCTGGAAAACATTGTGGGAACAGGAGAAATTGCTCGTAACGAGCATTTTTCCTTTTGCCACAATGTTTTCTGCACTATCAGAAGATTTTTTTTTAATTTCATCACATTTTGAAATGTCGTCTGCAAGCTCTTTCAATTTGGGACGGTTGAAAATTTTGTGTTTGGTAACGGGTTATAGGCTTATACGTCCAGCTTTATCGGTCATTTTAAGCACTTTGATCCTAAACGTGACTTTGCAAATGTATAACAGACGATCTTTTGAGATTTTCCTTGGTAAAGAAGAAGTAACTGTTATCACTTTATCATGCAAGAGGAATAAATCACATTTCTCGTTCATATTAACACAATGCCACCTAACATCACATCTTGGTGTCTTGCATAGGACGACATTGAACAAGCATTGTGGCAAAAGGAGAAATTGCTTGTCACATGCAATTTTCTCCTTTTACCACAATACTTTTTCAATCTATTCACGTATCGCGACAGCAGAACTGGAAGGTTTTTTGCGTGTTTACAAAGCTTTTTTCAAACTTTTCTAAAATCATCTGCTTCAAGTAAAAAAGATATCGTCTGCAAGTGGTTATGAGCTAATTGATATCCAAAAACCCTTCTTAATTGTGAAGCTAAAGGAAAACTGTGTCCTTTGGTACAAAAAGGTCAGGGTCAACTAAAATAAATACGGAAGGGAAAGTTGTTCACAGCCTCTTTATGAATTTTTTAGGCCTGGAAAAACAAACGAGGAACTTAAAGTCTGATCCAATTCTACACAGTTTGCAAGAAGGCCAGATGCAGCGATAGTTATTCTCGAAGCAAAGACTGTCTCGTAGAAAGAATGCGCAGTCTCGGATTAGCTTCCCTAATTTTACACTTCACAATTATGACCATGGCGTAGTTTACGATTTCAACAATTAACCTATTTGATTGCATCCGAAGAGATCAATTTTATAGTAAAATATGGTATTCATTTTACATGATTGGGTAGAAACCACTGTGGCAAAAGGAGAAATGGCTCATCACGAGAAACTTTCTAACTGTTCATTAAATTATCAGATCATTTGCAGCAAGTGCCTTTAACCTTTACCCAAGCGCCAAATTTTCGACAGTCCCAAATTGAAAGAGTTCGTAGACAACATTTCAATATGTGATAGAATTAAAAACTAATTTTCTCATATCGAAGGAAACATTGTGGGAAAAGGAGAAATTGCTCGTTAAGAGCAATTTCTCCTTTTCCCACGATTTTTTCCAGAGCCGTCTGCAACAATCTGGTCAAATGTCGTTTGTGTTTGGTAATGGGTTAAACGTGCAAATGACGAAATGGACTCGGGGTCATTTTCGCCTGTCTTTGGTCAATTATGATTGGTTGATTAAGCCAGAGCTGGTTTACCCATTTTATAGCTAAACCTGGACGAAGCGACATTGGACTGAGTCTGCCACTTAAAAATTAAATCATTGTTATAGTTGATTCACGCTTATTCATGCACTCTTCTCTTACAAAACATTTTAAGAGCAGAACCCTTCAAACAAAATGAATAAAAAAAAACCTACCCCTTGCCCAAAACCTGATAGGCCTACTCATATATTACTGCTTTTTTAGAGTAAGATAATACGAAATGTATATGGTGTTTTGCTTACAATAGATGTGTATGTTATAAACTGTTGATTCGAAAAGGCGACGTCCCCTTAAATCGAAGTTGTATTCTGTGAAGGGTTTGTAGGACGCATTCACTCTCACTTTCATTTCTCGGGTCCATGCATACGCATATAGTACAAACTTTCGAACTTTTTATTCAATTTACAATATCATTTAGAACAAGGCATCGATTTTAAGGGCGGTTTAGTCTTCTTGAAATATAGCTTTCAATTGAGCGCGTGAACATTTTCACACAATATCTGAAAATGTTTAACAGATATAATAAATTGGCGGCTTGCCTGTGATCTAACCTTTTTGCTACTCTGAGTACCTTTCCTCAACAAAAGATATAGGTTTTGGAAAGCAGACGACACAAAAGTCTATTTTTGGAAAATTACCCAGCGCTTTAAGAGTATACTAGAGGATACTTCATATTTTTCAAATGTTTCACAGCTATTTCGTTCGTTAGGGGGAGAGAAATCTGAAGATATGATAAAGAATAGGCCTTTGAATAGGCCTTTGATCTGAAAACGGTGTTTGATTGGGCATTTATTTCTGCAAAGGCCTAATACGCATGTTCATAAGGTGTTTGATTTCCATTATCCAATCGAATGTCCAATCACAGTGGAGGAGTCAGTCATTCATTGTTCTAATATTAACCTTTAGAATGCAGGGTATTTTCTAAAAATAGAATAGTGTGTCGTTTGCTGTCCAAAACCTTAAATATCTGCTAAATTTTGTTGAGGAAAGATAATCAGATTAGAAAACAGGTTAGATTATAGGCTGTATGCCGATTTACTTGGCCGCTGGCCTAAATGTAACCTGGTTGCATAAGCATGCAGTCGGTTTAAGCCCAAATGATATTGGGTTGATTGGGTTGAATGGGTTGATTGGGTTGATATTCCCATTGAGATTATGAAAGTCCCACTTCGGGTCCACTGCGAATAATGAATTATAAATAGTGGCAGCGAGTTCATGGTTTGTATCAAGGCGAATCATGTGATGCATTCTAAAAAACCTGAAGAACATAAATGAATAAGTAAATGAATGAATAAATGCAAGGTTGTCAAAGTAAGGTATTTTTTCCTTATAGCAAAAATGTAAACAATGAAAAAAATATATATATCAATTAAATTAAACGATTATGCTTCATTGATTTATTTCGATAACTTCTTTTCTTCTTTTAATAGAATAGCGATGTAAGATTATAATGGACGGGAACACGTCAGAACAGAAAAACAGAACATAATTCTATTTAGACTTCTACATAGTATCATTTTCAACATCTATAAAGTACAAATTATCAGTGTCAGAGTGATAAACATATACTGCACAATATACTCTATTTATGGAAAAAACATACCAATTTTGTTATCCTTGGAGGTTAACATATACATATCGAGCTTCTTAGAAAAACAAACACCGTTCAATCAGCTCATCTCTCTGACAGATTTGTAAAAGAAAAGTAAATGTATAAAATGCAGGTCTTATGTAGTACTTTTTCATTATATATTTTTGTCTGATGTTCGCAAAACATTGGCATATACGTATGAACTGATATTCGTCTTCGATGCCAGACAAACAACATGTTTTGTTTATTATAGTGTCACCGTTAGTGAAAGGGCAAGCCATTTTGGCTTATGAGACACTTCTCAATGATATTTCCAAGTACCTCCCACCTTCTATCACTGTGTCAGTTTCCAAGCGGATACAAGTCGGTAACAATTTATTGATTTTGCTCGCGGCTCACGAATCGGCCATTTCGGAACATGTCCCACGGCAAACACTTCCCGGACAAACGCCGCGCGTTGGTCGCATACCTTCCTTAACCGGATCCGAAGCGGACGCCTTAACCACTGGGCCACGATGCCGGACTCATGATAATTAGGTTCTTCCCTTCCTTGATATCCGGACGGGCGAATTTGCTTTGCAAATATGGAGAATGACTACGTGATGTCTATATCGAGCCAGGATAGGTTCATATTAACCCAATACTCTCATAACACAGACGTCGGTCCAGGGACAGAACATCGACTTCTGGACACGAGGGTCGTGAGTTTGAATCCCGTGAGAATTGGGATCCACATTGCGACGTTTCATTAACCCACATTCGGTGCGAGTATTGGTTAAATATCCAGGAAGCAGAATCGAGAGTGATTTATGTTGGTTGTAAGAACTGTTTTCACAATTGCTGTAAAAGAAATAAGTTTTATTTATACACTACCATGCCTCTCTTTGTTGCGTCTGCTATAGAAGTCACCAGACACCACTATAACAAATGATAAATTGCTAAAATTAAGCAACTCATCCTTTTGTTATAGTTGTTTCTTCCTATTCATTTAAACGAACGTAGACTTTTCAATTCATGTTGTTGTCATATTTTTGTTTTCAATTAGGAATATCAATTTCTGGTTTCGGTAGTTGGTTGTTGACCCATAGAATGCAGGGCAATTTGCTAAAATAAGATTTTTTGTCGTCTGCCTTCCAAAACCATAAAGATCTGCTTAATTTTGATAAGGAAAGATATTCAGAGTGGCGAACAGGTTAGTTCACTAGTCAGCCGCGAATCTAATTGGCGGCTGGCCTGGATCTAACCAGTTTGCATACGCATGAAGTTAACCAGAAACATCGGCGCTGCTGTCTGTCTGTTCACATATGATACCACGGTATTTCGTCAGCTGAAAGAAACTGGTTCGAAAAACAAGTATCATACTGTATTGACTCAATACAACTGGACTTTGGCTTTTACTGTTATCATCAATTAATGAGTGTATGCGGAAACTATTTCTTTGATATAATCTATTCTTATCTGGATTAGTGTAAGACCACTCATATCCTGAAGTATATGAGTACAACAGTGTTCAATGCGATCATGTGCAAATCGCAAGAAAAGTTTTCCCCCAATTCGATTAATGAATTACCCATGGGAATTCAGTAGGAGTAAATGATTAGTAGATTACCAAATGCTGTTCTTTTATATTCAGAAGGTCGTATCATCTCGTGCATTGAAAGGGCTACGCCTTTATTGCTTTAGAGAAAGGACTTTGAAAATTGTAGAAAAATCACCATTAAGTCAAATGTCAATTACGTTATTGATCAGAAATCAATCATTTTCAAACACTTGCTGGCGAAAGAAAACAAACGCTTGCTGGCGAAAGAAAACGTTGTTTTTTTCCAACAGGATTTGTGGAATCATCAACGGTATCCTTTTCTCTCACAATAAATTCAATAAAATAGTGACCTCAATCTCCTTTTTTTTACTACAGAGCCGTGTTTCTTTGCACCATCCGAAAGTCGTTATGAAAACTGTTAACCCTTTCCCATACAATAGCGACATTTGACAACTTGTTGCAGACGACATTAAAAAACATTGAGGGAAAATGAAAAATTGCTCGTGACGATCAATTTTTCCTTTTCCCACAATGTTTTCTGGCCTATCAGAAGATTATTTTCCAATTTCTTCACATTTTGAAATGTTGTCTGCAAACTCTTTCAATTTGGGACAGTCAGTCGAAAATTTGTTGTTTGGGAAAGGGTTGATTGCATTCGGAACCACATCGGTGATGTTGCCTGGCCACACTGATCCGGTCTGCCGGAATTTGCCGAAGAGCTCCGATTTTATCAATTGACGCAGCAGCAGCACCATCTCTATTATAGAAGATGTAATCCTGCAAAATCAAACAAAAACACGTTCAATAAAACTGTTAGTACCTACAGTTAAACTAAATACACATTAGTATATAGATTTTACACCCTCTACCCATAAAATCATGCTTGTGAAGCTGATACTCTTTTTCTTTTTTTTTTTTAAATAGGACTACTTTTATGCTACGACCCGGGAACAGTTCGTCATAGACTGGGAACCGGTCTCTCATCTATCGAATGTCTGTATTGTGGAACATAGTTGAAATCGCAGAGTGGGGGAACAGTTTAAGTTAATCACAGGTGCTAAACGGGTTCCTCGCTATCTTTAAGCTCCACTGTGTTCCACAAGATAGGTGAGAGACCGGTTCCCATTCTACACTGGTGCAAGACTATCTAATAAAATGGTTCCCCGTTGTCTACAAGCTCCACTATGTTCCACAATAAAGACATTCGATAGATGAGAGACCGGTTCCCAGTTTACACTGGTGTGAGACTATCTACACGTTTAAAACGTGTTTTTACGGGAAACTATTTCAGATAATAACGCACGTGACAAACGTTCAATGAACGACGTCATTTCCGGCAACACGTTATTTAGACGCCATGGAAATTGTTTACGGTTTGTTATATTCTTTTCTTTTTGATAATACATTAAAACTTGAATTTTCAAGCATATGTTTTTACTTCAAATTAACGTTTAAAAAAAAAGGTTACAATGTTATATAAAGCCAATAGTTTAAATGGCTCCTAAATCTAGCAAAACAACACTTTGTGTAAACAACACATTTTCGACTGCACCATATTGAAAGAGTTTGCAGACAACATTTCAAAATGCGATGAAAATTGAAAATAATCTTCTGATAGAGCAGAAAGCATTGTGGGGAAAAGGAAAAATTGCTCGTTAAGAGCAATTTCTCCTTTTCCCACAATATTTTCTAAAGATGTCTGCATCAAAGTGGTAATATGTCGTTATTGTTTAGGAAAGGGTTAAATTATGTAAGATACATCAATCCGGATCACATTTTGCGAAATGTATATGTACATTTTTTTGTGTATTTTTTACTTCCATAAAGTCGTTATCGATAACAGTTGGTAGGTGCAGAGGTACCAAAGGATGGCTGCTATAAAAATGAATAATCTGATTCTCCCATTTTTTTTCGAAAAAAAACACGAAACACTAACCCTTCGTATAGGAGATGCTCTAAATTTAGGTTTATTTATTTTCTTTTATATGAGTTTTACATCACATCAACATTATTTCAGTTATGTAGGGATGCCCGACTGTTTATGATGGAGAAATACCCCATACCCAACTGCCCACAAGGGCTGGTGAAGGCGGGTAGAACCATCGGTATTCCGTAAGTCAGTCGGGAGACTGTCTCTCATGAAAATCCATATCCCTCTCAGGATTTGAACCCACGCGGAGAGGGGCCATGTGAATTCAAGTTCTGTACTCTAACCACTAGGCCACGGAGGCCCCTAAATTTAAAAAAAAATCTAAGTTTAAAAAAGAAATGGGAACAAAACGATCCATATTGTGAATGGCAATGTATTAATGCAAAAATGTTAGTATGCCTAATAGACTATTTTATAGCCAAACAACAAGTTTAATAACTGAACAGAAATTACTAGATTGTTTGGTTAGTCCATATAGTCATTTTGCCAGATATGGGATATACCCATATACACCAAATTTTGGCTTCGTAGGCAAGTTCGGATGTCGTTTTTCCATATTTGTTGTGATCCGAGTTTGGCTCAGATCATAGTTGAATGATCCTGAAGATCCTCTTGATAGGTTATTATATTACACATTATTTAAAAGTATGCATTGTGAAATTAATTTAAAAACTTGTAAAAACAAAACTTATGCAGCAATTTACATAGTTCAGAGTCACTGTCACTGTCACTATCACTGTCCACTTGAAGTGCTTTAATTATTGTTTTACACACTTGGGGCTAAACTTACAGGACCCCACTGCCCATTCATTTAACTGCCTTTTAAAGGAATTGACGGAGGGTGCAATTACTACATTATCAGGAAGGTTGTTCTAATGCTTTACAATCCTCTGACTGAAGGTGGCCCTTCTCAGCTGAGTTCGAGACTGAGTCACATATACCTTTTTTGAGTTACCTCGGTTTCTCTGTGACATTTCAGGGGGTGAAGGGAAGAGTCTATGTTTATCAATCCGGTCATACTGTTCATTATTCTGTATGTTTGCAATAAATCTGCTCTACTTCTTCTATATTCTAAGCTTGGAAGACCTTTTAAAAGTTTTCATTCTGTGATTATAATTTAGATGGGAGATTTCTTTTACCATTCTTGTAGCTCTACGTTGAACGTTCTCTACTGCTAATCTCTCCTTTTTAAAAGGGGGAGACCATATAGTTGACGCGTATTCTAGATGAGGTCTGACTAAGGCTTTATAGAGTGTTCGAAACATCTCCTTTGACATGTAGTGAAAGTTCTTGTTTATTAATCCGACTATTTTGTTGGCTTTCTTGACTTTCTCGTTGACATATTCACTGAATGATAGTTTTGTGTCGAATATAACTCCCAAATCGTTTTCCTTATTGATGTTTTGAATTTGTTCAATATTGTCCAGATGGTTTATGATATTGTAACTTGCTGTAGAATTGCTATAACTAAGATGCATAGCTCTACATTTTTTATGTTAAATAGAAGCTACCATTTGTTTGACCATTCGCATGCTTTGAAAATATCTTCTTGAAGTTGTTGAGTGTCATTCTCATTCTGGATATCTTTGTAGATGTTTGTGTCATCTGCGAATAGCTTGACCACTGTAGAAGAAATAACATCTGGCAGATCGTTAATGTACAATAAGAAAGAACAGGTCCTAGTACGGTTCCTTGCCGAACTCCACTAAGGACTGTGCCCCAGCTTGATGTATTTCCATTAACAGTGACACGCTGCTATGTTTCTTGTTATGTAAAAAGTTAGCTAGCTATTTGAATATTAGCCCTTGGATACCATATGTCCATATTTTTTTAAGAAGCCTTTTATGGGATACTTTGTCAAATGCTGCTTTAAAATCTAAATATATGACGTCAACTTCTTTTCGTTTGTCAATTGAACTGGACCAGTCTTCAATACACTCTATAAGCTGTGTTGTACATGAATATCCTTTTCTGAATCCATGTTGATTGAATGATAAAAGCTGCGCTTTTTCCAGGTGTTCAACAATTTTGTTTCTTATGATTCTTTCTAAAAGTCTGCAACAGATTGGTGTTAAACTAATTGGTCTATAGTTTTCAGCCTTCTTCCTACTAATAGCTTTAAAAATTGCCGTTACATTTGCTTCTTTCCATTGGTTGGGAAGTTTTCCATCTTTTATTGATTTTTTTAAGATAAGGGTTAGTGGGTGGGCTAGGCTTGACGAACATTCTTTTAAAACCTTTGGGTGGAGTCCATCAGGTTCCTGGAACTTGGAAGGATTTACATCTTTTATTACTTTTTCAACCGTCGTATATGTGATCTCAATGTTTGTTAAAGGAGATTTTTGTTTAGTACTAGATCTGGTATATTGTTCACACTTTCCTCAGTGAAGACGGATATGAAATGGGTGTTCAGTGTGGATGCAATCTTTTCATCATTAGAAGTCATTTCTCCATTAAACATTTCTAAGTGACTAGTTGATATTGTGGTTTTAGTGTTTTGCCGTACAAATTGATTGATTGATTACATACGTATAAATCCGTTTCTTTTATCTAACAGACTTTGTCGCATTGACTTCTTTTAGGTTCACCTTAGCATGAGCGATATCCTTCCAGAATTAAATGTGCAACAAGCTTCGTCCGAACATCGGCTCGAACCAAGGTACCTCGACCGGGGCATAAAGTATAGACGAAAACAACAGAAACAGTCCAGAAACAAAACCAAACAAAGGCACACGTTCAAGAACAACACAGTCAAAGCATTGGACAATCTTAGACAAAGCATGACAATTGTCCATAAAAACCCTTTCACACATAATCCGTTCGAGAAGCTGACTTATGATGGATTTGGAAACATTGTACCGAACGAAAAAGAACATCACAAAGCTGACACTAAGGTTGGAGGTGATTTCGTAAAACTAGAAGACCTCAGTAAAGATAGTGGCACGGACAAGCTTAACGATCTTGCATGGCTTTACGGGAGCACCCCAACGACCAAGCCGAATATAAATCTGTATCCGGGAGAACCTGGACTGAGTCAGACAGAATCGGGCCACAGGTTCGCTGTTGACGTGTCTGTGGATGACGATAATGACGAACGTGAGCGAGACGAAGAGCGAATAGAGATCGAAGAGGAGATCAAGCGAAAGTTTGCCGAGCTAGAGGGACTTATGGATAAGATCCACGCCGTGCGCGGGAAACGACGGCGACGTCATTCGAAAAAACGCCTTCGCTCTAGTTGCAATGGCGGACTTACCGGCGACACTGTTAACATTATACCCATCGAGCGGGAACGGCGTCTTGCACAGCCTATAAGAAATGCTCTGTTGATCAGATCGGCCATGAAGCGAGCTTGGAAAGGTTCCCTGGGATCGTGCTGCGGTATGGGGTGCTGGGCCCATTGGAAATGGGTAAACATTAAACACGTGATGTCCGACTACGAATAGGTTGTTAATTGTGTCCTTTTTAGATATAGTATTTTCCCTCTTTTTTGGATAGGAATTTTTAGCTTTTTACGCCTTTTTCGACGATATTTACATATTTTACGTTAGAGCACCAACAGAGTTGTGTTTATTGAACACTTAGATAGAATTATTCGCTATGCAATGTTCAAGCAGACTTAGAAGATGAACATATAATCATATGAAGAAAAAAAACTATGAAACGCACGTCTTTCAAAAGGCACTGCGTGTTTCAAAGAAACTCTACCAAACATACAAAGAAATTTTATTGTTTTTACATTAGGAATGTGGTAAACTATTGTTATACACAAGGAATGTATTAAAGTATATAGACAAGCTTGCGTGTCCTTTTGTGTTCTGTCCTCGCCTCTTGACAAAATGAATATATTGCAATGTTCGCAGAACGTTTATGCCAATTTGGGAACCAAATGCAATTGTTATAGAGAATATGCGGGAAAACAAATAGACAACAACACTGATCAGTGGAAGATAGTGCTTTTCACTAATCGGATGTGTTTTTGTCTTTTTAGAGGTCTAATTGCCCGGTTCGTTACAAAAGTTACCTCTCGACAAAGAGCAAGAGTGTAATATGTAACGGGCTCAAAGTATCTTCTATTTGTTTCTTGAACGTATATCATAGTCATTATGAATACCAAACAGTAATTTTGTCGCGTTAGTATTGACAATTGCCTGATGACATGGATCGCAGGGGTCTCGACTTCGAAATCCTGATTTAGCCGTTGTTCGGTGCAGTCTTTTACCCCATACGAGAACTTGTGATCAGTCTAAATTGAGAGCAGCGCAGTGTGACATGGTTTGGTTCTAAAGCTGTTCGTTATCTTACTCGTTAGACAAGCTGAGCGTGTCGATAATAATATCAAAACTATTCACACGGAGTTAACACAGCTCCCTTTTCCGAGTAAATCATTACTGTGGGCATATTGTTACGTATCCGCCTCACTCTGTACGGCATAGCAACAATCAAATACGACAAGATCTAACCTCTACGTTATTGGGTCAACTCTTTTGATCAGTGGTTATGGTATTTGACTCTCGTCCCGACGAACCGGGATCTGGACTATAAGTCGAAAGTGGATGTTTAAGCTATGCTTTGTTGCGGACATTGTTCGTAAGATAAATCATCCATCCAATTGATATAAATGGCAATCGATGACTGTATTTTAGACTATTTCCGTGAAATAGTTTGTAAGCACCTCGGACGAATGATCGCTCACAAAGTTTGTAGAGGTGTTCGAATGCTGATTCGGACTACTCTACAAACTTCTGTCAGCGAGTGTATGTCAAAAATACTGCGTATCTATTACACTTCCATACCCCCTGAATAATATCCAACTACCGACATGACGACATACTTTCATAGATGTTTATTTAGAACTGTTTTCCTAACCCTTTTATATTGAAACCTATTGCACCAAAAGAATCGGTTTCGCGTGGTTCTTTCATTTGATACGTGTTGGAATTAACCTGTATGCGATTAGGTATAGACTAATCTGTGTAATTGAATTAACGCCTATATTCCCCGACCCACGTGATAACAAACCTGGAGAGACCCATGGAGCTTTCCCGATACCTTATTCTCTTTAACGTACATGCACGAGGAAAGCGTTTTACTAAACATCTTATGCTAAAATGCATGTAAAGAAATAACATTTTCTTTCAACTTGATACAAAGATTTAAAATGTTGTAAAGTAACACATCATTGGTATCGTCTCTCAAATACGCCTTTTGTCTAAGGTATTTGGTAACGTTTTTACATGTCTGTCGGTTTTGACCAAGCAAACATTCTCATTTAGTCATTTGGTAAGCTGCAAAGAAGAGCAAAAAACTGATAAAAAATTGCATAGAAGATCAACAAAACTGACAAAAAGCTGATCGGAAAAGCTAATCGTCATGAACATATCTCCCTTTGTCACAACGAAATTCTTTAAAATTCACGTTTATTTTTTTGGTTTTTTGTTGTTGTTTTTTTTTCGGTTATTTATTTTAGGTCATTATCTCCCTTGAAATGGCGGGGTTTGTTTGATTAACCATTATTCGACAGTTGTAATTTTAAGAACACAGGTGCCTTTCCACTCACCACTTATTTCAGGTTATGGTGTTTTTAACAGCTTTTAAATGCTACACTCATTTACTAGTATACATTATGCAATACAGAAACTTCATGCGCTACGCAAAACACTAAAATACAAAAACGTTTATTCAGATTTCTCTGAACAACTGTTCAGTAGAGTTGTAATTGCGATGTAAATATAATCAGAAAATGATATGAAGCATTCATTGGTTCAAACATTGTGGTTACATATTTGCACTATGCTGTTCATATGACCTTTATTGCACGCTGTAAAAGCATGTCAGTTTCAAAGTGTAAACTACTTTTCAAGAGTTCTTGGTCTGTTCTTTATGCAAAGGGTCTAGGTCAGCGCATAATCTGCTGATAAGCCCCTATAGGCTGGTTATGTTATATTTACACACCTGGTTTCCAGACGTTGGTATTTATCCTAAGTGTGAAGAATAACCACTGGGAACCAAAATCTTCGATGATATTTTCGGAGATTTCCGCGAGCCTATCAGGTTTCGTATCTGGCTGGCAAGCTACCTCCCAGTTATATTCGTTCTGCATAGACCGTGTGCAGTTTATACGTGTGTCTTCTTCCACTGAAGGAACATACCTTGGGATAATTTGGATACTTTTTAACTTTCATAGCATGTAAGTTGTTTCAAGATACACTATTATCATAGACATTGTTATAAGATGAATGGTTATTTTACAGTATTTGTCGATATAGGTAAAATAATGTTTGTTCTTTGAAACTCTTTTGTTTAAAGTGAATGGTCGATGAATCCCCTTCTAATGGACTATTGCCAACAAAAGTGAGAATACATTTTTATAAGCTGCTTGTTCATAGATAGGAAGAAATCCTGAAGTAAAAATTAGTATCGTTAAAACTCGTGTACTATTGTATGATATGCACCGAAGAATAACTTATATTGATTATGTCATTGTTAAAACCTACAAAGAAAAACTTTATTATTAATTTGCACATTTCATTCAATCTTGTGAGGAAATACACTCTTTAATTCTATTTACCTTATAAATTGTTAAATCTTTGCAAGCCTATATCAAATCGCAATTTGTCCATTTTAGGACATCGCTTTATGCAATTGTCAATAACATTCAGTTTTATTGTTGAGATGATTCCCTATTTCAGCATTTCGTTGCATGGGCCGTGCATTTTGCTCTGAGAATCATGAATGCATGCTGCAGGCTACACATGTTACGACGATCTTTGTTTAAATATTTCCTGTGTCAAACAACACCATAAACATTTTAAAACCTACTTGCTTTTATAGATGTTATTTTGAATTAGACTTTGAAGCTAGTGTCGCAGTATATTGCAGACGTAAAACAACAAATGTGTTCGAAATCTTGTAGAAACATCTATATATGTATAACCTTGAACTAACCATAAAAGTAATGTTTCGAGGATTTTGAGTATAAGGTGCGCAAAGGGATATATATTTTAACGACTTGAGTATTGAAGCACTAGAGATTGTCGTAGATTAACCTGCACTATTCATCTACGCAAATCGAAATAAGAAATCAAATCGAAATTTGACACGCCACAAATAACTTTTGTTTAAACTGTGCCATGGCCTTTTTACAATTGAATGTGACATTTCATTTTAAGTACTTTCTCAAGAGTACATCAGTTTGGCGCTTTTGTTATAAAAGTACTGAGAAACCGCCGTGACAAAGCACTATGCTTCTTTTAGATACCATATCCCTTCCTTGTAATGTAATGAAAATTGATATTTGTTTTTAATACAATTCCATTCTGCCTGGTATTGCTTTGGATTGTTGACAACTCGCAAATTCCCATAGAAAGAAATGCTAGTAAATATGGTACTTTACAAGTAAATGGCAACGTCTGCAGACGTGAATTGCACCACAGCTGCCAATTCTCGCTCGTTCTGCACAACGTATTTAAATGAATTTATTGCCTGGGAACAACTTGCTCGTTTAATTCGTAGTATGTTTCAAAGTAATGGTATGTGGGAACAACGTGCACGTTTTATTCGTAGTATGTTTCAAAGTAATGGTATGTGGGAAAAACGTGCACTTTTAATTCGTAGTATGTTTCAAAGTAATGGTATGTGGGAACAACGTGCACGTTTAATTCGTAGAATGTTTCAAAGTAATGGTATGTGGAAACAACGTGCATGTTTAATTCGTAGAATGTTTCAAAGTAATGGTATGTGGAAACAACATGCACGTTTAATTCGTAGAATGTTTCAAAGTAATGGTATGTGGGAACAACGTGCACATTCAATTCGTATAATGTTTCAAAGTAATGGTATGTGGAAACAACGTGCACGTTTAATTCGTAGAATGTTTCAAAGTAATGGTATGTGGAAACAATGTGCATGTTTAATTCGTAGAATGTTTCAAAGGTATGGTATGTGGGAACAACGTGCACGTTTAATTCGTAGTATGTTTCAAAGTAATGGTATGTGGGAACAACGTGCACGTTTAATTCGTAGTATGTTTCAAAGTAATGGTATGTGGGA
This sequence comes from Cerastoderma edule, assembly GCA_947846245.1. Classification (NCBI taxonomy): domain Eukaryota; kingdom Metazoa; phylum Mollusca; class Bivalvia; order Cardiida; family Cardiidae; genus Cerastoderma; species Cerastoderma edule. Next base: position 36,704,963 of record OX401406.1, read on the forward strand.
ACAACATGCACTTTTAATTCGTAGAATGTTTCAAAGTAATGGTATGTGGAAACAACGTGCACGCTTAATTCGTAGAATGTTTCAAAGTAATGGTATGTGGAAACAACGTGCACGTTTAATTCGTAGAATGTATCAAAGTAATGGTATGTGGGAACAACGTGCACATTTAATTCGTAGAATGTTTCAAAGTAATGGTATGTGGAAACAACGTGCATTTTTAATTCGTAGAATGTTTCAAAGTTATGGTATGTGGAAACAACATGCACGTTTAATTCGTAGAATGTTTCAAAGTAATGGTATGTGGAAACAACGTGCATGTTTAATTCGTAGAATGTTTCAAAGTAATGGTATGTGGAAACAACATGCACGTTTAATTCGTAGAATGTTTCAAATTAATGGTATTTGGGAACAACGTGCATGTTTTATTCGTAGAATGTTTCAAAGTGATGGTATGTGGAAACAACGTGCATGTTTAATTCGTAGAATGTTTCAAAGTAATGGTATGTGGAAACAACATGCACGTTTAATTCGTAGAATGTTTCAAAGTAATGGTATGTGGAAACAACGTGCAAGTTTAATTCGTAGAATGTTTCAAAGTAATGGTATGTGGGAACAACGTGCACGTTTAATTCGTAGAATGTTTCAAAGTAATGGTATGTGGAAACAACGTGCATGTTTAATTCGTAGAATGTTTCAAAGTAATGGTATGTGGAAACAACATGCACTTTTAATTCGTAGAATGTTTCAAAGTAGTGGTATGTGGAAACAACATGCACGTTTAATTCGTAGAATGTTTCAAAGTAATGGTATATGGAAACAACGTGCACGTTTAATTTGTAGAATGTTTCAAAGTAATGGTATGTGGAAACAACGTGCACGTTTAATTCGTAGAATGTTTCAAAGTAATGGTATGTGGAAACAACGTGCACGTTTAATTCGTAGAATGTTTCAAAGTAATGGTATGTGGAAACAACATGCACGTTTAATTCGTAGAATGTTTCAAAGTAATGGTATGTGGGAACAACGTGCACGTTTAATTCGTAGAATGTTTCAAAGTAATGGTATGTGGAAACAACGTGCACGTTTAATTCGTAGAATGTTTCAAAGTAATGGTATGTGGAAACAACGTGCATGTTTAATTCGTAGAATGTTTCAAAGTAATGGTATGTGGAAACAACGTGCATATTCAGTACGTAGTATGTTAAATGGCACGTTTTGTAGAACAACAATTCCACGGCTGGAATGCCCGTTCTCTGGTCCGACGGAACAACCGTTTTTGACAGGTCAGATAGCGGGTTCTGTGCTATTTCACCCTAGTCAGAATAATCTGACCATTACCACCTGACGATGGCGCTCATTCTTTTATACATGTTTACACAGGAACCAAATAGTCTCTTAACTTTGACACACATTGCATGAACATGAGCTGCGTTTTGATACTGTGAACGAACTGTGTGGAATAGGAAGATGTTCACTGATGGGGCGTAGACTCAATCAGTCTGTATATTTAGCACGGGGAAACGATTCACACAGGATATAAAGAACCCACCTTCGACTGTACGATATTCTTTAAGTTGCTCAGTTTAGAACGATTTGCCGTTTTGCATTCTGGGACATTCCCTGTCGGCTGTTGTTGTTCTTGTTTTCGATGGCCTATACTAAACATGATTGTGTCAACTTTGCTTCGTCCAAAGGTTAGTTTCAACTAATTCGCCGCTTTCAAAGATAGTTAGTTGATATTATTCTACATCTTTAAGAAGTTTTCTAAAGTGTGATATGTGTTTAATATGGCATAAGGAAGGATTCTACATTTAAGTTGTTTGATTATAAAAATACCATAAAAATGATTCAATAAGCGTGGACCTATCCATCGTAAGAACACACGTCTGTCTGACACTCGACTCTTCAAGGCAGTTCTAGAATTACATGGGCGTCAGTAAACAAAGATCAGCTGTTTATAATTGACTTCAAGTCTACACATCACATGTGGTTTACTTCCGCATCATCCCTTCAAACTGTATCGGAAGGATGTTTTAGTCCGGAAGTTAGTCACGAATCAAAAAGTGAGAAGGTTTACTTTCCCATCATAACTGTTATGACATTTACTATCATCCCTATAGGCAACTTATCGTCATCATCAGCAACAGAAGCAGCATCATCAATAACAACACCATCATCATCATCATGATCATTATTCATGAAGTAAAATCAGCTGCTGTTAGATTCACTTGATGAAGAGCTTGTAGCAATAGTGATTAAGAATGTAAAGCGTTTTTGTTTTTTTCTTCTAAAAACAACTTCTCAGTTTCACTTAAAGCGATATCAAAATATACATCTGCAAATACATTAAGATTAATTATTTCTCCCGATTGATTCACGAAATGCCGATGGTTCTACCCGGCCTGACCAGCTCTCATGGGCAGTTAATTTTGGGGTATTCTCCATTACTAGTATTATGAGTCGCACATCGCAACATAACTGACACAATGTTGAGGCGATGTATAACCAATTTTTAATAGATAAAAAAGATGGTTATTATATTATACATATGTTAATCATCATGCAATTGACAGTAATGTTATCTTAAGCAGGCATCACCCTACAGTGATAACATATGTACTTTATTCCAGTAATTAATGCCATTTATGACAGAACAGTCGTATTGTGTATCCGCTTCCTGGGAATCACCATGTGATCACCACGTGGTTTTATCAAATCAAACAGAGTTAGAACCATGTACTAATCATGTTATGGTATGTCTAAGCATTTTATATCTACTTAACGGTCCTCGGTTTGGCAGGCACTGTCCGCGAGTATGTGGCTAATTCCACATGATTCTGACAAAAAAAAAACAAGAATAAGAATAAATCAGAAGTAACAAACATATACATCCTGATAATCTTTAGTAATGCCTATTTGGAAGACTCAAAATGTGTTTCAAGAAAGATGAAGTCTTCAATTTTCGCAACAGTTGAGACCGTCTGAATCTCAAAGAAATTATAAACTATGTTTAAAATCATATCATTGTTTGAAGACAATCGTCTGAAAGAATTGAAAGTATATTTGGAAAAGGAGAAGAAGTGGATATGATCTATTAGTAATGATTAATTTTATACTTCTCATAACAGACTCGTTGACTTAGTGTTCAAATCGACAAAGGGTTATCTAAAATAATATAATTGCTAATATTTATTTATATGTACATGTATGTATATGAATAGAAGTTGTATACGCCTACGTAAATAAAATTTTCTTCTTCTAAAAACTTTCCAGCAATGCCACGTTATACAAATACAAACTTCCTGTAAATTTCAAACGTTGATACACTGATAGGAGGTATTTCAAGCCGTTATGTACCTGGAAACCATCCAGTCGAGATCTGTTTATGTTAGCCGTGTTGAGAATCTGTGTTGGCAAATATGTAGTTACGTGTACGCTTAACTTGATGACTCAACAAAGTATTCCTTCATGGGGGACTTAATGACAAATACAACTTTGCAACGTTATAGAACATTTCCAGCAATGCAACGTAATATAAATACAAACTTCCTGTTAATTTCAAACCTCGATACACAGGTATTTTCAGCCGCTCTGTACCTGGAAACCGTCCAGTCGAGATCCGTTTATGTTAGCCGTGTGGAGAATCTGTGTTGGCAAATATGCCCTAGTTACGTGTACACGCTATACGTGATGACTCAACAAATAATTCCTTGATAGGGAGGCTTTATGAATTACCCAAATCAACCCATTACAAAACAATAACCACATACAACCACTTTGTTGCAGACGACTCGGGAAAACAATGTAGAAAAAATGAGAAATTGCTCGTTAGGAGCAATTTTTCCATTTCCCACAATTGTTTCTGCCTTATCAGAAGACTATTGTCCAATTTCATCACAAATAATGTCGTCTGCAGGTGTTAAAACCATTGTCACAAGGTGAGAATTAGGATTGCTACAAGTAAGGTTTGCGTTTGCCACAGACGTTTCCGAAGTCTTTTAGAGCAGTTGTCTCAATTGAGGTACCACATGGAGAAACAGGTCAAGCAATTCGGTCTTGGTAAACGATATACAAACACAATGCTCTCACGCACTCACATACATAAATAGATTTTGTATGATTCAACCGTAAATTATCTACATAACTAACGAAAAGTACTTTTTGACAACCTTTCAAGAAACTCTCTTTACGGCTTGGTATAATGAATAAAGGACTCCAGTTTTCTTATTTACAAGGTTTAAATAACTCATCTTTTGGGATGAATGCCTAACATAAGAGCGACTGTACGTTGCAAAAATTTGTCAAAAGTATCATTATTAATGAAGTCTTTCTCTACTAACAATTATTTCTACACTCTTGCGTTGAGGAAAATATCAAGTGCCACACAATACAGACTATCTATTGGCGTAATGAGGTTGAATTGTTTACTTTATAGGCTGATCCGAGTCGGTATTTCCTTATTCTTATGATCTTTTCATCCATACGACGCGAATAACGGTGTCATGTCTGGCACAATGGGTATGTAGAGGAAACGGAAATTCAAATTGGCCGTGTAATTGAAAACGCACGTCCGTATAATGGAGAGAGATGCTACATCTTCATTCATGCTCAACAATGCCTGAACATGCATGAAACACTCGGTATACATAGATGTACACAAGTATTGCCAATTATCCGGTCAATCAAATTGAATTACCCGTTTCTCCAACAGTAATATTCAGAGTATGGTTAAGATTTGTGGTGTCCAGCGCCTGAATTTCAAATTTGGCACTCCCAGTCACATTTGCAGCCATATTTGGTCCCACACACTGTGCTTAAAATTTGTCAACGGGGCATTAAATTTGTCCCACAACCAGTCTTCTTGCCTCTGACAATCTTTTATTTCAAACATACACCTAAAATCCACCATTTTGGGGGTGTACATATAGAAAGAAATCGCCTCGAACATCGGACAACACTTTTGATCGTCAGAATAAAAGAATAAATTGGTGATTTTTCTGCAAATTCCACTTTGGTTACGTCGAACAGTATGCTGTTAGGAATTTATGCGTATTTAGATTAAAATCAAGTTGACTGAACAACAATCCTCTGAACAACTATTCACGCATTTTTTCTATTCTTCTATTCAAAGCTAATTAATTCATCAAGGCAATCTTCCAACGGATGAAGGAGAGTTTAATGAGTAATAATTGCTGATTGAAGAGATCTACTAATCTTGTTTTGTTTTTCTTTTGATAAACTGCAATATATTAAAGGTGCTTGGTCAAAGATGTGAGGAGGTTTGGAAGTTAATAATAAAGTCCTTGGAAACTGCATAACAGCTCATTTGTGGTACACACGGAAGAATAGTAATTGGAAGAAAATTTTGATTCTATGTGTATACAGATAATTAACATGATTTTGTCCAAAAGCGTGACATCACTTATGCGATCTACTGCATATAAACCGTACATACTTAGATATATTGACGCTTTCTTAATCAATAATGCTTTCAATAGCCACTTTTAATTGTATTTCATACAACAAAACAAAAAATGTTTTGTTTGAAGCACATCTTGTTTTTACCTTCAAATTGTCTCTTCTGTGAATAAGCACTTTAACCCTTAAAGTGCTGGAACCGAATTCATGCTTCAGGAAACAGGTTGGATCCAGGCCAGCCGCCAAGTGAATTTGCAGCTGGCCTGTGATCTTACTTGTTTGCTACTCTGAGAATATGTCCTCATAAAAATTAAGCAGACTACACAAAAGTCTACTTTTAGAAAATTACCCAGCATTTCAAGGGCTAAAGGTTTCCTTTCCGGTAAAGGGTTGCACAAGTGGATACAAAGATTCGCATCATTCTTTGTTTTTTATTCATATCCGGACAGAAGTTGGATGTGGGAAAGAAATTAAACTGCGCCACATAAAAACAACTAACTGCGAGTTTCAAAGAATTTTCTTATCAATTACCCAGAAAATAACCAACGAGGACGAATTTTACGACTATCACATTTCACTGGTACCAGGGAGTTTGATCACTATCACTTCTCTACATGAATATAACGCATCGTTCCGGATCAGCCAGTATGTTTGGCATGGGCTGATCTAGACGGAAATCTTTGAGACACACGTGTTAACTAATTACCAAACAATAAAAATATTTAACCACTTTGTTGTTGAAGACTCTGGTAAATATGGTGGGAAATGAAGAAATTGCTCGTCACGAGCAATTTCTCCCTTTCCCGACATGTTTTCTACCCTATCAGAAGACCTTTTTCTAATTTCATCACATTTTGAAATGTCGTCTGCATATTCTTTCAATTTGGGACAGTCGAACAATTAACGTTTGGTTAAGGCTTTTTTCGTAACCTATCGGTGACCCCACTAGAAAAACTGCATTCTATCTTCATATATAGCATACCGAATAGTGAAACTGTTAGTTTCGTTTTTCTTACTTATGTTTAATGGTGAATTGGCAGGGGGAATATATAAGACTGATAGTAAATTATAAAGGGTATTTTGAGTTTGGATTAAACAGGTAGCTACATATCAATACATTAATTCTGTTTCGAAGAAGTATCATATACAAAATGGTTTCAGTAAGGTGACGTCTCGAATGAGGTAATGTTGTTATTACCGGGTAATATGTGGTAGTGAATTCCACTCTGCGTGTTTAGTTTTCACCAATCATACAAATCGTGGTCTCATTTCGAGAAGTCCATTTATCTGAAGATTGAATTACAACGCAGAATACAGCATTAATGTTAAAAAAGAAATTGTAAAAAACGAGCGACGTATCTATCTTAGTTTGTTGTTGTTTTTGTTGTTGTTTTTTGTACAAAACACCACTTAAAACATTGCATTAGATATTGAACGAAACGAATTCTTTCTGATAATGGTTTTAGTCTCATCAACTTCACATTAATCAAATTGAGCCACTGCTTTCGTAGGGGTATCTTTCCTTGTTTCGCTTTGGCAATTTCACAACATCCCCTTTGGCTGGGGATCACAATTTCGGATGTATTTTTCACTTTCAGTAAGGACATGATACCCCTTTTAAACCTTTTTATCATTTGGGATTTTATGCTATGTCAAGGGCAAAAACAATCGAGAACCATAGAGTTTAAAAACACATATTTCTGTGTGGTTTCGGAAATCATTAAACAAAAGGATGCATTGTCCTTTGTTAACGATGTCTCGTATTATCTTGGACAGTTTTTGAAAATGCTGAAAATGCCTGCTTTAGGCGTGTGGAACCTTTTACTAATCAGAAAACGGAAACCAAGTGGCCTTCTTACCAGATGGCGTTTTAGCATGATATATTGCTGAAGTGATACAAAACTCGTGCTACGATGTGTACAAACTATCGTACAAACTTGATATGATAGAAATATTGTGGGAAAAGAATATTTCCGGCATACATTGTATTGTACATGCTAATAACTATGTCGTACCATTTTTGGATCAGTATTCAGCTTCAAGTTTAATATAGAAACCATAACCATTAAGGATGCATGCTGACGTTCATTTGTAATTATTTTTGTTGTTAGTCTCGAGGTGGAGTCCAGAAACAATGTACCCGTGTATACAATTCACATAACCGATTAAACTCTTAGAAAAGCATTTTGCCGTGCTCGTATCTTTCTTGCTAATAGAATTTGATGTTTGAAGACGGCACACACCGGGGAAGACGTCACTCGTTAATAAAATGTCGGTTGTGTAATGTTTTAAACAATATGGATGTTCACATTTTACAGTTGTAATTTGCTTTGAATCTTCCCTTCAAATTCCAAGCTTGGCAACAACTATTAAAACAACCACTCAGGAAACATTTACATGGGGCCTGGACTACAGGACTGGTGTTCACGGCTTATAAATATTATAACCCAAGACAATATTATGTTGAAAATGCCTTTAAATATTAAATGACGCACTAACCAAAATGGCTTGAATTAAAAACACACAGTATGAAAATGTTATCTTGGAATTGTCATTTTAATGTTAAATTGCGTAAACAGCAATACCGTTTTAGTTACAAACATTAATTACGATCTGTACTTTTGAATTGTGTGTTTTCAACTTAAACTGTTTTGTTATGTTCTTCATTTAATTTTAAAATGACGTTTGGTTACAATTATGAATCGGTAATGAAATACTTCTTGAGGATAACAGTGATCCTCATATTAAGCACGATTGTACCTAACATACTTTCTGAGAGAGCGGTTTTCTTTCAGTAGTTTATATATATTGTCGTTTATGTTTTCAAATGTTCAGGTCATAAGTTTCAATTTAGGAATTTTGCATCGTATCTGTTTGAACCATAAATGTAAGGATAAACTTGTATAATGGATACAGATTTACTTATTGTCGTAAAAAAAAAATTCTATTTGCGTTTGTCGAAAACGATAAACAAGGATAGTTTCGAGAATGAAAACGCAATATTGTCAGGTGTCCCACCAATCGGAACTACTCGGGTATTTCCGTGAGCTGTGAAATACACCTCGGATATAAGTGTAGGGTTACAATTTTTCGGGTAAATCGGCATCCGCCAATTAACACATTTTCTAAGCGTGCATGTTAAGTAGTTCAATGTGTATGGAAGTGTTTTTTAATCACTTTTGATCAGTAACTCATACCAAATGACGAACTTGTTGTTGTGACATGTATACTTGTTTCCTCAATCAAATTTAACGACATTTTTGATTTTACATTCAAGATCTATTTTTAGAAACGAAAGAAAGTGACGTCATTCTCGCGGGAAACAATATGGCGTCATCCCTATTATTTCAGAGGTGTTTTCTATTGGATAAACCCGATGTGTTCAGATTGGTGTCCCACATCATTAGAAATGTCTCGGAGAGACGATATTCCAATGACGTATTTATGTACAATATTGCTCGGCCCAATAATGAAATAAGAGGAAAATGTGTTTAGAACTTTCGCAAGTTTTTAACATAAATTGTTTTAGTAAAACGGTACACAGGAACTTAATTTTGAACATGGAATCATCAATTGTATTTGTAACAAAACGCTAACAATTCCATTTTATTTACTTCCAGCATTGTCAAACTATAGTGAGGATGCAGCTGAAGACTGTTTTCGTTCTGTGTCTGGTGGCCACAGCGGTGTTGGCGAAGGTAAGGGGTGTGGTTTGACTTGTGCATTGAATTAATAGAGATATAAAGTTTTGTGCAAACCTTTAGTAGGTGCTTCATGTTTGTGAAACACCTACTACATGCATAGCCTTGCACTGAAACCTTGAGATGACATATTCCAAAACATTTTATTGTAGGTACTCAAATTTGTAGAACCATATTGACGTGAGGATTTTTATGTGTAACACAATACAAGAATATCAGAATTATGAGCGGTAAAGGCGAAGAAGTTAGTTTGGAAACAATTTCCCCTTTCTTGTGCACAGGAAATGTTATTATATAGTCCCGATTCATTTTTTACACAAAAACTGGATATAACCACTTTTGTATGAGACAACGTGTCAAATTTTGAACAATATCTCCCATTTGACGAAATTCAAACAACTTTACACGTAATTAAAGCTGAACTCGTATGAAACCAATGCGTCATGAGAAAATATTGTCTTTGACAATAATAATTTTATTTGTTTTAATCAGTTTTGAACATTTTAACATGGACGCTTTATTACTCTGATAATTATGTGTAATAATACATGTTGCCAATCACAAAAACGATAGAAGGGACTGGTTAAGTCTATTGTTATCCGTGGATATTATTACCACGTTCGAAACTGTTTTCATCTGGTTGAACTTGCATTGTTCGAATGGGAGAGAAAATGTACCTCTCTCCCTCTGCCACACAAGTCTCAAAGAAGCAAACTAGAGCTGACATGAAATGAATCAGATGGTAGTGCAAACGTGGTTTGTTTTTGTTAATTAAGAAAGGGTAAAACGCACCCTCGTAGCTTTCCAGAAACTTCCTTTAGATGCAGCAAAAACTAACATGAAATGAATCACCATAGGCATACGTGCCTTTACTTAATTATGCCTTTCCTGTGTTTCCGAACGTTTACCAAAGTGAGACGACAGCACCAAATTACTCCTCACTGACTCATTCTGACGTATCTACACCAAAAGACCTGATAAAAACCACCGTCATAAAACGATATATTGATCGTAACGGGCATTTTTGTTGCAATAAATTCTATCCAAAACAACAACCACGAAAATACACTGAATCTGAACTGAATCATGTTCTTTGCCTTTGTTTTGATTTTAGATCACCACACAATTTAATACGAGTATGGGGATGGATTATAACCCTGGGAAATTAACTTGGCATCTGTTAATTCAATTAATCCGAAATGTTTACCTCAGTGCATTCAGGCACCAAGCCGGATATTAAATAAGAACGGAGTCTGCTAATTCTAGAATTAGTCACAGGCAAGAAAAATCAAAAACGTTTCACAAGGAAATCAAAATTTAAAATATCATACAAATTACTCTTTCATCAAGTCTTGATTTCCCCTTGTTAAAAAGCATTCCCTTAAACTAAGCTAATTGGCAATTAAAAACATTGAGAGAGTACCAGGAGAACTTGAAAAAAGAAGAGATTCATCGTTTGCTTAAAAACAAAACGAGAGTTATAGTTTGACGGTAAGCAGTGCATTTGGCAGACAGTTTCGTGATTAAACGCGAGTGCAAACTTTGACAGGCATTTCCGACACCCCTCAATCCCACATAGAAATACACTGTGTCATCGCTCTTCAGCCTTGAATAGGCGTTTTGTCCATATGCCTTAACCCTTATTGTGCGGGTACCGACTTCATGCATAAGCAAATAGATTAGATCCAGGCCAGCCGCCAAGTAAATTGGCTGCTGGCATGTGATCTAACCTGTTTGCTACTATGAGTACGTTTCCTCATTAAATTAAAGCAGATGTTTAAGGCTTTGGAAAGCAGACGACACAACAATCTATCTTTAGAAAATTACCCAGCATTCTAAGGGTTAACCACTGTGATAGTGTAGTGGTAGGATATCCTATATTCTTGTATAAGGTTTAGGGTCAGATACCCCGGCTAGCTCACATGAAAGATTATCCCAAACAGTTGTTGAGTTGACTTTCCTTCATTGCACTCTGTAAAATGTGAATATACTATGTAAGAATAGAAAAAACTGGGTTGTAAACGAAGAACATTGAGATATGAAAGGAAATTCCTAAAATCGGCGTTAATCTTTTAAAACATGTTTGAATGTTTATAAGTGTTTATGCTCCGTTCCTCAGACTAAGGCGGTTTATGAAACCCCAATGTTACCCATAGTACAGATCTGAAAGTTCCCGGTGGTGAAAGCATTCTTAGGCGTCCTGATATGGTCAATTAATGAATATTTTCATTGTGACATATGGAAAAAAACCATTATGACCAACGGAGAAATTGCTCTTTACGAGCTGTTTATCCTTTTGTTGCAATTGTTTCTTATATCACCTGGTAGAGGTACGCTTAACCCTTTACCACACGCCAAATGTTCGACGGTCCTAAATTAAAAGAGTCTGCATACGTCATTTTAAAATGTGATGAAATTGAAAACTAATCTTTTGATAAGGTAGAAAACATTGTGGGAAAAGGAGGAATTGCTCTTTACGAGCTGTTTATCCTTTTGTTGCAATTGTTTCTTATATCACCTGGTAGAGGTACGCTTAACCCTTTACCACACGCCAAATGTTCGACGGTCCTAAATTAAAAGAGTCTGCAGACGTCATTTTAAAATGTGATGAAATTGAAAACTAATCTTTTGATAAGGTAGAAAACATTGTGGGAAAAGGAGGAATTGCTCTTTACGAGCTGTTTATCCTTTTGTTACAATTGTTTTTATATCACCTGGTAGAGGTACGCTTAACCCTTTACCACACGCCAAATGTTCGACGGTCCTAAATTAAAAGAGTCTGCAGACGTCATTTTAAAATGTGACGAAATTGAAAACTAATCTTTTGATAAGGTAGAAAACATTGTGGGAAAAGGAGGAATTGCTCGTTATGAGCAGTTTCTTCCTTTACCCATTATGTTTTCCAGAGTCGTCTGCAACAAACTGATGGAATGTCGTTATTGTCTGGTAATGGGTTAAACGAATGCACATAAGTGAAGCCCATCACCAAGTTGCATGCATTTCCTTTGAACATCGTCTTAAACTCAATGTTATATTCATACATATAAAACAATGTACGTGTCTTTACCGAACATTAAGGATCAAGTTTACTTGATATCCACCCTATATGTGTGATTGCATTGACAGGGCAATTCAAAGAGAAAGGAGCGTACTAGAAACAAACGATTGGATGACAGGATACTCAATGCCAGAGAGGTTTGTCACGTGACACATGGGTGGGAAATGCATGTGTCGTCTGTAAAACGTCAATAGTGTGTAACTTGCAGTATATATCGTTTGATGCGTTTTAGTTGCTATCTATGGCTGTAAAGTTGGTGAACATTATCTTAATTTGTGAACGTAATTAGTTTTACAGTAAATCATGTAAAAAAAAAAGGCGCAAGGCGTAGCGATAAGAGGAATATTTTTTACATTTATTATGATTTTACATCACCTCAACATTATTTCAATTATTTGCCCTACTCTTACTGATGGAGGAAGATACCATATTCAACTGTCCATAAGGGCTGGTCAAGCCGGGTAGAACCATCGGCATTCCGTAAGTCATTTGGGAGACTATCTCTCATGAAAAGAGATAAGAGTAGAATCTTTCATGCACTCTCTTTATTTTTTTCTTAACACTAAGAATGCTGGGTTTTGTAAAAATAGATTTGTGTGTCGTCTGCTTTCCAAAACCTTCAGTATTAGCTTAATCTTGATGAGGAAAAATACTCAGAGTAGCAAACAGGAAATTTACTTGGCGGCTGGTTGCCAAAGCATGAAGTCGGTTCCAGTACTATTAGGGTTGAAGCGTTACTGTGGATACTTGCTTCAATCGCATTCGTTCAAACTGTCCTTATCATTAGCCACTAAATGGAAAATGAATGTTTTGAAGTGCATAGAAAAGCACCATTTCACTCCTTTAATCTAGACCCTGGAAACAGATTTATTGTGTAATCAAGGATTAAAACATTATATATGGGGTGTGGTTTACAGGAATCAATTTACTCTCCCTATACATACATACACAAACGGCTTCAAAGTCTGCAAGACAATAGTATCGGGAGAAAGGTAGACTATGATAGGTCAGTGTTGATAGTGTTTTTGTTGCTTTGTCACCTTGCTTTCAGTACGTTTGCTAGAAATTACAAAACAACAATACGGAGTTAAATTGACGATAAATAGTATTTTCCTTATTTTGCTTGGTGCTTTGTCATTACTTTGCATACACGTAGCTTTTGATGTTTAGTCCACAAAGAAGATGAAAAATAACCCATTTTGCCCACAAAGTCTTTTTTGACTTACAGTTAATCATTACAAATTTCAAAAACATAAAACAGTTTGGTCTTTGGACACTTTAAACACATGAGCCAACCAAATTATACTATTCTGAAACTTGAGATCACCCCCATCACACTACGGAAATCTTGAAGACTGTAGGGTGTATCTGTTTGGTGTTATCGTAACTATGAATGCAATGCATGGTTTGTTTATATTGTGAATATATTTAGAAAAATGTTTAGTTAAGGTTCGGTTTGGAATGTGGCTATATCGTAACGATAAGTACAATTATAATTGATATCTATCTCCTTACTGTGGGATGTTCGTAATTAAACAGCAATCCAGCGACTTAAACCAGTCTCTCTCTCTCTCTGCTGGAATAGTATCTGCATGTTGGAAAGCATTTCGTAGCTTGTGGGGGAACTGTGAAGAACCACTTGGTTAACTTACATATTGTCTGAAGTGTAATACAGCTAATTTTATCAGTAAAAGATAGGGAATCGTTGTGTAAGACAGTAGATAGCTTTATAGTATAAAGTTTATACAGATGTCAGTCATCCAGAAAGCTCTAGTAACAGATTTCTGACTGACTTGTGTCCAATATTAAAATACATTTACATCCATACTTAATATCTTTTTCACACACTGATTAAGGATGGTTGTTTAAATAAATTAAACAGAAATCAAATAGCCGTATTATTATTTTTTATTTGGGTTTTACATCACATCAACGTTATTTCAGTTATGTAGCGATGCCCGACTCTTAATGATGGAGGAAGACCCCATACTCAACTGTCCACAAGGGCTGCTCAATGCGGGTAGAACCATCGGCATTCCGTAAGTCAGTCGGGAGACTGCCTCTCATGAAAATCCATATCCCTCTCAGGATTTGAACCAACGCGAAGAGGGGACATGTGGTTTCAAGTTCTGACTCTAACCACTAGGCAACGGAGGCCCCTAAATAATGAACAGTCTTCAAATAACCAAGAAAATTCGGACAAATGTTTCAAAAGCAATCAATGGTGAAAGAGAACGCACTAAGATCATCCAAACTATTCGGTTCATTCATACAAAAAGGCGAGTACATCATCCGGCCCACAGGGACTCGTAGTTAGGATTCTTTTGGGGTTATGACTATATTGTAATTACCCCCAAAAAATCTTAACTACGAGGCCCTGTGATCCGGCCTAAACACAAAAACAAAAAGAAACATAAGTACTAAACAATGATATCCGTTGGACCCGAAATTATTCAGGTTCCCCTTATTACCAAGTTATTTCCAACACATTGTCGGTGATATCCAAATGTCTCGATAAAGCACTGACTGGTTTCCGTCTCCATTTACAGGGCGGTATGGACGCCGGCGAAGATGAGTACAAAGATGTCGAGGTTCACAGGGAGGGGGACCAGCCTTTATCCGGATTGAAAAGTGAGTTACCCGTATATCAACACTCCTTCGTACAAGAAGAATATTTAGACTTTATCCACGACAATGAATTAAGAATTTTACTTTGTACGTTCAGAACATCAACTCACAATTTGGAGATAGATACAGGCAGACACAGACATGTACCGAGAGTAGAAAGAATATGTAAATTGTGTAATCAACATCCTGTTGAAAATGATTATCATTACCTTCTCGCTCGCCCTTTTAATCATGGTATATAACACTTTCTTAAATCATATATCAACAGATGGCTAATTCGAAACACTTATGGCATCAAAGAAGAAATTCTAAACGTAGATAAATATTTATCCTGTCACTAGTGCCATTTTGGGACCGATAACTAGGTGCCGTATAACATTTGTGATATCCGGCACTAACTATGTAACACATGCACGTGACGAATCATGACGTCATAAGAGCGCAACGACGTCATGTTTACACCATTCTCTACTTATTTTTTCCTTTTTTCTCGTGTTTTATTTACATCTTGTTTTTTTGAAAGAATACATAAAGGTAACAGGATAAATAGAATAGAAAGTTGGTGTCTTTGAATGGGAAAAGTTATCGGGCTCGGCTTCGGATTATTATCCGTTTCGCCTTCGGCTCACCGGATAATAATCCTAAGCCTTGCCCGATAACATTTCCGATTCACGACACCAACCATCTATTCTCTATATCTATAAAAGCAGTATTTTGAGATAGAACTTTCTAAACCCATTATAACTTCACAATATGTTACTCATCTCTTATATATTGTCCTTTCATAACATCACTACTATTTTGAATCAATTCTGTTATTTTGTAATATGCAAGTGACTTTGTATAACATTGCAAATGAAATCATTGTTGTATTGTTGTATAATGGGTATGATACGGTGTACCAGAGAAGTACCGGACCGGAAAGTAGAACGTTATAAGACAGCCTGATAACCTTTGTAAAGTTTGGGTCGTGGGTACCGTTTTACTATTTGCGTAAGTCATGACTTACAAGCATGGATAGTGTCTTAAATGAAAGTACAATATTGCAGTTCGACACGTCATTGGAAGCGTGTCGCAGAGCGGATTCAGATGATGTGTTTCTTTGCAATATTACTCAGTCCAATATTGAAATAAAAGGAAATGTTGTATTAGACTAAGGAAAACTTTAAGCATAAACTGCTTAATAAAATGGTAGCCTGGTCCGTATGTTTACCCCACACTTAGGTAGGGTATGCACCATGACCTGAAGTTAGTTTTGTAAGAGCGTTTAAAAGCATTCTCCGTATACATTGAAAGTCTTTTATTTCAATAAAGTTAAAGCATAGAAACTTCGCAGCAAATATATATGGGGAAAGAAAAAGTCAATGCATATCTAGCCAACTCAGTGAATAAACTAAATTGCTATACGGTACAATGATATACTCATGGAATGCTATGTAAATGATACTTGACTTTATTTTCCCAAACATTTCCTTGCTTGATAAGCACGTCATTGCAATACAACTTCAGTTGAAACAAATTTGCGTAAACCTGGCTAGCTGCTTTGTCTTTATAATGTGTTGTTTTTTTTCACCCTTAGAATGCTGGGTAATTTTCTAAAAATAAGTTTTTGTGTGGACTACTTATCAAAACATCAAATATCTACTTAATTGTGACGGGGAAAGATACTCAAAGTATCAAACAGATTAGATCACAGGCCAGCCGCCAATTACCTTGGCGGATGGCCTGAACCTAACCTGTTTGCATAAGCATGAAGTCGGTTCCAGCATTAAGGCTACGGAGATGTGTCTTAGGTGTACACAGGGTCATATATGAACGTCATAGACGAATCTGTAAAGACAACATGCATGTTCGCGGATCTCGTCAAAGCGACAATGAACGACTGATTTTCAAATTTCACAGGACAAGTCTCAGAAACAGTCAATTTTAATCCTTGCTTGCTAATTTGTCTTTATGCATTGTTTTTTTTTGTGTATCATTCTTGTATGTGTTTATTGTCTTATTGATAAACGCCATTTTATTTCAGACCCTTGCAACGTACACAAATGTAAACGAGGTGAGATCTGCAAATTGAACGATGCCAAGGAAGCTGTGTGTGAATGCCAGACCTGTGAGGATGAGGATGAATCTGTAATCAAGGTTGGCATGTTCTTCATTCTTTACCCTTGTAAACATATGTGGGTCGTATACCTTTCTTTTTATAACACTGTTGTTTGTGGTTTTTGTGTTAATATCGTCCGCAGTGTAGGACTATGTGTTAATAAGAATATGAAAGCAACAACATGCGAAAGAAGAGCATGCACAATGCAGTTTTCAATGGAATTGGACAATAACCACTGGGATAAAGAACTAATAGCTCGTTATTGGTCATGTCTTCTGTACCAGATGGGGCAAAGAGAACTATAAGGAGTAAAAGGTTTAACTATTCTAAAAGTGCATGTCCATCAGTGAACCTGCTTTAGAAATTTCAATGAGACCCGATGAAAAAGGCGGGAAATCTAATCTTTTGTAACAACTGGTTCATGCAAAATGTCAAGCTGCAAACAGCGTGATTACCCATATTTCGTTATCTGTGGATATTTTGGATTCTTAACTATCACATGGACTGAATTTCTAGGACGCATTGCATCGACACAATCACTGCATTCATTAATATTTTTCCCAGGTGTGCAGTACCCACAACGTTACCTACGGTTCTGAGTGCGAGCTTGACCGCGACCACTGCTTGTGCAAGAACCGACTGGAGGGCTGCTCCAACGATGAACAGGACAAAATTAGGCTCGACTACTTCGCTGCTTGCAAGAGTAAGACCGCAGGAATGTTTCGTATCGAACAAAGGATCTGTATTATAGAAACACACGTTTGTGCCCCAACAGCAACATGCCTTAAACAACATTAAACGTATATATTGTAGAATCGTTTGCTTATCGAGAGAAATACTGATAAGTTAAACTATCTGCCTCAAACAAACTCAGTGCACGAACTCAGAATCCCCCTTTAAATAAAGACGTTTCGACTTAATGCAAAAACTGAAGAGGGTTTCTTTGATTTATGTCACATGATTATCTTTTTCCCACAAGCTTATAAGTGGCCTCCCGTCGCATTTTGAATTATCTTAGGCTTTGACAATTCAAAATGTTTCGTCAAGATTATCAAATATTTGATGTGTAACAGTTCGGGAACAGTAAGTCAGATACCTTTGAAAAACCTGTCTTTGGGGATCTCTATGTATAGCCCATGTAATGGACCATTCAAATCCTTATACTTCGTCAAAGGTACAATAATGACTGAAATAGAATAATGACATTTAAACTGTTTCTTCGCTTATCGCAAACTTGACTTTTTTTTCATTTAAAGCTAAACGGAGCAAATAAAAAACATATCGACTGTCCCAAGTTGCAACAGACTATATTTGAAACATAATGACAAATAACGGTTCGCTCGTCATAAGCAAATGGGTCTTTTTAAGGGAATATCTAAAATGATTGCTAATCAGTTGTTGATATTTTCATGTTTTCTTGTAAAGATGTTTGCTGTACATGTTGCTTTAAAGTAGAAGAGTCTAACATCCCATCTTTTGAACCGCATACGATTGACCGCAATTCTATTTATGATACACCAATGATGCACCGTTGACCGTTCTGGTACAGTTCAAAGGCCTAGGCCTGTAAGTCATATGGCTTTCCTGGAACCACCAGTTCATGATCCCTTTCTTCACTACTTGGTCGTTTTTAACTGTTATGTGATCAAAATTCCACAGCACTTGAATGTCCCTTGTAATAATTTTCAGAGCTGACTAAATGCCCGGATGATGAACTCTCCTTCTTCCCACAGCGAATGAGAGACTGGTTGTTCAGGATCATGAGAGCTGTGGTAAGCACGAACCATTGAGCCCTTATAATGTTTAAACCGACTTCATGCTTATGCAAACAGGTTAGATCCAGACAAGCCGCCAAGTAAATTGGCGGCTGGCCTGTGATCTGGCCTGTTTGCACGCTGTGTATCTTTTCTTAACAAAATCCAAAATCAAGCAGATCATTAAAGTTTTGAAAGGCAGAAAATACAAAAATCTATTTTAAGAAAACTACTTAGAATTCTAAAGGTTTTTTCCACAGATGCGTGGAAATTTGGAAGTTAAAACTGAATTTCTTTAAATCTATCGAACAGCCGTACTGTTGTATGATAATCACTAGATGGTATCCATTGGATGCAAAATAAGTGTGTATATAAGTTTTTAGAAGAAGTAAAGATAAATGAAATTTGTATTTAGACCAAAAAGCATTGCAACAGCTTTGAGATCTATCCCATACAGACTGTACATAATGTTGATAGATTGACGCATCCTCAATTAGTTATGCTTACAATTAGGCTACGACTTTGAATTGTATATAATAAAGCAATTACATTTATTGTTTCAACTTCATGTTACGTAGATTTCTTTCATTTTATTTTCTGTGGACATTCACCTTTAAATAATTTGATGTCACATTTAGACTGTTGTCATCCAATTCCCCCATTGGCTATGACGGAACCTGCGGTTTTATGCTGCCTCGCGTCAAATCCTTGGCCAGGCTCCCTAACTTCCACCCTTGTGAAAGCATAATTGATTGTTAAGTTTTCTTGGACAAGTCACAATACATCCTTGTCGGTTACAGATACAAATACTCACGAAATAAAGATAGTGCTGTCGCCTATCAGATTTAAACCATATATACTTATTGTACTGGAACCGTTTTCATGCTTATACAAGCAGGTTAGATTCAGGCCAATCGCCAAGGAAATTTGTGGGTGGCCTATGATCTGTTTGCTACTCTTGGTATCTCTTCTCGACAAAATTAAGCAGATATCTTAAGTTTTGAAAAGCACACGACACAATGATCTGTTTTTCGAAAATTACCCAGCATTCTAGGGTTTACACATAAAATGCTTTGAAAAGCGTTTACACCTAAAACAAGCCAAACGGACACAATGACACATGCGTGCATCACTGACAATCGCTTACACCAAACCCCAGATTAAAACCTACCCCACCCACCCTATTCCAGGCCCAGGAGTCGTATAACGAGGAGTACCGTGCGATGTTGGACGAGGCCCGTAATGACGAATACCACGCCGCTGCTGTCGTCTGGAAATTCTGCGACCTTGACGCCGACCCAGAAGACAAGTAATTCGTTAATACATTCAGGCTTTTCCTTGTTTGACCCTATCGTATATAGTAAATGACCCCCAATTTGTAGCTTCAGGTCAGCAAATCTCTCCATTCAAATCTACCATTTGTGTGTACTAGATTACTACAAAATTGTTACACAATGAGATGTTATAATTGCCTATAGTTTGGTACGAGATTACATAAAAAAAAGTCGCTACACAAGACGTTGTACTTGCCTCTATTTTGGACAAGTCATAAAATTATATATCAGGGAATGTGTCATCTTGGAAATGGTTTAATGAATTGAGGGCTCACCAAAAAACCACCTCCCCGTTAACTAAAGATTCCAAATTGTATTACAGAATCGTAACCCGCCGTGAGCTGATGTACATCATCTCGTCTGTCAAGCCAATGGAACATTGTCTGGTACGCTTCCTAAACGGATGTGATACCAACGGGGACAACGCCATCACACTGGAGGAGTGGGGAACCTGTTTAGGTCTGGACCATGGTAAGTAATTCGGTAACTGTCGGGGTCTGGACCATGGTAAGTACCTCGGGAACCTGTCTCGGTCTGGACCATGGTAAGTCATTAGGGAACATGCCTGGGTACGGGCCATTGCAAGTAATTTGGGAACCTGTCTGGGTCTGGACCATGTTAAGTAATTCGGGAACCTGTCTGGGTACGAGGTTAGCCTGACTGTCCAATCGCGATCTTGGTCTACCTCTCCATTCTCGTCTCTGTTGTAAGTTGATGGAAACCGTACCAAGGCAGTTTGGGCCTAGCAGAACTCTGTTCCGCTGGCATTTTCAAAAGCCTGACTTAGGCAATCCAGCCAGTGGTGGGTTCAACGTGCCCCACCCACCTCAGTCTGTTCTTCTACATGATGTCTGCGAGGCTTTTCAATTATTGTTGAGCAAAGAGATATAAAGTATCAGAAAATTTGTACGAATTTACCAGATACCATTCGGTAAATGCTATACAGAGAGAACTCATTCGGTGATTCTAATGAGTACTTAAACTAGAGGATATTAACACTAAGACTATTGGGTACTTTTCTGAAGAAAAAAAAGATATTTTTGTAGCAACAAACAGGTTAGATTACAGGCCAGTTGCCAATTTACTTGGCGGCTAGCCTGTGATCTAAACTGTTCGCATAAGCATTAAGTCGGTTCCAGCACTATAAGGATTTATCAAGAAGAAAAATCATTTTTATTGGACATCTTAATGAAGTATTTGGTCATGTTTATCTTTTACAGAGGCCATTCAAGACCGATGCAAGGTCATCCACGCCAACCAAGGTTAAGAAGGGGAGAGCAACCAGTGTATTTGTATAGCTTTTTGGTGTAATCAACAATCAAAGGACTTCAAGTATTATGTGTTAATGAGACATTATCAAAAATGTTTTGTATTGCAAGGTTTCCAACTGAAGATGTGGCGATTTCAATTACTTTGTCAGTTTTGTTATTTCAATTACTTTGTCAACAATTTTGTGATACATACAAATTGACACAAGCCTTCTACTTCAATTTTCATTTTGTTCTTCTTTACTTTTTGAATGAGCTACTAAAAACAGGGTCTGATAAGAATCAACCCATCATGCCAACATTGTATGTGGCATTTATTAGCAAAAATAGCAAGAAATCTGTAAATTTTTAATCAAATATCAGCCATTCTTTAAAAATCATACTTGAAAAACACAGATTTTTAAAAGGAAATTGTTGGAAGCCAACAAAATATTTGCAAAATCATATACGTTCGTTTATAGCTTTGAAGCTAACTATTCAATTGTGTCAAAAAATTGTCCATTTATATAGAAAACTCTACTTGATAATTTAAAATCCATTTGTGCCAAAACATATGCCCATTCTAAGGGAGGGAATGACTTAATTATTTAAAAAGTGCCAATATCAATTAATGGTTCTTTCTTTAGAAAAATGTGGCTTGCTAAAAAGACAGGTCTTTGTCTGAATTAAATATAAAATTCCTTTCATATCAACTAACCAAAATAGAATAAGAGTGATGAACTGTTGTCATTTGTAAAATATCCTTTTTACTAGTTTTTCATCTTTTAAGATATACTTCTTACACTTATAATAATTACTATGTTTTGTTAAGTGCCATTGTCTAGTATATCAAAAGCTTTCTTTGTGTGCACTGTACTTACTCAGATATATGCTCATTCTTTTTCTTGTCAGTTATTTCAGAGATTTAAACAACATTGAATACAATTTCTCCATTTGTCACTTAGTTTACAAAAAATCCATTCAAGATATGGGATGCATATATCAAGATTAAATGAAAACATGAGCTGATTTCCATGAGGTTAAATAATTATGAACAATAACTAGCTTTTTGACTGTATGAAACAAATGAATTTTTTAAAATGATCAAATGGCAATTAACATATACATATTTTTATGCAAGTCATTATACATTCAATATAAAAGAAAAGAAGGTGGTAATACACCATTTTGTGTGAAACCATCTTGCATAAAATTCCTTTATTTGCATTCAAATCTAAATGTTTCACAAGGAATAACATTCTTTTTGCAGAAGTCATCAAAAC
Organism: Cerastoderma edule; assembly: GCA_947846245.1. NCBI lineage: Eukaryota > Metazoa > Mollusca > Bivalvia > Cardiida > Cardiidae > Cerastoderma > Cerastoderma edule. The sequence goes on from OX401406.1 coordinate 36,727,487, forward strand.
ACCACCAAAAATAGAATTTCAGAAACATTCTGATAAAAGGAGAAATTTCTCATATTGAGCAACTTCCCCTTTTATCATGTCTTGAACAAAATAAAATACAAAAGCTAACATCTACTTGATTTATCTGTCATATATTGTCTTCATGCCATCTTGTTTGAAAGAGATAGTTTTTTTTTAGATCAAGCCAAACTGTTTTGTGGTACTGCTTTTTTATAGCCATGTAGATAATAAAATAGTACAAACACAAATTTTACAAAAAATGGTCTTTATTGTTACAACCATGATTCTTAAATACTATAACTCTCTGTTTCATGCATGAATACACAAGGAAGATTTTAATCATCATAAACAAGTACAACTCAGAATTATATTTATATCTTAAATACATTTCCCCTGATCATTACATTCTAATGAGCAATTCATCCTTATGAGCAGATTATCATTTTGCCCAATTGTTTACCCAGAATCACAAAAAGTATATTATTTCTCTCCTTTTTGTTATCGGCTGCTATTATTTCTTTATAATAAGACTGGCGGCAGGATTTCTCAACAAATACCTTACTTCACAATACCACATCATCAACATTACCACAAAGAAGAAATGAAGAACTACTCTTATTGAACAATTATTTCAGTATTAGTTTCCTTTTGTTGCTTTCAATTTTTTTTTTTATTTATTTAATATGGATCTTACATCACAACAACATTATTTCAGCTATATTGTGATGCCGGACTCTCAAAAATGGAGAATACTTTACTGCCCATAAGGGTTGGTCAAGGTGGGTAGAACCATTGGCATTCCGTAAGACAGTCATAAATGTCTTTTACTCACTACTAGGTGTTTATTCAACATTTGACATTTCAATGACATTAAATTCCATGAATGGAAAATAAGCACGCACTTATATGCATGTTTATGTATATATTCTATCAATCAAACTATATACTTATATCAAACACAGAAAAATAATCTAAAAAATACGGGGAAAAAAATACAAATTCAAAGTGGGTTAAAAAACTTTTTTCTGTATAAAATTATACAAAAGCATGTTCATGTTTAACTGATTTTATCTTAAATCATCTATATTGAAATTAACATCAAGGTCAAACTACAGAATATGAGCAAAAATGTTATCATTTTCAAATTGTAGAAAAACTACTGTGATATTATTAGTAATTGCTCGTAGCATTACAAGCTTTCCAAGCAATTGATGCATCTTTACCTCACAACTGTTTCTTGAAGTTTCTACCGCAGGAGAACTTTTATAAGAATGTATGAGGTATGAAGAACTTATGGTTACCTGTAATACTTTGGTTCCTGCAGATAAGTTGTTTAACAGACAAAACTTTCATGAAAGTATGGTTTTAATTTGTAATAGGTTCAACACAGAGCAAACAGTATTTCAGTTATTTAAGGACTTTCCTGGATTTTCTAGTTCTAGGTAGGGCTCTGAAGTGTCTTGCCCAAGGACACTTCCACAGAAAATCCCAGTGCCACAGGTAAGGATTGAACCTGGTACCCAAAGGAGCCTAATAGGTTAATAAAAAATTAACAAGCAAGGAATGTTACACATGTAAATTCAGAGAACTACTAAGTTTATTACAAGAACACAACAAAACAAGGTTAGATTTATCAAATGGGTCTGAATTAAATGCATACACAAAAAAACATTAAAATATTCATTTTTTTTTTAAATCGGATTAAACATCCTGTATAAATGTTAAAGGAAGACATTCCAAGAGTTCAATGCAAGACTATATATAGTAAGTCATTCACATATGTGAAGAACTCACTTTAGTCTAGCACCTAACCCTCTATACAATCCATAGCTTACCAAGTCATATCTTGGTACCATTGGTCCGCTTAAGTTTGTCTTTGAAAAGTTTAACTTGAAAAGAAGAAAGAAAATGTTCATACATGCATTTCTTTTTCCTTTTCAACATAATATATTTTCAATGTTGGTTGTTTAATGGTTAAAGAATTAACACAAACAAAGATGGAAAGTCACTGTTTGGCCTACTAAACTTGTAAATAATGGTACACAAAAATAGTCAGAAGGTGTTACAAATCATTCTGTTTTGGGTCTCAGACTTGGCCTCCTTGTGAGACTTTTGGCCAGTTTTGCCAGCGAGACAAGGGCTAAAGCCACAAGGACTACATATGTTATTCTGTATAGATGGACCATCCCAAACACTATCAGTGGTGGAACCATTATATGGATCAGGATGCGCAACATTCGAGCTGCTGATCTGTAAGACAAAAACAAAGAAGGTCAGATTCCTATATATAGAGGCTGCAGTGCAATACTTAAGTAAGTGCTTCACGTTTGTGAAGCACTTGCTATAGTTTTGCGTAGAACCCCATAATTATTATCAAACAGTCAATCTTGTTTTAAGCGATCTCTCTTAAAAAGTGTGTGAAAGGTTTTTGGCGGCTGGCCTGTGATCTAACCTTATTGCTACTCTGAGTATCTTTCCTCAACAAAATTAAGCATATATTCAAGGTTTTGGAAAGCAGATGACACATAAATCTATTTTTAGCAAATTACCCAGCATTCTAAGGGTTAAGACCATTACATGTGACAGTAAGAAAATAACAGGAAACTGTTCGACATACCTTCCCACCATTGCAGATTTTCCTTTCATCATGAACAAGAATATTATCGTCATAATGACACCAATTGTCCGGCTGGTGTCATCCGGAAATACTTCAAACTTCTGACTGCCACTGAAATAAAAAAAAGTATAATACAGTGATGTCTCGTTAATCCGAACATGTCCGTTCCCCACAAAAAACACCAAATTGTCGACCGTCCCAAATTGAAAGAGTTTGCAGAACACATATCAAAACGTGACGAAATTCAAAGACAATCTTCTGATATGGCAGAAAACATTGTGGGAAAAGGAGAAATTGCTCGTCACGAGCAATTTCTCCTTTACCCACAATGTTTTCAAAAGTCGTCTGCAATAAACTGGTCCAATAATTCCGTTCCCTTACAATTTTGTTCGGATCGCGAGACATCCGGATAATCGGTGTCCGGATAAACGAGGTTTCACTGTATATATATATATCAGGGTTTACATCACATGAAAAGTATTTCAGTTATGTTGTGATGCCTTGTTCACAATGATGAAAAAAGACCCTGACTTGACTGACCATAAGGGCTAGTCAAGCCTGATAGCACCATCAGCAATCCATTAGTCAACTAGAGACTACCTCTCATGAACATATAAATGTCCTTACAGGAATAACAAGAGGGGCAGAGGGGCAATATGTTTTCAACAGGCAGGGGGAATGACAAGATCAATGTTTACAATCTTATGGCTCAACAAGATGGCCACACCCATGACAGAACGGGTATTTGTGGCTTTTTTCCACTTACTTTTGATAATGATAGCCACATAGTGTACCCCACATGAGTTGACCATCAGTTTTCCAGGTCTGATGGTATATGATAACTCATGCTTTATAATGGCGTTACATCTAACACTCGGTATAAAAATTGCAGACCAACCGACTGATTAGGACATACATTTGCGCCCATGGACTGTGATTTCTTTAAATGTTATAAATATGCATACTCTGCTTCATGTGCATATAATTGAGTAGATATATAATGTGAAGAGCAAACTTACATGATTTGTTTTGTCCAGACTATTAATGGAGGACTGTTTAGTATGACAACCCACATAAACAGCATAAACACTGTGAGGAAGAGGTTATAGGATGATCTCAAACTTTTATCCGAAGACTGACGACTCTGGTAGCACAACTGGAGTACCTAAAACATACAGGTTTAACCCTTTACCACACGCCAAATCTTTGACTGTACCAAATTGAAAGAGTTTACAGACGACATTTCAAAATTGGATGAAATTGAAAAAATCATCTTCTGATAGGGCGGAAAACATTGTGGGAAATGGAGAAACTGCTTGATAAGAGCAATTTCTCCTTTTCCCACAATGTTTTCCAGAGTCGTCTGCAACAAACTGGTCAAATGCCATTATTGTTTGGTCATGGGTTAAAGCAATATTTTGGACGTCAAAGATGTTGGGGTAATGATTTAAAACTGCAATAGAAAATTAGGAAATGCTCTTTTATTACACTGTTTTTACCTTTTGATAACAACTTACATATATAACATTATTTGTATACGTACATGGCTGTAACATAGTGTAAATACTATTTCAATTATGTTGCACTGTCCGTATCAGAATGACAAAGGAAGATCCTAAACTTGACTGGTCAAGCAGGATAGTACTGCTATCAGCACTCCATAAGTCAACCAGGAGACCGCCTCTCATGAAAATCTGAATGCCATCACTCAAACTTGAACCCACACAGTGAAGGCACCTTCTAACCCCTAGGCCACAGAGCAACATTTAACACCTATGCTTGACTTTTCCGAAATGATCTGACAAAAACTATCCCCAAATGCATGTTTAGGGCTGATGCAAAAAAACATATTGGATGCCAATGTTTGTCTAATTTACATTTGGTTTCATGCACTATTTTGGCTTTAATCACATATTATGTGAGTTTGCTTTTATCTTCAGACTTAACAAAAAGGTTTTGTTATTCCTGTAGTATTGTTGTCTGCCTTACCTGTATAAAACACACAATGTAGGAGAGGAAGATGCCAGCAGAACCACATACAACAGCTGAAACACCCACACTTCCAATACAGACGACTACACAGAGGACATGTAACACGCTGGATAGGGAACTCGGTAACCTGTAGATAGAGACACATGTGATACTAAGACAACAAGCCTTGAACATTTTCTACATATAGCCTCAACTTAATGCATCTACAGGTTAAAGATTTAGAAACCACTGTGAGAAAAGAAGAAATTGCTTGTGACATGTACCTCTGAGACAACAAGCATTGAGTTTTTACTTTGTATAGACTTACTTCGATGTATACGTAGGATAAGATTTTAGAAATCATTGGGGCTGCTTAATAAAAGCAATTTCTCCTTTTGTCACAATGTTTTCTAAACTATATGACAATGAAATTGGAGTTTTTAGTGCACTTCACAGTTGAGTATACTTATCCTTTTAACTTTGCAGTCTTGACATTTTATTAGCAGTAAAAGGTTAAAGATAGTCAAAAGATCTCAACAAAGAATTATATTTTCCTCCGATTTCTATTCAAATCTTAATAAACTGTTGCAGTTTTTGTTTACTTGAAAATACACTTCCAACTTAAATGCTATCTGTTGGAAATTGGTAAAAACAGATTTAAGAAAAGCATGAGATGTTGGCTTACAGGTTGTCATAGATATACCAGCTCTAATACTAGCTCTACATTTTTCTAAAGAGATAATAATTTAATATATTTTGTAATCAATGCATACCAAAAGGTTTGAAACATAATATGTAATGATAATCAGCCAAAATAGCTCTATTCATAAAGAAAGTCCAAGAGAGTTTGCTTCTTTATAATCATTGTATACAACTACGATATATTGATAATTTGATAATTTTGATGCTTGGAAAATACCTGTTGATGCTTGGAAAATACCTGTTATCGATGTATGTTAATTTTGGCAAAAAAACACTGTGTCCAAATCTTTTTGAATAAAAAGTAAAAGTAAAAAGTAAAAGTAAATGAAATTTTTTTCACAATATATTCAAGTCAAACATCTCTCTTTTGATTTCATGAATATTTTCGAATTTGCAAGATATAATTGAATGTTTCATCAATCACAGACAAACTTACCAGCCAAAGACGAGGCCGAGGAGCCTGCTATTGAACTCCAGTACAAGGGAGATAACAAGTGCCTGAAATGTTGTTATCCCAAGGGCAAGCAGGTATAGCAGGAGTTGTGCCGCTCTAAATGTGATCCCTTGTTGGTCTAGAGAAACAATGTCTGGTTCAGGAAAGTTGAATTTATCCAGGGATGCTTTTACACCTTTCATTCTTGAAATAAAGATTAGATAGTGTCATATGTACCTAAATCACAGTCACTGAATAAACAATTGTATAAGAGAGCCTGAAACAGAATGCTTATGAATTCATCATGACAAATCACAGTCACTGAATAAATAATTGTATAAGAGAGCCTGAAACAGAATGCTTATGAATTCATTATGACAAATCACAGTCACTGAATAAACAATTGTATAAGAGAGCCTGAAACAGAATGCTTATGAATTCATTATGACAAATCACAGTCACTGAATAAACAATTGTATAAGAGAGCCTGAAACAGAATGCTTATGAATTCATTATGACAAATCACAGTCACTGAATAAACAATTGTATAAGAGAGCCTGAAACAGAATGCTTATGAATTCATTATGACAAATCACAGTCACTGAATAAATAATTGTATAAGAGAGCCTGAAACAGAATGCTTATGAATTCATTATGACAAATCACAGTCACTGAATAAACAATTGTATAAGAGAGCCTGAAACAGAATGCTTATGAATTCATCATGACAAATCACAGTCACTGAATAAACAATTGTATAAGAGAGCCTGAAACAGAATGCTTATGAATTCATCATGACAAATCACAGTCACTGAATAAACAATTGTATAAGAGAGCCTGAAACAGAATGCTTATGAATTCATCATGACAAATCAAAGTCACTGAATAAACAATTGTATAAGAGAGCCTGAAACAGAATGCTTATGAATTCATCATGACAAATCACAGTCACTGAATAAACAATTGTATAAGAGAGCCTGAAACAGAATGCTTATGAATTTATTATGACAAATCACAGTCACTGAATAAACAATTGTATAAGAGAGCCTGAAACAGAATGCTTATGAATTCATCATGACAAATCACAGTCACTGAATAAACACTTGTATAAGAGAGCCTGAAACAGAATGCTTATGAATTCATCATGACAAATCACAGTCACTGAATAAACAATTGTATAAGAGAGCCTGAAACAGAATGCTTATGAATTTATTATGACAAATCACAGTCACTGAATAAACAATTGTATAAGAGAGCCTGAAACAGAATGCTTATGAATTTATTATGACAAATCACAGTCACTGAATAAACAATTGTATAAGAGAGCCTGAAACAGAATGCTTATGAATTCATTATGACAAATCACAGTCACTGAATAAACAATTGTATAAGAGAGCCTGAAACAGAATGCTTATGAATTTATTATGACAAATCACAGTCACTGAATAAACACTTGTATAAGAGAGCCTGAAACAGAATGCTTATGAATTCATTATGACAAATCACAGTCACTGAATAAACAATTGTATAAGAGAGCCTGAAACAGAATGCTTATGAATTTATTATGACAAATCACAGTCACTGAATAAACACTTGTATAAGAGAGCCTGAAACAGAATGCTTATGAATTTATTATGACAAATCACAGTCACTGAATAAACACTTGTATAAGAGAGCCTGAAACAGAATGCTTATGAATTTATTATGACAAATCAAAACATGCATATAACAGTATAAAGGTTAACCCTTATAGTGCTGGAACCAACATCATGCTTATGCAAACAGGTTACATCCAGGCCAGCTGCCAAATAAAGTGACGGCTGGCCTGTGATCTAACCTGTTTGCTACTCTCAGTATCTTTCCTCAACAAAATTAAGCAGATATTTAAGGTTTTGGAATGCAAACGACACAAAGATATATTTTACGAAAATCACCCAGCATTCTAAGGGTAAAGAGGAATCCAATAAGACTGAGTGGTTAACTTGTTTTTTGGAGGTGGACTTGTAACTTGGCAGGGTTCCATGCTCAAGCCCAATCAGGGCCTTTGTTTTGTAGGAAGTATCCTGACATGGCACCTCACAACCCCAGGCTAGTATTGGTGAACCATAAGATAACAGAAAAATTGTAGAAATCGCATTAGACTCAATACAAAAATTAAAATAATAACTGGTAAGACCAATATTGTAATTCATCAAATGTGACATATCAAGTTTTATGATAAAAATGCCATTCCTCAGAATACCAATTAATCGTCCACTAATGTTTTCTACTTTCTTGGTATTCTGTACTTTGTTGAAACCTTTAGCAAACACTATCTTTATTAAATCTTATCCCTTAACCAATTACCAAACACCAATTGTTTGAGTGTTTCAAATTGAAAGAGTTTGCAGATGCAAAATGTGATGAAATTGAAAAATAATCTTCTGATAGGGCAGAAGACATTGTTGGAAAAGGAGAAAGTGCTTGTTAAGAACAATTTCCCCTTCTCCTACAATGTTTTGCCGAGTCGTCTGCATAAAAAATGATCAAATGTCGTTATTGTTTGGTAATTGGTTAAATCTTTCTTTAAATAATATCATATATATATTGCTATATGCGACCAGTTTATAAATACATGTTAAGACATTATACATAAAAAGATAAAGAGTAAATGCACATTCTACCATTTGAGAGAATGATGACTACAGCCTTGTTTTATGTGTGTCTCATTCTATTTGTTCAGTAAATCCTGAAAACACAAACATGTTTGTAGAGAATGTCAAATTATTTCATAAGTAGCTCTCAATTTCAACAGTACAGCAATGTCCTTTATCAGCAGATGACAACCAAATGCAGGCAAATATTAGGTGGAAATGACAGCCATGAAAAGTAAAATTGCTTGAATAGAGCAACTCATTTTGTCATAATGATTTCTTTACTCCATGGCAGCAGATGCACAAAAATATGTAAATATAAGCAGTGAGGTCCATACAATTGTTACGTGAGGGACTATCTCAAAGAATGTGCTGTATGAGTAACAAATAGAAAAGTAAAAATTCCTCTTGACATTTGAAGATTTACTTACTGCAGTATTGCCTGCATGATGAATGCGAATGGGACCACCCAATATGGGGGTATCTGCCAGATAGAGTCAAGGACACTGGGTACATTACCACCTGAAAAACACAGTAATAATGGCTTAACCTTTATAGATGTAAACAAACATTATATGAGGACCAGGGTAGTGTTTTTCAAAACTACTTAAGGAAAATATTTGCGTAAGTCAAAACTGATCACATGAATAGTATCTTTAATTAACCCTTTCCCAAACAATAACTGACATTTGACCACTTTGTTGCAGATGACTTAAGAAAACCTTGTGGGAAAAGGAGAAATTGCTCGTGACGAGCAATTTTTCCTTTTCCCACAAGGTTTTCTGCTCTATCTGAAGAACATTTTTCAATTTCATCACATTTTGAAATGTCATCTGCAAACTCTTTCAATTTGGGAAAGTCGAAAATTTGTTGTTTTGGAAAGGGTAAAAGTACAATAATGGAATGTGACACATCATTGGAAAGGTCTCAGAGACATGTTACTTAGCAATATCAAGGTAGTTATCTGAAACCTGAAATAGAATGGAATATCATTTTGAATTTAAAACATTTTTTTTAAGCATAAGATGTTTATTAAAATGCTACTCAGCATGTCAGATTTTTGAGAAGAAAGTAGTTTCAAGAAACAGTTGAATTCAAGAACAAAACAGCTGTTTCTATAGAGAGCCATTAGGAGAAACGAAGTTGATGTTCATGAGCAAAGTTTTCTTATGTCACCAATTTAGTGACAAAATAGAACAAAAATCTTCCATTTTAACATCAATTACAAAACATACATTTATTTTATTAACCCTAACCATTCCACCAAGTATACATATGGAAGCAAAAGGCAATCAGTTAATTGGTAAGAATGTTATGCATTACTGCTTAAAGATAAAAGGGTGCATCATTGCTTCTTAAAATGATTTAATGGAACATTTACCATTTTTCAGTTATATTACAATTTTTCCTAGGATTGACATGCACTAGCATTGGTTCTGAAGTGCCTTGACAAAGGACACTCCCACACAACAAGCATTGCCTATGGGGCTCCAACCTGTGACTACAATGATATAACTGTAATACTCTTGAAAACAGTGTGAACCACATTATTACTGACAGCATATTCTTTTTTTTTTTTTTTTATGGGTTTTACATCACATCAACATTATTTCAGTTATGTAGCGATGCCCGACTCTTAATGATGGAGGAAGACCCCATACTCAACTGCCCACAAGGGCTGGTCGAGGCGGGTAGAACCATCGGCATTCCGTAAGTCAGTCGGGAGACTGCCTCTCATGAAAGTCCCTATCCCTCTCAGGATTTGAACCCACGCGGAGAGGGGCCATGTGATTTCAAGTTCTGTACTCTAACAACTAGGCCACAGAGGCCCCGACAGCATATTCACTTAACTCTTTCCCAAACCCCAAATTTTGGACTGTCCCAAATCAAATGAGTTTGCAGACATCATTTCAAAATGTGATGAAATTGGAAAACAATCATCTGATATGGTAGAAAACATTGTGGGAAAAGGAAAAATTGCTCATTGCGAGCAATTTCTCCTTTTCCCACAATGTTTTCTAAAGTCGTCTGCAACAAATTTCGTTATTGTTTGGTAATGGATTAAGCCACACTTACCTTGTGAAACTGTTGTAAGCTGATGGACTAGAGTCATGAGTAAAGCTCCGACACAGAACACAGGCATCAATACAGCATAAAATCTCACAAACTGAAAATATACAAACAATGTCTTTAAAACGACTATCTCATAGATTGAGATTTAAAGCTTTTAAAGATAAATTTCTTTTAGATGGATAAAATGGCATTACAGATCTATCAAATAGGATTACATCATATACATCTTGAATCTTCCAGTGAAGGTACATAAAAATAAGGACCTATCATATGAAGGAAAGGGTTTATCAAGTATACAATATTCTTCATTATTGGTTTAATGGACTGTCAGAAATTGAAGTCTAATGCTAAATAAATCTTTATTTCATGTTGCCCCTTTGTTGTGGTTTTGTTGTGGTTTTCTTTGCTGACGTATTTACATTACAATAAAAACAAACAAATTGACAACTTTTGTCACTTATTATACAGTACTGAATACCTTTAAAAGGACTATCTCAAAAATTGAAATTTTGATCTTTTTAAAATCAAATGTTTTCAATAAATAAAATGACATCACAGATCTATTAAGTTAAATATAAATAGAGTATTGATACACTTATTAACCCATTTTCTTTTTAAAACCAAAACTATTTTCATCAAAATTTTCAAAATATTCATAAGGCTACCTTGGATACCTTGGAAGCATGAAATCTTATCATGTTTGTAGTAATGACTCCTTTTTATCGCAAATAGTGTCAACCTTTTGCAAAAATATCTGTTCCGTCATGGGCACGGCCATCTTGTTCGGACATCAGATCCATAACATTGTCATCTTATCCCCCCTTCCCCTGTTGTTATAACATTAATGTTGCATGATGCTTTTCTATCTGATAACCCTGTGTCGACATTTTTCAGTTATGTTTCAGCTATCCTGGTCTCACCAGTACTAGTTGAAAGCTCTGCAGTGTCTTGCCAAAGGGCACTCCCATGTAATCACAGGTAGAGGTGGGGTTTGAAACTGGGGCCCCAAGATCTAAGTTCACCAACTTACCCACTTGGCCATGTAGGGTTTAGCAAAATCTGTATTATTGATAGTTTTCATACACACCTATCAAAGCGCTTTGGTTTATATCAATATTACTACAACAAATATTGTGATATGGCAGAGAAATATCTGTTTAACAATCAAACAAAAGTCAAATGTGATTAAATTAAGGTGTGGTCTTGAATTGTATGTCTTTGTTCAATTTAGAGTATAAAAGTAAAACAATTGAATAAAACCTGCAATAGATCAGTCATAGATTCTAAAGCAGACCAGCTATTTGGAGTGAGTGAAAAGTTTAGATTATTCAACATAATGTTTTGTAGTACAAAATCAGGTAAGATTTAATCTTAATTAAATAATATCTGTTTGTTACTTTTGTATGTGGTTTAACACCCTGTCAACAGTTTTTTCAGTTATATGATCACTTTCCTGGATTTCAGTACTTAAGGCTACGGTTCTGAAGTGTTGTGCCAAGGAAAATTGCCAAGAAACAAGAGGTATCAGTGAGGCTCAAATTTGCGAGGTCCAAAGTTCCAGGACTGCCTCCTAAACCACTGGGCCACGCACAAACCCTGCCTCATGATAACTCTACAATCTGTTTAAAACATTCAAAATGTAAAAATTGTCAAAATTATTAATGAGAATATTTTGGAATTGAGTCTAAGTGATATTGACATAAAATATATTGATAAATCAAAGACGACCTCAATATTAAACCTTCAGGATAGACAGCGAAATTGTTTAAAATTCTAAACACAATAAGTCAATAAAATAAATAGCATTTAAAATTCTTAAACCCTTATTTCCCTAAACACTTTCCAAGCCTGAAATTTAACTCTTTATATTGAACCATCAACAATATAATCACCAAAAATTAACTCCTAACAGAACTTTGGGCTATTGTTTCTTTGTGGGGATTTTGCATCACATCAACAATATTTCCATTTTACAGCATTAACTAGCTCATAATGAAGGTGAAATCTCCTTCCTTATGGGATTCCTTCACAAACATCCTGCTGAATTGAATAAATAGACCAAATATGTGGAATAGTTTTGTCACTTGAAAATTGCTTTCTTCTCCCCAAAAAAAGATTAAAACTGGCTCTCCTTAATAAAACCTTATCCCTATTTCTTCACAATATATAATGACGTAAGTTGAACATTTTAAAATATAACATAGAAAGTTTCGTGTGTTGACTCTTTTAAGCCTATTCAATTTTACATTGATTGTGACATAATATCTTACACCTTAGACTAATAACTATTGATCTTGTTTACTGGGTACATAACTAGTGCTTGTGCTGAATGTGAGTTCATGAAAAGTTGCAAAATGGTTCACAGTCAGGACTCACTTCAACTTTCCTAATTGATACAATTCTTTTACAACATAGAAAATTAAAAAATAAGTCAAAACTGTTTTTTCTTTGGAAGACAACAAGATTGATATAAAGTGTTAGTAAACATGTTCTAAATAGTTAAGTAAGAAACGAGATGAGGCAAACAGAGAAAATGCTCATCGCAGCCATATCTTTCTCCCTTAAAGCCATGTAACACATTATCACCAAATGCCACATTTTTGCTTCATGTAACAGATGACTTTCTAAAAGCATTGTGGGTAAAGGAGAAATTGCTTGTCACAATTGTTGCACAATCTGGGACTTGACTGTACATAATAAAATTTTCTTTGATATTTGGTGAAAAATTTCAGTAATTTGTGAAGAACTTGCCATAGTATCGAATTGAACACCTGATATGAAGCAATGGAAAAAACTAGCTCTATCATCCAAAGTGTGAAGTGAAAAACAATTACAAAATGAAAATGTCTCATGAACAGATTCAATCTGACAAATTTAGGGAAATTTCAATCAAACTGGGCTATGTAGAAACAAGTTTACTATAATAAGGGTAAATCAATTGACATTACAATGGAGGACTCTATCTAACTGTACATCAGCCATTCATACAAACTTACACAGATTTATAAGTGACGAATAACTTGAAAAGCACTTCTACAAGATAAACCTATACTTGTATACCCACATCTAAATCCCCTGTTGTTTAATTAGATATGAATGGTGCTTTAAATGGATAATTTTAGTCAGCTTGGTTTGCCTTATAGGACTAGGGTGCCTGCTTGGACCAAAATTTCAGATTTTGCATTTGATAAAGGAATTTTAAATTTGGAGCCATGTTTTATTTCGAAAAGGTGATTTGTAATATGCCCTTTCTTGTATTGAGTCACTTTTAACACACATGTAGCTGAACATTTACAAAACCACATTGAGTAAAGGAGAATTTGCTCATGATGAGCAATTTTTTCTTTAAACACAAAGGTTTCTACCAAGTATCATAAATGAGTTCATCTTCAAGTTCTAATTCTGCGAGCTATTTCAACTGGGAAACAATAACTTTGGTATAAAGTTAAGGCCTGTTTTCTCAAAGCAGCAACACATATATTAAATCTAGAAATTAGCTAAGTAAGTCTAATTGAAAGTAGAGCATGTATAATCTAATAGAGAAAAAATAACATAGAGGGATTTAAATCTTTATGCAAGATTAGTTTGTGTAATTGGGCAAATCAAACTATTTGATCATTCAGAAACCGGTCATTTTGTTCACCTTAGGAGAATAGGAATAGTGTGGGGACAAACCCTTTTATCAAGGATCACAGTGCTGTATTATAAATGTGAGTTGAAACTTACTTTCTAACCTTATTCCTGTTCAGAATACATGACATAAAATTCAGGTCAATAATCAAAGAAAAGTTCTATGAAACACTGTATGATTAATGAATGCATTGAGAAATCAAGGCAACAGAAGACAAAATTGCTCACCATGAACCAACTCTCCTGTAATCATATTCTTATCAAATTACTTTGTTTTATATGCATCAATAACACTTTCCATCAAGCAGATGAATTTATAGCTTAACCCTTTACCAAACATCACATTTTCGACTGTCCCAATTTGAAAGAGTTTGCAAATGACATTTCAAAATGTGATGAAATTGGAAAATAATCTTTCTGCTTGGGTAGAAAACATTGTGGGAAAAGGAAAAATTGCTCGTCATCTGCAACAAAGTGGTAAAATGTCATTATTGTTTGGTAATGGGTTAAGGAATTTTTAAATCTTGAAGCAAAAGCTAGCTAGCAATGGCTGGTTTTCCTTTCACCTATCAGAGTTAAGTGTTAATTGGAAAAGTATTTTATTTTATATGCCATAACAGTCAGTGACCATTCCATTTTGTGTTATTTCAATATAAGAATTGCACAGTAATCCAGACAAAATAATATATGGTTTTGATTTCATTAAATCTCTGGAAAGACATTGAAAAAGCTAGGTTTGAAACTAATCACTCCTGTAATCTAACTTAGACTTGCTGTTAGTTTTTACTAAGGTTGAAGCTTATTAACCCTTAGAATGCTGGGTAATTTTCTTAAAAAGATGTTTGTGTCGTTTGCTTGTTAAAACCTTAAATATCTGCCTGCCTAATTTCATAAAGGAAAGGTACTCAAAGTAGCAAACAGGTAAGATCACAGGTCAGCTGCCAATTAACATGGTGACAGGCCTGGATCTAACCTGTTTACATAAGCATGAATTTCTGTTCCATCACTTTAAGGGTTAAATTCATCCCCAATGGCTGCTTCTTGGATACATGACCAGTGCTCAACAGCATTTTCCCCATGACCCTCATGGTTATCGAACCCTGGACCCTCATTACCACAGGACTTGCACAACTATTGAGTAAATGTCAACCGTTTGATGGTAATCTTTGGCCACAAATCATTCATTCTTTTAAATACCCTTTTAAATGCATTCAAATCCTTTTGATAAGACTTGGTGGGTCTACATGAACAAGTATAAAGATATTGCTTTGACAAAAGACAATCAAATGTGGCAAGAAGCATGTTTGTAGCAAATAGTACATTCTTTTTACGTCCTTTCTTAATATATAGAAAACCTTTACTCCTTGCACCTTTAAAATTTCATGTGAACCAAGTGTATTCGACTTAAAGCCATTCAGTTTCAAAATTTTTCTCATGAATGATTTCTAATAAAATATTCACACTCAACCTTATAACAGGATAAAGGGTTTAAAGATCAGGTAAAGACAAACATTAATGTATCTAAATTGGAAATATTTGTACAGCATTGAACAATGCCCTCAATAGTCCACAGCCTATATCTCAACTAAAGGTCTATTTAGTATTCACACAGATTTTTGTCAGACAACCAGAGTGCTAATTAGGCAGAATAAACACAACAGTTTGCTCATAATAATGAGTTCCAACATGGGATCTAGTAAATATTTGATAACACTCCGGAATAAACAGTCTTTTATTCTAATAGGGAACATTTTTATTGTAACGATTACTGGATACCCTGCTGGCAATAAGCATAATGAGATTCTGGCCTATTCTGACCCTTAGAATGCTGGGTAATTTTCTGAAAATATATCTTATTGTCATGCTTTCAAAGCCATAAATATCTGCTTAATTTTGATGAGGAAAGATACTCAGAGTAGCAAACCGGTTAGATCACAGGCCAGCTGCAAACTTACTTGGCGGCTTGTCTGGATCTAACCTGTTTGCATAAGCATGAAGTCAGTTCCAGCACTACAGGGGTTGAAGGAGGTTGCAAAGTATTAAAAGTGTTAATTTAAAACACTTAATTATCAATAAAATAAGTCTACTTAAAATAAGTCTACTTATTAGATTTTATATGGAAATTTTATATTTGTTACACTATCTAAACAGAAGGAAAATCAAAGCACTTATGAAAAAAGAAATTGCTCACAAGGAGCAAAACTTCTTTTTGTGTTGATGTTATCATTCTAATACCACAAGGCAAACAATAAGGTATACCTTTGATGTTTTTTCACAACTATTGCTTTCAACTTAGACCATTTCTAACATACCTCATAAGGAAAAGGGTTTATCTATTCAGATAGAAGAAAGCAATCAAGCAGATAAAAAATTCTGTTGGAGATATTAACAGATGATCGTATTTGGATTTGCGATTACACCAGTTGCTTTAAGTTGTACTCTGCTGGCTCTGGTTTACTTAATCAGTGGAGGTTTGTTTGTCAAGTTTGATATATCACAAATTTGTGGTTTGTTTGTCGAGTTTGATATGTTACAAGATGTGTCAATGTTGGGCATGTACACAGTGAGATTTGTTGAGACGTGGTTAGTCCTTGTACTCTGACTTCGCAGCTAGTAAGACTGTGGATAATATAAACATTAATTTGATACTAAAAATAATAAAGAAGGTATCGTCTTTAAAAGTTGGGATTTATCTAATTTTTGCAGCTTGATTTTCTAATAAATATTTCTATCCATATCATTTTTTTTTTTTTACATATAAAACTACTTCAATGTATTCAGAACTTTTATCTCACTTTGAATCAGTTGAAAGACACTTTTGGGCATTTGCATCAAACTTAATAACAATGATAACGTTAAAGTTCATAAAACATGTGAATTATGTTGAGCAATTGTAGCTCTTTTTTTTTTTAATTTATACTTATTTATTTCTTCATCCTGGTTATAACAATTAACATTCCATATTTAGATTGTTTCAATATTCTTTCAGCGATATCATCAGATAGTGCAATGGTTTAAAGTGACTGTAACTAAATACTTAGCATTAAATTATGATGCTTTCCTCAAAGAGAAATTAGGATAAAAACCACAATGAACTTGGTTCATGCCTAAGAACATTTGGAGTGAGCATTCTGAGGATAAATAGGAGGAAACTATATTGAATTTAACATTAAATATTCATTGTTGTCGGTTAAACAAAAGGAAATAACCATGTTGAAAACAGATCACAGTTCTTCTGGATTTCTAACCAGGACCAGGTAAGATATGATTGCCTTCAGTCTTTTATTCCTTCTACAGACACAAATAACTACATCTTTAGTACAGTGTAACAGCGTTTCCTTGTCACACATATGCCTTGTCTAAACTCTCCCATATATGTAAGATAAGACTTATAGGTCCATGCGGCAGGGTGCTTACAAGTATCTTTGTATTATATCATTACCTGTATGTACCTTATGAACATGTCATTATATAATAAACTATTTACTTACTTATTCATAAGAACTTTTCGTAAGGGTATGAGGACTTTGTAACAAGTCAAATTATACATTAGAGCGTAATCAAAGTGAAGGCAATCCAATTTTTGTTTGTGGTATTGGGTAAAAAAAAAAGAGAATTTATTTATTGTAAGCATTGTCATCTTTTTTGTCACAGTGAATTCCAAAATCCTCTGATTCTGCTGAAACAGCAAATAATAAAATGTTATATAAAGTTATGGATTGTAAATCAATTTTAAAAAAAAAAGGATTTTTAATCACTATCTGCTTTTTATATTTTTTAATAAAGACCATCTAGACATAATTGGCTAATCATATTACTCTCTTACAACACAGTTTATTTCGTTCAAATTATAGAGATTACGGACAACAGTTAAAAAGAGTTGGGAGAAATGCTTTTGATATTATGGAATGTGTTAAATTAACTCTTTATAAAATCTCTCCTTTTCTGACAATAATTTCAAGTCAAGTGAAAGGACCCTTAAAAAGACTGCAGGTATTATTTGGCAAAGGATTAAAGAGAATCAAATTACACCATTTCAGGTAGGGAGTATTGCTGCTTTATTAGATTTATTAACTCTACCCTTTGGAGATACTGGGCAACTTTATTACTGATAAGTGCAATATTATTGTCCAAGTACCACTTTAAACTACTGCTTTAACCCTTATAGTGCTGGAACCGACTTCATGCTTATGCAGATAGGTTGGTTCAAGGCCAGCTGCCAAGTAAATTGGCAGCTGGCCTGTGATCTAACCTGTTTGCTACTCTGAGTATCTTTCCTAATCAAAATTTACCATTACCTAAGGTTTTGGAAAGCAGACAACACAAAAATATATTTTGAGAAAATTACCCAGCATTCTAAGGGTTTACACATTCCCACATATGCAAGGTTAACAATTTCCACATATGCAAAAGTGTGACTGTTCAAGTTCAAAGCAACATCGGTGAATAAATAAAATGAAGAAAACGTCATTTCTTCATTATATCTGGTTAATTCATTTTATCAAATCGATGAATAGCTAGTTTTGCTCAATTTATCCTTATTTCGCAAAACTTCCTAAAGTTTATTGCAGCAGATGTGAGATCATGAGATATTCATGAGTCTTGGGTGAAATGTATTACCCTGTCAGAAAGTCATAAATAACGCATTTGTAACACATTACCTTACTTGGAATTCTATTAAATATACCTGAGAGAGAAAATTCAAATAAAAGGCAATATAAGTTTGAAGTTACTTTAAGGAGAAAACATTGCAATAAAAGATTTGCTTGTTCAGCATGTTTCAAAACAATATTTTGATTGGTCTCAAGGAAAGTTGCAAAATAGTGAGTATAAAAGGAGTATATGAATAAAAAAACATTTAACTCATTACCAAACAATAATGACATTTGACGACTTTGTTGCAGATGACTTTAAAAAACATTGTGGGAAAAAAAGAAATTGCTCGTCACGAGCAATTTCTCCTTTTCCCACAAGGTTTTCTGCTCTATCTGAAGAATATTTTCCAGTTTTATTGAATTTTAAAATGTCGTCTGCAAACTCTTTCAATTTGGGACAGTCGAAAAAAAATTGTTTGGGAAAGGGTTAAAAGCTTATAGAGCTCAGAAAAACTGTTAAACGCAGATATATGAGTTATAAATTATGATAGAATATGTTGAATCATAGCGAATAACTACAGGACCATCACAATATAACGTCCGCACTATTTATTATCTATTTTTCAAAATACTTTTTTCATAAATTTGGTGCCGACCAATTTAACTTCATTGTTTACATTCGAGTAACATCTAAAATAGCAAGGAACACTTGGATTAATGAGTGGCAATCACTTGTTTAGAAAAGTCACGTGAAACACATAGAAATACTGTCATTTATCCAAAATTAACAATGTGAACATTCAAAATGGAGAATTTCTTGGGTTTTATTGTTTCCTAATGTTTCTCGGCTGACCTCGTTCATCGCTAATTGTACACAAACCATATAGTATTCTCTTTTAAAAGCATCATGTGCACATGTTACAGTCTCAGTTCCTCTGTAAAGGGAAGTTAAAAGTACTTTTAAGGACGTTCTCGGTAGTTTTTTCTGCGCACTTCATCTGCGCATCCAAGGGAGATAATAATCTGCTACCGAAGAGGAACATGCATAGTAGTCGGACAAACGTTTTTATTCGGATGAAATTTACTGTATGCAAATTTTTTCAAAGAATGATAATATTATCCATAAAACTATGAAAGTTTGTTAACATTATCATGAATTTCCCATGCATATTAAGCCCCCAGCTTTCAAGTATAAAGTTATTTTAGTCGTTTTTATAAATGTTTTTCAGATACGGTGACCATGGAAAATGTCATTTTACAGAAAAACCAACTTGTCAACATATTATTTTTTTTGCATTTTGTATTTCAAGAATAAAGTTTATATTCTATGAAAGGAATTTTTAAATATCTTCATTTTTTGCAACATGCATATCAATTTTTTATTGTTTTTTGTCAAATACAAAAATTGAAAAACTGATTTGGATTACAAAAATTGTTCAGATTGTAATAATATAAAACACCATTGAATTATAAAGTATTGAATGTATGAATTCGTGTTTTTTGTGCTAATAAACCTTCCAGAAAATACTTTATTACCTTTGAGGTTGGTATGGTCATAATGACATTTTTGCCCAAAATGGTTACCATGGAAACTGTCATTTTACAAAAAAACCTTACATGTCGAGTCATTTCTGAATTCACAATAAAAGTTTTAATAACATATAAAAAATTTAGAAAATTCTATGAAAGGATTATTTTTTTTATAAATCTGTAGAACATGTCCTTACGTTAATTTTCAATTATTCTAGACCTTTCACAATTTAAGTGAAAATGAGCGCAAGTATGGTTTTATATTGGGAAGAGGCCCAGGCATGATAATTTTGGGAAATCGTATTGATGAATTGCTGAATTTGGAAACCAAAAAAGCTGATGTGACTTTGAATTTTTGGGAAAAACTGCATGATTTCAAAGAAATTTCCAATTGGGAAGGTGCTTTTTTTTTTATTGGCCCCAGTTATATAATGAAAAAAACCCACCTGAAATCAAATTTACATGAAACAATTCAATGCAATTCCAAACCCCTCCTGTCTATGCAGCTAACATCAATGTAATAAAAGCAATATTCTGTTTATCTACTTTTGTTAAAATATTTCCTTTTCGTTTTACTTATCACCTCTTTCTTGCATTTCAACTTGGATGTTTTTTGGTCATGGTATTTAATTACTTGCAGAAAAGGCTCAGATAAAAGACTTATTCTTATTGCTGACATCATATTTTATTCTCAAAACTCCATGTTGTGGGTAACTGAGTATTCAATGTAATCGCTATGTCAAGAGACAGTTCTACATCAAAGTAGGATTTAAACAAATGTTGAAATACATGTAAAAATCTTATATCATACATCTCATCTAAACCTCTGCCTTGGGCAGCTCGAGGGTCAACGCAAGCCTATAGCAAGTGCTCCACAAATGTGAAGCATTTACTTAATTCTTGCACTGAACCCGTAACCCATTACCAAACAATTACGACATTTTACCACTTTGTTGAAGACGACTCTGGAAAAAAATGTTTGAAAAGGAGAAACAGTTCGTGACGAGCAATTTCTCCTTTTCCCACAATGTTTTCAACCCTATCAGAAGATTATTTTCCAATTTCATTGAATTTTGAAATGTCGCCTGCAAACTCTTTCAACTTGGGACAGTCCAAAATTTGGCAAATGGTAAAGAGTTAAGATGTAGGCATTACGGGCTTTGTTACCATGGCCTTTGTTAGTGATTGAGTAACAGTCTTTATCTGTCAAACTTTATGAAATCTAAGTTTATTGCCTATATTTGATAAGGCTTTAATGGTTAAACACTGTCTTTGGAGAAGATTAGGAAAGATCTTAAGGTTGTAATATAAGAATTCCTACATCCCCCCGTTGTAACACTATTCAAACTGTTCAGCTTTCAAAAGGAAAGGAACAACACATTTCATCACTCCGTTGTAACACTATTCAAACTGTTCAGCTTTCAAAAGGAAAGGAACAACACATTGTTAGACACAGAATTTTTGTACTCCTTAGTTTTGCAGTTTTGTACTCTAGCTTTTTCAAAGATCATTTCTGCTACAAATGATTTTGGGAAGGAATGTTAAAACTAGAAATAGCTTATGACTTTGATATTTCCATAACCCTTATGTATCATATTGCCTAAACCAACTAGAACTATATCTTTTAGATTTTCAGTCGTTAATAAGAAGAGCAGCAATATTATGATGCATTATGTCCCACTTTTCTAGTTATACTTAATTACAAAAAAAGAGTATTTCAGTTATTACGGAATATCACTGGAAGACAAATTCAATTTTAATTAGATTTGAAATTCCACATATGGTAATGGGTTAAATGTCCAACTAAAATGTGATTGAATCTGGAGGATTGAACCTCATTGTAGCTAGGATCAAGTTTTCAATAAAGTAAACTATTTCTCCCACAGCCTTAAAACTATAATTTATCACAGTCCATAACAGCTTATCCATTAATGTCTGCAACTTTTGTCCTTTGAAGGTCAAAAGGTAAACCTTTAACCCTGATAGTGTCGGAACCGACTTAATGCTTATGCAATCAGGTTAGCTGCCAAGTAAATTGGTGGCTGGCCTGTGATCTAACCTGTTTGCCACTCTGACTATCATTCTTCAAGAAAATATGCAGATATTTAAGGTTTTGGAAAGCAGATGACACAAAAATATATTTTTAGAAAATTACCTAGCATTCTTAGGGTTAATCAGTTCATTAGTTCAACTCAATATCTTTATATATGTTTTGCATTATTCAAAGCAGACAGTATAAAACCTGATCAAGGTGTTTTCTCAAGACCCTTTCAGTATATAATGGACATAAATGAGAATCGTTATACGCAATGATTCAGTCTAGTACTGACACAGTAGTTCAAACTTATTTATCTTACATCAATTGTGAAACAATCTCTTACAACTAAGATTAATCAATCCATTTTGATTCTGCTTCCTGGATCATAACCAGTACTCTCACCAGTTGTGGATTAATGAAAGGTCCCAAAGCGAAACATGCTACTCATGGGATTCAAACCCATGACCCTTGTGTGGAGAAGCCGATGCTCTACCCCTAGATCACTGTCCTCCACTTACACAGAAGGATTTGGTTGTTATATATAGCTATATGGAAATAATCTTGTTTATTCGCACTTCTACATCTCATCCCGATACCTGTATTAAACTAGTGTAATGTTTGTATAATGGGCCAAATACCTTATTACTGAAATAACAATTTGATATTTGTCAAATCATCTGTTAAACTTAAAAATAAGTACCTGTTATAACAATGTGAAAAAGGGAAAAAAGGACAGGTGCACTGACCTTTGTGGTATAAATGAAAAACCTGCCAAAACAGCATCAAGCTTCATTAAAGCACCACTACATGCCGACGTAATGGATGCTGTGTAAATTGAATAGATGTGTAGCCTTTGGAAAAATCTTTATCAAGCATAATCAGCTTAGTAAATAAAGACTTTTATACTGATGAATATATCTAAATAGCTTTCAATTAAAAGACCATTTGAAGTTCTATTCAGAATATAGAAATCAAGCAATAAAAAGATTTAAAATAGATTTGAAAGTAAAGTCAGGTGTTAAATAATCCTTATTATGCATGTCTAAGATAAATTAATATGGATAAATAAATCATTTAATGCATTCCTCATACCGAAATCACTGCTGTGTCCAAAAGTGAAAGCAGCAGCATAACACATTAACAGAGGATGAACAAAGAACATTGTTTTTATCTAGGGATATTTGGTTGTCACCTTTGTGACAAAAGGAGACATTGATGACATGAACATAAAACAGTTACTATAGTCTTGCACACAGAACCCTCGTAATGATCACCGCAAGACATAAGCATTGGCATAAAACAACCAGACGAGGAAAAGAGTAGACAGCAGACTTAACCCTTTCCCAAACAATAACGACATTTGACGGCTTTGCTGCAGATGACTTTAAAAAACATTGTGGGAAAAGGAGAAATTGCTCATTACGAGCAATACGAGCAATTTTTCCTTTTCCCACAAGGTTTTCTGCTCTTTCTGAAGAACATTGTTCAATTTCATTACATTTTGAAATGTCGTCTGCAAACTCTTTCAATTTGGGACAGTCGAAAACTTGTTTGGTAAAGGGTTAATCCATTCCCTCATATGGGTACATGGTGACTTGTCAAAAATCAATGTATCAGCAGACGACACACCAAGGGTTTAGTGCATTGATCCCTCCATTTCAAACTGTGAAAAATGCTTTCTTTTTCACAATGGATAAAAATCAGTGAGCTATTGCTTGTAACAATCAATTTCTCCTTTTATCACAATGGTTTCTGAATGGTTTTCCTGCAAATGTGTGCAAGTGGGTCAATAATATCAAGTGAGGGTTAATGCTCTTAAACTTACTTAAAAATCTTTTCAATGTATTATTTTCAATTGCCTTTTAAGACCGCACTTGTGGCTTTTGACAAGAGTTAAATAGTTTGGTTTTATAATAATATTTGGTTACTCTGATCTACCTTCAGCACTTTTTATCATAGATACATGTAGTATTTTGTGTGGTTAAACATTGTTGAATATCTCTTTTTGCATGGATAGTGATAAACTGTGAATTACTAACACAAAAAAAAGAGGAAAAAGGATTTATATTTCGATTATAACAAACTTTATCCTCAAGTAAAATAAGGACATTAGCAGACGACAGACATCTGATACAACTTAGTCTTGCTGGCTAAGGAAGGCATCAACAAATGATGTCATCATCAAATGAAACTATTCAAATGACATTGACCAAGGTAATACTTTTGATTATTTTAAGCTTTGCCAAAAAAAGCGCTAAAAAAGTGTATGCTTATTGGTTGTTGGATACTGGAGCTTATGTTTTGGACCAGTGACAAAATAGCATTTGATCGGAAAAGGTAAACCCTAAGGATGCTGGTTTATTTTCTAAAAAAAAAACATTTATGTGATATATGTGTTGTCTGCTTTCCAAAACCTTAAATGTCTGCTTAACTTTGATGAGGAAAGATACTTAGAGTGGCAAACAGGTTAGATCAAAGGCCAACCACAATTTACTGATTAAACATTTGTCCATAAAAAAACGCTTAACAAGTGCATGCTAATTGGTTTTTGGCTTCTGTAGCTTATGTTTTGGAAAAGTGACAAAATACAGTTAGAATGGAATAGGTTAACAAACTTCCCTGTTTACTTTACCACCCACCAAGATGCAATAAGGATAGAGACAGGGATTCAGTTTGGGCTCAAACTAGATTAACAGACTGTAAAGCACTGGTAGGATTACTGAATAAAAGTGTTCTCACATCCAGAGAGACACCTTTATCCAAGTGTCTTATGATTTAGACCATTAACCCTTTCCCAAACAATAACGACATTTGACCACTTTGTTGCAGCCAACTTTAAAAAACATTGTAGGAAAAGGAGAAATTGCTTATGACGAGAAATTGCTCGTGACGAGCAATTTCTCCTTTTCCAACAATATTTTCTGCCCTATAAGAAGATTATTTCAATTTCATCACATTTTGAAATGTCGTCTACAAACTCTTTCAATTTGGGACAGTCAGAAATTTTTTGTTGTTTGGGAAAGGGTTAATTAACCAATAACACAGCAAACCCTTCCAACATAATGTCGACCCTAATTCATAATTTTGAAAGTCCAAATTGAGAGCAATCAAAATGAAGCATGAAACATAGCCATTTTCTTTAAGATATAAAGTTGAAACCATTGTGTCAGAAGGATTAATCGATTTATCCTTTTGTAACAGTTATGTTAAAGCTTTCCTGTATCAACCAGTATTAGGCTGGGGCTGTGAACTGAGTCGCCAAAGGTCAATCACAACAAACCAGAGGTGTCCTAGGGGCTCAAACTCGGGACGCCTGAGGTCTAAGTCCACCATCTTAACAACTGAGCCACACAGGACCATTTCATACAGATAGTCATATACATACAATACAATATACATATAAATAAATATCAACAATAACATGGGACAGTAATTTGACAATCTTGAAGAAATACATTAATAAGAATGTAAATCATTTCATTCCGTATTATAAATCAAGGGATCAGTTCAAGACAATCGGTGCTTCATTTCACCTTTGTGAAGCACTAACTACATTCTTGCATTAAATTCTGGATATTGAGTAAAATACAGAATTTTAAAAAAAAACAGAAATTACTTGTGTTTTAACATTTTTAAAATATTCACTTCTCTTGAATGAAGGAGATGAATTGGTACCAAATGGTACCAAATGCCAGCCCTGATGTTTGCTGACTTTATCATTAGTTTTTATAATTAGTTTTGTTTAAATAAAAAATCATGTTTAAAAAAAAAAACCACAATCTATGAAAAACACAATCTATGAAAAACATTCAATTAAATTTCATTTTTCAAACTAAGGATTTCTTATCGCAGTTTGTGTACAGTAGATTTGTGGGAGTTTCGTAAATATTTATCATCAAACAACACATTCAAGTTTTTGATAGAGCAAATGATTTGGTAATTTTATTGCCAAATGGTTAGGGTGAATAACCCAAACATGCTAGTTAAAAAGAGACAAGCAGACCAAAAAAAGCCTATTGACAGGTCCTTCTTTAAAAAAAACAAGTCATATTATATTACATTTTGTTCCTTTTGAGCAGATGAATTTCAAGCTTTATATTAACAGAAATGTCTCAATGATACAACTTTTTATAGATTGACTATGGATGTTTATTGTCATACTGGTGCTCTAAAATCAGTAGATCACAAGTAATTCTTAAGCCGTGAAAAAATTTAAGTTTAAAATGTAATTTCAAAAACTTTTGAGACAAAATTTAATCAGTTTTAAGAATCAAGACTAAGACTCCAATTGGTGCGGTATGATGAATGGATGTTTCATAGAACTGAAAATAACACCAAATCAAAATATACACATTCTGATACAGCTTCCATAGAAGACCACTGTGCCAAAAGGTGAAGTTATTCTAGCAGTCAATGCACAGAATTACAAATGATTTTGGTATTTTTGTATTTGTACAACTAAGCATGGCTCTTAAACTTAAGACTTTTTCTACCCGGTACATTTATAGAAAAGATAAGGTACATTTAACGCAAGTCAACTTCTTAAACCTTTTATTGGCAAAATGCAAACTTTCTCATGGCTTAATTCCAATGTTTTCTAAAGCCTAGACATTATACTTTGCATATACTAGATTATGTGTCTAGATTAAATGTAAACCTACATTTATAAACAATAGTTACAATAAAAATTGTTTCAAAACCTTATATAAGGCATTGGATTAAAAAGTGGCTCTTGAAACAGGTATTATATACAGTTATCAGTTGTCATGTAACTTCATTGTGTTAAACAGATCAATTATCCAGAATAAATATTAATTAAAAAAATCTGTCACCTTCCTGCCAATGGAATGAAAAAGACAACTTGTTTTAAATAAACAAGGGGAAGGGTGTCAATTTTAACAAAAAAAGACATTCTTGACGTGGAAATAATTTTCTTAGTTTTCAAGTTCTATTATTTCAATATAAATATGAAGCTTCTTTGCTTATTCTTTTTTAAAAGATTGGAGCTGAAAAGGGCGATTGCATGAGATACAGGGTTTGAGAAAATAGTTGATTTTTTTTTTTCAAGTATAATCCATTTCATGATGAGGGAAATCGTCATAGTTGAAATAAATGAAATCAAGTTTTCCCTGTGTTAGTGTGCAGAAACAACTGTAACAAAAGGAGACTTCATAAAAAGAGCAACATTTCCCTTTTTCACAATTCTGTCTTGAAGCATCTACTGACACCATTTATGTGTATACATGTATATTGAATTAATGGAATAATTAAATAACTTCACTTAAGCACATTACCAACTAATGTCATATGTTTGTGTCTTGTAGCAGATGACTTTCAAAAAGCATTGTAGCATTAGGAGAAATTGGTTGTCAAAAGCAACTTCTCCTTATGCCACAAGGCTTTTTCAATATATTTACGTGTCCCAACAACAGAACTGAAAGTTTAATCACATATTTACACAGCTTTCTAAAGTTGTCTGCTTCACTCAAAAAAAAATGTTGTCTGCAGGTGGTAAAGAGTTAAGTAAAAAAATCTACCATGTAGCTTTTTTCTTGAAAAAATTCAGTTTTGCAATACCGTCTGCTGCAGTTTATAAGAAAAGGGTTGATGTCTTATTTGACAATCTGAAATTCCAAATCACCAAAAAGGTATCAATAAACATACTGATAAAATTCATCGACAAATGAACAAAACTAACGTTTTGCTCCACAGAAGTGTTCATTTCACACAAATATTTGACTTTTTTTTTAATTTTTTCACATCAAACTTTGCATTTAACTTTGACAATGAAGACATCTAACTTCTGTCTATAAGGAAATAGGCTATGTTAAAGAAATATAAACCTACAAATGTCAATAGCTAATACTCTGTTAATCTCTGGTATCAAGTTGTAGAGATTATATCATAAAACCATGTGCCATTTACTGTATAACCCCTAACTCCATATTGACTTGTTTGTCAAATTGAATACCTGAGGAAGAAGACTGAAGAAACAAGCGTGACAGATAAAGAAGTCACTAATGACAGGCAATATCACAAGGGTTTACTCATTTTTATTCACAAAAACAATTTTCATATTTCTCAATTTTCAGCTGCTGGTACTTTAAATTTCAACCTTTGATAAAATCACATAATGGGATTATGAGAAATTCAAACCTTAGAATGCTGGGTAATTTTCTAAAAAAGATTTTTGTGTCGTCTGCTTTTCAAAACCTTAGAAATCTGCTTAATTTTGATGAGGAAAGATACTCAGAGTAGCAAACAAGTTAGATCATAGACCAGCCAACTATTTACTTGGTTGCTGGCCTGGATCTAATCTGTTTGCATAAGCATTAGGTCAATTCCAGCACTATAAGGGTTAATTGCCTCATAAGGGTATATTTGCTGCCAGTCTAACCTCAATTCTCTAAGGTGAACTTTGAGGGTACGATGAATTCAAGGTTCAATATCAGACTATGGTTTGTTAAAAGCACATACTATTGATAGTCTTGCATTGAACATGCAAGATAGTATTCTCTTATTCAAATGCAGAAGAAGCCATTTCGACAGAACTTATTGCCCATTACAATACAACATGTATTTTGTCATAACATT
This sequence comes from Cerastoderma edule, assembly GCA_947846245.1. Classification (NCBI taxonomy): domain Eukaryota; kingdom Metazoa; phylum Mollusca; class Bivalvia; order Cardiida; family Cardiidae; genus Cerastoderma; species Cerastoderma edule. The sequence goes on from OX401406.1 coordinate 36,756,303, forward strand.
TTTTATTCTTACTGGACCGATATATCCACCCTATTACTCAATATATTATGTTTAAATGTACAAGCAGAAAGTAATTGAGATTCCACAGACAAAATAGCAAAGTGGTGCATAACAAGCAATTTCTCTTTTCACACCAAAATCTAATGTGAAAAAAATGGGCCAGTCATGAACATTATACATTTTTTAATTTGCCCAAATTGATGTAATAGCATACCATCATAAAATTTGACAAAAAAAATAATAATACAATGGCAAAATGAAAACTGGCAATAATAACTCTGACTTGAAGAAAAATAAAATGATTGCTTATGATGATTTTTTAGAGTCAATGGTAGGAGACTATTGTGACATACAAAAAGGGCTGCCTGTTTCAAGAGTTTTTCACTCTGTTTTTCTAAAATCTTCTGCTACAAGTGCAGCATTAGTTAGAGCGTATACTGAAATAAGCAGTTAAGATAGTTTCTGACATGCCAGAAATGAATTTTACCCCCAATGAGGCACAAGGATCTATATGAAATCAGCAGATAATCATTCAATATACAGTGTAATGATTGTCTGATTTGAATGACATTGCTGAATCCTTCAAGTCTAAAAGATATGTGTTACCCTTCACCTAGTACAGGTGCTTTCCCAATAGACGTCCTTTAACAAGACGACAAATTATTGTTTTCTGGCAATAACATGAATAAGGATTATTGAATCATACAACTTTTTTCTCATTATTTACTTTTTGGGATAATTGGTTTAACCCTTATAGTGCCTGAACCGACCTCATGCGTGCGCAAAAAGGCTACATCCAGGCTAGCCGCCAGGTAAATTGGCGGCTTGCCTGTAACTTACCTCTTTGCTTCTCTGTGTATCTTACCTCATCAAAATTTAAAAGATTTTTAAGGTTTTGGAAAGCAGACAACACAAAAATCTATTTTTAGAAAATTACCCAGCATTCTAAGGATTCAAATGTCATCTGTTGGTATAGACTTTGAACAGAACAGTGTTGCTAGTCAGACTTGTCTTACTTATTATATGTAAACCCTTCACTAATGATGGACTTGTTCTAAAGCAACTTGGCAAGAACTCTTAACAACATGCAGACGACATATTTTCACTCGAAGCAGAATACTTCAAAGAATACCTTTCAGTTCTGATGTTGTAATATGTGAATAGATCAAAAAGCATTTGTGCCAAAAGGAGAATATCTTCTGTTGCAAGAAGCAAAAATATGGCATTAGGTGATGTGTTTAGAAACAATTGAGAAAAAGGAGAAATTGCTCATAAAAATCACAAATTTCAGTCCATTTCTCCCTTTGTCACAGAGGATTTCTAAATCCACTGATGCTGTTTTAATTAAACAAGGCACCCAATACGCTCAATCTGGTAATCGTAATGACTCTAAAAATAATATTTATTTCCATCTGTTTTCAGATTAGATAGGCATCTTAACTTCACCATCAATGACCAAAATGAGGAATTCCCCATCAATTTCGGAAGTTGTCTACCCTGAGACATACCACGGGGCAAGAATGGACCAAAAGGCACTCGAGTTTCACACGCAACTCCACGAGTGGAATGAGGCCCAAAAAATATCCGCCCAGGCAAACAAGCATGCCCAGTTACTGACAAATGCTCGCCAGAAGGAGGTCTTTCTCCCCTTCAAGAAATTGGCCCACATCCAACATTGGACGAAGGATGTGAACAGGTTCTATAGACCTTATAAAGGGGGGCGACCCAACTCCGGAAATTTTATGAAAATCGATGTGACAAAATATAATATGAAAATGGATAAAAAACCTGAAGAAACAAGAAGCAAGTCTGCTAAGTTGTCAGCATCAGCCTCTGCTAATGGATACCGTATTGTGAGTGCCGTAAGTGCACCTACGGGCGGGGCTAAACAGAGGTTCTTCGGAACAGACATACACACTGTAAATCATAAACTGATTGAGTCACATATGCACTATTCAACACAGAGAAGGGACATAAGATCGGCGCATGTAAGACGTCCATTTGCAAGCGCAAAAACGATGGAAACGAAAACTGACAATACTGATGCAAATCTATCCGTAAATATAAATGGACTTGATAAAGTTGAGCCATCTGATAGTGAAACACTCAGTACATTTGGTAACACCAGTACTAAGTTAAGCTCTGTGGAAAGTCAAGGTAATGGTCAAGGGAAAACAGAAGGAGATGTTTTACAGCAGAAGATAACTGTTAGATCATACTCAAACCGTATGCTCAATGTAATTTCAATAGATGACTGCAAACTCAATTGTCGATACAGACCTCAGACTATAAAAGAAAATCGCTATCAAGTTTCTGATTCACCAGATGGTAAAGTTAAAAATACTATTGAAAGTTATAGAAGTGCTCATGCACATGCAGAGGATACAAATACCATCAAAAAGACTCATGACTGCCTTGAAGGACTAGAGACAACCAATTCTGTTGATAAAACAGGTAATATAGCAGATGATGATGCAACTGACGTAAAGCTAGATATAAAATTAAATGGATTGCTAATAGGTGATGAATCAGAAGACAAAAACAATAACAATACAAAAACCGATGCTGACCTTTCTAGTGTAGATGAAGGAGAAGAAAGTAGTGACAAAGAGCACAAAGACTCATCAAGTGACTCAACTGATATAGCTCATAGAAAGAGTAAACTATCCAAGACAAAGTCAAAACCTGCTAATGGTCTTAAGGACAGTACAACCTTTAAGGATTCTAAAACATCTGAATGTTCCAACGCCTGCTCTAACATGGATAAGAAAACCGACTCCGGCTCTTCTCAAACAAACAAAACCAGCAATGGCAGGATTACATCTCTGTATACCCATACACAAAGCACAGGCTCTAGAAATAGAACATCAAAGACAAAAAAGAAGAAAAAGCTGACACGAACGGCCAAGATAAGTAATGCTATAAATGATATGGTCAAAGATAGAAGGGTGATGAATTCTATGACACGAGACTTTGATACCAGAACTGCTGAGTTCGGGAGGACAGTGGTGGACAAGTCGGAAGGGAGTGAACTCTTTCAGAAGTTACACAGTAACCTACGAAAGAAAATGGACACATTTTTTGACACTCACAGTGCTGTCAAGACCACAATGTATTATGAGGCCAAACGCAGAAACAGTGTGCAAAGTCAGAATTAAATGAACAGTTAATTTCGCATTATATTATTGCCCTTATAGATGTCCTGGTATGAAAGATAACCCTGGTATAAAAGAAAATGACAAGTCAAATGATGGAATCAAACTTGAAGTAAGCCCAGGAGCAAGCTTTTTGCAGGACTTTTAAACCCTAACAATGTTGGGTAATTTTCTTAAAATAGTATTTTGTGTCATTTGCTTTTAAAACCATAAATATATTGAGGGCGACAGTGGTGCAGAGGTAGAGCGTCAGCCTCTTGTTCTAAGGGTCCCGGGTTAGAATCCCGTTAGGCGATGTAAAAATTGTTGGGACTAACCCCTGCATCGATGCAAATACTGGTGAAGTATCCAGGACGCAGAAACGAGAGTGATTTTTGTAAGTTGTAAGAACTTGCTTCACAATCGACGTAAAATAAATAAGTTTAAACTAAACCTTAAACATCTCCTTAATTTTGATTAGGAAAGATACTAAGAGTAGCAAACAGGTTAGATCACAGGCTAGCTGCCAATTTACTTGGCAGCTGGCCTGGAACTAACCTGTTTGCAAAAGCATGAAGTTGTTTTCAGCACTATAAGGGTTTAGAAATTTACAAGATTTACCTGTTTTTTCTGAGCATCATTTGGAAGGAATTTTAATTTCCACGATATCATAAATGTGCATTATTATTTTCCCAGTGTTAAAGCTTTTTAAAAGTGTTGTGTGCAAGGTTTGTATTCAGATATGACTGGAATACTGTCTCAAAAGACAAGGTATACATTACCTTTATTTAAGGGAACATTACTATGCTATAAACAATAGCTCAATAACTTAACTCAAATTGAGTACCAAATGAAAACAGCTTTAAGACAATGATTAAATTTAACCTAGACCTATTAATGAGTGATTGGTTTTTTGAATTGAAAGAGTTATTTGAAATTTTTCTGTTAGAATGAAAAAGACTTCAAGGAAATCATTTACTGGATTAAACATTAATTGATGTAACATTTTTTCTTTGTCACATAATTTAATCTTTAGCAGAAAATAGCAAACTCAAACGACACTCCTACAAATCCTTCAGTGAAAGATTTGCCATACTCACATTTAATAAGCAAAGGAAAGTCGTAAGGAATCATTGTCAAAATCAAGATGCTCATAAGAAACAAACACTCCGCATCACATCACAATAACTGATAATCCATTAAACAAATCAAAAGAGGTTTAACATTTTAATCTTTATATAAATGTTTGCTTAAAGATTTAACCTCTCTTGTCCTTACAAAATGGGCTTAAAATGTTAAAGAAAGAATGAAATATTGCTCATAAAAGCGTTTTCACATTTTGCCACTATGATTTCTGTTCAACTTGGTATGATGTAAAATGCCATCTGGTAAAACATACAGTTTAAACTGGTGTCATGATTTTGTATGAAGCCAATGGTTGACAGGGTTGTCTGCAGGTATTAAGTTATAAAAAGGTGCTATTCAGATTATCTATAGTGTAGTAATAAATCATTTACAATAGTGTATTACCTAGGTTTAGTTTGGCATTTACCAGAAAGAAATGAAATATACAAAGGATATAATATTCATGGTTTGATTGGGGAAGCATATGTTCTTATAACAGTAATAAGCTGTGTCCTGGCAGCCATATAGGGATTTATATACTTCAGTCCAAAACTAATCAATCCCTCAACTTTGCAATATGCTATAGTTTGCAATTAGGTCTCACATTTAACCCTTTATTCGGTTTTATCATTCTGCCTTTTATCAAATATCAATTGATAAATATCTGGATAAGATTTTAGATAAAAAGAAAAAGAAAATAACAATGCAAATGAAGAAGTTGATTTGTAGTAAGCAGTGCATACTTTTGTCACAATACTTTGTTCTATAATTTCAAGCTGTAGATCATGTGACTTGTATCAGCACTAAAGATGCCTGTAGGTCATAGTGTTTGGCATGGTATGTTTGGCCCAGATTGGTTTGTGGGAATCGGAGTAGATTGTAAACCATTGTAAACATGATCAGGTCACATGTTACATGTTACCCAGTATGATTCAGCAGAAAACAATCACAAGAAGGGTCAGCTCAGCTGAAATAACTATCAATGACTGCCAAATAGCCTTTTAGATTGATAAAATAGATATAATTAACTGAATGAAGTTTTGAAGTGATTTTTGGTATCCTGCCTAAAGGAGCAATTGCTTTTTACAAACAATGACTTATTTTGTTAAATTAGTTTCTGTTATTTAGTGTATTAATAAAGCTCCGTATATTTTCAATTACCAATATCAATGTAACTTAATGATCTTTACTTAACCCTTTACCAAACGCAATATTTTCAACTGTCCCAAATTGAAAGTGTTTGCAGATGACAATTCAGAATGTGATGAAATTGGAAAGTAATCTTCTGATAGGACAGAAAACATTGTGGGAAAAAGGAGAAATTGCTCTTCACAAGCAATTTCTCCTTTTCCCACAGTGTTTTCCAGAATCCTCTGCAATAAAGTGGTTAAATGTCGTTATTGTTTGGTAATGGTATAGATATGATTAACTGAATGAAGTTTTTATGCAATTTTGGGTATCATGCCTAAAGGAGCAATTGATTCTAACAAACAATGACTTATTTTGTCAAATTACAGTTTCTGTTATTTAGTGTATTGATAAAGCTCTAGATTTTTAAAATATAGGCCAATACGGATATCAATGTAACATAAATGATCTTTACTTAACTATAATACTGATAGGTAAGCTTTGAATAAATGTGGCAAAAAAGGACTTCATTGATCTTCATATTTTGAAATGTTGTTTGCAAAAAGAACAACAATGTCTTTGTTAGTATAAGTTTAAAACTGAATTAAAAGTCCTTAATTGTTGAATAAGTGATAGCCATATGTTAAATACTGCACATCTAATTAAAGATTGATATTGTAAAAGTTTGAATAATATTGTACAAGTGTCATATGCAGAATTTGTTTTTCTTTTAATAAGATAATTAGATCGTTCATTGTATTTTTTAAATTTCAAATTGTTTAAAAAGAGGTGAAAATAAATTGCTGTTAGACTATTAACAATGTCATTCTTTGTTATATAACCATAAATGAAACACTAGACATGTTTTCTAACTGTTATAAAATATAGGCAAATGGCCCCATTAATAATCAAACTTCTTTTGAAAACAAATGAAATTTAAATATATATATAATAAACAAAGTAAAGTCTTTATACTTTTAGGGCATACAACAGTTTGATGTTATCACATGTTTTTTATTTTCCCAATCAGATCTGTCTCTGTTAACCCTTTACCAAATGCCAAATTTTCGACTGTCCCAAATTGAAAGATTTTGCCGACAACATTTTAAAATATGATAAAATTGAAAAAATAATCTTCTGACAACCACGGAAAACATTGTGAGAAAAGGAGATATTGCTTGTTAAGAGCAATTTCTTTTTTTCCCACTATGTTTTCTACAGTCATCTGCAACAAAGTGGTAAACTGTTGTTATTGTTTTGTAATGGGTTAAGACAATTAAAGATTGCTCAGAGGAAGACTATCTGCTGATCAATGGGCAGTCTTATGCATTATAGATGGCCATCAGCCATTAGAATTAATAGAACTAGATGGTTATGTGGAAAACTAGTGTAACTCGTTCACTTGTTTCTCACAACTTCAAATTACTCGACTACTTAATTGAAAAAAAAAACAGACCTCATTTGTATAGAATAAAATATATCCTTTTATTTGTAACGTCAAGTAGAAACTAATGTAACAAAAGGAAAAGTGGCCAACTTCCCTTTATGTCAAAGTGGTTATCTAAATTTTCTGGGTTCCATTTTACTAAATATTTCTGTAAGTCATAACTTATCAAAATGGATAATATCTTAAACGAACACAATATTGTCATGAGAACGTTTTCCTAATGTTTTACTATCAATATTGCTTAAACAATATTGAAATAATAGGGAATGTTATTTTGAACTTATGCAAATTTTTAGGATAAAACGTTTAAGAAAAACCATACCCTGCTGTGGGACAAGGGTAAAAAGAAGTATATAGGAAGATGCATGGGTAAAAAAGGATGTACAACAGTTTTGCATTGAGCCATCTGGTTGTTTGGTAAACACTGTGCCTTGATGGCACCTACAAATGGTAAATGCAAATCTCCATAGAGACAATCATCACAAGCTTTAATGGCTCAATGGACAGCATGTCATGAGTTTGTGACCTCATTTGGCCAATATTTTTTCCGACTTTTAACAAAATCATTACATGATGATTTTATTGTCTTTAATCACTCATCAATTATGTTCATGTGGGAAAGAAGTCAACAGCTTGAAAAAAGAATATTAACTTGCACCACTGGTGAGGCAATATCGGGAGATTGAATTGTCCCCTTTGTACTGTAATATGACTGAACTACTCTTGAAAGGTTGGACCATTAATAAACCAACACACATAACCATTGATGCAGAAGGAATATTGATTAATAAACAGTAAAGAAAAAAAAAGAAATTCTCCCTCATATGACCAACAATTATGTATATTTTATAAAAATACTAATCAGTACTTTAAAAGATTTATGGGCTGGCAACAGTACAAAACATTTTTTAAATGGAGTTGAACGTTTCATCAACAGTTTCTTCAGTTATGTTACCTCCTCCTTGAATTCATCAATATTAGGCTAGGATCTTTTAAAGTGTTTTGCCAGAGGGACCACCCACAAACTAGAGGTAACTGTGGGCTTAAACCTGGGACCCCTGAGTTCTGAGACTGACAACTTAACTACTGTTCCACACAGGACCCTAATACACGTACCTACATAGTGTTACATAGCAGTACACAGGACCCTAATACACGTACCTACATAGTGTTACATAGCAGTACACAGGACCCTAATACACGTACCTACATAGTGTTACATAGCAGTACACAGGACCCTAATACACGTATCTACATAGTGTTACATAGCAGTACACAGGACCCTAATACACATACCTACATAGTGTTACATAGCAGTACAGCTGTTTTACAGTTTTGAAGAAATCAATTCTTAATTTCCAAATTTCCTCACATATATGAACAAGCACCTTTAAAATCCAAGGATACTTTCTCTCATTTATATAATCTAAATATACCAGTACCAAGATTTGAACTTATGTAGAGTGACCCTCTGTGGTTTCAAGTTCAGCACATTAACCACTAGGCCACAGTCTCCAATAAAAATAAAAAAAAGTAAAGAGAGACATATTGCATTGTAGGTTTTCTTTTGACCCACAATTCATATAGTAAATCGAGGACTCAATGCAATACTATAGAAAATGCTTCATAAACATGAAGCACTTACTATAGTCTTGCATTACTCTTGAAATGACCCCTGATTCCTGGAAATGACACCTTACAATCATCAATTTCACAATTCCATAGATAAGGGTAAAAAAGTCCCTAAAATAAGCATAATTCAAGGAGTCAAAGGAAAACCCTGCATGGTAATGTGTTTAAAGGTAACTTACTTGCCCAACCATTTCTTTAAAGGATGCCCTCAGTCTGAGTTTATATGTACAAGAAGGTTCCAGGTACAGGGCTAGATCCACATGGTCAAAGTCCTGGCCTGGGGAACCAAACTGAAAATCCATGTTGTCCGGGGAAAACACTGGGGCAGGTGGAACAAACTGTACCCTCATAGTGAGGTTCCCACTGGCACCATATCTACATAAAAGTAAAGAAATGCATTCGTCATTCAACTGTATAAGAATTAAGACCTGCCAAGTATTACCAGACCCTTGAAGTATATCATATTATTTTTCTGTTCAAATCATTCATGTGAGTTTACTTCTATATGTCCAAATTGAAAGAAACATCAGATGCCAATTACAAAATATGAAAAACTCTGTTTTCTTTGTAATGATAAGTAGAAAACGATGACACCCAGCTTGTCAAAAAGGTTCATACCGGTAATTAAGTATTGCCTTGCAAGCCATCTGTGAACAACAGAATTTTGCTTGTTTTGAGCAGTTTGATAATGTTCCATCCATCCTTGTTTTTATTCAGCGGTAGCCTAAGTCTTAAGAAACCATTGTCACAAAAGGAGAACTTGCTAATAATAAACAAAATAAATGAGAAAAGACATGTAATATTTTGAACACTTTATTTCATTTCAAATAAAGAAAAGGTTACAGCAGTTGTTCATGAGGTTTTAATTTTTTAAGTAAGACTGGTTGAAGCATTTATTTCAAATGACTTTATCTTCAATACTTAGATATTTATGGCATTGTTTAACTAAATGACAATTTCTGGAGAATACAAAAATGAATTTCTAAGCAAACTGACATTGAAATTTTGTGGCAAAATGAGAATATTACAATGATAATGGAAGAACACTTTATGCCAAAGTTTCTTAACTTTTAAACATGTTGTGCTTCAAAATACAATGTACCAGAAGTATTGCAATAACATAACATAATTACTCACTTATAAAATTCATATGAGTCTTCATTACTCCATGGAACATGAAACTTCATAACGCTGCCATCAAATTCACCTGCAAAGTCAACAAGTATGACAATCAATTTCTTCAATAACTGCATTCAAAACTTTCAAACCAAATACTTCCAGACAGACAAAACAAATGAATGACAGACAGTGCAACTCACAACCTCTATATTCTATTTTTAAATATCATCTTATGATTGATAGCATTAATGTAGAATAAAAGGTGCTATTTTTAGATACCATGGTCACATGGGTCTTCAGAAATGTTTAACCTCTTTTGTGATGCAAAACTAGTGAGCTGTGCAAAAAGGAGTTGCTGCATTTATTTATATACCAACTTTCCCGTAAAAGTGCTGACAGGTGCAAAGGGTCACTTCACATTGTTTTAATGAAATCACAGGGTTTCAGCATTATGGAAAAGAAACACTGCTTGTTAATATCAAATTTTTAACGTTTATTGCTCACAGACAACAAATCCCTGAATTATTCCCTTAAACCCTTATAGGGCTGGAACCAGCTTCATGCTAATGCAATCAGGTTAGATCCAGGCCAGCCACCAAGTAAATTGGTGGCTTGCCTGTGATCCAACCTGTTTGCTACTCCAAGTGCCTTTCTTCATCAAAATTAAGCAAATATTTAAGGTTTTGGAAAGCAGACGACAGAAAATTCATTTTTAAAAAATGACCCAGCTTTCTAAGGGATACAGTTACAAACTTAAGCCTGTATCAGCAAGCCAGATAAGGAAATGGGATAGTTCAACATAATAAAATTCCTCACATCAATCTCTCATAGTAAATCAATCTATACTTACCAGGCTTCTTGTTTGAGCATTTTGATGTCTCCAGGGTGGCTGTGTACACCTTCAGCACATTGTTTAGGTTGTAAAGTTTGAGCCTGTAGTAGGCCGCGTTGGTGCCCAGGGACAGCACCATGGCTCCCTTTGTCACACTCTCTGGGTAAGACATCAGGATCTCCATGAGACCAGGTACCGAGTTACTTAGGTGCTGTTTCCCTTCGTTATATAACTGTCCAATCACTGACACCTTGAGAGAGGAAATAAAAAAAAGACAATTCAATTCCTTAACCCTTTACCAAACACCAAATTTTCGTCTGCCTCAAATTGAAAGAGGCAGACGGCATTTCAAAATGTGATGAAATTGAAAAATAATCTTCTGGTAAGATAGAAAACATTGTGGGAAAAGGAGAAATTGCACGTTAAGAGCAATGTATTCTTTTCCCACCATGTTTTCTAGATTCGTCTGCAACAAACTGGTCAAATGTCGTAATTGTTTGGTAATGGGTTAAGCATTATGGTTTTGTCTCCTGCATATATCTTTTGTTGAAATAATTGTTGAAAATAAGGGATCAAGTTACTGCTCATACAAGGAAGCTTTATTAATTTTACATACTTCCATCCTTCAAGAAAGCAACCTTTATAATTCCATATGATCTTGTAAAATCGCTCATATTTGCCTCTGTGACCTAGTGGTCAAAGTGCAGAATTTGAAACCCCATGGCCTGGTTATGAGTCCGGCATTGCAACACAACTGAAACAATGTTGATGTAGTGTAAAACCCATATGAAATGAACATCTCATCAGGAACATATTCCACTTTTACAAACAATATTCTTTGAATTGACACATAACGCTGCATGCAGTTGAAGAATTGTACTTTATTATATTAATCTTATCGAATCGTTTATCACAAATTAAATTATTACAAATTAAGTCCTTTGATAGTTAAATAGAATTGTCTTTAATCTTTGCAAAAGTCTACATTTTGATAAATTTCTGTGATAAATACAAAATATCTTTAAATCAAAGCATACAACCTTCAAGTAAATCAGAAGATTTTTTCATGCTTTAACTCAAATGAATTACAGAATAAATATACCCCTTCTACACTTGTTTTACAATACATCTCTTCCTAAAATGTCTGTCAGGGTTTATGATTGGAGACTTTGATGGATGGAAGTGGAAGCTTACCGATTTGTCTGTTGGAGGAACTACAATAACGATATGTGAGACTGCCGCCATCTCATCACCATCCAGATCTATATGTACAGCCTGAAAACATTGAAATGAAATCATCAGTTGTGACTGTAGTTTAACATTTAAAAAAAATAGTCTCAATGTTCATGGGAATTATGCTTATGACTTTTGAAATTAGTGTGGGGTTTAGAGGAAATTGCTTCTATTCAATCTAATCATATCTTTATCAAATAGTTAAACATTGGAAAGCACAGTACAATGAGTTTAAACAAAAATATATGTAATAGTATTCAATATGACAGTGTCTTTATATAGATCACCTGAAAGCTCTGATCAGGACTTTTTGTACCTTTTAAGAAATTCAGGACATTTTGCTCTACTAAAGTATAATTACACATTATTTACTTACCTTTTTCTCTGAGTAAAGAGGTGGAATCATACTTCCTTTTGAGGAGATGTCTCTGCATACTGAACTGGAAACAATACATTCAACATGTTAACCCTTTCCCAAACAATTACAACTTTTGTCCACTTTGTTGCAGACGACTTAAGAAAACAATGAGGGAAAAGGAGAAATTACTTGTGACGAGCAATTTTTCCTTTTCCCACAATGTTTTCTGGCCTATCAGAGGATTATTTTCCAATTTCATCACATTTTGAAATGTCGTCTTCAAACTCTTTCAATTTTGGACAGTCGAGAATTTGTTGTTTAGGAAAGGGTTAAACAATGACAGACAGCGGGACTTTCCATTCTGTCTACACCCATTTTATCTACAAGTCAAATTCCCATTTTGTCTTCACCTCCAAAAACTATCAATTTCCATTTCGTGTACAAAACAGATTTAGAACTTTGTCTAAAGTATGAAAAAAGAAATGAATGAGTCCAAACAAGAACACTTTCTGAAATCTGAAGGTGCATTGTAGAGGAAAAGGGTGCAGACTAGAATGGGAATAAACCATAGACAAGTCTTGGTCATCCTCTACAGAATTGTACAATAAACGATGAGCATACAGCAACAGGGGAAGGCAACACCGCATGAGCAATTCAATAAAAGGTCAAAACTGGAAGCAGTGGCATATCACACATTCAAAGAATGAAAAATATGATCTGTTACATCTTTTGTATAAGCTGTTGTGACAAACGGGGAGGTCCTTTCTTTTCATTACATTGTCAAGGTTGTTTATTAAATCATCTGATCCGTCAAAACTGACGTAAATAAAGGAGATGATTAATATTTGGTAATTTTCTAAAAATATATTTTTGTGTTGTCTGCTTTTCAGAACCTTAAATATCTGTTAAGTTTTGATGAGGAAAGATACTCAGAGTAGCAATTTCCTTGGCAGCTGGCCTGGATATAACCTGTTTGCATAAGCATAAAGTTGGTTCCAGCCCTTTAAGGGTTAATTCAGGACAATAATACTTTTGTTGTTTAGTAATGAGATATAAAGAGGAATTCCACTTACCATTCCTTTTGTCCTGGTTTGAGGTCACATGTACACACCCAGCTATCCTTTGGCTACAAATTAAGATATACGATATAAATATATTTTAATTCTAAAAAAGATATTACGCTCAACAATTTATTTATCTTTAATCAACCTATGAACAATGTCCGCAACAAAGTATAAATAGAAAGATCCACATTGAATTTACAGTCCCGAGGGGATTTGATCCAGGCTTGCCAGGACCAGAGTCCAAAATCGTAACCTCTGAGCTAAAGAGTCAGTTCTGTAAGGCAGATGTTAAATCTTATCCTTATTGACTGTTGCTATGCTGTAGAGAGTGAAGTGGTCACATGATATCTTATAACTGTTGCTATGCTGTAGAGAGTGAGGTGGTCACATGATATCTTATAACTGTTGCTATGCTGTAGAGAGTGAAGTGGTTACATGATATCTTATAACTGTTGCTATGCTGTAGAGAGTGAAGTGGTCACATGATATCTTATAACTGTTGCTATGCTGTAGAGAGTGAAGTGGTCACATGATATCTTATAACTGTTGCTATGCTGTAGAGAGTGAAGTGGTCACATGATATCTTATAACTGTTGCTATGCTGTAGAGAGTGAAGTCGTCACATGATTTCTTATAACTGTTGCTATGCTGGAGAGAGTGAAGTGGTCACATGATATCATAACTGTTGCTATGCTGTAGAGAGTGAGGTGGTCACATGATATCTTATAACTGTTTTCAACTCCTCACCTGCAGCAATATTTAAAGGTGCTTGTTCTCAGAAGAGAAAATTTGAAGGTCAAAATAAAATGTTGAAACAATAAAGCTTTTGTATTGTTGTTTGATATATACAATCAAAAGAAGCTATTGAAAGCATAACTAGGTTAGGAAGCATCCATTCAATGTTTTATTTATGCTGTTTTTGTTATATACTATTATTTTCATAGAAGATGCGTTATAAATTCAAATAGGGAAGTTGTTGTTTTTGTAGATCTGAACACTGGTTATCTTTAAAGGTGTCTTGAAGGTTAACCCTTATCATGATGAAACTGACTTCATGCTTGTGCAAACAGTTTTGATCTAGGCCAGCTGCCAAGTAAATTGGTGACTGACCTGTGATCTTACCTGTTTGCTACTCTAATTGTCTTTCTTCAACAAAATTAAGCAGATATTTATGGTTTGGAAGGCAGTATACACAAAAATCTATTTTTAGAAAATTACCCATCACTATGAGGGTTAAAGGCCAAATTTCTCGATAAACAAAATTTTTTTTAATTATGGTTTTTGAATTAGGTTATGGTTTCGTTATGACGGAGGTTATGGTTTTTTTCTCATACAGAAGCGAAAAATGTTGTTTTTGACTACTTTTATTCACCTTTATCGATTTTTGTGAATGACTTATCTCCCTTGTTGTGACGTCATTTGTGCTTCAAAGTCATATGAACTATCAGTAAGAAGAATTTAGTTCTCAGTAACGACGGTGTTTTTGCACAAATTTCGGACATTTTAAGTGTTGAATTGTGTTTTGGAAAACGTAAATTGGATAATGAATATGGTATTTTGACAGGTCTTCTGGTGTTATTCTGCTTTTGGTCGCAGGGGGGTTTCTCCCGTTTTCTGACGAACATAAAAGCTGCAAAAAGTTTCGATAAGTAAACTGGACCGTTTTTATTTTACAAATAAGCAAAAGATATATTCCCCAAACAAGAACAGTAGGCTGTGTTACTTTCACTTCGAAGACGGCAAGTTTACGCATTGTTAGGCGCTTCTAGAGAATTGATTGTATTGATCTTTAAATGATCGGACTCAATTCAAAGTAATTTGTATAGGTGAAGACGCTTCAAATTCATTCTACTTATTGAGTAACCGTTATATTTCCCTTATTTGAAACACACCGACAACATTCACTTTACCTTGATGTATTGGTTTCAAGACTGTCAATGCAAACCAGACAAAGCTAATCTCACTTTCAAACACCAATCAAACAATAAAGCATACAATCATGTGTCAAGACATTGGTGTGACGCGCGAATGTGTACATTGTATTTCGGAATGACCCCAAATATCTATCAAGAGTCGTTGTTTTATAACCCAATGTACCAAGTTGCTAATGATAATTTAAGCCGCAAGTCCTTTTGTTACGCTGTTTCCCACATGATCTCAGGTAAAGGAAAGTATTTTTCAAAATTAACGTTGTGGTGAACTGATGTTCGTGATTAAAACAATTCCTGACGGTTAGTTTGGGGAGTTTGAGCCTCGTGTAGTCTTGCTCGATCTTTATATAGAATTTGCACTGTGTAAATGTAGATAAATTCAAGAAAAGGATATATCACATTGATTACACCTTTTTTGAAAGTTAATTTCCTTGAATGACTCTCTTACTCTCCAAGCTAGTTTTGTTTGGAACAGATTAACTATGCTACATACTTAGTTAGGAATACTTAATTAGGCTGCTTTACGATTATATTACGTAAGAATTCAAAGGGTTGCAAGAATATGTTAATTTCATCCAACATCATAAGTTATTGTATTGCCATGTCTTTGGGTTTTTAACGCTTAAATGCATCTTGTTCTTATTTGCAAAACTTGTTTTATGTTTAAGCATAATCGTAGAAACGTTGCCATTGTACATAAATGAGACAAAATGAAAAATGTACGTTGATTGCTATGATAACAAACCGATTAAAACAAGCAAATTTCTTTTATCTGCCGTTGTCTTTGAATGAATATTCAAAATAATGAATATTTGATATCGGCAAACTGTTTCTGAACTCATCAACGCAAATGATAATGGGTTCGATCTTAACTTAAGCGTCTGCTTTTCGGAATTACTTAAATTACACACCTCATTTTTTTGCCATTGGTAATATTGGTTTAAATGATGTATGTCACACTGAAATGCAGGTGTTCAAACATGATTATTACAAATTTATATTGATAATTGAGTAATAAGATCACTAAATATATAATTTACACATTTGAACATAATCTTTTTGTTTACAATTTAATTGATTATTGTCAGTTTACCTCACATACAAAGGGTCAATCAACAAACATCGGACATTACAAGGATTAAAGGTTGTGATGAAAATTAACACCAATTTGCCACATTTGCACAGTATGTTTCAAGTCTCAAGTCCTTTATTGTTTAGGCGAAAGATAGCCTCTGGCGTTAATCTCTTAAATATCTCTGTTGTTAATTAACAGGTCTGACACGTTCTGCTATTCCAGACATGAAATAACAAGCGGCAAATCTCACACTTTCAATGCGCGGCAATTAAATTTATCTAAAAAATCCATTGTTAAGATATAACCAATTAAGACCAAACTCTCACAGGATGTTTGGATTGATAAGGTGTCAGGACATATTTATCTCTCAATGTGACTTACGTCTGATACTTTGTCGTTGTGATATTCAAAGAAGTGAACATGTTGTCTTTTCTATTAGAATAGTTTGACACTTCATTAAGTAAATGATAATCAGTATTCAACTAAACGGTATTAACTCTATGTTTTCAACAAAAAAAGTTTTAACATCAAAATCAAGTTTTGTCAAATTGATATTTAAATTCCAAAATCATAAAAAATAAATTCAAATATGTTTATTTAAGGTTGTTAGTAAAATAAACTATGACGATTTTTTTGTTTTAGCTGTTAATTATTAAACCTGTTTGAAAATTAAATGCTCAATATGTCAAGGCTACTTACACGAGAGAAAACGAGCATAAATGTAAAGTGAATATGAAGAACAATTCTTAAGCCAAAACAGTTGATCTAGAAAGACGACATCGGAATCAATTTCGAAATCATAGACCTCTTACTGGGGGTGGAGTTACTGGAAAGTTGCCGGATAATTTTAACAAATACTCTTGAATGTCCCAGTGTTTAGTTTTGAAATTTGGATGTGTG
This sequence comes from Cerastoderma edule, assembly GCA_947846245.1. NCBI lineage: Eukaryota > Metazoa > Mollusca > Bivalvia > Cardiida > Cardiidae > Cerastoderma > Cerastoderma edule. The sequence continues at coordinate 36,773,281 of OX401406.1, forward strand.
GTGAAAATGTGAGTTAAAGGATAACCTTCGCATCACAAGTAAGTTGATGTGTGGTGAAAATGTGAGTTAAAGGATAACCTTCGTATCACAACTAAGTTGGGTTATAATACGGTTTGTTTGTTTGCAATTTATGATCTTCTCCCGTTTCATTTCATGTATTGATAAGACAATGCAGGGTGAATTTGACAGTTAATAGTTATACGATGTACGGTTTTAAGACAATTTGTTTATTCAGATCTATGTCTTTGTTTACTACTCAATTAAAACCTTAATGCAAATACACGATCATTGACGAAAAAGTATGCATGTTTTTTTTTCAACAAATATTAATAATAATAGCTGTTTTCACAAATATCGTCAAAATTTCAAGCCGATTCTTACATATGAAAACATTTACAAATCCTTTCAAATTTACGCGTTACATATTCTTATAATATGAAACATATTCAATAAAGAAAATGCACTGTCGATCCAAACATTGACTTAAGGATTGCTATTTCGAGGAAAATCGTCCCAATTTCAAGCCGTTCCTTTCATATGAACGCATTGACATATCCTTGTAAATTCACGCGTTAAGTCACTAATTTATTTTTTTCAAATGGATATTCTTATAATAATGACTTTAAGATCATTTATTTGAATTTGCTAATCAGGGTATCTTTCCATAACAAAATTTAGCAGATATTTAAGGTTTTGGAAAGCAGACCACACAAAAACCTATTTTTAGAAAATGACACAGCATTCTGAGGGTTAAGGTTTTTTATTTATCTTATCTATGATTATCTCTACATATTTTCTTTCTTCCTTAATTATAACCAACCTTACCTTCATGAGTGTTGGTTGTTTCATGGTATCCCTTCTTGGTAGAAACGGCATCGCATAAGTGCATACAATTATAAATATGGGAACATTTAGAATTTCCTATTATACAACAGACATTTTAAAGTTAAAGACCCAACAGGTATATAAACAGCAGAACAATCAGTGACCATACTTACAATGTTTGACACTACAACTGCCCTGTCAATATCTTCATGGTCTATAACAGGCATCACAAGGTAAGTCTCTTCCGTCACCTGTCAATCAAAAACCATGGAGGATTAATAGTCATTTACAAGAAGTAAAGAAAGAAAATTAGATCTATTCTCAGCTACTGTTATGTATCAATTCCCATACAGATGTTTACTTTTGTCTTGATAATATACAAGAAATACAAAAAGCATCTCCTTTGAGAGATTGTTGAAAAATAAACATAGTTGTGACAAGTGATTTTACCTTTAACCCCAATCTCCTTCAGTACCAACATATTTTGTCTCTACAGTTTAAAAACGAAGAAGCTCTTTAATTTGAGCAATCAACAAGAAGCATGCAATAAATTTAGTTGAATATAAAATCAAAATACACATTAACAAAAAGACGTAATTGCAGGAAAACTTAATACAGTACCTTATATGAACAGCAAACATTACACAACAACTAATACCATACCCTCCATATTGAAAATTGTGGTGTCGTATCTTTCTCCAGGTTCTTTTTCTCTTCAAGCAGCATGAGAAGAATATGCGTATCTCACAAAGTTATTATTCTAACGTCATTGTTAAATGGTTTTGATTTATGAATGGCGGATTAATATCTAAAAGAAATGATTGACGTATTTGCTTGCATGGTTAAACAATTTTTTTTCGCTGTTGAGTGTTATCTGTGTAAAAAGAACGTATTTGCACGAAAAATAATTACTGATATAAAACAATACCTTATCTTGTGTCCATTTCCATGTTCCTTCTGACATAATTGTCCAGGGTATCTTACTGTTCAACTTGATTGTTTCCGGCCACTTTTTAACAACTGCGCCAGAATTTGGACGGTTTAGGAAATGATGGCGGAAGACCGACATCCTTTGAGATACATCTTCTATTATCTATAAACAAGATTCATATTGAATGGATGAAGAAATAGGAGAAAAAAGAAAATATTGGTTTTGTCCAAAGAGAAATCTCATGTGTAAAACCATATGTTACCTTAAATCAAAAATTGTATTGATTGAATGAGGAAAGACGAAAAAGAGGTAATTAGATTGTGCAAAAAAAGATTTAAGAAGTATCATCAAAGACCTTAAAAGCAGATAAATTCTGAATAAAAAAACAGAATATTGTAAAAAGAAAAATGAAAAAAAACGAAGAGCAACAATCACAAATGCTTACCATAAGAAAGCTCAGGTGAGCTAAAAAACTTGGAACACTTTTGTAGAAGACAGAAATTAATAGCATTATCACGGAAGAAGATCCAATATATTATGACCAAAATTGTTCTCTTGCAACCAAGATTTAAATATTTGTAAACCCAAAAAGGCAGCTTTCCTTTATGCATTTTGACGATCAGTCTTAATGTTGCCTTCTGTTATTTGAATGAGGAAATTTTTAAAAAAGACTCACCATTTTCTTATCTTCATCAACAATATCAAAGAGAGACCGAGCAAATGCAAACACCAGTTGTTTACACCATACCACACACAAGTGGTCCGGAGGAACCCAAACTTTAGGTGAGTGAGTGGGCTAGAGAATAAAGGTAGGAAAACATGGGAAAAAAGATGTGTCTTTGAATCTCCAACAAATGAATCTCTTGCTTTAATCTGTAAGAATTCAAACACTCATTCAAAATAGAATTGTTACTAATTGAAATACCTATGGTATCAATGCATTACCTTCAATTAAGTTTCTTATTTAAATTAAATATCTTTATCATGTAGTCTTGAGACATAAATTCTGCAACCAAAAAACTCTGTTTTACTAAACTGTGTAACAAATGATTTTAAGATAACTTTTATAGAATAAAAAAATGATTTTACTACAACTAAGAACATATCCTTTTGCCACAATCATTCTTGTTCTATAAGAGAGCTTTCTATATGCAAACTATTCTTTCTTGGGACACCTGCAAAGGTTTAATAAATGGGTTGCACTTTCTATATATTTGTAACAGACAGTTTATTAGTTATTTAATCAAAAAGTAAATCTCTTATACTTTTTTCATATAATTTCTATTCAAAATTACTTAGAATCAATACTTACTGCCACACTTATAGAATGGTCTTCATCGACAATCTGAAATAAACAATAACAATTACAATAGGTCTTTATTAACAAAGAACAATAAGAAAAAATAAATCAAAGTTACTAATTAACAGAGTGATATGTAATAATGGTTGAAATCCCATAAATGTAGCCTTACTCTATCAAGGTGTGAGGTCCTCCATCTAATTTCATTTCACTTTTTGCCTTTAGACACTACAAAGTCATGTTATCTATCCCATCTAGAGGGATCAGACCACCTGACTTGTACATCTTTATCCCCACCCCCACTAGACACAAGGGTGGTATGACTCAAGGTGCTATTGCCATGGTGATCTAAATTAAGTCAATGAATAAGACAACATATCCACTTACCCCATCTAGAGGTGTGAGACCTCCCCTGACTTGTACATCTTTATCTCCACCCCCGCTAGACACTAGGGTGATATGACTCAAGGTGCTATTGCCATGGTGATCTAAATAAAGTCAATGAATAAGACAACATATCCACTTACCCCATCTAGAGGTGTGAGACCTCCCCTGACTTGTACATCTTTATCCCCACCCCCACTAGACACAAGGGTGATATGACTCAAGGTGCTGTTGCAATGGTGATCTAAATTAAGTCAATGAATAAGACAACATATCCACTTACCCCATCTAGAGGTGTGAGACCTCCCCTGACTTGTACATCTTTATCCCCACCCCCACTAGACACAAGGGTGATATGACTCAAGGTGCTGTTGCAATGGTGATCTAAATTAAGTCAATGAATAAGACAACATATCCACTTACCCCATCTAGAGGTGTGAGACCTCCCCTGACTTGTACATCTTTATCTCCACCCCCGCTGGACACAAGGGTGATATGACTCAAGGTGCTGTTGCCATGGAGCTTCCAGTAATCATTAGTTTTCCGCTGGAACTCTACCACTTCAGGGTCAAGGACAAGAACTTTAAATAGAATTTGATTTGACTTTTATGCATTTTTCAACAGTAAATCAGTAAGATAGAGCCTTGAAAGCTCAAATTAAGTCTTACTTGGAATACAGGATCAAGACTTAAATACATGTACCTTGCTTAGCTATACTTCTATCTACTCTTTAACCGATAGTTGTGGAACCAACTTCATCTTTATGCAAACAGGTAAAGATCACAGGCCAGCTGCCAAGTAAATTGGCGGCTGGCCTGTGATCTAACCTGTTTGCTACTCTGAGTACATTTCCTCACCAGAATTAAGCAGATATAAAAGGTTTTGAAAAGCAGATGACACAAAAATCTTTTTTTTTAGAAAATTACCCAGCATTCTAAAGGTAAAACTTATTTATTTTACATTGATTGTGATAGATGCTTAAAGCTTATCAAATTCACATTCTATAACTGCTACCTGAATAGATAGCCAGAACTGATAACAATTTGTGAGTTAGCTGCATCGTCATCTCCCTCCTAAGAGGGATGGAACCCGGGAAACTAGATACCAGAGACTGGTGCTCTATCACTGCACCACTGTAGACCACACCTGCTCTTTGATAAATTTAATGAGACATGAGAAACTTATTTTTCCTTCACTACTGAGTAATGTTCAATTAAAACCATGTGGGAAAATATTCATTGGCTTGGGAGGAATACTGTGCCATACTGGCGAAGTAAAACAAGGTACATGTATAATCACTGAACACCACAGAATTACAGAAATACTGTTGAAATGGCAAAATAACTTCAATCCAACAAGGAAGAAGATGAAGAGGGACAGAATAAAGATAGATTCAGGATTTACGTTTACCTGGGTGTTGATTTGGTGTTGCCTGCAGAAAGATTGTGTTCACCTGAGTGGCGTCAAAGCCTGGCAGGGTAAATAAACCCCTCGCAATCATACCACCCTGAAATAAACGTAATTATCAAACATCAGCTGTAAGACACATTTCCCTATCCACGCTAACTTGAATCGCAATCATACCACCCTGAAATAAACGTAATTATCAAACATCAGCTGTAAAGCACATTTCCCTATCCACACTAACTTAAATCGCAATCATACCACCCTGAAATAAACATAACATCCATCAAACATCAGCTGTAAGACACATTTCCCATTTCACACTAACTTGAATCGCAATCATACCACCCTAAAATAAATATAACATCCATCAAACATCAGCTGTAAAGCACATTTCCCTGCTCTTAAAAATTTGAAACCGATGTGCAAAAAAACAACTACACATTTCTCACCATGTGTCTAAAATAATGCATAATTAATGAAAATATATATTGAAATCATTGTGACAAAGAAGATTTTTTTTAGGCACATTTACCTTTTTGTCATACACAATTATAATAAAACTACCAAAATAACTGAATACATGTACTTGTTTTATCTATTGTTCAGAATCTTTGCATGCTGTAAACCTTATATTAAAGGTTCAATGCATAACTAAACTAAGTGCTTCACATTTGTGAAGGACTTACTATAGTCTTGCACTGACCTCTCCTTCTATAACATCACATTTGTGAAGGACTTACTAGAGTCTTGCACTGACCTCTCCTTCTATAACATCACATTTGTGAAGGACTTACTATAGTCTTGCACTGACCTCCCCTTCTATAACATCATATCAACCAGTGATTCCATATCACATTTACGTGTTACGAGATGACACACATTTATCTAACACATGTATAATACAATGGGTAGTCTACCCAATGATCGAGATAGGAAAGAAGTTTGATTGGGTTTTTTTCATCTCACCAACAGTATTTCAGTTACATGCGTATTGCAATGCCTGACTCATTGTTGATGGAGGATTACCCCAAATCAGATTGAACCATCTGCATTTCTTAAGTCAGCAAAAGAACTCATACCTTTTAAGAAAATTCAATTCAACCCTGCTGTGATTTGAACATAGTTACACAGAGTGGGGCCATGTAATACTTTTAAGATTAGAAATAAAAAATAATATGTTCAAATCTTACCATTGAATGCCCGAGTAAAACAATAGTTTTTGGTTTGACCTCAGCATTTTTGTATAGAGAAAATATCTTCTTGATTGCGTGGCTCACAAAAACTGAAAGGGAACAAAAATATTATGGATACTTCCAGCTAAACAAATGCTAATATATATTCATTTGCTACCAACAAATTGCAACAATCGAAATGAATGTGACAAAGGAAGAATTTATAAACCTTGTGCAATTCTTCTATTGTCAAACTGGTTTCAATGTTTATCATTCTAGGTAAATTTGATAATGAGTTTCAATGAAATCTCCTTCCAATAATTTGAAAGAGTGAAAGAGTGACAGCCTATCAAACATATGAAAACAATTGCATTTTTCAATTTATTGGTATTGTTGTTAGTTTGTCAAAGTTAACTTCTTAATACATCCCCTTATTTGACATTTCTGACTGATTGAAATTAAAGACAGCCAAACAGGAAACGGGTATTGATATTTCTTAATTCTTTTAAACCTAAGAAACAATTGTATCAACTTTATTTCATTTATGGTGCGATGCCCGTCTCTTTGTGATGGAGGAAGACCCCCATACTCAACCGCCCAATAAGGGCCGATCAAGCTATGTAAAACCATCAGCATTATGTAAGCTTTCTGGATAGAAAGTCATAAGGTTAGGGTACATGTAACAACGATATATGTTAATCTCATTACAACTGCTAGAGCAAACAAAAAGATTGTTGTTTACCTGTCTGTCTGTGCATCAATGCACCATGAAGAGCTGACAATTCCTCGTTGAGGTCAACAGTAAAGAAGTTGAAGTGGTATCGCTTCACCTTATCTACAGCTCTTCTGAATGCTACAGATCCCATTGAACGCACTGAATAAGAAAGGTTAACAAATTAGTTTTCATTTTCTTTCTAATACATGCTTATTGGTGCACTTCTTAATGAATGAATGAATGAATGAATGAATGAATGAATGAATGAATGAATGAATGAATGAATGAATGAATGAATGAACGGTGTTTTAAGGCGTCTAGGTCATTTAGCATGTATGGTGATGATGGGGATAAAACTACACTGAATTATTAACAGACTAAATGGTATTTGGCTGAAGAAAAATAAGATAGAATTTGTAATGAATGCTAGTAAATAGATACTTTAGCCCTTTCCAAAACAACAAATTTTCGACTATCCCAAATTGAAAGGGTTTGCGAACAACATTTCAAAATATGATGAAATTGGAAAATAATCTTCTGCTAGGGTAGAAAACATTGTGGGAAAAAGAAAAATTGCTTATTACAATGTTTTCTAAAGTCTTTTGCAACAAAGTGGTCAAATGTCATTATTGTTTGGGAATAGGTTAGAACAAGTCAATGATACTCAATAAATTATTGGTATACTGCCCTTCATGACTCTAGAAACAATTGTGACAAAAAGGAATAAATACTGGATTTGAGTTATTCACATTGCTTACCACATGGCTTCTACAAACTATAATTCAAATAAAAATATTTTAAGGAATTTTTGCTTCTTTTACTTAATGGTTATCATCTGCTGGTCCTGCCACAAAATCATATGATGTAAGAGAAAGATTTAACTCTCTTCAAAAACCTTCCAGAAGAAGAATAATACATCACTCCATTTTAAGGTTTTTGTAAATGCTCAGAATCATTAGCAATTACAGACGACAACTGTGATTTAGGATAGAAACCACTTTGATAAAATAAGATATTACTTGCCACTAAAAAATTTTCCCTTATCTTAAATAATTTTGATAAGGAAAGATACCCAGAGAAGCAAACAGGCTAAATTACAAGCAAGCCACCAATATACTTGGTGGCTAACCTGTTTGCATAAGCATGAAGTCAGTTTCAGCACTATAAGGGTTAAATCTAACTTTACTCATATCTCACCTTGCTTGTAGCTTCCCCCATTTCCAGGTATAAAGAGGACAGGAATACCATCAGGTTTCATATCCCTGTGAAAAGGAATGATAGATTAAACGAGTTGTCCAACTAAAGTCATGATAGACAATTCCAAAGCTTGTAACAAATTAGTTATTTTCAATGAGAACGGAGTGTATAAACCCTTTTCCAAACAACAACGATATTTGACGACTTTGTTGCAGACGACTTTAGAAAACATTGTAACGAGCAATTTTTCCTTTTCCCACAAGGTTTTCTGCTCTTTCTGAAGAATATTGTTCAATTACATCACATTTTGAGATGTCGTCTGCAAACTCTTTCAATTTGGGACAGTCGAAAATTTGTTGTTTGGGAAAGGGTTTAGGTCATTTACATTAATGATATTTTGGGTCAGGTCAAAATTGAAAAACAAGTAAATAACAATTATAAAGTCTTGAAAGTAGCCTTTTATTTGTAAATTTTGCACACAAAAAAAGCACTGAGAGGGAAAATTTGCTCAACATAAAGGCAGAATGTCTTAAAGATTATTACAAAAACGACTTACATATCACTATTACAGTTAAACACAATACTTTATTTAACCCTTTTTACTTTCCTGAAACAGATGACTTTAAGAAATATTCAAAAGCTCATAATAAAAGTATTACTTACGCTAACATCTTGGCATAGGTTCTGAAAAAGAAGAATATCAAGTCTATCAAAATCAGGGATACCAGTGGTCCTCATACATATATTGAAAGTTCAGTGCAAGACTACAGTAAGCGCTTTATGCAGGTGAAAAAACCTCCATATATTTTCCTACTTAATTTACATAGAATTCCTGTGATTTTTGTTTTGTTTTGATGTTTTCAATCCGAAAAAGCAGTTCTATAAATCTTCCTAGTTCTAGAAAATGGTTTAAATTAATACAGAGATATGAACTTTCATTCATATCAATAATTTGTAAGGGTTTTAACCGAAATGAGGCAGGTTTAAAGCAGATTACCAAATACCACATTCATACTTCATATACAGTCATTAAACAAAACTAAATATTCCACTTTAGAAAGAATAAATACCCAGGAAGTATTTCTGCCACGATTGTTTCAAACAACGTCTATGAAGAAAATGAGCTGAGGATCATTAGTTGAGCCAATGAGTTGTCTGGCATGGAATGAAAGTGTTCTGTGTTTGAGACCAGATGCCACCAATGTTTTTTCTAAAACTTAAATATGTCAATACGACATACGACATGATTTATTTGTCTCTCACCACTAATCAATTATCTTCATGTCTGAAAGCAGTCAACAGCTTTGAAAGGACATTTCTAATGAGGAAATACCAGAAGATTGGATAGGTGTGCTGACCACCACAATATGCCTGAAATATTAAGGTTGAAATGGTGTAAACCAGCAATCCAATTATTCAACCAATTTTTAAAAAAAAATCCATTACAGACTGTTGGCACTACTTTCAGGTAAGCCCTGCCACAAAGTTGTATGTAAGGGAATGGGTATAGCAGACATAATTTGACATTCATGAATTTTCAAAAATTTAGAATGGTAAAGAGACTAAAATCTAATTGAAGTTATTTCATTTTTTAAAAGGAAACCAATAAAAAGTCATGACAATGAAAGAATGCATACCCTTCCCCATAGACATAGAGTCCATAATTTGGAAACATCTTGTTGACAGATCTAGGCAAAGGAATTTTCTGAAAGTAAAAGGCAAATTTTACATGATCAAAGCAGCTTAAAGTTTAAAACCACATATGAAAAAAAAATATTGGCAAACAGAAATCCAGATAGATTGAATATTTATAAATATGTAACAAACCCGAGTTTAAAGACACAATCAAATCTAACCAGTGAAAAACATTGTTGTCTGCTGATCAGTTGAGACATCTAGATATAGAGCCACATATTCTCAATAACAATGTATTAGGTTCTTGAATTAGAATATACTTTCCATCAATATTAAGTAACTCCAACCTCAGAAAAAATTCTCCTCCAGTCCAAACCTATGAGTAAAAAATACTTGGAAGCCTTCAAGGGCAACTTAGAAGATGAAGATTTTATCTCCCATCACATCAAACTGTCGAACCATTCATATTATGGTGATTACTTGCGATGAAAAACTATGTCCCGACTTGGAATACCCATATTTCCATTATTACAGTAAAATATCAAGTGATCATTACTAACAGTTGTAACTTAATCATTTTTTTTAATCATTCCATACAAAACATGTCAGTATGACACATATTTTCTTTGTAAAAACTGGTTAATTTACACTAGGTGACTATTTTCTGCATGCCTCGCTTCAAATAAAACAACAACACCAGTTGACATGCGAAAAACACATATTTCTTACACTATTTAGCAGTTTTTAATTGTTTAACAACAATTGATGCCATTATTTCGTGGTCTGTAACTTTATTTTTACATTTCTTGTCTTATTATTGACTTTTATGATTTAAATCTTAAAACCTAGATTTGTGTAATTCCCACCACCATTATGGTTCTTCAGAATTTTGATTTTGTTAGATAGCTCCATCAGAAAATTTAAGGCAATCTTCATGTCAAATTATATCGACTACTTTCCATCAATGTTTAATAACTCCAACCTCAGAAAAAATTGATCTTGAGTCTAAATGTATAAACCTATGAGACAATAATTAAAAGACAACACAGAAAGAGGTAGAAGGCTTTATCCCACTGCTATCACCAATGTTTAACTGAGTAGAGTAATTGCCAAATCAAATTAAAGCAGCAGGCCCTCAAAACAGTGAAAAACATTGTCGTCGACTGGTCTGACAGTTGCATTGTAAATCTACATGCATGTACCATAAACTTCACACATATATATAATGCAACATAAAACAATTGGTCTGGTACGCATAAAATGTTCTCTATAAAGTTATCTAGCTAAGTATAAAACGTTTTAACAACCAGTCACGAAAATGTTAGAGGACGAATCGAACTGGCGTATCTACATTACCACATATTCCGGCCTTTCAAACATGTATGTCATCTCGCACTTGTTTTCTGTCTTGGTAACAATGATGTCCAGAACGCCAACAACAAGAAGTATTACTACTATGAGGGCAAAAACGATTGCTTTGATGCTGGCCATCTTTTTGCTAAAAATCCCGGCTCTTCAAATTCTCAGTGGCTTGAACTTCACGCGTTTATATGCCGGCCTACCGATTGACTTTATGGTGTCCTACTTTATGACTTTTTTTTATCGCGGTTGGAAAACAATTTATGTAAAACTATAATTCCTTACATTTAATTGCACGATCTAGAATGTCATAAATATCTACAGTATTTCAAACCTACATTGATATCTAAATATACAATTTCAATTTCACAAACAGTTTCGTAAAATAAACAATTAACCCTATACGACCAAGAAACTGCGATTACTTCTGCGAAAAGAAAAAAAAGAAGAAAAATGGAAGGAAAATACGACTCTGCACTTCTTGGAATTTTACAACATGAAGGAAAGATCGAAAAGTTCCTCCATGCTGTCATGGGGTTTCTATATAGAAGGTTACTAGCTAATTATGATAAGCTTCTAAAAGATACATTTGAACGATTTAATTCCCACTTAATGCAAATCTGCCAAATGCCATATTTTTGACTTGCAGTTTTGAATTGAAAGTTGACCGTCTGCAGGTTTAGGCTGTTTACGCTGCCTGAACATACAGCTTATACTGTTTACTACCAAGGTAAACCATATATACAACCGCACCAATCATGGCCTTATCTGATTTACACTCTGGCAATCCCATTTGTATGTAACCATGAAAGTTGTGCATGATTTTTAAAACTTTAAAAAAAAAAGATGGCACTGGTGCCATGTCCTTGTTTGGTTGATTGAGCGATTGTATATGTCAAAATAATTTGACTCAAGGATTGCCTTGTTTTTCCTGATGGGGCAACCTAATGTTGAAATTTGGAAGGATAAAAATGGAGTCAGACTTTTCAAGTTCGATTTTTAGGATTCAAAGCACAAAATGACCAATCAAAGTCAATTTGTAAACAAGAGATGTAAGATAAACTTACATACCACCAAAGAATGACATCAATTGCTGTTAAACAATTAAAAACAGCTAAATAAGGTTTTTCACATTTCAGTGCGCATATATGCAAAAAAGTGTTTATCAGGAGCAGAAAATCATCACCTCATTTTCAAGTAAATTGGCGGCTGGCCTGTGATCTAACCTGTTTGCTTTTCTGGGTATCTTTCTCCATCAAAATTAAGCAGAAATTAAAGATTTTTGAAAGCAGACTACACAAAAATCTATTTTTTTGATATTCCCCAACATCATACAGGATTTAAAAGTCAGAAGTAGCCAATGCTAGAAATGGTTTCTTTAATACTTGTTATCTTATTTTATAAGATTCTCATTCACAAATGTCAAGAAATTTGGAAGTTTAAATATCATTTATTTACATCAGTACAACAGCAGCTGTATTTTATGTATGATACCTTCTTGAGAATAACCATTAAAACCAACATTAGTTCATATTAAAGTTTTTATAGCCTGCACACAGTGAGTTAATATTTCGAGGCCAAGCCTGGTAACTTTTCCTTTTCAAAGACACCAATCATCTATTCAATTTATCATGTTACCTATATGGATTCATCTAAACTAAAATGAAAATAAACACACAAAAAAGAGAAACAAAACTTAAAATCAATACCAGGCATCTCTAGTAAAGAAGTAGAAAATGAGGTTTACATGACCTCATATCACAACATCACATACAAAATCATGATTGATTGGTCCTATGCTGTTTGTTTAATGGCTAGTACCGGATATCACAAATGTTATACTGCATCTAGTTATCAGTCTGCAAATGGCATGATGACAGGATGAAATGAAAATATCTGAGTATTGTGTTTTATCTTCTCTACTTTAACCCATTACCTAACAATAACAACATTTTACCACTTTGTTGCAGAAAACTCTGGAAAGTATTGTGGGAAAGGAAAAATTGTTACGAGCAATTTCTCCTTTTCACACAATGTTTTCTATTCTATCGGAAGATTGCTTTCCAATTTCATCACATTTTGAAATGTCTTCTGTAAACTCTTTCTATTATGGACAGTCAAGAATTTGGCATTTGGTAAAGAGTTAACTGTTTCCACACATGAATGCATTCATTAAGTAGTGAGTGATGAATGTCACATTACTGTCGGAAATCCAATAAGAGGAAAAGTTCTATCAGATAACCAATGAAATTGTTGTTATGCCCAATGTTGTTTCTTTACTTTGCAGGACTGACTATTATAGGATAATGAAATCGAAAGAGGATCGGTTAGGATTCCCACCTGGTGTCGCATTGAGGATGCTTCATTCGGTCAGTGTAATATTATACCTTTTACTAGCAGTAGGGGTCCTGTGTGGCCCAGTGGTTAGGGTGACAGACTTAGTACTCGGGAGTCCCGGGTCTGAGCCCCACAGACACTTCTGGTTTCTTGGGAGTGACCTTTGGCAAGTCACTTCATAGTCCTAGCCTAGTACTGGTTGATCCAGGAAAGCTGTTACATAACTAAAAATTGTTGATACGGCTTCAAACACCATACAAACAAATGAAACAAAGTAACAGCTTGTCCCCAAGGTCATCTATAAAAAGGGGGGAAAACAGTTTGACTTGAAAGCATTATTCCAGATCAACAAAAGGTAGTATTGATTGGAATTCAGGGAACATTGCTGTATGATCTTAAGTTTTCTGTCATATGATTCCGTGAATTTATGACTTAAACTGGTGCTATACCTAAAAGAAAAATGAAAAAAATATTGATTGTTGCTTAATAGTCAGTATTGTCCAAAAGCGTCAAATTATAATGACACCTTTTTTGAGTAAGGACAATTCATGTCAGCCATTTCTTCTGCTTTGATGTCTTAAAAAACACTTTTGTCTTTGATGACTTCTATAGTCAGTTTTATGACCAACAGATTATAAAATTGTTTTTAACATGTGCAGCATGGATCAGCAAAAAAATGAAATATCATTTTGATACTTTCATTTAAATTGTATAAGATATTGTTTTTCTTTGTAGATATTTAAAGAATATGAAGAGATGGCACTTAAAGATGAAGAATTAAGAGAGAGGTCAAAACAGGAAAATGAAAAAGTAAAAGAATCCACTCCAGGTATGATTGTGATGCATAAAGAGGGGGAATTGAAATGTTATTGTAATGAATTAATTCAAGCCATGCCTATCTGAACAAACACAATGTATTGATAAAAATGAATAATCTTAAAAACGTCTGATTTGAGTCCATTTCCTTATGATTTTTAAGTGTGCCAAAAGAACTAAATGCTCCTTTCAAGCAATTTCATTTCTAGTTACATAATTTCCTTTTTGATAATAAATGTTAGTGATGTACAGACTTTCGTTTTCATTTCGGTTTCAAACATGATACAGTTAGAAAACAAAAGTTATGGTAAAAAATAGAATTACTGTGAAGTTGTGTATTTCAATTTATTTGCTATTGTAATATATCATTTGTTTCAGTGAATTCTAGCACAGATTCTAAACCCAGCTCTGTTGGAAACCATGACCTCAAGAAGACTGAAATCTCACAGGAACAGGGTGCCACACCTTTAGGTACAGCCTCAAATTCTAAAGGTGACCTTAGTAGCACTTCAAAGACCACATCATCTTCAGACATGAAAGACATAAAGACAAAAGCCTCACCTAAAACTAAAGAAGGAGAGGATGAAGACCCAGAATTGACCAGGTAAATAGGGATCCACCACCAATGAATGAATATGCTTGAAGGAATTTTATCATGCTGCTTTTAATCCACTCTATTTCAAACCACATTAACCCTTTACATTATGATACATCAATTATATGTGTCTGCTGCAGAAGTCTCTTAAAACCACTGTGGCTAACAGGATAATACATCCTTTGCCACAATGACTTCCATTAAATACCATAACAAAACTTGGTTTTTTATGTTGTATTTGTTATCTGCTGTAATAGTTGCTTTCAAGTCACAACTTCTCATATGGGGAAATGAGTCAACCACGTTTGCTTGAGATGACATTTAATAGCAACAATATTGTGGGCAACATAGGTGCAGAGGTAGAGCGTTGACCTCTTCTACCGAGGGTCCCGGGTTCTTTTCCCTGTGAGCCGAGGAGAAAATTGCTGGAACCAGCCCTCAAATTGGTGTGAGTACTGGTGTAGTATCCAGGAAACATTCATTGTGAGTGAATTGAATAAGCTTCAAGCTTTTGTCACAATCAATGTAACATGAATAAGTTTAAGCTTTACGCAAAACAATTTGATTGTTTAAATTGTTTCTTGAGTCTTCTTCCACATATGCTTTACAATGAATGTATTTGGACTGGGGCACTTCCTTAGCCTTGTGATTAGACAACTAAAATTTATATCACACAGCCATTTTCCATTTGATTCAGAATCACTGTAACAAAAGATTTAAAAGATTCATTAGAGGTTGTCTCTCTGGTGACTAATGGAATGCTGCTCTTTCCACCCATCTAGCCATTCGAGGTTGTTGATTAATCGGGGTCCTCCTCCATCTGTGATAAGCCATGCATCGCAATTAAAGAAACAAACAAAACATATGGACAATTGGATTAAGCATATAGTAACTCTTTCTCTCATTCTGACAACATTATACTGGTGTGTCCTTTTCGCAAGGCATCACTTCAAATCATTGACGCAAAATGTCAACATAATCAACATTAGGAAATACTTATTTTTTTGGCAATAATTCAATGTTAACTTATCAATTCTTCAACTTTTGATTAATATTTCTTTTTACTTTGATAATTGTTTTGAATTAATTCTGCTTTCGATTTTTCGTAAAGTGCTTTTATAACCTTACCTTTCTTCAACATGTGATATTAACAGATGTTTTTTAATACTTTTTTGGCATTTTTGGGAGATAGACAACAAAAAGCCTTTCAAAATGATCCAGAAAGTTACAACGGTGCCATCCGAGACAACTATAAATGGGGACAGACAATCACAGATCTAGATCTCCGAGTAATGGTAAGGGAACAACCAGTATCTCTCAATTACCTGTAACCCAGGGTCTAGTAGAGGTGTATGATAGCCTTATGTATGCTGTCTTTGAAAACCAATACAGTAAACTTTAGTTTGTTGGTACTTGTGTTGTCTTGCTAAGACAAAAATTAGTAAAATGGAAAAACATCTTAGATGGAACTCTGCTCTAACTTCACCTTCATATACCCTTTTTAGCTTAATTATTCAAAGAATAAGTGAATTGGTTTAATATAATACAATTATGGACTAAGGTCATAATGTAAGATTTCTGACCAAGTGCAATACATGTATTTGCTATTGACTTGAATCAAATTATATCAGTTTCTGTACACAGAACATCTTTGTTTAAGTTTTTTTGTGCATCTTCATATTTCAGAAACTAATATTTATTCACTGACCTATATCTCTCTCAGACATTTATCAAAATGTTTAGCCCACTGTCTTATGGACAGATCTCGTTTCACTTATGATGCCAAATAAAGTGTTCAAACAAATCAGTTGAGTTTCTGTGTCAAATCTTTTGTCTTTCTGTAACAATACTTTTAAAGGATGTTAGAAAGGGATACATGCAATCATGACTGTTCTGTTTAAGGTTAGATGATAAGTTGGCTTCCCGGTCAATTCGTACCCAAACCAATTCGTACCCACCCTTTTTTGGCTAATTCGTACCCACATTTCGGTCAATTCGTACCCATCCTAATTTTTAAGAAGTCAATTTGTAACCAGTCTATAATTTAATACGAATTATAGTACATATTAAATGAAAATTCTTACATATTTTGAAACGAATTATAGTACATAATAAATGAAATATTTTTTTAAACTTTGAGCTTTGAGGCATGTAAGTTAGCTATCAATAGGCAATTTTCGTAAATAGGCGGCCATATAAATGAATTTCCGAAAGAAACTTTTAATCAAAGAATTAACAAAACAACAACATATAAAAAGAACTATCAATTTTATTTTATTGTAAATTACAAATCAATGCATCAGTTTATAATGTATCTGTGTTTTCGTCATGTACCCTTGGCTTGTACACAAGGGACACTTCCTTCAATAGTCCTGTGCTAGTAAGATCTCCAGCCCGGTTCCTGTCCCAAACCGCGTGAATCTTGGACTGGCTGGCGCTGTCACATCGACGCTGGTAGCGCTTTAGGCGTTGTTCTGATACCAGGATAGCCTGGAGTCGGGCGACTTGTGCCTCCTGGTGGAGAAGTTTCAACATTAAGTAGAAAGGAGGAGTCCTGTTGGCCTTTTAGTTCAGTCTACGGTGCCATCCTGAAATGCATACAAAAACACGTGTTATAACCAATACAGTTAAAATAGTCTTTTGTACTGCTTAGGAATTTTACTTAATATAGTCTAACTAGTACACCAATCGTAACTTAATGGTCCCCACCTAATGGCACATTTCCTACGTTCATCCACGTTGAGTAGTAAGTGGAGGTGTTGAATTGGGGTTGAACATCAGTAAACCATCGGTTACTCATACGCAATAGTGAAACCATAAATTGTTGTATACATCTGTTTCCTTTATCTAATTAAATGATTTACATATTAAATAATTTAATATGTATATTTGGAAGCGAAAGTACAGTTAAGGGAGTATCGAGGTGTCTCCCGAGAAACAATATTGATATTTCTTAAAACAGATATTACGCTTAAATCGGTAGCCGTCGTATTATGTATTTGTTGTTGCTCTTACCCTCCACGTCATTGTTTGTTCGCAAAACGAGTAAAATAAAAAGGGAATTTATCAATCTGTTGGACCAATCAATATCCTCAATTCATTAAAACAACGTCTTCTCTCATATAAAGAAGGATTTTAACCAATCACAACATGTCAGTCTCAATTTGATTTGAAAGTAACTTATCATAAATTAATCAATAACAGTTAGTTTTAATTTGCTATAATTTTGTAACACCACTTTTGTTGAAACTGGCTTATGATTAGCCTAGTAATTAAGGACACCAATTGATAGAACAATTAATGACAATTGACGCTGCATTCCCTGCGACCATCCTTCGGTTTGCACATGATGAAAATAATCCATATAAGTTAGTTAAAATGAGGTAAGTTTGAAAAGCAAGAAAACAAATCTGGATATCAAATGAGGGAAACATATATAACTCAAAGGGAAACGCTATATCATTTTATTTAGTTTTTAAACAACATATTACGTAAAACAAAGCACACATACACCTACTCACAATGCTTCCCTCACAATTAAAACACAATAGACAAAAAAAAACATGCACAACGTAAAAAAACGATCTTAAAATACTGAAGTATAGGATGGTTATGAATTGACTTGTTAAAAATTAGGATGGGTAGGAATTGACCGAAAAGTGGGTACGAATTAGCCAAAAAAGGGTTGGTACGAATTGGTTTGGGTACGAATTGACCTGCTACCATAAGTTTTTACCCTTCAACCTATCTTGAGAATTGTCTTCATGTTTCCTAACATAATCAATGCAACTATTGTTTCATCAGGGCAGTTTGTTGATCCATGAGTTATATAATAGAGGCTTAATTTTCTCATAAGACATAGAAAGACCTTCTTTTTTTTTTTCAGTTTTGCAGAGTATTTCTTCAACTCATTTCCTTATATTGACTTAAGTTTGCAGAAGAAGTTGAAATTACAGAGATTTTTTCTTCTTCTTTAGATACAATGGTTGAACCCATAAAGATTACTTAGATTACTTTCCTGCTTAATTAGTATCACATATTGTTGCTTTCAGTTTTGATTTGTTTTAACCCATTACCAAGCAATAACAACATTTTACCACTTTGTTGCAGATGACTCTGGAAAACACTTTGGGAAAAGAGGAAATTGCTTGTAACAAGCAATTTCTCCTTTTCCCACAATGTTTTCTACTTGATCAGAAGAATACTTTTTAATTTTATCACATTTTGAAATGTCCACTGCACATTCTTACAATTTTGGACAGTCGAAAAATTGGCGTTTGGTAAAGGGCTAAAATCACATATGACACAATTTTGCTTGGAATCCCCAGAGTCGATGTCATATTGCTCTTATAATGTCGCTGTTTTCAGGTTCCACCACATATTCTCAAGGGCAAGGATGTAAAGGTTGACATAGGAAAGAAGTATCTAAAGGTGCAACATAAAGATGACGCCGGACAGTGGGTGGTGGTTATAGACAGTCAGCTGACCTGGGATGTTCGGAAAGACGACTGTATGTGGACGCTGACACCGGGGAAAAATATACATGTAAGTGGGAAAACTTCGTCTTGTAGAGTCTCCTTTCATACAGAGATATTTAGTGGCTTGTTGAACTAAGATTTTCCCTGATAATTATGTATGTGCAGTGATATCTCATTAATTTGGAATATTATTTAATGTTAAAACATTTTGCAGAGATCAATTTTGAAACAGGCCCAAAAAGGACATCTCCTTATGACAAACTGTTTTATTTCAGAATAAGAAACAGTTCTGAAAGGTTAACCAATTCAGAAGCAGAATGTATCTCTCATTGCTTGTCAAATATGTGAGTACTTTACCAAAGCGGTCATTTTGGCCTGCCGTCTTTTCTTATTGAGAACACTGGAAAGCATATTTCAATTCAGATAAACTTTGAGAAGAAAGAGGAGAGATGGTGGGACTCTGTGCTGGTGACAGAGCCGAAGATCAGTGTGCGTAAGATTGATGCCAGCAGACCAATCACAGACCTGGATGATGAGGCCCAGGCAAAAATAGAGGAAATGATGTACAACGATAGGCAGAAAAAAATGGGGCTGCCAACTTCGAAAGAACAAGTAAGAATGATTTTATGTAAGGTTGTTACTGTGTTTTAGTTATAGTCCTTCTACATTTTAATGAATAATTGCTTGCAAATTTTGTGAAGTTCTCTGAAAATCATTTAGGGTCCTCTACAATGTTTGTAAGAGATTTTGCATACAAAAAACATGAGTATTCATTGCACAGGTACAATATCAACCTGGTCCTGTGTCGCCAAGTAGTTAAGTTGTCGGACTAAGAACACAAGGGTCCTGGGTTTGAGCCCTGCTGAGACCTCTGGCTTTGTGGGAGTAACCTTAGGCAAGTCCTAGTCTGGTACTGGGTGGATCCAGGAAAGCCATTACATAACTGAGAAATTATTGATATGGCATTAAACACCATACAATCAAACAAACAAACAAAATTTTCTCCACTGTCTTATATAGGAGTTTGTGACGTGTCTGATTTAAAGCAAGACAGATGCCGATCTATTGAATATGAAAAGTGATATTTAGTGTATGATATTTGTTTGAAAAGATTACACCAATAGAATAAATTTGAGCCTTACAGGAACTGTTGTTTTAGTTGGAGAATCCTTTGGTAAAACACATCAAAGCCCTTGTCTTGTACTGGTGAAAAGAGGAAGGCTGTAATGTATTTGTTTAAATTTTGTTAAACGAAAAGATTTATAACCTCACTTTTTTAACACAGCTACAGAAGCCTTTAGAAACCACTGCAGCAATTGGGACAATTGCTCTAAATGAGCATTTTGTTGTTGCAATGACTTCTGCGTAATATCATTAAGGAATTATTTGTTTGCTTTTTTTTTTTTTTTTGTTAATTCAAATCTTTGTTGTCTGTTTTTCTTATACCAATATGAAAATTTGCATATTCCCATATAAGGGAATGGGTTAAATGGGCAGTCCTTAAATTGGGTTTTAACCCCCTCATCATGTGGTGAAACTGTTGTGTCTGCTGCTTATAGAGAGCAAATTATGCTCTAAAATTGTTTGTTTTCCTGCTGCTGATGATGAAGACGTATAATGAAAATCGGGTGAAATTTTAGATATGCCACAGACTGTAACATCACAACCTCAACACATTACCACTTAATGCAACATTTTAACATCTTGCAGCAGATGACTTTCAAAAAACATTGTGGCAAAAGGAGAAATTGCTTGTCACAAGCAATTTCTCCTTTTGCAACAATGCTTTTTCAATTAATTCACATCATATCACAAGAGCAGAGCAGAACGGAAAGGTTTTTCACATGTATTCAAAGCATTTCTAAAGTCGTCTGCTTCTAGTAAAAAAATGTCGCCAGCAGGTTGTCAAGAGTGAACGTTCGTTGTCATTTCAGAAAATGCAGGATATCCTAAAGAATGCCTGGGATGCAGAAGGTTCTCCGTTTAAAGGTCAACCATTTGACCCCTCCAAGTTTGCTATGGATGAGAATGGTGTTATAAATATGAAACCAACTTGAACAATATTTCCCCATACAGAGAAAATATTAATAACTTTGATTTGAGGAAATATCTCAGATGACGCTATGTTTAAGCAAGAAATTTCTAAATTATTGCTATGAATGAAAGTGATTTCATCAAAGCAAGTTTGATTTCCTTTGATATAATATGAACTTACCTTTTTGGAATGATTTCATATATTCTATCAAATCCCTCAATAACAAATGTTTGTCTATAGATGTTAACAAATTTCAGGACATGGGGATAAAAGAAAGATTGTGCCTCAGATTCCCTAATTCTTGTCTGATGGTTCAAGTAGATTAAAATTTATATCAACATAAGAATTTTCCTTGTTTCAGATATGCTTTCAGAAAAAGCATTAATTCATAATCTCATAAAGACTTTAGATTAATCAGATTTACAGCATCTTAGCAACCGATTCGCAAAATTACACTGAGACTGCTTGACGGTTTAGATAAAATTTACTGCATTAGAAAGAAGAAATTGCTTTAATGAAGATCTAATTAAACTTTATCCACACTGATTAATGAATTATTTTGCTGCACAATGTATGAAATGATGGATTCAACTTGACCCTTTTTAAGTTATAGCTCAAGTTATATGGGGATTTTCTTTCATCATAACTGATGTAGCTTTGTTATGAATAAAATATTTACATATTTCATTTTTTGTTTATTTTCATCTGTAACCCCAAAACAGATAGTTGGTGTTTTCTGACCTGATAGAAAGGTTAGGCACTAAATACTTAGCCTATTTACATGTAGTTTGAATATGTTTTATTGTAATTTTTTTGTTTTTCAATTGGATTGGACAGAAGCTTGAAGCTTTTTGAGTCCCTCTCCTAAGTAATATAACAACATGACAAGCCATGCAATACAAAAAAATATGTCGTAAATTCGCCGATAGAGAGAGAGTGGGGGGTCGGTACAGATAGAGATATATAGAGGTACAGATAAAATTAGGAAAAAGAGACAAAGTGGATGGAGCTGTAAATGAATGGATCAGAAACAATAAACTATCAATCAAACCATTTGCTTCCTTTTACATGTACAAGTATATAATTGTGAACAGAAGCAAATACCACTCAACTTTCATCAACAGTAAGGAAATCACTTAGCCTATTTTATGGATGATATAACAGAAATATGATTTTTTTACAAGATACATAAAGAACTACAAAACGAGGGTTCAGTGAAGGAAAATAGTAAGTACTTCATGCCTGTGATGGACTTACTATAGTCTTGTATTGAACCATTGGTTACTAATTGATAAGTTTTTGTCACTTAGTCCAAAGGATAAATTTCTCATTACTTACAAAATATTCTCTGTCATAATTATATCAAGTACAGCAGTTAAAAACCCTTGGAATGCTTGATAATTGTCTAAAAATAGTTTTTGTGTGGTCTGCTTTCCAAAACATTCAATATCTGCTTAATTTTGATGAGGAATGATAATGAGAGAAGCAGACAGGTTAGATCACAGGCCAGTCGCCAATTTATTTGGCGGCTGGTCTGGATCTTGCCTATTTGCATAAACATGAAACTGTTCCAGCACTATAAGGGTTATTGCCCCACATTAAAGCATTTGGATGAAAGGATGCTTCTCATAAACATTTGGATGTCACTTCAAAGTTTGTGGTGATTTTATTTTAGAAATACTTCAGGATAATCAAATGGGTATTACCTTACCCCTTACAGTGCTGAATCCAACTTCATGCTTATGCAAACAGGTTAGATCCAGATCAGCTGCCAAGGTAATTGGCAGCTGGCCTGTGTTCAAATCTGTTTGCTACTCTGAGTATTTCCTTGTCAAAATTAAGAAAATATTTAGCACTTTGGAAAGCAGATGATACAAAAACTTATTTTTAGAAAATAACCTGGCATTTTAAGGGTAAAACATATTTTTACCTATGGAGACGATCTTCCCAACATGATATCAAAAATAGCACAGCCCCTCTCTCACTGTGCTGTTAGAGATAATGTTTTATGTTGGGGATTAAGTCTCAAACCAACCTTGGTTTGATTACATTGATTCGCATTCATCTCTCCAACAAGTGCCTTCAAGGGTCGTAAGCCATGTATGAGAAATAAAAATGTTCAACAATTTTTATCTCTAATCCTCTCCAAAAAGTCACTAAATTAATATAAACATACAACCCTAAATTGGCAATTCAAGCTAGACGCTTAACTCGAGAAACATATGTAAATCGAAATGATAACTAGAAAAGTAGAGACTAAACAACTAACTTAACCAGGGAGAGACTCTTGAATTAAAATCAAAGGCCGGTTGGTGCTGTTATGTCCATGTGACGTCCCGCACCTCGATTGCCTATCTCTAAAAGAGTTGTTGATTCTGACGTCAAAAACCGATTACGTAGGTGACGTTGACATAAGAAGACGTCCTGTATAACGGTTGTCACACGTGGTGCTCCGGGGCGCGGTCTATCCGTAAATGTTCATGTGTCCCTTACTGTCAATTCAGCCATGTGGTTGTGGATCGTACCAGGTTAAACCCTTTACCAAACACCAAACATTTGACTGTCCGAAATTGATAGAGTTTGCAGACGACATTTCAAAATGTGATAAAATTTGAAAATAATTTTCTGATAGGACAGAACACATAGAACTAAAAAGGAGAAATTGCTCTTGGCGAACAATTTCTCCTTTTCCCACACTTTTTCTAGGGTTGTCTGCAACAAACTGGTCAAATGTCGTTATTGTTTGGTAATGGCTTAAGCACCATGCGGCTTCTTGCGGCATGATTTTACGGATCTAAACCACATGGTTCAAGCGCACGTGTCGTACGAGGACATTGTGACGTCACCTGTAGTTTAAGCCATTTGTTCAAACAATTAAACCGATAATCTGTTTACACGTCGGACGGAGATTATACATGTGAAATTAAATGATGTTGACTTCTTATTTGCCATCAATTGGTCATAAATCTGTGTTTTTGGGTTGGCGTTTTAAATCCCGTCAGTATATATTCAGCTGAAAATGCAGGTACACAAAGTTCGAACAATGAGCCTTTACAAATCTCTTCGTTACAGACTATATGGGTGTAGACTTCTAACTTTGGGACGTTTCATGTGTGGTGTCTGTATTCAGGGTTCAATGCAAGATTATAAATTAGAAAAAGCTTCACGTTTGTGAAGGACTCGCTTTAGTCTTGCATTGAACCCTCGAAATAGCCATGATTGAAAACAAAGGCACTCCTACTTAACGATATCTCGGAGGGGAAAACAATTTGCCATATATAAAGGAGAAGTATTTAACCTCGAAACCTTCTCCCTTTGTCACATTGGGTCCGTAAATCGTCTGCTTATTTGATACAGAGATACGAATAACATGTTATGTCTGTCCCTACTTGATTCGAGTATTTACGTTGAAAACGTTAATATAACATAATCTTCGGTTCCATGGGACGTATTCAATTACTTCCCTGGAAATGTTCCAATTCAAGTAATACATTTTGTTTAACGTTTTCAATATATACCTCACTCAATATCAGACGACATAAACACGCGGGTAATCCAACTACACACGTGATCAAAACTATTTACGTCAGTCCGAAAATACACCCAACTGAAAACGCCAGTCGCGAAAAACTTGGTGAAGTTCGCCAGGTATGTCATACGTTAGTTAGCGACACAGGTGACAACATGAAGGTTCTCTTACTCTGTGTAGTTTTAGTGGCGTTTTTGTGTGTTTGTGAAGGTTTGAAGCACAAGAAAAGGGAATTGTTAGAAAATGCAAAGAAGGTACACGTTTCGAGACCGAGTGCGAACCCCTTCCACAAGGGCGTCAAATACCACAGGGGTGGTCGAATGAGGGGCCAACATTTGTTCATGAAAAAAGGAGAAAAACGGGTAAGTTAATTCGTTAATGGCCCCTGACTTTATTTCCGGGTGGAATAAGACGTGTATTACTGTGATAGAAGGAGTCATTATTCATACTTTGATATATTTTTAACTTGTTTCCTTTCAACAATGTGACTTTAAATAAACTTTAACTTTACTTATATATCTTTTTCAAAACTGAATAACTCATATTTAGAAAGTGTAAAATGTGCTCATACTTAAAAGTCATTTGAAGGTCTTATTAAAGAGCTTCAGATTTAAAAAAAAAAAAACACTAGGAACTTTAGTGTTTGGTCTTTAAGAAAAACTTTCTTCTTAACATTCTATGACTCATCTTCCATAACTCATTCCTTTTCTTTAAAAGCTTTGAACAAATTACTCTATTGCACCTCAATTAGTCTCATCTGCTGAAGGGGACTTTTGAAATCCACTGTGAATAAAGGATGTATTGTTCCCAATGAGTAATTCATCATCTTGTAATTATGGTTTTTAACCTGAATAATTCAGGAAACCTTTCACCATTGCTTTCTTTGTCACCAAGTGATGTTTTATCATCAACACATTTTCTATACTGTGGGATGGTTTTGATTGACAAAACTCAAAGAAACACCAGATAAAACAGTATCTTCCTGGGTTGTCAATTTCAGGATAGTTGTTCTGTGAAGAAAGACAAATTTTCTGTGAATATGGTGTTCAACTTATTGTTTATAAATGGTTTAACATGACCAATCAAAAGCAGGATATAGAGTACCTACTGCTGATAACATATGATGTTATTGTCATTTTACCGTCTATAGAAAAACACTTCTTTTCTAACTGGATCACCACCTGTAAATTCTATCAAATTTTAAATAACAGATAACATTCATTGTTTGTTACAAAGTTAAGGGTTAAGCCTATTTACACATATGAGTCAGTCCCATCCTTAAAAGAAGTTTTTTTTTTATGTCTTAACCCTTTACCACATGCCAAATTTTTGACTGTACCAAATTGAAAGAGTTTGCAGACGACATTTCGAAATATGATGAAATTGCAAAATTATCCTCTGATACCTGGGCAGAAAACATTGTGGGAAAAAGAGCTTGTCAAGAGCAATTTCTTGCTTTCCAATGGTGTTTTCCAGATTTGTCTGCATTAAACTGGTCAGATGTCGTTATTGTTTTGTAATGGGTTAAAGCCATAACATTTCTGATGTTTTATATATCTACTGCAGACGATTTATGAAAATATTGTGGAAAAGGAAAAATCAATAGTATTGTAATAGCTCTTATTAAGACAATTTATTTTTATATTTCCATCTTCTTATCCTGATTCATTTTATTTTAGGACTTTGTTTTTAGACTCTAGTAGTTTTAAGAAAAGACATTTTTCTCCCAGGAAAGATTAGGAGTGAAAGATACTAAAGTTGTGCATTTCTTATGTAACAATATATAATGATATTTTGTATTCATATAACCATTTTACATACCTAACACAGATAATTTATGCTTCTTTTGTGAAAAAAAAACATATGTTATCAGTTGAATTTGTTCAAATCTTTAATACATTCTTTCCCTTATTTTAGCATTTGAACACACCTGTAGAAATGGATTCATACAACTATTTGCTATAAAAAGATAAACAGTTCTTAGCAAGAAATTTATCCTATTAAGTTTTATAACAATTTCTACTCATAGAAACACATAAAGAACATTTTCATACATAACAATTACCAAATGTAGTTTGGTTTGGTGCAATCACAAAACACTATGAAGCAGTAGAGAATGACTTAGCGTAATATTGCAGCAAGCCACTGATTTGGTAGATTGGAAGAAAGCTACAATTTTCTCTGGAGGAGTCTTGTGCTCATTTTGTCTGAAAGGTTTGAAAAGTCTAATGCTGCAATTGTTTTTATTTATCAGGTGAAAGGCTGAATAATAATTTGAGGGTTCAATGCAAGGCTATAGGAAGTGCTTCACAAACATGAAGTGCTTATTATAGCCTTGCATTGAACCCTCATAATGTTCGTTCATACTTCTTTTCTCGTTTTACCCACAGGGAGAAATATCATAATAGACCTTTATTAACACTATATATTAGGGATGGGAACGAATATTCGAATATTCGAATATTCGAAAAACGGGTCGAATATTCGAATAGCAAAATAGTATTCGAATATTCGATTTTAATGAACCCATATTACTGTATGTTTACCAAAAATTTTATTAAAAATTAATGTTGTTCTATTTTCATTTTCTTCCTCTAAACCGATCCCAAATATCGAAGAACGTGCCTAGCTCCCAGGTGCAGTAACGATGTTTTTACAACGTATGTCACACAGTAAAACACCTGTGACAAATTACCACATCTTTTGACAGTTTGCAAAGCGATTAATTCCTAAGTGTGAAAATAGTCGATTTTAAGCCGCTAAATCTAACACCTTAATGATCTGCATTTGCTCCTTATTATCCAAAACAAGTCAATCACGCTAATTGACAATTGTCAGTGTCAACCAATCACGTAACTTGTTTGTCGTGAAATTAAACAATTACTCTTTCAATAACCAATCGTAATCATGATTGCATATGCACGAAGACCAATCAAATAATGTGTTAGAAAGTATATTTTTCTTCAGAATAATTTGTCAAACTTATCTTCATTCTAATTTCTACATCTATTCGATAAACATCACAATGTCTCCATCACGTGTCTGGAATTACTTTACTCGTTCTGCCGACAAGTCGAAGGCGACCTGTAACCTGTGTAACCAGGACTTTGTATTCAAGAATACAACATCCAACCTACTGAATCACTTGAATGGCAAGCATCCATCCGTTTTGACGTCCGAAACTGTAAAACAGACGACCATGAACCTGTTTGTCAACTCACCGATATTGCATGCACGTACATGTATACAGTTATCGGCTATACACAAAAGGTTTGAACAGAGGACTAGTGTACTAGTATTCGGACATGCAAACATTCGGACATCAAAACGAATTCTAAAATCGAATATTCGAATATATTCGAATAGTTCTAGTCGAATATTCGAATAGTGATTTCACTATTCGTTCCCATCCCTACTATATATACACAAGGGAAACAACTTCAAAGAGAAACCAGTTCTGACGTTCCGCGCTTATCAGGCCGTAATTCTTTATATGATGGCTAGTCTGTCAATTCTCTATATGTCCCGCATAGCCAAATGATTTCTGCGTCCAACGATACCTCTCTCAACAAGATCGGTCCAGTCAATCCGGAGAAATCTGCGACGACACACGATATTTTTTTCAAATTTGGCTTATTGGGAATAGATCGTTGAGAACAGAACCAGCAGATGTTTCGGCACTAAAACACTAGGATGACTATAGATCCCTATGGTTTAAGTAGTTTGTTATATAATAAATCATTCTTTTTATAATTCACCTTTTATATAAATTTTTTTTGCAATATGATGTAGATAAGCTTTTTATCATGACAAAAGAAAAAAGGAATGAAAAGGGATTAGCTGTAGATTCTTTGTTCTGACATCATTAATCTGTCAACAATAATCTTTTTGTGGACAAATTAGCATTGTAACAAGGGCTTAAGTCAACTCTTTTAAGTAAATCCATAACAAAAGTCATTAAATCTCTCTAATTCTGTCAAAATATCACATTTGCATGTTGCAAGTATTGATATGTCAAGAGTCTTGTGGCTTGAATCAATTACTGCATTATGAACAAATGTTTATGACTGTTTTAAGATTTTAAGTAGATGCTTTTAAAAGCATACTAGCACTCAGAAAATCTGCAAAACTGGGTAAAATGAGTTATAAATTATGATAGAATATGTTGAAATATAGCACAGGATCATGACAATATATTACACCTGCACTATTTATTATCAATATTTTAAAGTGCTATTTTTACAAATTATGTACATACCAATTTAACTTCATTCTTTACATTTGATTTACATCTAAAATAGCAAAGAATGCTCAGCTTAACGAGTGGCGATCACTCGGTAAGAAATGTCATGTGAAACACATAAAATATATTCATTTATCCAATACCAACAACATGAACATTCTAAATGGAGAACTTCTCGGGTTTCATTGGTTCCCAACGTGTCTAGGCTGACCTTGTTTTACGCTAATTGTAAAAACACCATATCACATTCACTCTTTTAAAAGCATCATGTGAATGTGTTACTGTCTCAGTTTTTTTCTAAAAGGGAATTTAACGTACTTTTGATTTGATTGTCAATTATTCTATTACTTTCACAATTTACGTGTAATTGATCACAAGTGTGGCTTTAAGGGAAGAGAATGGCCAAAGATGACATCATTTGAATGTTTTCTTCCCATTTTGACAAAAATGTTTTATATTTTTAGATTTATTTTTTATTTCAATTTTGATCTTCAAAAATATTATTATATGAATATTTTTTAGTTTGATCACCTTTTGAAATGTCACCTGCAAACTGTTTCAAATTTGAACAGTTGAGAAATTGGCGTTTAGTGAAGGGTTAAGTTAAGAATTCAAAATCATGTATAAGTTCATTTTCATACTTAGCCCATTTTCTTGGTACATAGAAATGTAACAGTGCCCCCCCACTTTTCTTATATTAAACAAGATTCCATGATAGTTCTTTGCTGCTGACAGCTTTTGAAATTCTCCTATATATTGAACACATTTTTAATACTTTTTTTTTAATTTTTAAAAACCACTTTTATCACCTACAAGTCTTTCAGATTTACATTTAGATTTTCATGAGAGTCAATCCGACTGACTTATGGACTGCCCATGATTCTACCCTGCTTGTTCAGCCCTTATGGGCAGTTGAGTAAGGAGTCTTCCTCCATAATTTAGAGTCGAGAATCACAACATTACTGAAAAAATGTTGATGTCAGGAAAACACCCATATAGATGAATTAATCTTTTTTTTTAGAAGAATTTGATACATGGAATTGATTTTAGCTAACACTGCAACAGAAGGGTAATTTACTCCTTCTAAGCAAACTTTCCTTTTGCCACAATGGTTGATGTCCTGAATCAAAGAAAATGATTTCTTTCTTGCTATTCTTTGACATTAGTTTGGACCAGTCACATTTTCCAATTTGGGAGAAAAGGTCAAACAAATGTTTATCCAAAATAGTGAAGTACTGAGTAGCCCAGTTGTTGAGCTGGTGGGCACATAACAGGGGAATCCTAAGGGGGTTCATATCCCATCAATGGCCCTGGCTTCATCATGGGAGTTTGATCCTTGGCCTTTGCCTCCTAACCCATTACCAAACAATAACGGCATTTGACCACTTTGTTGCAGACAACACTGGAAAACGTTGTTGGGAAAGGAGAAACTGCCCTTTTCCCACAATGTTTTTTGCCCTATCAGAAGATATTTTCCAAATTCATCGCTTTTTTAGATGTCATCTGCAAACTCTTTCAACTTGGGACTGTAGAAAATTTTGCGCTTGGTAAAGGGTTAACTGTGAATCCAAGAAAGCTATGAAATAAAGTGTACTTAAACTGCTTGCAAAAAAAGAAAATATTATTAAATATGGCTATTGATAAACACAAATCAGCGAGACCATCCCTCTATTGTATTAAATATCCCCACATGACATTTCGTTTGAAAAGAAAACATCTTATAATCTGTGATAGAAAGTTAGAAGGGATATAAAGTGCATTAATAAGTCTTGGATATCAAAGATTTATTTCAGAGAGATGAAAAACTGTTCTTCATTGGTTTCATGTTGTTTATTTCTCAGAGACTCATTGGTAGGATTCTATTGGGTGATGGCTATCCTAACTACAAGTCCCTGTGGTTTATTTCTTAACACTTTACCAAACAATAACGACATTTGACCAGTTTGTTGGAGACAACTCTGGTTAACATTGTGGGAAAAGGAGAAATTGCTCTTTACGAGCAATTTCTTCTTTTCCCACAATGTTTTCTGCCCTATCAGAAGACTGTTTTTCAATTTCATTTTGAAATGTCGTCTGCAAACTCTTTCAATTTGGGACCATTGAAAATTAGGTGTTTTGGAAAGGGTTAAATACTAAATACCAATTACTACAACAATCAACTATTATTACAAACAAACAAACTGCTTTGAGCGTTGCGTCCTATTGTCACAGTGGTTTTGTCTAATATCATATAGCCAACTTAAAATTTTGTTGTGTGCCGATGATTTTAATTATGAGCAGTCACTAATTTGAATATGGAGGAACATTAAAAGGTGCTTTATCTACTGTTGCTTTCAATTCGGACGGGTAACATGTTTATACACATTGGTGCTTAAGGTAGTATACCCATAATTTGCCATTTTGAAACTCATTCTTTTGTTGAATTATTTCAGTCGTTTTTGATAAACAATGGTTTGAACAAGAACCGTTTGGTTTGATGCAAATAGTTCCAGCCCAGGGGCCCGTTTTACTAAACAACTTACGGAAATTATTTGCGTAAGTCAAAACTGATAAACACGGATAGTATCTTCAATAAAAGTACAATATTGCAATGTGACATGTCATTGGAAGCGTCTCGGAGAGACGGTTTTAATGATGTGTCACTTTGCAATATTGCTTCATCCAATATTGAAATAAGAGGAATTGATGTTTTAGACTTACGCAAATCTTAGGCGTAAACTGTTTAGTAAAACGGTACCCAGATCGATGTATGCTAAGAACAACTGAAGTAATTAGACAAAGGAATGAATTTCAAAATGGCGGATTATGGGTATTCTACCTTAAACTATTCACTCATTGTGCTCAACAGATTTGTTTTAATGGATGGTTTTTTGTTTTTTCTCATTTTAGACTAAGCATGGAAAGAGGATGGGCCTCCCCAAATCCAAAGAAGGTAAATTGTTTTCATTTCTTTCTAACAAATTCATTATGTAATGCTATTGGGCTACCTTGGCGCTAGATAACAGAGGGTTTGTTTTCTGTGTAGCCTAGCCTGGATGCCTGGCCTAGTGGTTTTAATGATGGACTTGTAACTTAGGGGTCCCAAAGCACTGCTGATTTTGAACCAGTCTCAAAAGCTTGAGATAAGGGAATGGGTTAACCCTTTACCCAAAGCCAAATTTTGGACTGTCCCAAATTGAAAGAGTTTGAATTTTTGATGGTTTGTTTGGTGAAAGGGTGGCATCCAAATTAGGGCACAAAATGAGTAATGAAAAGCATTTATCATAAAAACCTTGTTGAATTTGCATT
Source organism: Cerastoderma edule (assembly GCA_947846245.1). Lineage (NCBI taxonomy): Eukaryota > Metazoa > Mollusca > Bivalvia > Cardiida > Cardiidae > Cerastoderma > Cerastoderma edule. The sequence continues at coordinate 36,805,527 of OX401406.1, forward strand.
TCTACCAGACCTTGAGGGTTAAATGCCAGACTAATGAAAGTGCTTCACATTTGTGAAGAACATGGTGTAGTCTTGCATTGAACCAATGAATTTTAATGTCATTATAAATAGTTGCATAAGTGGAATGTCCCATAAAATAGTAATGAATCTCTTTCAAAACCAGATTTATGTTTGCCTTAGGAGGTCTTCTATAAAAGATTTTGCATCATTTGTCCCCACTTTTATACCTATTTCTAAATGAATACAAACCTTGATGCACATGCAGCAGAAAAATTTAGAATATATTGTGACAGAAGGGGAAATATCTTGTAACAAGCAGTTTTCATTTTTGCTATGTTGTTTACCTGTTGACCAAGTAACATTATGAAATAATTTAAATCATTTATTAATGCTTTCAGAATGGTAAGTTATTAGTTTTAATACAAAGAAACATGTAGTTGTTACATTGTAACATAAATTTGACGTATTATGCAAAGTTATCTTTATTTCCCAGAATGCAAGACCTTGAAATGTGAGGATCCCAAGGACTTTTGTATCGTCCATCCTACAAACAACATGGAGAAATGTATCAGTAAACATGACTTCAAAGAAGGGTAAGTTTTAGGGGACCATTAAAGGTACTTACTATTACAATGTTGCTGGATACTGGTTATAAGTACCGGTACTCGTGGTACGATAATAAAGTAAATAATTTTCTCAAAACCCATATTTACAAAATATCTCACATTTGTAGCAGAGGACTTAAGATCCCACTGTGACAAAAGGAGAAATTGCATGTTAACAAGCAATTTTCCTTTTGCCTCCAGTGGTTTCTAACTGAATCACAAAGAAAATGTTTGCTTGCCAATTTCAATGAAGTTTGTTTGGCATTCCTTTGTAATAGCAACAGTGTTGGCCCAATCATCATTAATTCTACCCATTACCAAACAATAACGACATTTGACTATTGATGAGCGATTTCTCCTTTTCCACAATGTTTTCTGCCCTATCAGAAGGTTACTTTTGAATTTCATCACATTTTGAAATGTCGTCTGCAAACTTCTTCAATTTGGGACAGTCAAAAATTTTGCGTTTTGTAAAGGGTTAATAAATGTTTTAAGTGTCATTTAGCTTAACTTGTGTCATCAGAGGAAAATATAGGAACCCAATATCAGCACAGATATCTCGGGAAATGCTTCTTAACGTCTTCTTAGGTTAACAACATGATATCATTATGAATTTTTTTTTCTTTTTTTCCTTTTCAAAAATAAGTGTTGATTTTAACAAGTTTTTTCATCCTTAATAACATTGTTTTCACCTTGATTTGTTTGCCTTTCTTACAAGCAAATGTAATAATACTAGCCCCCAGGAGTTGTTGTTGTTGTTCCATATTGAAGTATTGAAAAGACCATAGTAAAATACCTTTTACATAAGGAAGTTCATTTCAGTCTTCAGATTTTTTAAGTTGAGAGTTTTAGTGATGGTTTTAATTTTCAAATGTTGTTCCAAAATTATAAGGCCAATAATTATTGAAAATATCAATAAATATGTTTGGTCAAATAGAACAAATGACAAGCACTTGATCCTTTCTTTGCGAGCATTCCTCTTTTTTTTAAAGATAATTACAATTCCATTTAAGAAATCAAGAATAATAAGGATTGTTAGGTAAAGGGTTGATCAAAGATGATCGTCTTACAAGTTTTACAGCTATAATTATTGCTATGGGATCTTGTTTTACCTTTGATTTCATTAAGTATATTATACAATGTACATTGGATCTTTCTTTGTTTGGACTTAGCCTTTGTGGCCTAGTGGTCAGAATACAGAACTTGATATCATATGGCCCCTTTCAGTATCGGTTCAAATCCCAGTGACGGCATTTGGATTTTCTTGAGAGGCAGTCTCCCAACTGACTTACTGAATGCCGATGTTTCTTCCCGACTTGACCAGCCTTTATTGGCAATTAAGTATGGGGTCTTCCTCCATCATTAAGAGTCAGGCAGCACAAAATATTTGAAATAATGTTATAGCTCACAACTCATAAGTACAATATCCGACTACATATGCATCTGATGTAGAAATATTTTCACAATAATATTAATGGTTCTGTTATAGGAACTTTTTTGCTACAATGGCTTCTTCCAGAACTCTGCAATAGAACTATTTTTTATTCATATCTTAACCCTAAGAATTCTGAGTAATTTTCTTAAAACAGATTTTTGTGTTGTCTGCTTTCCAAAACCTTACATATCTGCTTAATTTTGAAGATGACAGATACTCAGGTTAGATCACAGGCCATCTGCCAATTTACTTGGCGGCTGGCCTGGATCTAACTTGTTTGCATATTGAGCATTATGTTGGTTCCTGAGCACTATAAGGGTTAAAATTGTTGCCTGATATTGTGTTTAATTTGACTAGTCACAAATCTTAATTGGGTAAAGAATACCTTCCTCTTTTGCGACAGTACTTTTATGACATCTGCATTAGGATAGTTTACGTAGAACAACCATAATCCGCCGTTTTGAAACTCTTTCTTTTGTCAGATTACATTGGTTGTTCTCGGTATTCATCAGTCTGGACTGGAACTATTCGCATCAAACCGACTAGATCCAGCCCAGACCGGTGTATACCAAGAACGACTGAAGTAATCCATCAAGAGTTTAGAAATAGCGGATTATGGGTATTCTACCTTAAATATCAATTTGGATACCTTTATCAAAGAGTTAACACTTCCCAAAGGCATGTTCTCTGTACTTGAATGTTGTTGTTATAAGTTATACCTGTTATGTCTATTTATAGAGAAACAGGAGGATGTGTTAAGAATAAATCAGGAAATTTGACCATGTTTATACCATCATAAATATCTGCCTAATTTTGATGAGGAAAGTAAAGGGTACTAGTTTTCAGCCTAAGGCAGTTGTATGATGAAAGATGAGAGAGGTTTGTCATCTCAAATGTTTGTAGCTGAATTATGACAGTTGAATGATAAAAGGTCTTTGTCTGCTTGCTTACAAGAAATCATAATGGATGAATACTGCGTAAATTTCTCAAAATATATTTTTGTGTCGACTGCTTTCGAAAGTCTTTAAAACCTTCTTTATTTTGATGTGGAAAGATATGCAAATTAGCAAACAGGTTAGATCACAGGCCAATTTACTTGGCGGCTGGCCTGATTCTAAGCTGCTTGCAAAAACATGAAGTAGGAAAACTCCAGCATTATAAGGGTTAAATAATGACAGTAAAATGTTAACAAGCCTTTGTTTGCTTGCTTGTAAACAAGAATAAGTAAACAATGAGGCTACGTCATATTTCAAGTGCATTCTTTGGTAATCCCTTATTTGTAGGAAATCAAACTTTGAATACTTATGTCCCAAGTTCAAAACTTGATGTTCATTATACCACTTAAGACAATTGTTTGAGACAATGGGACATGACTTTACGATATATCTTATCACACTGTAGGACTCCTTGGCCTTGTGGTTATATAGAGTACAGGGGCCTGTGACGTGTCTCACAAAGAAATGTACTTTACATGCATGATTGTCATACAAGCTTTCCTTACATGTGTATCACAAAGGCATCACATTTGGGAAAGATTTACTAATGTCTTGTATTGAACCTATGATTGTGAAAGTGAAATACGTTTATAGCAAAAATAAACATTCAACACAGAAAATCAAATTCAATTTTCTTTCATTTCAATTGGGGTGAAATCAATGCAAGGAAAAGAAAACATAACTGATAAAAGTTACTTATTCTTTTGTCTCAATCTTTGCATCATTCATATCTAGAATGATTTTAAATAATCTGTTAAACAATTTTTCTTTTAAATGAAATTTTTGGATCGGTCAGAATTAAGAACAATAAATGGCAACTTCACAAGTATAAAAAAGGAACTCATGCGTAGCCCAGTGGCTAAGGTGAAGGACTTAAAAATCGGGGTCCCAGGTTCAAGCCCAACTGATACATCGGGTTTTGTGGGAGTGGCTTTTGGCAAGTCACTTCAGAGCCCTAGCCTAGTACTGATGGATCCAAGAAATTTGTGACATAACTGAAAGATTGTTGTCAAAGCGTTAAACACCATAAAAACAATGAAAAGAGACATTTTCTTTCCGATCTTTTATTAACCTGTTTAATAGAAGCAACTTCAAATAGTTGATTGTAAAAAGTATTTAAAAAGATTGTGATTAGTAATATGTTGTGAAATCAGTATGAAAATACTGTTTTCTCTTTAAGTCTCTTTTAAAACATTAATTAGAAGAAGGGATGAATGAAGTGTCTGTACAATATTGCTTTCGAAGACTTGGACCTTTACCAAACTAAATAACAATTACTTTGGATCTATTTTCAACAGATGTGTTCTCACTTTTGAACTTTATGCACCTCTTCACCAACATTTGCAGTTGTTCATGTTTGTATTCAATTATCAAAAATGTGCAGCATCTTTCAAGATAACATTTGATAAAGGTTTTTTAAAAATTGGAAAATGTTGGAACATAATCATCAGGAATCTTTTCTCTCAATGGTTTCCAAAAGCAGGTCACACCTACAAATTACATGTGGTCTTTTTAACCCATTATCAAACAATAACGGCATTTCACCAGTTTGATGCAGAGGACTCTGGAAAACATTGTAGGAAAAGGATCAACTTCTCTTTTTCCCACAATATTTTCTGCACTAGCTATCAGAAGATAATTTTTCAATATCATCACACCTTGAAATGTCGTCTGCAAACTGTTGTCAATTTGGGACAGTCGAAAATTTGCTGTTTGGTAAAGGGTTAAGCACCAGGTATCATGAAATTTGATGATATGGCTAATACAATCTGTAATGACATCATACACCATACATGTGGTTTGACATGCAGTAACCACATGAAGAATCTTCAAAGCTATCTTCCAGCCTGACAGCAAACTGACAAGGTTTATTCAATAAAGGATCAAGAGAGGACATGTGGTTAAGGTGGTGAAATTGTAACATAAGGTTCAATTGTCAATGGTCCTGCTACTTACGTTGTGGTGTCAATTGGCAAGACACTTCATGGTTTCAGTCATTTACCTGTAAATCAAGGAAACTGGTTACATTGCTGAAAATTGGTTAATATGGCATTTAAACACCATACAACTTTTTTTGTGAATCGTAGAAAGTATAACTGAATAATTATCGGCATGCAATAAACCACATACAACCAACGAATCCCGCACTACATGAACATCAATTTTCATGAGAATACTGATGGTTCTATACCCAGCTTGACTAGCCCTTATGGGCAGTAAAGTATGGGGTCTTCTTCATCATTAAGTCAGGCAACACAACATAACTGAAAGGCACATCAAAGGAGAGGAGTACTTATAAATTAGTGAAATTATATATGAAATTCTTTTATTATGTTCATTAAAGTAATGAGAATTAGTTTAGAAATGCATTGAGACCATATTAAATAAACTCATTTAAAATAAGTTATTTTGTGCTTGAAAAATAGTTGTCTCCAATTCAATCATGTTTATCAACAACCTGTTTGTTTACATATTCAAAATACCAATTTTGATTGGTCGGTTCAGAAATAAGTGTATCAACTGTCAAGGTCAGAGGTGAAGAATCAGGAAATCTGATTATAAAACTTGCTAATCTGGGTTATTTCAGGTTAAATTTCACATTTATATTGCGCTGATGGTGTTTTTTAGTGATAATTATTTGAATCTGTTTAAAAGTTTACCAAATAATATAGTTTGATATAGCATTAATCTCCTTTTATGGGCTTTAAAATGATGTTGACACAATGTTAAATCCTATATAAATGAATGAATAAATAAATAAATGAACTTCAAATAAGGATTAGATCATGGGTTATTGTTACGCAGCTTTCAGACATTTCCTGGATTACAAAGTTTGCACAGGTGTCTGAAAGATTTATTTACACATTTGATAGTTACAAACTTAGATAGTGATAATGTGCCCAAAATGTTGCAGATCAATTGCATATTGACTTAACCAATTAATAAACAATTACCTCATTTGACAAGTTTGGTGCAGACGACTTTGAAAAACATTGTGGGAAAATGAGAAATTGCTACTAACAAGCAATTTCTCCCTTTCCCACAATGTTTTCTGCCATATCAGATGACTGTTTTTCAGTTTAATCAAATTTTGAAATGTCCTCTGTTAACTCTTTAAATTTGGGACAGGCGAAAATTTGGCATTTGGTAAAGGGTTAATTGATGTGAACACTTTTCTTTCAATAAAACCAGTAGGACCAGGCTGATTGTGTAAGATTAACCCTTTACTAGACACCAAACTTTCGACTGTGCAAAATTGAAATAGTTCGCAGATGACGGTATACAGACATTTGCCCCCCCCTATACCAAAAAGGGGGCAAATGTCCGGGGGGTGAATGTCCAGGGGTGGGGGGTGGGGGGCAAATGTCCGGGATTCGCAGATGACATTTCAAAATGTGATGAAATTGAAAAAAAAAATCTTCTGATAGGACAGAAAACATTGTGGAAAAAGGAGAAATTGCTCCTAATGAGCAATTTCTCCTTTTCCCACAGTGTTTTCCAGAGTTGTCTGCAACAAAGTGGTAAAATGTCGTTATTGTTTGGTAATGGGTTATGGCTTGTTTCCTCAGGGACTGCCCCATATATATCAGTTGACACTCCTGTCTGTCATCTATAATGACAGGTATATAGGCCTGCACCATATTCACATACAAATACACCATAACCCTTTACCAAATGATCACAACTATGAATAGATTTTCCATTCACAATTCCATATGTAAGTGGTCAAAAATGATTCTTTTAAGTTATTTCATTTTTTTCACAATGATATCTAGCCCTCTAGTTTTAGGTGTTGCTTATTCATGAGGAAATCTCGATATTTGTTACAGTCGTCTTATAAAGCATACAATCATCTCTTTCTTTTCATGTAATTGGACTATCTCACAGGTTGTGTTCTGTAGGATGCAAACTTCAAAAAGATTCAATCAATCCTCGTTACTGAAAAGACTAACTCCTTCACTCTAAAGTTGCTGGAAATCAATGTTTTCATTCTCGAATAGTAATAAGTTTCCATGCTTTTCAGTGCTTTGATGGCAAACAATTACCCATTTCCTCATTTCATATGACGGAAATAAGGTAAACAAATGCAGTTTGTCAGACCCACATAATGATGGTATCTTAAAGTACAGATGCTTAGCAATGGCCATTTCTTTAAGTTTGGTCATTGTTTACAAAATTAAACTTAAAATTGATTTACAATATCTGCAATAATCTAGTTACTTGTAGCTCTATAGATCTGTGAAGTTATTCTGTCTGTAGAAAACATTTAATTTTAAAAAGAAGAAATCCCCAATGGGTGATATAAGCTCTATATGACAGAATAATCAAAATGTTTACGGGTTTTTGAGATGAATTGATATTTTTGACTCCTTTTTCCCATAAGAATGGAATATTTTGACCTATATGTTACTAAAAAGAATATAAAAAAAAAACCAAAAGAGCCTATTTAGATCACTAACTTAATTTTTTCTGTTGAAAGAGTTATCAACTAAATATATCTTACCACAGGTCATAAACCTGTTAATTTTCTCATAAAAAGGTTCACAGTTTTCCCATTTGTTACCATGGTTTTTTGGTCATTGAAGTTTAAGCCAATCCTCGGTCATGACGTAACTACTTTCTACCAATAAGACTTCTATCAATGTGGGTCGTTCTTGGAAACTCATTTCCTCATATAGGGTTTAACCCTTTCTTAAACACCAGATTTTCGACTGTCCCAAATTCACAGAGTTAGCAGACGACATTTTAAATGTGATGAGATGAAAACAATCTTCTGATAGGGCAGAAAACAGTGTGGGAAAAGGAAAAATTGCTCATCACGAGCAATTTCTCCTTTTCCCACATTGTTTTCTAAAGTTGTCTGAAACAAAAGTGGCCAAATGTCGTCATTGTTTGGTAATGGGTTAACGCAAGATTTCTAAGATCACAAATGTGAAGGCCTTACTATAGTAGATTGCAAAAGCATTGTGGCTAAAGGAGTAATTGCTTGTGACAAACAGTTTCTCCTTTTGCCACAATGCTTTTGAAAATTATCTGCAGCATGACGCAAAGATGAGGTGTTAGGCGGTAATATGTTAATATGTAGGTGTCTTATTGAGAGCCCTCTTCATATGGTATTTTGTGACTGGTCCAAATTAACAGGAATTGCAGATGATAATTTTTAGGATGAAAAGAGGAAAAATGTTCTGTGAGATTCTGAGGAAAAAAATCATAGTGACAAAATAAGAAATCGCTCATTATCATTCACTCATTATGAGCACAGGGATCTGATCTTATCCTGGGGTCAATATTATGTAATATACTGTATATATATATGTGTAATAGTATCAAACTCCTCACAGTGATCTCCCTTCATGGGGATGATCACTGCCATCACAAATGTCACATGACCACCTACTTAGAAATGAAAATGGCATAACAAGATGGCGGCGAAACTAAAAAATTGTAATCCATTTGTGCTTTATTTAAAAACAAAACCTATTTTTTTTCAACTTTACTGTTCAGAAATCAATACAAACAAGATAGTGTTACTAAATTAACTGAGATATCCGGTAATCTCTTAACAAAACAGCATCAAATCTGGATGAAAAATCTTGTGGTGGCAGTGATTGATGCAGCGTAGCAATGGGAGATTACTGTGAGGAGTTTGTAATAGTGTATTTACCCCAGGATAATTACAGCGACCTGTGATGAGGATTGTTTTTTTCCTTTTCCAACAATTGTTTTCATCACTTCGATGCATGTATGAGGGATGGGTTTTACCCTTTACCAAACACCAATTTTCCGACTGTTCCAAATTGAAAGGCAACATTTCAAAATGCGATGAAATTGAAAAATAATCTTCTGATAGCGCAAATAACATTGTGGAATAAAAAGAATTGCTCATTAACATCAATTTCTTATTTTCTCACAATGATTTCCAGAGTCGTCTTTAACAAACTGGTCAAATGTCATTATTGTTTGGTAATGGGTTAAGCAAAAATTTGTGTTTTGTGTTTTCGATGGCAAGCGCAACACTGGGAGAGCAATTAATTAAAAAGGTTCTATCAAGTAAAATTAAATGAAAGAGCACCTTTCAAATGAAATACATCTGTGAAATCTGAACAATGAAATGATAATATCAAATTAATTGTTTCTTATAACCTACCATATAAAGTCATTTAGGTCACCTGCTATTGTGAAAAGACGTTATTGATTTGACTCTGGGGGAAAAAGTAACCACAATACTTGTAATTTGCTTAAAAAAAATTTATAACCTCTTGAAAATATCAGGTCTTTCAAAAAAAAAACTATTGCAAAGAGAACTTGTTTAAACCTTTACCAAACGCCAAATTTTCGACCATCCCAAATTGAAAGAGTTTGCAGATGACATTGAAAACTGTGATGAAATTGGAAAACAGTCTTCTGATAGGGCAGAAAACATTGTGTGATGAGGAGAAATCGCGATTTATCCTTTTCCCACAATGTTTTCTAAAGTCATCTGCAACAAAGTGGTCAAATGTCGTTATTGTGTGCTACAGGATTAAAGAGATAAAATGGAAAATCTATATTGTTGTAAAGGAATGAGGCCAAACCAGTTTGAAAATAGTTTTCAATGATTATCAAACATCAATTGATAATTGCACTAGAACGGTTAGATCAGTGAGATTCAAGTGTTAATTGTTTGTAAGAAGCAATAGCTTCTAAAATATGCCACAATACTTTTTCCTCATTTCATAGATATGGTGTCTTATTTGATGATTTTGAAACATTGAATAATTATCATTTCGAATTTTGATTTTTTAATTTATTATTTCATTGTTAATGAAGAACGACAACACAGAAACATTTCTTGTGATGTTGGCTTGCAATCGAAAGCATGTTGTGTTTATAATAGTTTGAAATTAGCAAAATACATGTGTAGATCATCTTACAGTCCATTTACCCATTTCTTCAAATAGGATTTTGTGACTGGCCCAAATTGAAAGCTAGAGCATAAAAAAATGATTTTTTTTAAGATTTCCTTTGTGATGAAAGGTCAGAAACCATTGCATATTTCTTTTAACAAGCAACCTTTCTATTTTATCACAATGGTTTTGAAAAACCTTCAGCTGTAGATGTTCTTAACCCTTTTCATTATACTGTACATACTTATTTTAACCCATCTGTAATAACATCTAAGCTGCTTCTCCTGTTTGGTATATAGTATGTAAAGCAACACATTCTTCAAGATAAAGACTAAGAATCGTTGTGTAATAGGAAATAATTACCCATCACAAGCAGATTTTCCTTTTGTCACAGTAGTTTTAAAACCGTCTGCTGTTGGTTCAATTAAAACAAATATATGTGAATATCTGTAGTTAGTTATGGTATTGCTATGATATAACTAATGTTGACACAGCTTTAAACCCCATCACCCCAACAAAGAAATACCAGGAACACAAATTGGGTCCTGCATGGTCAAGTGGTTAAGGTCACAGGGACCTGTAGCTATGATCCCTTAAGAATCCTAACTACAAATCCCTGTGGTTAAGAAGACAAACTGTGGTTAAGAAGACAAACTAAGAAGATTGGGGTCCCTGGTCCAAGCCCCACCTGCACCTCTGGTTTTGTTGGAGTGATCTTTGGCAAGTCACTTCAGAGCCTTAGGCTAGTACTGGTTGATCCAGGAAAGCTGTTACATAACTGAAAAATTGATGAATTGGTGTTAAACACCATACAAACAAAAAAGAGGAACATGAATCCATGAACTGACTGCTGTTCACAGTGATATTACTGAAAATGTTATCAACATATCCAAGAGCTTCGACCGACAAAATGTTATACAAATACATAAGATGTATAAATATTTGTTAAAAAACGTTTGTACTAAACAATTATTTTCATTTCCCCAGTCAACACCTCTACTGACAAAATGGTACACAAACAGATAAAATGATAGATAAGATGAATGATTATATATTAAAAAAACGTTGTTTGTACTATTAAATTATTTTCATTTCTCCACTCTTCTAACAAAATGATATACAAATATATAAGACGAATAATCATATGCTAACCCTCATAATGCTGAAACCAACTTCATCCTTATGCAAACAGGAAGGATTAAGGCCAGCCACCAAGTTAATTGGCGGCTGGTCTGTGATCTAACCTGTTTGCTACTCTTAGTTTATACAATAGATTAATTTTATTTCATTTTTCCAGCCGACGCCTTTTCCGACAGTTCCACAAACAGAAGAAGCATCTGAAGGATCAGAGCCAAATTGAGGAGTTGGAAAAGCAGCTGATCAAGGGCGAGAGAATGAGGGATGTTTTTGACCTGATCAACCATAAAGTCAAGTCACGGTTCCAGGGCCGCGATAACAAATGGAAGAAGATGAAACAAGGAAAGGTAGTGAAATTGATATAGATTCTTTTTGGTACTGAAGATCTGTTGGTATGTGGTTGGACCCAATTAACCCTTAGAATGCTGGGTAATTTTATAAAAACAGATTTTTTGTGTTGTATCTCAAACTTTGATTATCTGCCTAATTTTGTTGAGGAAGTATACTCAGAGTGGCAAACAGGTTAGATCACAGGCCAGCTGCCAATTTACTTGGCGGATAACCTAGTTCTAACCTGTTTGCTTAAGCATAAATCCGGTTCCAGCATTATACTTAGGGTTAAGAATGAAATTGAATCATTTTTTACAACTTGAAACCACTTGAATGTAATTCAAATAAACATTTTTTGTAAATAAACCTTAAATTTCAAGATCTTTGACATTTAGAAGAAATCTTTCTAACCAGTACAATTGCATAGATAGGAAACCAAATGACAACAGGACATTTTTTTTTTTTTTTCAAATACAAAATACCATTATAAACAAACTATATGACAATAGAACACAATAGACTGTATACAATCAACAATGAGTGGAGATTATATGTGTCAGTTGTTCTCGTTCTCATAGGCAATGTTTGTGTTAATCCTTTCTTCATGCTTAATGGTTTCAGCGCAATATTATACTGCAAGATATGAAAAGCCTTTGTGACAAAAGGAGAAATATCTCCTTTTTTATGAAATTGATTTCTGAATTTGTCAAAATATGAGTGGTTATTAATCTTTATTATTGTCATATTCACTTTCTTTCAATTTTTCAGTCACAAATATTCATATGAGGGAAAATAATGATATGGTTGAGTGAATACATAAAACTGATTGAAGAAGGCTGGTATATCGGTCTCATTTATACATATGGTCTTTCATGGGTTTAACCCATTACCAAACAGTAACGAGATTGACCACTTTGGGCAGACGTCTTTAGAAAACATTGTGGGAAAAAGAGAAATTGCAATTTTTCCTTTTCCCACAATGTTTTCTGCCCTATCAGAAGATTATGTTCCAATTTCATCTCATTTTGAAATGTCATTTGCAAACTCTTCCAATTTGGGACAGTCGAAAATTTGCTGTTTGGGAAAGGGTTAATGACAAAATAAAAAAAGCTCATTAAAAAAACTAACTACTAGGATGGAACTTAACTTATTCTCTCAGATATGCTTTGAAAGGTAGAAAAACGGCAGGAAAGGGGTTTCAATGTATGGAAGCGGACATCTGCAACCTCATTTTTGGATCATGTGTGTCGATACTTATTTGATCTTCATTAAATACTAAATGTGTATGTATTATTAACTTGACTCCAATTTCTTTTGCAATAACTAATATTTCTTATTCTTCAGGGTTTCGGAAAGAAGCACATGAAAGCTGAAGAACTCAAACAAGATGCTATGTTCAAAGAGGCCATGAATGAGCATGGTAAATAAAGTGTTTGTTGTTCCTATAAACCTTTATAGTGCTGGAACTTCATGCTTATGCAAACAGGTTAGATCCGGGCATGTGATCTAACCTGTTTGCTACTATGAGTATCTTTCCGCAACAAATATAAGCAGATAATTAAGATTTTGGAAAGCAGACGATATAAAATTCTTTTTCAGAAAATTACCCAGCATTCTAAGGGTTAAGAATTTACTTTTGTTTCAACAACCTTTGAATGCAGCTTAAGGTTGTGCAATATTGAGTGCTCAATGCAGGACTTAAACAAGGCATTCATCAAAGTGAAGAATTTGGTACAGTCTTGCATCGATCCCTCAATGTCATATGAGAATTTAACTGGATCTAGCTTTTAACATGAATTTCTATCTTTTCTTCAAGATGATACACTTATGACAGTCTTAACCCTTTACCAAACGCCAAATTTCCAACTGTTCCAAATTGAAAGGGTTTGCAGACGACATTTCAAAATGTGATGAAATTGGAAAATAATCCGCTGATAGGGCAGAAAACATAGTGGGAAAAGGAAAAACTGCTCGTTATAAGCAAATTTCTTCTTTTCCCACAATGTTTTATTAAGTCATCTGCAACAAAGTGGTCAAATGTCGTTGTTGTTTTGGAAAGGGTTATTACAGTCCTTGAGCTTAAAATGATGGTTATAATGCAGATAACAGAAATTACTTTTGATTACATGTAATTAATTTAGCGTTAAAGGCTCTTTGATGTAGCATCAAATGTTATATTGTTTGCTCAGTGCAAAACTAAACAAAGTCCTTCATAAAATGTGAAGAACAAAGCTTACCCGGTAGTTTTGCACTGAGCTATTTTGCACTAAGCCATTTAATTCATTTGTTCAGTGGTTCAGTTGGCAGACTTAAGACACAGAGGTCTGGGGTTCGAGCTCCACCGACACCTTGTGTCCTGGGAGTGACTGTTGGTAAGACATTTCAGAGTCTTAGCCTAGTACTGGTGGATCCAGAAAATTTGTTACATAACTGAAAAATTATTGATTTGGCGTTAAAAACCATTCAAACAATTCAATTTATTCAATAAAAGAGAATACATGTGTATGAAGAATATTTCTGTACCTTGTATTTCTTGCAGAGTGCCGTGCTACTGAAATCAGCGAACTAAAGAAGCGTCTGATTGGTTGGTTTGATTTGATTCACACTATGAGTCGCAAGGAACATCACAGACAGCATCATAGGGACATGAAACATCATGGTATGAAACATGTTGAAATGAAACTCATTGAACACAAGGGGAAAGCCATGGAAGCCGGAGATATGCTCAGGGCCTACCACGGAAAAGGCCGCAAACATTTGAAGAGGAATAAAAGGTCTACCATTGATCAAGTTGATCATGAGTCACGTATGTACCATATGATAATCATATTTATACTTAATTACTTTACAATGATTGTGACTGAAGCTTGAAGCTTATCAAATTCACTCTTGATAACTGAATCCTGGATACTAAACCATTGCACTTGCTGATTTGAGGGCTAGCCTGACAATTTTCACCTCGCCTAATATGTACCTACAATAAGGTTGAAAGAGGTAATGGAAGTATGGTTCATTTCTTGACCATTTATCTAGTTACTTGATATAAAAATCATTACCCTATGCTCCATAATAGCTATTTTCACTACATATGCTGCAAAGTACTTAAGTTTCAACTATTAAGAGAAATTTTATGTTACAAACAGTTTCTCCTTCCATCACATTGGTTGCTATTTAAATTACAAAGAAAATGTCATTTTTTTACACTCCACAGTTATTGTCTGCCTCTGCTTTCAAAATAAGTAATTTACAAATTCCCATAATTTGCAATGTGTTTTTAGTCTTATCTATTCATATTAATCCATATAGTGCGGGAACAGACTCCATGCTTATGCAAACAGGTTAGATCCAGGCCAGCCGCTAAGCATTTGACAACTGGCCTGTGATCTAACCTGTTTGCTACTCTTGAGTATCTTTCCTCATCAAAACTAATTAAGCAGATATTTGAGGTATTGGAAAGCAGATGACACAAGAATATTTTTCTAAAAAAATTACCCAGCATTCTAAAGATTAATGATACTTTCATGTAGATGGAAGCTGTTTGTGCTCAAAATCCGTGATGTGGGAGTTCCGCAAACAGGACATCAGTGCTGATGGACACCTTACAGAAAACGAAATGGTTGCCATGGAATCCAACAGACGTGAGCCCTGTATGAAGCCCCTCCTCAAGTCATGTGACACGGATAAGGACGGGAAACTCACACGCGGAGAATGGTGTTGCTGCTTTGTAAAAACAGGTACCCATCACGTTCATTTGCCTAACCCTTTACCATACACCAAATTTTCGACTGTCCCAAATTGATTGAGTTTGCAGACAACTTTTCAAAATGTGATGAAATTAAAAAATAATCTTCTGATAGGAAAAAAAACATTGTAGGAAAAAGGAGAAATTGCTCGTTAAGAGCAATTTCTCCTTTTCCCACAATGTTTTCTAGAGTCGTCTGCAAAAAACTGGTCAGATGTCATTGTCTGGTAATGCGTTAAATAGCCAATCCATCCACTTTCCTGTTAAACTGTTTCTTCATTACTTCAAAATAGAAATAACATTAAATACTAATTGAAGCTGTTTGTTAGAAGCAATTTCATCTTTCATCACTTTGTTAATTCCTGTTCCGACAGTGGGTGAATTAAAGAATATGAGTCAAGTCATTTTTATTTCTGTTAATGACCTGTGCTGTTTCGAAATCTAAAGTGAAAATATATTGAACTTCTTTGTAACTAGAGTTTCGTCATTTATTCTTTTATTATGCTGTGTATCCTCTGGCATCTTTAATCCATGGACTTGAGGATGCCAACATGCTGTTTTCTGGGGATGTTTTGTCCCATCTGCCAAACATTTCTCAGAATTTTTTTTTCTTTCACTTTTTATCATGACTTGTTTGCATGCCCATGTTTATTTTCCTTTCTATTTCTTTTTGTTTCAGTAACTCCTTGCCTGGAGAAGAAGAAACACTCCAACCCAGGTATGAATTCAATTTTGTTTTATCTTCTAGCTTTTACTTGATCAGGCATTAAGATGGGTATTTACTCATAGTTTTTATTAAAAATCCATAGTTACCTCTTTGCAATGCTATCTATGAACATATTTTTCATATCCCTTAATTTATGGCATTAGCACATGTATAGAAAGGGACTCACTCAAATAATAATGCTTTGGGAGAAGTACATGTAAAAATTTGAAATGTACAATCATATTGTCACCAAACCAAATATCGTTTTTCAATTTCTTTACTTTAAAGTTAGATAATGTTGAGTGAGCTTTCGCGGCTGACAGCACTTCTATGGCTGTTCACTTTAAAAACCCATTTTAAACAGTGTGCAATAATGGCAATATAAATATTTTAAATATTTTCTGAACAGCTATGAATGGGATTGGAAAGCTGTCAATAATCTAGTTTAAGTTTACTTGTCAAATATATGTCGTCATTATATTGGTAGAAGACACTTCATTTTAAAGAGTCAAAATCCCAACCTGTGAGAAAGTACTTTTGAAATAAATATTTTAATTGCATACAAATATATCCAGGGTTCTGTGCAAGACTATAGTAAGTGCTTCATAAACATGAAGCACTCACTATAGTTTTGCACTGAACCTTTAATTATCTACCTTAGATTTTTATGTTAGTCTGAACAACATGACTGGACTAAAGGTGAGAACCAATTTGTCAAATTACTTATTACCTTTATTACAGAAGATTGGGAACCAAAATGTGACAGTGAGGGGTATTTCGAGAGGGAACAATGTCATAAGAGTGGAAAGTGTTGGTGCGTGGACATAAACGGAAATCTCATTGAAGACACCAATACAAAGGAAAAAGCTGATTGTGGTATGTATAGATTGTAAATTTGGTCAAACATTCTTCCTTAATCCATAACCAAACAATAACAACATTTGACCAGTTTGTTGCAGACGACTCTGGAAACATGGGAAAAGGAGAAATTGCTCTTGAAGAGCAATTTCTCCTTTTCCCAAAATGTTTTCTGTCCTATCAGAAGATTATTTTTCAATTTCATCACATTTTGAAATATCAAACTCTTTCAATTTGGGACAGTCGAAATTTGGCGCTTGGTAAAGGATTTAAAGTCCCATTTCTCTCATCGTAATTTGGTTCAATTTCATTTACATTGGTTATGAAAGATGTGTAACTCTCATGTCTGCTTCCTAGGTGTTTTCTTGGAACACTAATCACAACACACCAAATGGGGTTTGAATAAATGTTGCAAGGTTGAAGAATCCGCTATAAGCAGGATTCCAACCAATGACCTTCAAATTTTGACAATTACACTTCACTCGAGGACAACTATACATTGGGTTAAATATGATCTCTGTGGTTTTACATCAATTTCAGCCCCTTTGCTGTAGAGCAGAAAATGTTGACCTCTTAAAACATAATATCTCATTTTGACATCTGCTATAGAAGACTTTGTGACTTCTCACAAAAGATATAACAAGGGGTTCAGTGCAAGACTATAGTAAGTGCTTCATAAACATGAAGCACTTACTATTGTTTTGCACTTAACCCTCGATATAAGCTCTTATGAGCATTATACAAACTAATGTGATATGATAGAAAACTGTTGAAAATGACTTTTACACCCAAATCAACCAATAATCAATAAGCACTGAATATGTTTTCTTATTTCAGGCAAATATGGCCCAAATGGCTATCTGATCAAACAATAAAGGAAGACACAGAACCAAGAATGTTGAGAGGACAGCTTATTGAAACAAACACCTTTTGAAATCAAAACTGCTACAAGAAATAACTTGCTTATCTAGACAGGAATAACTTGCTTATCAAGCCATGTAAGCGTGAAAAAAATGATATGCCCTAGTTTTTTGGGATTATTTTTTAGATTTTTGTAGCCTCTTTCAGCATTCAACTTTATACAAAACACTGGAATTGCATCATTAACCTGGTTCAGTTTAAGCTTTTGTACATAAATTGTTAACTTGTATGTAATATTGAACTGATGCTTTATGTATAATATGCCTGTTTGGTTGTATTTACCCTAGCTACATATAAAGGTATCATGATAAACAAGAGATTTCCCACCTGACCTGCTTCCATTCATGGTCCATCACCTGTCATGTAGAAGACAATGAAATTTGTCTGCTGCTGCATCCAACAAATGGGTAGAAATAACAGATAAATGTCTGTGAATACAAAACAGGCTTTTTATGTAAAAAGTTACATTTGGAGCTTTAGCAGACATGACTAGCAACTATGAATAGATTGATGAAACTTATATGGCACATTATAACAAACGATGACAGAAAAACAGAGCTTACTAATCATTTTAAAAGCTCCATTTGGAACTTTTTACGTGTAAAGCCATATACATTAAGCTGAACACATCCGGTAACTTGGGTGTTGCTTCATTTGATTTGAAGTTGATAACAATTATGAACCCTTGTACTCCAATTATACAGTGTACTGTACTGCATATTTTGTTCCAGCTTAGACAGATTTTAAGTTAAAAGTAATATTTTATCAATTGATGTTGAGTGTAGTGATTTTAATTTTATGATTTTTAATTTGGTAAATATTTGTTTTATTGTGTTTTGTTACAGGAGATGAAAGAATCTTTTACCTTTATTGCCTTTAATCACTGAATTTAAAAAGATTTGCAAAAAGTCCTTGGTGATTTTTTCAGCCATAATCTCTGAAAATGAATTATTTTGGTTATACTTATATTTTTTCGATTAACTAGCAGTTATTAAACAAGAGCCTATACATATATAGAACTATTTTTAGACATTTTATTGTTGAATCTCTTATGTATCGTATTTCCGTTTTTATTATATACTCACTGAAAATGACCAATTTATATAAGTTACAATCTTAATCTGAAATGATAATACAGTTAACCACCTTATACAGGAGACTATACATGTAGTTGGTCACCTCTCTAAGCTATACAGCACTGATTTACTACAGCCTGAGATTTGTACAAGGGTGGTCGCCATTTGAAGACATGTTTTACTTTCCCCACTTACATATAACTACCTATTGCCATAAATTACACTTTCGAATACTTAAAAATCCTTAATTTCTCCTTATCAGATCAGAATCCCACCTACTGTTATATACTTTTTTTATGAAAAATGATGTATGTTTTACCTTTATTGCCAATTAGAATTACAATCTGTCAAGGAAATATTATCAAACTTGTAGATATCATCTTTGGTCAGTCTAAAATTTCAAATAGAATTTTCTGGTCAAGATATGTCAGAAAAAAATATCAACACTTAAAGAACTAAAGGTATGGACCTGCTTTAATACAATGACCCAATCAAATGGTACGATTTCAAAGAATATCTTTGAGTCAACAATATTCCCAACTGAAAATCATAATGAAACGGATCATACAAAGGTAACATCGCTTTTAATTTTATTCATTCATTACTTGTCTTTTGTAATTGCAGTGATCACTTGTTGCCAAAATGAATAAAATTATACGTATGCATGTTTGTTGTTATGTGTCCTGGTAGCCAACAAGTCAGATTCATTGTGTCTATCAATGTTTAACAAGGAATTGAAATTTTTTTTACATATTCCTTTACCTTGGCATTATATTTTTCTTTACATAAAACGTATTTTTTTGGTAAATCTGTTAATTTTATCTTATGGAAAGGTAGAGCAGAGCGTCAGCCGAATTCAGAGTTATGGATTGTTGTTGCACTTGAATTCCAGGGTCAAAACCTTTTCCATATTTCGGTATTGACATTTAAATTCTTTCCTGTCAACCTCTTTTAGCAATCTTCATTAACACCATGGATTGAACTAGGTCCAGTATCCATGGTCACAAAACCTTCAAACAACTCGCCCAGGAACAAAAACAGAGCCTTCCAATTTAGGCCAGAGTAGTGCTTACTTGACAAGGATATAGGTCTGTGAGTCCTACGATCTATGGATCCACCAGTACTAGGATAACCCTATCCCAAATTGAAAGAGTTTCCAAACGACATTTCAAAAAGTTATGAAATCGGAAAATAATCTACTGATAGGACAGAAAACATTGTGGGAAATGGAAAAATTGCTCGTTACGAGCAATTTTTGCTTTTCCAACATTGTTTTCTAAAGTCGTCTGCAACAAAGTGGTCAAATGTCGTTATTGTTTTGGAAAGGGATAAGGCTCTGAAGTGACTTGCCAAGGGCCACTCCCACGATTCCAGAGGTGTAGGTTGGGCTCGATATCGCGTCAACATTCACTATTCCGAAATCATAATCACGGAGGAATGCTCCAAACGTAAATACCCATAACGTTTGGTGAAACCGAATAGTTCCGTAAGTCAATTAAAAGACTGCCTCTTGGGAAAATCCAAATGCCGTCACCGGGGTTGAACCCACGCCGAGAGGGGCCATGCAGGCCATTTTGAGTTCTGTACTCAAGCCACCAGGCCAAAGAGCCCTCCTTCCCCCCCACCCCCCACACACACACCCCTACATGTAAACTGTAACAGTCCCCAGGCTTACGACATATTCAATTTCCTTTATTTCACTTAGTTCCTATTACAGAAAACAAAAGGTGCATTGATATGAAACAAACAAAAAAATAACAAGGCATAATAAATATGTTTTGTCGGTTAGGTTCCAAGATATCCCAACCCCAGTTTGCTTCAGACTGGAGTTTGGACATCTAAGAAGCCAATCGTCCATATAGGCATGAAAACATATAGACATATGCACACTCACACCCACACACTCACACCCACTCACCCCCACGCAAACACACATCTACACACAGATACAATTACATATAGAATCATACATGATGATGATATATATTTGTACTTTAAAAACTGTTGAAAATTATTTTGATAAATTTGCATAGATTAATTTGGTCGGTGATAGATTTAGTGTTCAATAGTGATTCGAATTGTATGACATTAGGTCTAGTTAGGTATTTTGTTGAAACAAATTTGTTTCTAATGTTTGTTAGAGATATGCATTCAAAGATATAATGATATTCGTCTCCAATGTTACTATTACAGAGAGTGCAGGTTCGTTCTGCTAATTCGACAAAAAAACTGTGCATTGTGCTACCTAGAGAGGCTATACATGTAGACAGATAAAAAGACCATGTGTGACAAAGTAATACTTTCTAAAGCCTACTAAATAGGCCTATTGGTGTTCGTGCATATAGCTGTTATTCATTAGCAATTTGCTTAATGAGTACACATTCGGTCCTTCAAACATCAAACAAGTTCAAAAGTGATTGCGACAAAAAAACAAACAAGAAATAGCTTTGTCACACCAGCTTCTACGATGATAAGAGAGAAAGCGGCGCTTTCTACATTTTGCTTTTTGC
This sequence comes from Cerastoderma edule, assembly GCA_947846245.1. Taxonomy (NCBI): domain Eukaryota; kingdom Metazoa; phylum Mollusca; class Bivalvia; order Cardiida; family Cardiidae; genus Cerastoderma; species Cerastoderma edule. The sequence goes on from OX401406.1 coordinate 36,826,729, forward strand.
CTGTTACTATTTTCAAGATGGACAAAAATATGAAAACATCAAAACGTCTTTGTAATAGTGTGATGAATTGGAATAAATACAAATATGTCTCCTATTGAGTAATTCTCCTTTGTGTCGCTATTTAAACCATCTGCTGCAAATGCATGAAACGAGCTGACTACATAAGTTATTATAGAGACCTCGCATGGCTCTAGATGTCGTATGGATCATTCTTTCATTACCCCATATACAGTACAACCTGAGGGGCGGCCACATGGGCAAAGCGGCCATCCCGCCGTATGCGGCCGGTTTACGTCCGCCCGTGCGATTCTACTCTTAGGTTAAATGTATAAAAGCAATAATACTTGATATGTAGACAGTGACCACTTACCTATCAACAAATCTTTTGTCAAATTATACATAAAAATGATATGTGATTAACAAACAAACGGCCACGCATGTGCTCTTTTGTGGTGATTCAAATCAATCAATTGGGTTAATTGCACAATTTATCTCTACCTTTTGTATAGACTGTAATCGCTCTTTCCATCAGTCTGGTCACGGGTTGTCCGTTGTAGCAACTCATTCCTATTTCAATGTGAGTAGCTTCTATTTCCACTATTGCATTCTCCTTCGAGAATGTCATCTTATAGCTAGCATTATAGATACTCTGTTATAGGGGGTCCTGTGTGGCCCGATGGCTAAGCTTTTCGATTCAGGACTCGGGGGTCCTTGGTTCGAGCCCCACCGACACCTTTGGTTTCGTGGAACTATCCTATGACAAGTCGCTTCACAGCCCTAGCCTAATACTGGTGAATCAAGGAAATCCGTTGCAGAACTGAAAAATGTTGATACGGCGTTAAAAACGTCATACTAACATAAATTATTTGTTCAAAATGTGTAAACCAAGGAGATAATAATATTATCTATTTAGATAGAGTTGCATAGTAGGCCTACCTACACTTTGGGTTTGGTATGTTGTAAATGCTCCTCGATATACATGTATGTTGATTTGGGTGGTAGTAGATCATGGACAGACCCACAGGCATGTCTATAAACGGATGAAAGCTGTAAACGTTAATACTTCCAGACACATAGGCGTAGGAGCAATTTCAACATTGGGGGGGCCAACTTCAGATGAGACCGGTCTAAGAATAAATATTCCTAAACTTTCTCATGACTAAAAATGCGTCTACAAATTCAATATCATTAAATGAATTAAAAGAAAGTGTATGAAAATGTGTATCTTAGTTAAGACAAAATAACCAAAAGAAAAAGAAAATAGGATAGGCCAAGGCTCGATCTCACGCGGAAAGCATATTGTAATGATAATAACTAAAAGTAACAGCCACCTTGCTGTCACAGCCACGAGTTCGTCTACATAAAAGAAAAAAAAATAAGTTTATATTTAAATACAATATAGGGTCTGACTGCTTAGAGTACATTTTGCATCATTGTTTTCGTTAGTTGAAACTACTTCCCTAGAGCTGAGATTTCACTGGATAAACCTGATGTATTCAGATTGCCATTTGCGATGATGACGTCAAAATGTTTTGGTTATTGTTCGTAACAAAAGGCGAATTGATATCAAATAAAGCACACAATACACTTTTATATTAATTCTGCTGTTAAATGTCATTTCTTTCATTTTTTCTTTCCAAAAATCTTCATCTTCCATTGTGAATATTGGGGGGGCCAAAGTATACTCTGGCCCCCCAGTCTGGATATTGGGGGGGCCGGGCCCCCCTGGCCCCCCCGGCTCCTACGCCTATGAGACACCATATCATGTCAGCTTCCTGTCTATAGTATTTTAGTTTGTCATGCTCATTGAAAGCCTATGTCTGCCACACTAGATCTTTTGTGCGTTATTTTTGGCTTTTTTACTTTTGTTATTTTTATTCTTTGTGAGGTCTACAGTATGTCTTTCAAAAGGCTTCGATTTATCAATCGGGAGAAAATGTGCTACACTTTATGAGTCCGTTTAAATTAATGAAGAAGGGTTTTCATTCATGCAATACAGTTTATCGTCGGTCAAGTCAACACATTTTGTTTCGACGACTCTTTCATTCATTGGTACAATTTTATTTCTAGATAAATGAACCATGCTCTCCATATGAGGATAATTGGTCAAGGGGTAAGGCCATGCCGCAAATTTCTATAGAAAACAGTGGCGAAGCCTGTCAGAAATGAATGTGTAGACACCTTATTATAGGGGACCCATGGGCTTATATCGCATTCTTCTAAAGGCGCGAAAGGGATAGAATCATTTAGGCCTTTGCTCAACTGGATTAATTATGGTGTGTGCACAGTGATGTGGCAAACCAATTAAGTTTACTACCGCTGGAAATTTGGAAATCATTCTAACTCTATTGTGAAAACGTAACCTGACTAAGGCCAGTATATAAGAACATGTGGATGACTTAATTAATCATGGGTGCCGTGTATTTTGAACGCTCACTCAGTTAGTCTCAATAATGATCCGTGAACGAAGCTTTTTTCATCATTTGGACATTTGTCGTGCTTCGCTACGTCTCGAAGGCGTCAGTCAAACTAGCAATAGCCTTCGAGACCAGTTATCCGGACTACTCACTCAGTCAGCTCTTTCCCCATGCTTTCAATGTTTTCGAAAGACAAAGACAACCATACTAGGTTGTTGATCAAACCATTTCCCATGCAAGTAACTAAGTCTATCCCAAGTTGGAAAGTAGGCTATTCGCCTAAGACAGTGCTTTTCCACCTCAGTCAATGAAACAGCTACACACAATCAGAGACGTTCATTGGCGACACACTCATCTGTTGCATTGCAGCCTGGGCTCTTTGGTCCCGACCCATACGTATACCCTGGGTATACAAACGGACCGGGGCCCCAGGATCAAACTCCGCGCAGGAATACTTCCCTTTGTTACACCACGGCAATCGGAACTACTCGGGTATTTCCGTGAGCTGTGAAATACACCTCGGATATAAGTGTAGGGTTACAATTTTTCGGGTAAATCGGCATCCGCCAATTAACACATTTTCTAAGCGTGCACGTTAAGTAGTTCAATGTGTATGGAAGTGTTGGACATCCTTTTTAATCACTTTTTATCAGTAACTCATACCAAATGGCGAAATTGTTGTTGTGACATGTATAGTTGTTTCCTCAATCAAATTTAACGACTTTTTCGATTTCACATATAAGATCTATTTTTAAACACGAAAGTGAAGTGACGTCATTCCGCTGGGAACCAATATGGCGTCATCCCTATTATTTCAGATGTGTTTTCTATTGGATAAACCCGATGTGTTCAGATTGGGGAGATTGGGCACAGCAATCGGAACTGCTCGGGTATTTCCGTGAGCTGTGAAATACACCTCGGATATAAGTGTAGGGTTACAATTTTTCGTGTAAATCGGCATCCGGCAATTAACACATTTTCTAAGCGTGCAAGTTAAGTAGTTCAATGTGTATGGAAGTGTTGGACATCCTTTTAAGTAAAATTTTTATCAGTTACTCATACCAAATGGCAAAATTGTTGTTGTGACATGTAAAGTTGTTTCCTCAATCAAATTTAAAGGCTTTTTAGATTTCACATTTAATATCTATTTTTAAACACGAAAGAGAAGTGACGTCATTCCGCTGGGAACCAATATGGCGTCATCCCTATTATTTCAGAGGTGTTTTTATTTGATAAACCCGATGTGTTCAGATTGTGGGCACAGTACCCAAATGAAAAGGGAGCTCACTGTGTAGGAAAATGCCAAAGATAGGAGTAAGAGTTACCTCATAGATAGAGCTCCCTTCAAAACGGTGTTTTTTGACAGTTGTAAAACATAGATATCAAAATGTAAGTAGTCGTTCTTGAACATGATTCTCTGAAACAAAAGTTTGAGCTGTCTTTTAAAATGGAACATCCAATTATATGTCGTCTCATTTCCGAATGTCTAGTAGCATTATGATGGTACATATTTTAAATTGTAACTAGTTTTCGTGCATGCAATTTATTTTTGTTTTTGTATAAATGTTGGGTGTTTGTATATCCCCGATCTGATACAAGTGTTTGTTTAGTGTTTGTCAATGTTGAACGGGGAACTAATTCAATTTTTTACTGCTATTTTGAGGTTTACTAAAATGTACCCTGGGTCTGGAAAAGAGAAAGTATTTTCATCTACACGGCGACACTAGACTGTATCTGTATCAGAGGTGAACAGGGCATTTCTTGCTTGCATTTGGAAGAGGCTTATGCTTTTTATTATATACCAGTAATTAACCCGTTGCAATTACAGACACGAATAAGAGTTCCGTATGTCGCAAAAGTGAGCTAATTACGTTCCTTTGAAAACCCAGCTCAGTATCAGGAAGAAGAGTGCTTTCTCAGGGTTCTTTCTGGCTAAAATTTTCTTTGCGCCAACACTTGCACCAAATTAAAAAAAATTGACCCAAATTAAAAAAATTGGAGCCAAATTCAATAAGTTGGAGCAAAATAGTCTTATGTAAAACGGAAAATCCTTCATCAGGGTCATCTACCGTTCTAAAGAAGTTCTCAGGTGATCCCTTGTTCTATCCATTTCTAAGTGCTGTTTTCATTAGGTTCTATGGACTAAATCCTCTTTCATACTCTACATTTGAAACAGGACCTAGCAGAAACATGACTTTCACCTTGGCGTCATATTATAACCAACTATTTCCTGTCGTCCAAGCCTCCTTGAAATTACGGTTGTCAGATGTCAATTTGATTTTCAGTGGGAGGTATATTCAAAGTCTGAGGAGATCGATTTAAAGTCATTGTGTTGGATCAGAATGAAATGTCACTGAGAGAAAATCACAGATTTTATATACCGCAACTTCGGTGCATAAAAGAGTTTCAGTTATTTGTCAATCAACACAACTGACTTCGCCGATGTTTAATGTCAACTTCTTTAAAAGAAATGCGAGGGCAAACATTTTGATTGGAAAACAATAACAGTAATTAAAGTAATAATTTCCATATAATTGAAGTTGTAAAAGCTGGCAAATGACTAAATGGTGTACATGAGAAAGTGTCACCTTCAACAAACCTGACAATCAACAGTTTGAAAACAGGATTATCCTGTATCGGAAATGGCATTTGATAAACAAGCTGGTTCCCGATTTCTAATTCAAAGTACTGCGTTTACGGGAACCTTCGATGCATGGTTCTCAGCTTTACTGTAAAAATCAATGTTGACTCAAGATCGGAAACCACGCGGTAAACAAACATCAAATTCTCAAAACAAACATCAAATTCTTACGGAAAATAGTCGTCGCCAGCAACTTTCGCCAAATTTTTTTTTCTTGCGCCAATTTCTGAATTTTGTCGCAAGTGGCGCCATTTGCTAAGGCCAGCGTGAACCCTGCTTTCTGGATTTCTATTTTTGGGATATGTCATAATTTTCAAGCCATGCCTCTAAGAACAACTTTTATAAGTATGTAATTTATTTTTGTGGTGACATAGTAAATAAAGGCAGAAAACCAATAGGTCAAGGGCGTATTGAACTTTAATGCTAACCTGAATCAATAGCTCACCTACATACACAAAGGCATACATACAACAATAATGCAATTGATTTAGTCGTGAAGAACATACAATCTTTACCAGAGAAAAAACACTCCCATATTTATGTGGTAAGGAACGAACAATAACTCTGCAGGAGATTGAACAATAAAATATGTCATCAATGACATACCTTTAACCTTTTAACAGCATCAAATTTTTGGGGAAATAAAAATCCATGTACATTGAAATGTTGTATCTTTTCCTGTACACTGGGTACATTGTTGTTACCTTCAATGTAGCAAGGGTACCTTGACAATAACCAATCAACTGATATTAGTTTTTGACAGGAAAAGGCTTGTAATAACTCTCATTTATTCAGTACCAAGCCTGTTTTTCCTGTATTTGCAATCTCATCTGTTACAAGACTGCCTCATTGAGATTATAGCTTTTAATTAGAAGAATGAAATAGTAAGACCTATAAGCCTTGTATCGTATGCTTGATATAAGGTATCACTTTGACCCATCTGATCCAAAAGGCTTCAAAATACACTGTCAATTAAATGCTAAATTGCTCTCCTATTTTGTTCTCGATCTTTTTTCCTGTTTATACTTTAAGGTTGTCATATGTTGTAACTTGGTAACATGTCCTCTTGTGTTAAATGGTAAGAATTTACACACTGTTTTGATCTTTAAGTTCTAGATAACAGGGGTATGTATTAAGATCAATATTAACACTATTATCCATTAAGCATAGGTATGAGGCATAAGGCTTCCAAAGTATTAACTATTTACAGCTTGCACGCTTTTTTTCTTTTCAGAATCAATTCAGATGATATCCTTATATTTTAAGATCTTGGTATTGTAAGGATGCAGTTGAAAGACTTTACTACATTACAAACCATCCCAGGGTTTAGGGCCATACTGAAAGCTGTTATAACAGCACAGATCCAGACTTTGGTAATTTTTTAAACTTATTGTTGAAATTTTTTTTTATGAATAATTTATCTTTCAATATGGCATCACTCTTCATCACAATATGTTCTTTATCCTGTTCACAAGACATTACAATTGCATACAAAACAATGAACATATGGGCCGCGTCACGCTAAAAGGGGCACACGGACATAAATAAAAACTGCTGACTCAGCTCTTTCTTAGCGCTATTATTCCAGCATCTAGTCACGACAGTAATCATTTGTATTTATTCAAAGGTAGAACTTGATGTCCTCTAAGATGGCAATCAGTGTAACCCCAGACCAGCCGTCACGTCACTGACGTGGCGGCTGGACTGGGGCTACACTGTTTGCTATGTCCGAGTGCCCCTTTTCCCGTGACGTGGCCCATATAGTGTTAATATGGGCATACAGCATAAGGTTTTTCCAGTTAGTCCACTTCTTCTTCTGTACATATTTTACCTGCCCTTGTGCAGATATCTCTGGAAGCAAATGAGTGTCCTGTCTGACCAAGAGGTTCAGAAGGCGGTCATAGAATTAGGGAGTCCTTGGTTTGAGCCCTATTTGTACCTCTTGTGCCATTAGAGTGTATTTTGGCAAGACAATTCAGAGTGTTAGCTTAGTACTGGTGAACTTCAGGAAAGCCATAACAATGAAAATACAGTAAATACAGCATTCAACCCCATACAAACTTGTGGCAAATATAACACAATGGTTTCTACGGTACTGTACAAAGATGATGTGTTTTTGCAAATATTATGATTGTCATGTGCTGATGCTTGCAACATCAAAAACAGCCACAAACATAAGTTGGGTAATGAGGTTGTTTTATAAGACTTAAGTACCTTTACTTAAACTTAGATTAAGTCTGAATTTGTTGTTATGTCATATGAGTCATGTCTCAATTGATTTGTAAACCGGTATTTTTATGTACAAATGGCAATGAGTATTTTTGGATTATGTTCTTAACCAACACTTCACAATTTGAAAAGGTGATTGTCTATTACAATGCTCACTTGGAAAATGTTGTCTACCTAATGTGACAATCAGATGAATTACCGGGTATTGATAAAGTTGGCAAAATATGTTAAATACAGAGGTCTAGACACAAGGTACCGGTACATTTCTTTTCCCAAATATCTTTTCTCATTTTTACTCTTTATTGTGGGTACTTATAGGAATACTCTTGTTAATTTGTATGATTACCCACCAGGGGTGGCAAAATTGTCTTTCGAATTTCTTGTCTGTAAATGTCAAATCTATTTCTGAACTTGTCTGTATAGTAGTTATAAAGTAAAAGTTCACTTGTCCATAAAGACTTTTGGACAAGCTTGGACAATCAATTTTGCCACCACTGCTCACAATGTTGGAGTTATTGCACAGATCGAAATACCGCATGAAATGAATTTGCTTCACCATTTACCCTTAGAATGCTGGGTAATTTTCTACAAATATTTAAAAATATTTTAAAAAAAAAATTGTGTAATCTGCTTTCAAAAGCCTTATATGATATAACTAGTTAATTTTGATGAGGAAAGATATTCAGAGTAGCAAATAAGTTGAAATACAGGCCAGCCGCCAATTTATTTGGTGGCTGGTCTGGATCTAACCTGTTTGCATAAGCATGAAGTCGGTTATAGCACTATAAGGGTTACCTCAAACCCTGGCAAATATATTTATAATCCTTTAGGTTGAGCAGTTACACCTGCAGACAGGGGAGGAAAGTTTGCTGTTGACTGCCAGCACAACGGATGGTACAATATGCTTCCTTGGCTCAGGGACTGGTCAAGAGTTTCTGAAAGGTCGAGAAGACATCAAGTCCCAGTTCTTAACCCACTGTCAAAATGGTGCGTAGTCCTGATATGTGTTTTCAAACTCTTCCATGTTAGAGTAATCTATAACAGTAACAATAGTATCAAATATTTTGAAAACAACATATTGAATCAAAGGTAGTGATTGATATACATGTTCTAGAAAAGGATGCCTATTATGTTTTCATGTTTTTCTTTAGCAATTTATAGAATTCCTTTTCCATGATTTCTACCACATACCTGTAATATATAAACTTTGAAAGCATTTCAATAAAAGAAGTTATTTCTCTTGACAACTAGCCTTTAGCAGGAACTACACATTTTAAATGATGATGCTCTATATTCACACTATTATGGTGAAAAAGTTCAATAAAGAAGGCATTGGATTAATTGAGAACTGTTGGGTTTTTTTTATAGTTCATTATACATTTTATTATACAGACTTTTGTATGAGTCTGGGATATACAAAATACTTCTCGGTCCTCTTTTATGATTAACTACAGAAAACAGAACTTTATCTGCCTATTCTTTTTTATGAGCCTTCAAGACAGGTCCATATTTCAAAATATATTTACTACAGTAAAAAAAAATTCAAATATGTAGGCTCAAAAATCCTTTCTTATATGTGAAAAATGCCAATGAGATAAAAAGAGATACTGATCAATATGAGCTATTCCTCCCTTTGTCACAATAATTTAATAAGGTTGAATACATTAAAACATTACCTTCTATCTTCAATAGAAATTCCGTGCAAGGAAGGCACTTTATCAGCCCAATCATGCCAGAGAGATATGGATACAACTCAAGGAAATATCACAGAAGAATTCAGAACTAGTTCACCACTGAAGCCCAGACATCATGTGTTACAACAGAACAGCCTGGAACAAGTATTCAGCATACAGAGTAATGGGCAACAGTTTCCACTGACAATATCTAATTGTACAACACCATTAACTATTGACAGTGCCAGCGGACAGTATTGCCCTTTCAGTCAGTTTGGTGGTGTCCATCAAGTCAATGACTTTGAACATAAAGGCGTTCCTATCGTAAGTTTACAGACTATGTATGATAATGGACAAAAAGGTGTACCTTTAGAAAATATGCAGACAATTTTTGGAAGTGAACAGAAAGGTGCCCAAATTGTGAATTTTCATACAATGTACAATAATGAGCAGAAAGGATTGCCTGTTGTAAGCGTTCAAACCACATACAGCAGTAAACCAAAGCGCTTGCCTGTAGTCAGCATGCAACCGTTGGATGATAGTGAACAAAAACAAGGACCTGTTGTTAGCATCCAAACTATGTACAATGCTGAAAGGAAAGAGTTACCTGTGGGGAGCATACAGGATATATACAACAATGATCTGAAAGAGGCACCACAAACAAGCATGCAGACATTGCTAGTAGAGAGTCATGATAATGTCATTGTCAATGCTGAGCCAGAGGCAAGCGAGTTGATGGATATTGATAAACAAGCTATGGCAGATCTGAAAGACAAAACTAAGAAGACCTTGTCGAGTAAGATTCAGGAGATAACAGAGCGTATCAAGAAGGATGAGCCACAGAAGATACTGGAGGATGCGCTGCAACTAGCCTGTATACCATCCCCAGAGATTGAAGTTAAAACAAAAGGTCCTATCTCCAAATCTGAGCCTAAGAAACCTCGTCAACGCAAATCGGGCAAAACGAAAGGTATAGCTATTGTAAACTGTTGTAGAGTAGGCATAAACTCTTTTGTGAACATGAGCCATTTCCCTCATATTTGATCTATGGTCTAGTCCAAATTCGAAATATAAACCAAAAGCAGGAAACAATTTTGTAGAATGGAAAGATATCTTATTTGTGATAATGGGAAGAAATGATTATGACAAAGGAGAAATTGGTCTATATGCAGCTGACTTCTTACTCCTATGTGGTTGATAATAGCTTGATAACCTGTTACCATATACATATTCGAACTTGGATCTTATGAAGTTGTCTCCCAATAATTTGGTAAATTGTCACATTACCATATCTGCTGCAGACGAAAGAGAAAAACACTGTTCACAACTATTTGTTTCTACATCATTCAACAATTAGCATATATATTGCTTTCTTTATTCTTTTATTGTCAAAAATAATGGCAATAGGAGGTATTTACCATATATTGGACAATTGGAGTTAGTTAATGTAACAAGATTGACACAAGCTAATGAAAATGAGAATGATATGATTTGTTGTTCAATGTTGTTTTCTATTGTTCGAAAATCATGCAGACTTAAAAAGAAATAGGTAAACATATTGGATGAAGTGTTAATCAATTTATTTTTGGTAAGGTAATGATATTTGTATTGACTGACACAAGTTATATCTTCCCCTACATCATAGAGGGGAGACTTTGCAATTAACTTCTGCTTGTGCATCTGTCTGTCTAAGATTTGGCCATGTCTGATAAGAATATGTCTGAAACAAATGAAAATATTTGTTGCAATAATGTTCCAGTTACAGCAAAATTGCCCCAAGAACTGTATTGTGATTGGTCTCGAATGATATTACAGTGGAACCTCGTTTATCCGAACACTTTCGTTCCCAGGAGAAATGTTCGTATTAACGAATTTTCCGGAATAAAGAATATGCGAGTTACAGCGAAATGTTTACCTTTACACGGTGTCGGTGTATCATGATCATGACTATGAAGTAAGAAATACACAATTATTTTTTTTTGAAGGGAAATATAAGGTGTGTTAAGGAAGTGTTTATTTGGTCAAAACGGATTTTTAAAAAAAATGACAATTTGAAGCAATGTCTTTCGAGAAGTTAAAATTCCTTAAGATAGCTCTGAAAAGAACTGTCTTCGTTTGGCTGTGGGTGTAGACATCTTCAAGTTGTATCTTCTTATTTCAATATCGAGAAATGAGATAGGTAGGGATTGTCGAGAGTTTATTTATAGGGAAAAGGAGCATATCGATTGAGTAATAATTGAAAATGATTGCCAGACATTGTCTCCCGATCGCTGTCTAAGCAGCAGCCAATCAGCCAATCAACACCTTTTACAAACTCAACTATCGACATGCGACCGTAATTACAATAATGTAAGACCAATCAACTGACAGAATGACCGATTAACAAACAATCAACACCTTCCTGTACACTACACTAGGTGACATGTTATGGTCAAGCATACAGTTTGCAAAACGTGTGAATGCCGTTTACAACAGAAGACCGATCCCTTCATTCGCAACTGTAACCGCAAAATAAACGATTTTACTGGTTTCCGGACTAGCCATACGCATATACTATGAAAAGTGACTGTTGGTTCCCGAATATTTTTGTCCGGTTCCGGAACGCGGATTTTCCGCATTAAACAGTTAAATTGATGAAGGTAATATCCGTTCCCTCAAAATTCTGTTCGGATGGTGAATATTCCGGATAAACGACGTTCGGATTATTGCGGGTCAACTGTAATTAGATTTTTATTCTACATGACATGATGAGCACATTGGAGATGGAAACAGGCTCTATTTGTTCTTGTTGTTGTCTATTGCATTAAGTTTGGATAAAACTGAAGTGTAAAGCTATGTGCTTTTTTAATTTAGATGTATCAAGAGCCTCACATCGGAAGCCTAAGCTCCCTCGCTACAATATTGGTGCTGCGAGTGATGAGGAAGAGGGAAGTCAGACAGATGGAAACTCCACCATAGATATACTTGACATTGCATCAGGAATAGAGGACTCTGACAGTTCATTTGCTCAGATAAGTCTTGATGAACTCCGAGATGGAGTTATCTTGAAAGAGAACGAGACTGATATCCCACTTGTAGGGTACACTTGTGGTAACGTTGACGACACCAGTAAAACAGTGCTTCATAATGTCTTTAACCTTAAACCTGACGGAGATGTTATAAACGTTATAAACAAATCACAAGAACCTTCTGCCGATGTCACTAAGGTGACTGTGTTTAGTGTTTCAAAGGAAAAAAGTGAGAAAAAGTCATACAAACCTGGTTCCAAGAAGAGTCTGATCAACAAAAAACTCTGGCTGAAGTGTACTTCATGTCCAGAACGGTTTCCCAATCGAGAAATATTACAAAAGCACATGGAAACAGTTGTTCATTCTCTCAAAAAGTACACATGTGATCTGTGTGGATGGAAATTTGGACAGCTGCGTGATAAGGAACGACATCGAAGAATCCACACAGGTGAAAGGCCCTTTAAATGTGATATTTGTAACAAGGACTTTGCACGGAAAGACAATCTTAAGTTACATCGAAGGAAGCATTCTCGCCACATGAAACAGTTACCAGCTGCTGGGGAAACTAATTTTACAAGTGTACTAGCTTAATCACTTCAAATTTGTGGTTTGCTTGGCCCAGCAAGTAAGGTGGCTGCCTTATGTCTTCATGGTTAAGGGACACCTGTACCTGGTTTTCTCGGGAGTGTTCTTTGATAAGACATTTCAGAACCAAGAAAGCTGAAATATAACTTAAACATTGTTGACACTGCATTAAAACCCCATATGAAGACATTTGTCATATTTATTGTTCAGTGAAAGACAAGGATTAATTAAGGGACAATGTAAAAACTTAAGCAAGTCCTACGCTTGCTGAAGTATTATATCAACCCTGTATTTAAAGTCTTGCTTTATGCATTTAAACACTACACATAAGATTTTAATTGTTATTCCATCACTTCTGTCATATACACTCATATGTTTGATCTAATTCATTTTTTGCACAGGACAAAAGAAATTTTTTTGACAAAAGACATGTTCTTGTTACATTGTAAAGTATGATGTTTAAGATGCGAGATGCTAAATATGAAATCGACTATAAACAGCATTTGTTGGCCATAAAGTTTGTCATTGACTGGCACTTGCCGGCTGGCCTGTGATCTAACCTGATCAAAATTAAGCAGATATTTAGGTTTTGGAAAGCAGACGACACAAACATCTTTTTTTTTCAGAAAATTTCCTAGCCTTTTACGGGTTTAAAATTTGAGACAAAATAAAGAATAGTACAGAATGTCATATTGACCTTACCAGAAGCCAATCCAACATGGAACTAGGGGTATCTCATTCTAGAATCGGCTTGTCCAAACTTTTATTTATCACAATTAGATGGTAGATTGGAAAGAACTTTGAGCTGAATTGATAAAGAAATTTTTCGATCCTAAAAGTAGTAACCTGATGGCCACAATATAATTGAATAGAGTGATGCTCTGAACCAAAATCTGTCAGTTTCTTCTTGAACTATTTTCTTTTGAATCTTTTTTAAGACCCTTTGCACAGTTTTTGCATCAGAATCAATATATGTGGAATATTTGTTGACAGTATGGAATTATTCGATTGTCTGGATTAAAGGTATCAATTTATTTTTTTTTAAAAAAACCATTGTGACAAAAGAGAAATTAACCTTAATGTCACAGTTGTATCTTAAATTTGCATATCATTTTATTGTCACAGGTCTTTTAATGTTGACAACATTTCTATGGAAATTGTTCTTTAAAAAAGATAAGTTTGTGAACGTACTTCTTTATTCTTTGTTTAGATATTTAGAATAATTTACATATATCATTTTTAATTAAAAGAACATGTTATAAAGCTTTTGTTAAAATGTTCAATCAAGTATACCCACACCCCACAAAGAATTATTTTGTGAGTAAGAATAGAGACAAAAATCAGCTTTACTTTGTTAATATGTATTCTCTCATTGGGAAATCATGTCAGATGAAAGCTTAATTACACAACAATTTTAATGTTTTCTTTGTTGGAAGTCATCATGACAGAGATATTAAGGCACAAAATCACATATTAAATATTACAGGTAAATTGAAATTCTTTGCTGCAAATATTAGATTGTTGTCCTGCCTTTTTATATCATGTTACTGTTTAAAGTTGAACAACAGATTCCTGTCCCCTTTTAATCATCAACCTTTCTGTTGCAGAAACATCTTGACGATTTATTATCCATTGCATATGGGTTTATCAGTTATACATAGCTGTCTTCCCCACTCCCTAGTTTTAACTAACAATTCTATTGCACCTCATGTTCCCATTATAAGGTGAGCGACCCAATGTTCTCAGGGTCCTCTTGTTATATCATGTAACCGTTTGGGCTTGAACAACTGTTACAGGGTTCTATCTCCCCTTTTTAATCATCAGACTACAAGTTTTTGTAGCAGCAATATAAACAGCTTGGTAATTTATTTCTCATCACATGATGGAGCAACATAATAGAAAGGATTGATGTACTTTGCCAAGAGCTGTGCACAGCATGTATGTTCCCCATTAGTAGAATTGGGAATTTTAATTTGCAGCATAATAAACTTGTTTTTGCTCATGCGCACACCACGGCAGATTTCGAAAGCCACTGTAAACGCAAGAAAAACTGTTCTTGTTATTGCTATCAATATATGAAATTCCACATCCAGGAATGGATTTAAGCAAGAACACGGCATCTTATTCATTTGAGAAATAGTTATACTTGCAGATCCATTATCCCTTAGAATGCTGGGTAATTATCTTAAAATAGATTTTTGTGTCGTCTGCTTTTCAAAACCGTAAATTCCTGCTTAATTCTTTTAGGAAAGATACCCTGAGTAGCACACAGGAAAGATCACAGGCAAACTGCCAATTTACTTTGCGGCTGACCTGGATCAAACCTGTTTGTATAAGCATGCAGTCGGTTTTAGCACTATTGGGGTAAAACCAGCTACACTTTGCTGCAATAACTTTTCTTTGAAGGCAACAAGAACATTTTACAAAGAAGGGTTGTATTGGCGTAATAAAAAGATAGCAAAAGGTGTGTCCATTTGATAATAATTACTTTGTGATTTCACATATTTGCGCTTTTAAAATACATTTTTCAGGAAGTGTGATTACTACGTACTTTAAAGTTTACGAAAATCATTTTGCTTTGAGAGGGGCCCCGTGGTCTAGTGGTTAGCGCACAGTATTTGAAATATCATGGCCCCTCTCTGTGTGGGCTGAGAGTTTTGGTAACGAAAATGGATTTTCACGAGGTGCAGTCTTCCGACTGACTTACGGAGATCCGATGGTTCTTGCGGGTTAACCATCTCCTATAGGCAGTTAAGTTTTTGGTCTTCCTCAGTCGTTATGAGTCGAACATCGCAACATAACTAAAATGATGTTGACGCGATGTAAAGCCCATATATTCACATACAGACACAATGAAACATCTATCCATACATTTATTTAATGAAAGATATTAATTTTACAGGATAATTTGTGTCCCTCCCAAACCAAACACCAAAGGGGTAAATCAATGTTGTGTCCTGATTTCCTCCTTAGAGGGAGTGTGTGTGTGTGGGGGGGGGGGGTCAGTGATCCAGGGGTAGAGCCACGGGTTCAAATCCCGGGACCTGAGTTGTGACCTTTCACTAATCCACATTAGTGCGAGTACTGGTTACGTATCCGGGAAGCAGAATTGAGCGTGATTTATCCAAGTTGTAAGAACTTGTTTCACAATCGATGTAAAATAAATAAGTTCAAACTAAACTAGAGTGTTTGTTAATGAAGGAATATAAAATCGACAGCAATGCTTTGTTATCAGTTTAATGCAGTAAGATTGACGTGATACATACGGGCAATATCACGTTATGAACTACATATATTACGAAACAATGTCTATTTCTTGGACACCATCAACATTGGAGTGCATTTGTAAGACCTAGTAAGTGGCGTCATGAGATCTTTCTTGGTGACGACAGACTGGCAGGTGTGTCCTTGCTTCTTGTTACAGCTGCAGTATCCGTTCATCGAGTCATAGGGACTGCAAGTCTCTCCCAGCTGCTGGTACGACTGGCACATGCCTGCAGAAATAGTCAAGATTCTTAATTTGGTTAATGTCGTTTCTTGTTGGTAGTATTAAGTTCGCATCTATTTTCCATGTGTGCCATCAGAGATGCTGTACTTCTTAAGCATTTATCTTTGTTTAATACCTTATCCATTTTCCTAAGGAGTGTTTGGTTTATATACAGAACTTAACAAGCTTATTTGATTTGGCAGATATTCATTCCTGCGGACAATCATGACAAAATGGAATGCTTATAAGAAGTACTATATATCCTTTTGTCAGGGGCCTCCGTGGCCTAGTGGTTAGAGTACAGAACTTGAAATCACATGGCCCCTCTCCGCGTGGGTTCAAATATGGATTTTCATGAGAGGCAGTCTCCCGACTGACTTACGGAATGCCGATGGTTCTATCCGCCTTGACCAGCCCTTGTGGGCAGTTGAGTATCGGGTCTTCCTCCATCATTAAGAGTCGGGCATCGCTACATAACTGAAATAATGTTGATGTGATGTAAAACCCATATAAAAAAAATATCCTTTTGTCACTGTGGTTTCAAGAGTCTATTGAAACAATTGCAGTAATACGTGGTGTTATTTAGTAATGGTATAAAGCAGTCGGATGTTAATGGATAGTTTGGAACACTGGTGAGGAACTTATTGATGCATTGACTGCCGTGGCCTAACTGTGGCACCGAACACCAACCGACTAAACTGTGTTTGTGTCCATTCTGTTGCCCAAATTATGTTTATTGAACAATGAAGCATTCGAAAACGTTATGTCTTACCTTTGGTGTGAGCCAAATCAGTGTGTTGGATGGGATATCCCTCAAAGGTGTTCTGTCGTTTCTTGCTGACCATCAGGAATTCGTGTTTCTTGTAACAGCATTCATTGTCCCCGCAATCGGTATCAGCCAAGCACTCGATACCAGCAGGTGTTGTGGCAGCCTATAAACAAAAAATCGTGGTTGATTTTATCATTGTGTTTGCAGGGGCGTAGCCAGCAATACGCTCGTACTCATTGTGTAACATCAATTTCAAAGTTTGAATTATTAATTGCCCGAAATCTCTAAATATGCGCCAAATCTCCCATTTTTACTTCTACTTGAAAAAGTTCGCAAAGGAGGCCCCCGGTTTGCTGTTAATGAATATGTCACCTTTGACAGTTTTAGATGTTTATTCGCTTGTGGAACGATTATTCTAGTTTGAGAACCTAACGCATTGTTATAGATAACGTGTAGGTATAAAACCCGGAGCGGATGTGATCTTGCATTTTAGAGGTTTATTTGCTCGGTACGTTACAAATGTGAAACCAAAATTGCGTATCTTCTTTATCTTGGTAAAGGAGCTGTCCCGTTAAGTTTACTCCGACAACGTTGCCACAAATCTATCAGCACGTGATTGTCTCGTGCTCATTTATGTAATGTCGCTTTCAGAATGGAATATCTGTCTTAATTCGAGTTTGTGCTTTGAGATTATTCATTATTGAAGTGTTGCGACAAAGAAATTGTTTGCCTTTGATCAGCAAAGTCTTCTTCCCGCTCCTGTAAAGGCGTTAAACTTGCTTGTGTTGGAGAAAAGGTTTTGTCAGCACAGCTGGTCTGGATAGACCTTATCTGCGTCGTTCCTAATTTGATATCGCAAGACTAGATGACAGATCACGGCAATGGAATCGGAACTTAGTCGTACTTTTAGACACAGATAAGAGGCGGTCGTCAGTCAAAAGTCCCGTATATATACATCCAATGTCCTATCGGGGACGTCGTTATTAACTTTTGGATAGGAATATGGGGGAGGGTAACAAGTTATTCATATGCTTCTGAAAGTCTTCAAATGTTTTGTAATAACGCCTGAATATATCTAAAAAAAATATGTATGCATTGGTCAGCTTTCAATAGTGACGGCATCTCTTTATAAAACTTGTGCAAACGTCTCTTGACTTGTACATATCCCTCCGTTTTGATCTTCTCAAAGAAATACACATGCATGCGGGTCGTTTCTTATATTCTATTTGCTCTTATGACCCTACGTTGTGGGTACTCAGTGGATTCGTCTCGACAAGGTTCAGGGTAAGGCACATCCCCGAAAATGGTCTCATATTGAGAATGAGATGAACTTGGTTTACAGCTTTATCAAATTCTTTAAATTGGTCCTTTGGCATCATTGACCAAAAGACACCAACATGATAGAATTCCTTATTTGACACTTTGAAAGCTAAAAATATTGCCTTCGGCGAAGGCTTTCTATCTTCATAACTAATCTTTTAAAGTGGGGTCCTCGCCCATTTAATCATATGGGATTTTGTGAATGGTCATATTTAAATCAACAGTAGGTGACAAATGTTGCAGTCTTTTTTTCCTATGCGGAAGGGGAAAATCGTCACAAAAATACACCAGATTCATTTATCCTAAGTGGTTTCTAATGTCTTCTACTGTTGGCTCGTTCGTCAGTCATTCTATGAAATGGGTAAATCAGGGGTAATTCAATGGTCCATCATTTCCCTGAATCATAAACAAATCTTGAAGTGCCTTTCTCCTTTCCCACGTAGTATATTTTTGCCACGTGGACTCATATGAAATCTCCATATATAACGCATGTTTACGTACCTTCGGGTCCTGGCCCATGCATATACCCCTAGAACGGGGTATACGTATGTGCCGGACCCCAGGCCTATGTGTAAGTATAAACTTATTTATTTTACATCGATTTTAACGGAAGCTTGAAGCTTATTGAATTCTGATGAGTGCTTCCCTACTACACCAGTACTCGCGTCGGTTCGTGGGTTAGTCCCGGTAGTTTTCACCTCGCCTAACGGGGATTCGATTCCGGGACCCTCGGTACAAGAGGCCGACGCACTAACACGGCACAACCGTCGCCCACATAACGTGTACGTACCTGTGCCATGGCGATGAAGGCTGCGAATCCGAGTAAAACGTACTTCATGTCTGCGTTAGTTGGTTGTCCTTAGTTGGTGAAATGGGGCCCTGTCCTTATCTTGACTCGCTTATATATCGCCGGATCCGTCCTTTATCAGCTGAATTAGTGGCAGCCAAAAAGCAGTGTATTTTGAATATATCATAAAAGTTAGGGAGACTCAATGGCTATCTATTGCTTAACCATTAGAATGCTGGATAATTTTTTGAAAAATAGATTTTAGTGTCGTCTGCTTATCAAAACCTCTAATATCTGCTTAATTTTGTTAATGAAAGATACTCAGAGTAGCAAACAGATTGGATCACAGGCCAGCCGCCAATTTGTTTGGCGGCTGGCCTGGATCTAACCTGTTTGTATAATCATGAAATCAGTTCCAGTACTGTAAGGGTTAATTCACAAAAATGTTGATATGAGAGAAAAAAAGAAAGGTATTATTGATTCAGATCGGTAACTTTATTTGTCGTTCGTCTATTTTGTCAATGAATTCTTTGCACTCATATTTTATGATTCGTATCTATACAAGGAACCCGTTTGATAATTAATCAAAGAACAAATATTTTGATTAAATTAAAATATGAATGAAAGCTATATGTTCTGTACGGTAGCAGAGTGTGTAGTTCACTTCCTGATATCGTTACATTCTCTTGTCCGAGTGTCGATTTTGATATAAAAAAACTCAGTTCAATAAATGTGAGGTGATCGTCAAAGTTCGGCATTTTTCGTATGCCCTGGCTTGCTTTTATCCTAATAGTGCCATTCCCTGATACGTCATTTTTTTTCAAATGTCTTGGGAAATGCCAACATAAAGTCATACCAAAGAGCTACAGTAAATGTATCCGTTCTTGACACTCGAGGTCAAAGAGCTTCACGACAGACATTAACCCTTTCCCAAACGCCAAATTTTCGACTGTCTCAAATTAAAAGAGTTTGCAGACGACATTTCAAAATGTGATGAAATTGAAAAACAATCTTCTGATAGAGCAGAAAAAATTGTGGGAAAAGGAGAAATTGTTCGTTACGAGCAATTTCTCATATCCCACATTGTTTTCCAGAGTCGTCAGAGTGGTCAAATGTCGTAATTGTTTGGGAAAGGGTTAAGAATTCAAGGAACAATAGAAGAGCACCGTTTCCATTTCTTCTTATTGTACCGTAGAAATGGATAAAAAAAAAGGTTATTCAAGTCCAAGGGCAAATAAATTTTGATGGAACACTCGGCATCATATGTGGCCAAGACAAAGCGTGTGGTATTTTGGGGTGAATTCTCCCAAGTACTTGCAGACGCAAATGATGAGAGTCAGATAATCCTCACTAAACGAACGAAGTACGAAATCCACTTTGATAATAATCATTTAAGTTCGGTGTACTTTGGTAAAACGATTCATGACGTACTCAATCTCTGTCCGTTATTCCCATTCATTCCGTCTACAAGTGGATGAAAGGACTAAAAACACTTGTTTAACTGGTCTCCGATGTCTTCTTGCCTCACTATGTTCCACAAGGTAGATCAAAGACCGGTTCCCAGTCTAAATCTGGTTAGAAATAGGAACATACCCGGCCTTATCGACGCAAACAGATCGGTCTACAGATATCTTACGCGACAACCAATGCTGCATTCAAAGATTACAACTTCTATTAATAACACTTGAGTTTCGATTCTGCTTCCAGGATGCGCATGATCAGTATTCGCATTGAATGTGGATTGACGAAAGATTGCAAAGTGGACACCGACACTCACGGGATCCATGCGTATCCACGAACCTCGTGTTATGAGGTTGTACCCCTATCCTTCCTATGGTAATGAGGAAATCATTTTATCTGGACTGGGGCACCATTTCTAGGATAACTCTTTACCACATGCAGACATTTTTTTATACTTGAAGCAGACGGCTTTAGAAAAGCTTTGTAAACATGTAAAAACACTTTCATATCTGCTGTTGTCACATGGAACTTGATTGAAAAAGCATTGTGGCAAAAGGAGAAATTGCTTATGACAAGCAATTTCTCTGTTTGCCACAATGATTTTTGAAATTCGTCTGCAGCAATCCGCAAAAATATGGCCTCATGTGGTAATGTGTTTATGGACTAGGAGACAAATGCCCGTCCATTGCTTGTCAGGGTTTTCAAATTGTAAGATGTTGAAAAAGAATCTCATGTGCAAATGCTTGTCAGAAGTTTTTTGTAATACTAATTGGTTGAACCATTACATGTTTATAATATTTTACTTCAGTTTGTCGATTGATCAATTCAAAGGCATGCAGGCTCATCCAAATTCTCATATGTATGTAGTACATTTTTGCAAGGAAGAGCTCTTATCATTCCAAATGGTGTGTACCAAAATGGGGTCAAAAGCTATTGCATAGGGTTATCTCTGTAAGGTCACTAAATATAGTTTTAAGCAACGACTATTTTTTGTGTTTCAAATTACAGGCGCCATGAGTTTGTAGCCAAGTCGGAAAAAGAACCTCTCTGATAAACGAAAGTAAATGCAACATTATTTGATTGTCTATCATCACTGATCAATGGAACATCTATGAAAGAAAGTAGTTGTCTCTCATCGCTAATCAAAGTGTGGCTATCAGAGAACTCAGCAAGTGGCCTCAAACCTTAGTGCTGGAACTGACATGCTTATGCAAACAGGTTAGATCCAGGCCAGCCGCCAAGTTAATTGGCGGCTGGGCTGGGCTGTGATCTGACCCCTTTGTTACTCTGAGTTTCTTTCCTCAACAAAATTAAACTGGAAAGCTGACGACAAACAATCTACTTTTAGCGAAATACCAAGCATTCTAACGGTTTAAAGAATATTTTCCACCAGTGTGGAGAAAATGTAGTTGTAAGCACTGATCCCTAATATATTATAAGTTAAAGGAATTTAAAACAACAGGTTTGGTTTGTGTAATACAAGTTTAATCTAAAATGCAATTTGCTAGTTAGTAAGCTTCTCAACTTTAAATCCAAAACAAGTTGAAAAGGGGACACATGATTTGAGCCCACCCAGAACTTGGACCCCACTAGGAACCTCTTTGCTTGGTTTCCAATTTGAAACATATGTACTCTACCAGCCTCCTGAATTCCTAGCAGAAAGACGATAGTGCTACTTCTGGTTTTTCTACATCAGTTATGACCTGGACATTAAAAAGTCCAATGAAAAGAAGACACAGTGCTTAAACTGATGAACAAAAAGTTTATTCTGCCACCTACATAAAACAGTCAACAGTTCTTGAATGTCTTGTCTCAATAAAATCCATCTCATAACTCTTGCTTTGAATCGAAAAACTCTCGAACATTCTGTGCACTTGATTTACCCACCACTTGTGATAAACTCTGTAACAAAGAAAAATAAGTTTTGATCTGAAATATTGCTATCATACCTTTCATTCTCTTTGTAGATCTTCAGAGATGATGAAAATATTCTCTATGGATGTTTGATATATAATCATGTTTGTGTAAAAACCCTGAAGTTTGCCAATGTGTTATAAAGTGTTTCCACAAAGATAAATATCTCATCACGAGCATGCTTGATTTATTGTCTCTCCTTTTTACAGTTACATAATTATTTCTAGACAACAGCTTTTCTAAATAATGAAGTTTAAAATCATTTATATTCTTTATCGCACATATTAACATGTTTCCTTCTAACACTTCACAATTGCTAGACAATATCAATAAGCTTGAAAAATCTATGAAGATGCTGACCTCAAGAGATGCCATGCTTATTGACTGCAGACCTGAAAATATAAAAGAATCAGTAAGCAATACTTATAGTTACTGAATTTAATGTCAGACACAAACCACTCAGGCAGTTGGAGTGTCTTATGGCAAAACACCTCAGAGCCATATAGTGTAGTACAGGTGAATATGAGAAATGCTGTTATATAAATGAAAACATAAAACGGCACAAAACATCATTAAAAAAATAATTAGATCCTGCATAAAAGTCATTTGGTAACATGTTTTTAATTTTGGAAGAAATCATGATCCCACCATTGTCAGTTTATAATTGCATTTGTCCTAGTTATTTTTCTAGACCTGATTAAAAAAAAAAAAAATGTTCATAATTTGGTCTATGAAATAAAACCCAGATCAACATTTTTTAACCCTTAGAATGCTGAGTAATTTTCTAAAAATAGATTTTTGTGTTGTCTGCTTTACAAAACCTTAAATACCTGCTTAATTTTGTTGAGGAAAGACACTCAGTGAAACAAACGGGTTAAATCACAGACCAGCCGCCAATTTACTTGGTGGCTTGCCTGGATCTAACCTGTTTGTATAAGCATGAAGTTGGTTCCAGCACTATAAACAATGTAATATACTTACTATTGAAGTGTTCCAAAAGTTTTCTTGCTTTAATATATCCAAGTTTGGGGATATTTTGAACAGTCACAAGTAATGATTCGTCCAAGTTGCCCTGTTTTCTTTTCTTATTAAAAGGATTACTCTCAGCTTTGCTTTCTGTAAGAACCTTTGAGAAAATATAAAACATATGGTATAACAGCTTTTGTAGAATATTTATGTATGGTGTTAAATGCAATAGCAACATTTTTTCAGTCATGTAATAGCTTTCCTGGATCCAACAGTACTTGGCTCTGGCTCTGTAGTGACTTGCCAAAGGTCACTCCCACGAAACCAGCGATGCTGGTGTGGCTTGAACCTGGGACCCCCATGTTCTAAGTCTGCCAACTTATTCACTTGGCCTCGCAGGACCTGGAATGTTTATGTAAATGTTGGAACCTAATGCATTGTTATAGAGAACATGCAGGTATATAAATAAAAAGACATCACAACTGATCGGTGGATGACAGTGTTTTTCACAGATCATCAGATGTTATTGTGTTTTTTAGGGTAATTTGCTGAGTTTGTTATATTGGATGCATAAGGAAAATGTTTGTAATCCATAATCAGCCTATGTTCATGCATGCAACTGATTTAAAAGATCATTTGGCTATCTTGAACCAATTCCTTCATAGCAGGTTCTGGCACAGGCCCAAATCTAGGATATTAGGATTTAGGACACACACAAACAAGTTTGTTCTTGTACAGTTTGGTGGAAGTCACTAAGACAACAACAGAAAATGCTCATTATAAGCAATTTCTTCATTTGTCAGGGTGTTTCTTTATCTAGACATTTTATGTATAAACATAGTGATCAATTAGGCATAGATCATTATAAACTATAAAAGAAAAAGCAGTTGAAGAACATGATTTACATGTAGTTGGCTTTTTTATTTAGAAGAAGAAAGACATGCCAACTTACTATTTGTGACAATATCCCCGCAGCTTCTGTTTGACCTGGAATTGGAATGATTAGAAAGCCAAGCTCCAGGGCAACATACTTCTGAAAGGTCTGGTAGTATTGACTGCTTGACCCAGTCTTTTCTGCTAACACTAGGACTTGAACTTTGTTTGCCTGTTAACATACATGCACATGTTCATTTTTGGAAACCATATGATCAATAAATAAATGAATGGATTGTTTGGATTTAAGATGAGTTGGACTTTTAGAACATTTAGTAAAATTATGTGGTTTTGAACAATTATTTAACTTAATCAATAACTCCAATTATTATCAGCGATAAAATTAAAGTATGGGCTCTTTTTTGTAAATGGTTTAATGCAGTGTCAACAACTTTTTCAGTTATAAGAGCAATAGCATGGTATTAGCTTTGTTTAATGCACATTTATAGAATGTGCTAATTGTATTGGAGCTTTTTGTGAATAAATGCCATGATTTTCCCCTAAAATTCACTATATCAACTTTCAACTTTCAAATTATTATTTTCATGATCTAGTTTTGCCATTTTAATTTTTTAGTTTGTATACATGCACTGATAGTTCAACACAAGACTAGAGCTAGATAGCAACTGAATCTTCAATTCATTGCTTGTAGTGAGAAGTTTCCTAGTTTGTCACAATGGTTTCTAAACAATAGTTTTACCATAATCTTATTTCTCATGATCTTCAACTTTGTCACCCTATATATCTATCAGTGTTGACAAACTATACAAGCTTTTATAATGACCTAGCACAATGAGCACTGCTTGAAGAGCATGCTCTTGAAGTGATCTCTATATAAATGAGAAAGTTTGACAATCAATCATAAACTCATTCAGTTTTCAGTGTTACCAAAAGAATTGGTTGAACAGACCAAAACAAACATCTTTACTGAACAACATCAATCTTGATCCCCTTTTTGGTATGCAAGAAACACTCTTTCTCTGAATATCACTGACAGGGTTTTAATTACAATGAGCTCACATTTAAAGACGTTGCCGCAGTTCATATTAAGGGAATTGTTTGAAGGTTACCTTTCTAAGAACTGCCAATTTTCTCTTCACACCGGACTGTGACACTAGATCAGCCTCCGCAGCATACACAACACCCATGTGACTTGTTGGATGGAAATCAACATATCCCAGGTTGTCTTCATACAGGGTGCTTACGCTACCTGGAATGCACATGATATATTCTTGATCAAACAGTCAATTTAAAGACTTTGGTGCAAAAAAGAAAAATATTCTGATCTATGTCAGAAGGCTCAATCTATGGCATCCGACTCACTGAGTATCCACACCAAGCACATGTCACTTAACCCTTTCCCAAACACCAAATTTTAGACTGTTCCAAATTGAAAAAGTTTGCAGATGACATTTCAAAATGTGATGAAATTGGAAAACAATCTTCTGATAGGGTAGAAAACATTGTGGCAAAAGGAAAAATTGCTCATTGCAAGCAATTTCTCCTTTTCCCACAATGTTTTCTAAAGTCGTCTGCTACAAAGTGGTCAAATGTCGTTACTGTTTGGGAAAGGGTTAAGAACAGTCAATATAAGAGGCATCTTTTCCTTGGTAACTTTTTATCTCTTCTCTGTCCAGACAGTTCTCATGAGTGCCTTTAATATTTGGTTTTTGGATTAAATTCGTTAATGTTTGTAATTCATTTGTGTAATGGTGTAGGGTAGTCTCAATTATGATCTGTGAACGAAGGCGTCAGTCAATATACCAATAGCCTTCGAGACCAGAAATCTGGACTATGGTGTAGGCTTGACTCAGCCCCTCAGATTGAGTGTTTTCTTAGCCTTTGGTAACGTGAACTGGTCAATTCATCTAACTATCAGAGGCTTATAAACATTGAAATTAAAGAAAGCATACAGAAACAACTGGCGTTATCAATATTTATTAAGAGTGAGTGGACTAATACAGTTCTAAGACAAACTGCACAATTTAGAATTCTGATAGAGTTGAGAAAACCTTGTTTAAAATAAAGTCAGGCCTAGATAGCCCACAATCATGTGTAACTGCTAACCAGTCAGGTTCTATTCAAAACAAATTGTCTAGATACACTCAATATCTGGACCCAAGTCAAACTTATTTAACGGGAGAATTTAAGATTATTTGTTAAAGGCAATATATCCTGTCATGTAGGTGACCCATAAGTAGTCGAAAGGATTTGACTTGAAGACTGCCTTTTGTTTTTTGATGGTGCAATCCAACAGGAGAGATAGCCCAATGCAAAAAATTCTCAATATTTTCAAATCTTTACATGATTTATTTCTACTGTTTTTCTATTTCTTAGAACTACCTTTAAGAGCGGTGCTTAAATCTGAGTTTCTCCATTTTTGACTTAAAATGACATGTCCCACGGGAACCTTCAAAAATGGTTTTAATGGTGTCTGGCTATTTCCAACATAACTTGAATTCCCCGCCATTTGTCAAATGTCACATTGTTACCTTCGTTGTAAAGAGTACACAGGGTGCAGCGAACAACCGTCCAAAAGTAGTCGGAGAGCATCGGACAAGAGATATACCGGATTTGTTTGAGTCAGTTCACCAAACTCTTCTTTTAACGATAAGGTGCTTTTAAAGCCACATAGGGTCATCCTCATACCGGCACACAAAAGGACGACTCATATTTCCTAAATGATTGTTGCCTGGATATTTCCCTTGAAGCTGTCAACACATTAGCAAGTGACTACTTCAGATCCGTATACCATCTGGGAATGCGATTTTTGATATACCAGTGTCCTAGCACGGGGAATGAGGAAGATGTTGTTTCCTTTTGCAGAGATAATGGGCTGAAGGATTGCATGCGGTATGTCAATCAACTGGTTGATCACGCGGTACATCATAACTGAACTGCCTTTACCCATAGGCTTGTCGCTATTAAAGTGATGCCCATAGAAGTTAACCAAGCATGGACGAAATGCTGCTGGTTCTCCGCTGGTCTGAGAACACCATCCGGGCTGCCCTCCGCTAAACCATTTCTATCGTCTGGATGTTTTCCGCTGTGTGAGGGTCTCGTTATACTCTGGCATGCTCGATGATCGGCCTAACCAGGGTGAGGTAGCTCAAAACCCTGGTTGTCTGTGGACAGTGGTGCAGGTTCCTCCACAGAAAGGCTATGTTCTTGGTAACCTTATTTGTTACATGGTTGATGTGTTGGTTCCATCTTAGGCTCTTCTGGATGTTTAACCAGATGTATTTTTCTGAGTTCACAACTTCGAGGGTATGGCAATATATATTGTAAACATGGGTTGTGATATTCCTCTTATTTTTTATGTTCATTACTTGGCACTTCTTGGATTGGAATTCGGTGAGCCAATCGGCCTCCCACTTCTGTAGCCTGCCTAGCGCATGTTGGGTTTTCTACATCTTCGCTACACTTGGTCTTCCTGTAGAGGGCACAATCATCCACAAGTAGTCGAACCATACACTCCTTTGATACTGCCCCAGGAAAGTCAGTAACAAAGCGTATGAGGAGACGTGGTCCAATGATACTTCCATGGGGAACACCAGACTGTACTGGAGCTGTGCTTGATGACTCTCCTAAAAGATATTGTTGTGTTCCACCTCCACGGAAGTCTCCAAACCTAATGTGGAGATTGTGTCTGATGTCATAGTACTGGATCTTGTATAGAAGTTGCTTGTGCGGAAACTTATCAAATGCCTTAGAAAAGCCCAAAAGTATAACATGTATGTTTGTCCGCCTTAATCTATAGTTTTGGAAAGATCTTGAAATGTCAGAATGAGTTGACTCTCACCTGAACGACGTTTTCGAAAGATGTGTTAGGCGTCATGGAAGATCTTGTGCTCATTTAGATGTCTTATGATGTTACTGGTGATGATGTGTTCAAACATTTTGAACACAACTGATGTCAGACTCACTGGTCGGTAAGTTATTTTTAATAGGACATAGATTATCGGGGTGACTCTAAAAGGACAAAAAAGATATAAGTCAACGTGTGGCAAGATCTGAATTTCCTTGAAGGAATTATTCTTACACAGCACCTATATGAAAAAGTTTAATCGGGATTCAACTTTCTGCAGGTATGATAGAAATAAATAACAAATTGCTATTACATGACCGTAAGGCGTCCCCGTCAGGCGAGGTTAAAATTGCCGGGACTGCCCAACAAATTGGCGCGAGTACCGGCTTCGTATCCAGGAAGCAGTCATCGAAAATGGATTTATAAAGCATCTTTTTGAGCTTCCGTCACAGTCAATGTAAAATAGATAAGTTTAAATGGCTTAACTAAGTCGCTTAGTGGCAAGTGGTAAAACATTACAAACTCTTCTTAAAAACTTCTTCCCGGTTAATGGTCCCAAAATTTACTCAGAAACATTAATTGTCGTACATTTCAATTTCCAAGGCGTTCGTTAGAGCCCGTTAACGATAAACAGGGATACGTTTATACATACGTTGTCTCAGCATAAACATTCTTTAATAGCAAAGTCTTCTACGCCACTTATTCGCTCATTTAAAGGTGTCCGCTGTCACGACAACGCATGCGTCAATGAGTTTCACTATTGCTGGTGGTGTAGGTGTCTTGGAAGTCCTTAATTATTCAAATGAATTCAATGCTTTATTTCCATTGTTCTTAAAAGATTCTATCATTTCACCTAAACTACATTCATTAATTCTTCTTTAAGATTTTTCCTTATAAATTCTTTTCACTTATAGTATGACAATTCAAATTTTCCCTGTCGTTTAGAGTCGAGTTCGTCTAATTATTCCGTATTCTTTTCTGTTTGTTTCCTTTCTCTATCGGATGTTGGTTGTTCAGACTGGATGTTATCTATTTCTTCATTTGTCCATTCTTCGGGATCTTACTCATCTTTCTCTTTGGTGCCGTCCATTGTTAGACAAAGGTCTTTTATTCATGGAAATCCGTTTTGGGCTGTGGAGCACGTGTTTTTTTGACGCGCGATGAGAGCGAGTTTTTACTGTCAGCGGTCTTATAAATGGGGAAGACTGATTCTCCAATTTACTTTTATTTCGTTGCTTGTGTGTAAATCTTTGAACCGTACAAACTGAAAACAGACAATAAGGTATTCTTATTATCAGAGACATAGATGCTTAATGACATATTCAATACTGTTACACTCTAATATTTTCATTTATAGGTATAGAATGTACGAATTGGCATCGATTTACTCTAAGTTTATTACACAATGCAATTGGAATAGTTTGCTTTCAATGAGCATATTCTCCTCCATTTGCAATGTATACACGTGTATTTTGTCTGAAAGGGGCCTACAAATAAATAATTTTTCAGGTCTCTGAAGTCAAGGCCATCAGGACCAGATGACTTGCTTGCTTTGAGTTTCTTCAACTGTTTTGTAATCATTTCCTCTGTGATATAAACACTAGAATGCTTATCAATGCAAATAGTCTTGACCCTTGGATATTTTCGGTATCTTCTTCGGTGAAAATACTACAGACAAATTCATTTAGGAGTGTTGCTTTTTAAATGTCGTCATTTGTACAACACATTTGCTAAGAAAATAAGGAAACCAAATGAATACTGTCCACTACAACTTTGTAGTTTAAACCTGATTTTAAATGCAGGTTAACCTCAATTTATGATTTCGATAATGGATTAATTCTCTACACCATACTCCTCTCTTTCCCCCCTCTTCTCCCCTTTAATTTTATATATTATTCGCAACGGCTATCCGCATTTTAGACTGTCCAGAAAATCAAATACGCATGCGTATCAGATGTAAACAAATCGCGCTTCCGTTTCAAAGCGAAATAAACAAATTTAAAGTGAAATCAAAGTTAAATTGGTTCATAAATCAAAGACACGAGCTTGATGAATGTAAGTTACTCGCTATAGAGATAAATTCATTAAGAAATTTGAACTCTGTCACATAATATGACACTTTTTCCATTTAAATGCTCCTTTGCAAACATGCCTGTTCTTGCAGAAGTCTTCAGAATCGTCCAAGAACGATTCTTCAGCATATGTTAATGGGTTATATTCACTAAAAAGGTGGATGCATAAGTAAAATATACATTTTATTAATTGGCATTGTAAGTATCTAAGTGGAAGAATCTGATTAACGGCGGTTCCAAAGTTTTTCACATTTTTTTTTTTTACAGAAGAAAACTCATGCATGTATTTGTCAAACTAATTTGACATGATTGGGAAATATTGAGAAAATTTTGCATCCTGCAATATCATCGTCACATCAACTTTCAAACAATTCATTTAATGGTGGACAGATGCGACAAAATTTTTGTCGCAAGTTTGAACACTTATATTTCTGTTGTTACATTAAAATATCAAATGATCATTACTCACAGTTAAGAATGAATCCAGTACACAACAAACACAGATGTAAATACCCTGTGGTCATCATTTGTGGAAAACATTTTACACATCATTGACACATTGGTTCCGTCAAAGATGTCTACCACTAGGCACAGCCAACCATGGGTCACAAAAAATGTCAAGCGCCTCTCGACACGCAAGAAAAGAGCCTACAAAAGAGCTCGAAGGACCGGATTTTACAATGACTTCCATCTCTACAATTCCTCCAAAAAGGAGCAGAAACTGGAATGTCGTAAGGCAAACCATGCATACAGACGTGACATGGTGTCAGAAAACCCAAAGAAACTATACCTTTGTTAAGAGCATGGGATCAGATGGAAGTGGCATCCCTCCACTAAAATCCAAGGGCATAGCCTACAATAACCCAACCAAAAAGGCTGCTATCCTCAACCAGATGTTCTCTGGAGTGTTTACCTCAGAAAACATATCAGATGTGCCGACCATAGAAGGTAACAGATTCCCAAGTATGCCACACTTCACGGTAACATCAGAAGGAATAAACAAACTTCTCCTTGGTCTAAACCCACACAAAGCTACAGGCATCTGACAACATTCCCACACGCTTTCTCAAAGACTATGCTGACGACATAACTCCGGCACTGACTCTTATTTACAACGCATCCCTGCATCAAGGCGAAGTCCCATCTGACTGGAAGAGAGCCAATGTTGTGCCAAAAAAGGAGACCACAGCAATCCTGCCAACTACAGGCCAATATCATTAACTTCTGTATGCTGCAAAATTCTTGAGCACGCATCCACAGCCAGATTATGAGACACCTTGACAGTCACAATATCCTGTCTGACCAACAACGCGGTTTTTGAAAGCGACGCTCCACTGAAAGTCAACTCCTTCTCACTCTACAAGACCTATCAGCAGCCCTTGATGAGGGAGAACAGATCAACGCCATTCTGTTGGACCTCAGTAAGGCTTTTGATGTTGTTCCACACCAACGGCTTCTTGTCAAAGCAGACCATTACGGCATCAGAGGAAACACACTACTCTTGATCCACAGCTTTCTTTCCAACCGTAGTCAACAGGTTGTCGTAGAAGGTCACACTTCATCATCAGCCCCAGTCAGGTCTGGAGTACCTCAAGAATCTGTTCTTGCTCCCCTCTTGTTCCTCCTTTATATAAATGATTTGTCAAATGTAGTTGAGTCATCAAGCCGCCTATTTGCTGATGACAGCCTGGTTTATCGCAAGATCCGCTCATCTGCCAACTCCTTGGCACTTCAAGAGGACTTAGACAGACTGCAAGAGTGGGAAAAGAAATGGATGATGTCCTTCAATCCAACCAAATGTGAGGTCATCAGAATTACATGTAGGAGGAGCCCAGTTACACATACCTACAACATTCACAGTAAAGACCTCCAAATTGTAAAAAGCGGTAAATACCTTGGTGTAACAATTGCTTACAACCTATCATGGAAACCCTACATAGAAACCACTGCAAAAAATGCAAACAACTCCCTGTCTTTCTTAAGAAGAAACCTGAACAGCTGCCCACAAGACATCAAGGCACAATCATACAAGTCACTTGTCAGGCCAATCCTTGAGTATGCCAGCACTGTATGGGACCCACATACAGTGACATACATTAATCAGCTTGAAGCTGTCCCATGCCAAGCAGCCCGTTTTGTTAAAGGCGACTACAAGATGACAAGCAGTGCCTGTCAGATGATTAATCAACTGAACTGGTCCACACTGCAGCAACGCCGATCAAATGCCAAGCTGGTTATGGTATACCAGATAACCCATGCCCTGATTGACATCCCAGTTTCAAAATATTTTCATCGTTCAACACTTGGCGGCCATGGTTATTGACACAGATTTCACCTGCCCTACTGCCGCACTGATGTCCTTAAACACGCCTTCTTTCCCTCAGCTATCAGACTGTGGAATCAGCTACCATAGCAATAGCAAGCAGCCTCAAGGCTTTTAAGAGGGGGCTCGTCGTTGTTCCACAGTAAAGAAAGATCGAAGGAGAATATTTTAATCACTTTTAACTAGCACCCTATTTTCATTCTTTTAAAATGTTATTCGCCGCACATCGCCTTTGTACATGCACCCTGTACGACTATGCCCCAGAGGGGATCTTGTACAGTACTGGAAGAAGAAGAATCCCTTTTTAATCAATCCATACACTTAAAATGTCCATATGCAGCATATTTACTTTTTAAGAACTGTTTAATTGACACTTGGTGACGATTTTCTGCTCGTGATAAACTTTCTGTGCGCTTGCGCACTGGAGTGTGAGTTTAGCGATTTTCAATTGTTAAACGGCAATTGATGCCATTAGAAGTTGGAATGTAAGTTTATTTTGCATATCTTGTCTTATTGATTAACTTTGAATGGCCATTTTGAGCTTTAAATCTGAAAAGGAGAATTTGGTAGTCTACCATTATTTTGATCCTTCGAAATTTCAATTGTATGTGTGTGTAACTCAAATCAGTATTTTATTGAAACATATTTTGAACCTGAATGATGATTTCTTTTTTAGATAACTTGATGATTTAAAGTACAACAAATACCAAATAAACAACATGGACGGACATGACTCTGGATATCTCAAACTTGATCAGGAGTTTGACAGACTTTTGGCTGAAATGAAACCACATGTTCTAAAGCTGCCACACAAAACAGGTCTGTTCTTAGTACTGTTGACATGTTATACCATTGAATTTCACAATTTGTTTGAGATATCAAACATAAGTTTGATATCAGCAATTTAGGAAAAAAATCTCATAGAATTTTGCAGATTTCAAATAAAAGTTTCTTAAACTAAGTTTATTTAAAAAGACATGCATTGTTATATCAACAATTTCATTGAGGGGCCTCCATGGCCTTGTGGTTGGAGTACAAAACTTCAAATCACTTGACCCCTCTCTGTGTTAGTTCAGATCCTGGTGATGGCATTGGGATTTTCATGAGAGGCAGTGACTCTCCAGACTGATTTTCGGAATGCCGATGATTTTTCCCTGTTTGACCAGCCTTTATGTTGGATTGAGTTTAGGGTCTTCCTCCATCATTATAAGTTTGGCATTGTAAAATGAATAAAATAATGTTAAAGTGATGTAAATCATGTAATACCAATATAAATAAATGAATGATTAAGTATTTCAATAGCAGAAAAGTATGTGTCTATGTTGAGAGGTACCCAAAACAACTGCGTTTTAATATCCTTTGTTTTTTATTACTTTAAATGTTCTCATAGGAAAAGTGTATAAGAATGCTATGTTATTTCCAGATCGTCAGAAATGTGCTGTTTGGATAAAGAAATTATGTGAGCCAACATCAGGGTTAGCTGGAAGGTAAGTTTTACAAGTGGGTTATTGCATCTCTCAACTTTGTCATCTCACATTTTGTTCTTCAAAAGACTCTCTTCGCAGATTTTTTTTTATCTTTTTAGAATAGAATGACAAATTAGATCTATTATATCACTGAACACTAGATTATTGATACTCTTCACTTTTTATAACAACGTAGTAAAGGCACATTTATATTGCATATTTAGGAAACTGTTTCAACAGTTTATTTTGTAATAAACAATGACCTTCTATTTTCCGTCCTGCGAAATCATTGAAATGGGTTGGTGTGTCTTGTACCATATTTATGAAAAGGTTTGACACTTGAATCACTTGACAGGCTAGCAAGGTGTGTCCTAAAGCATCCTATTTCAATTTATAAACCAATGTTTTTCTTTTAAAGCGTTGAAGGCCCTAATGTTGGTTCTGCAAGTATTCGATGAAAACACTAGTTTTCAGCATCTTCAAAATGTAATTTTTGAAAATGGTTATTTAATGAATGATAAGGATTGTTTGAATATTCTTTTTAACATGTCTTAATTATGCAACACATTCAGTGAGAAAGACCCTTTAACACCAATCATTAAAATGAGAGGGCTTTTATTACAGAAATCCCAATTAGATCAATATTCTAATTGTTTGATCATGCCAAGACAATATTGTTTATATGTATCGCACTACTGTTTAGTTCCTATGGGAAAAACCTCTGTAAGTTGGTAAGTTTATAATTCAGCAATATCAACATGTTTAAGATGCTGAAAACATGTGTTTTTACTGAATAATTGTGAAACAAGCATGATTGCCTTTCTGTGATTTTACTGGAAATCTAATTCTATAGATACTATTTGGTTGCTCAACGGCTCACCTTGCTAGCATCACATGATAAGAGTGTTGACCCATTCCATAATCCAGGTTCAAGAGACTCATATCAATCGCAATCATTTTGTAGGACAGAAAAAAAAATTGTTTTCAATATATTTCTTCCAAGACATAGTTGAATCTTGCATACTGTATACAATGATAGTTATTTTGGTCTTTTTGTTATTTTATTGTAGGAAAAATAGAAATATGTATGGTCAGTTGATGTTACACATGTTAAAGCGAGGGGTGCTGGAAGGCCCCTTTACTAGTAAACCTCAGGAAGGACAATTACCCACACTACCACAGTATATGGTGAGTGACACAAGTTTTGTGGGGTCCAAACTTAAGATGTGATAGTTAACCCTTAACCAATTACCAAACAATAACAACATTTAAGGACTTTGTTGCAGACGACTCTGGAAAGCATTGTGGGAAAAAGAGAAATTGCTCGCTAAGAGCAATTTCTCTTTTTCCACCAAGGTTTTCTGCTTTATCCGAAGAATATTTTCAATTTCATCACATTTTGAAATGTCGTCTGCAGACTCTTTCAATTTTTGACGGTATCATGCTTATGCAAACAAGTTAGATCCAGACCAGCTGCCAAGTGAATTGGCGGCTGGTCTGTGAGCTGACCTGTTGGCTACTCAGGGTATCTTTCCTCAAAAAAATCAAGCAAATATATATGGTTTTGGAAAGCAGACGACACAAGAATCTATTTCTAAAAAATAACCCATTGTTCTTAGGGTTATTGAGTAGGTTGGTGAAAAGATAAACCAAAGAGATAACAGTAGAATGGCTCACAAAGAGAACATTTCTTTTTTGTCATGATATTTAAGTCGCCATTTGTTTCTGTTCTAAGATGAATATTTTTTAGAATGTACTTATTGATGCATTATGTACTTTTCCTTTTTATATTCTGTTGATGAATGAATGAAAAAATACATTTTACATTACCACAACAATGATGTTGGTTAATAGTTCAAAATATTGAAGCAGGGATTGATATCTATTTATATTTATCATTAATGCTGGTTCACAATCAGAATTGATTCATATCATTAGGTTCATAGAATGTTACTTACATCTGAACTGATTATGGAAGAGTAGGATACATCTTAAAGGGAATACTGCCTTCCCTATTCATAGGTCCTGACTATAAAGTATGTCATATTATGTGTCACAAAAGATTTGCTTGCATTAATTCTATAGATCAATTATGGATGTAGCAATAAATGTGTCTTAACCCCTTTATATAGAGCATATTATATTTGGAAGAACACCAATGAAACCTTATGCTGTAATGTTGTTTTTTCCCCCAAATTATAAAAAAAATATTTTTTTTCTATACCTTTTGCTGTCCTCAGCTTTTGCTTTTCATTTGCTTTTGATTTTAACAAGCCATACAATGTTTAAGTTATGGCAAAAATAACACAAATGTTTCCTTTTCCCCCTTGTATTTTGTGGTGCATTGGGTGATTTTCAGAATATATATTAATCTTAGACTAAGTTAGTTATGATGTTGTTACACATATTTTGCAGTCTGTGTATTTGGATGATTCGCTTGGTAGTCCTGAGGTATAGTAGCATGATAATCCCTTGCCTTTCCCACAATGGCTTTTAAATCTTTTTGTTGTTTAATGCTTGATTATAAATGCTTGACCCATCACCATTGATAATATTTTATTAACCCTTTACTCAATGATATCTCACTTTACTTCAACTTCTCATGAACAAACCATTGATACAACGATGAATTGCTCATGATGAAGGATGTATATTTCTTTACATTGGTTTCTGCCCAATACCATAGATGACATTTCTTTCCTTTTATATATGGAACGGTATTGCTGAATAGTGATATTCAAAAAAGAATGCTTACCTCTTCAAAATGATCAGTTCTTCTTCACACAAAATATTTTCAAAAACATAATCAGATATAGATTTGTCAGAAGCAGCTTGAATTAAGTTAATATTCCCCATTGTCCATGCTTTCTATATTGTTTGCTTTAAATATATAACTGTATTGCAAATTAATCACCCTATTTGTGTATCTAACTTTGATGGTGAAAGAAAATGTTTCTTAGATATGCACCAAAAGATTAACCAATTCTGACCATTACCGGTTTAAGTGACCATCACATAGATTGTCTTCTGTTAGTAAAAATTGTTTGAATGGTTATTTCAACACCCTGGTCAGTAGACAATTGACCATTTTATTTTATTTTTCGCAAAATGCTTAACATCTGTGTTTTTGTAAAAAAAGTGAAACAAGCTTTCATGCCTTTCAGTGCTTTAATGGCAACTTTACCTATTTTGATCAGTTTGCATGACAGAAATATGGTATGCTCATTCACAGTCAAATGTTTGTAAGACCCATGTGATGATGATTTCTAAAAATAACACATCTCTACTCTTGGATATTTAGATAAGATTGTTGTTTACAAGCTAAACCGTTTAGGATTTTACTAAAGTTGCAACATGAATGTGTTGTATCTCCACCACATTGCTTCGTGAAAGGGATGAAAAGTGTATCAATGATCTAGTTTATGTTGATGTATTGATGTGTGATGTCATTTTATCCATAAAAGCGTTTTATTTCAAAAAGATAAAAGTCTCAATCTGTGAGATAGGCTTTTTAATATGTGTATCATCACATGATCTGGGTAGGGGTGAAATCTCAATAAATTGCTGAAGGTTTTATACTATAAAAATAGAATATTGGTAGATCATAGGTTCAATGTAAGATACTGTAGTAAGTTTTGTAATTTAATCAAGGAAATGCTATAGTCTAGCTTTTTGTTTTCCAAATATTGCTTGAGATTTTATTGAAAGATTATCACTGCAATTGACAAAAATTGTTTTTCTGGACACAATTTTGTCAAGAAAAGGTTTCAAGAAATGAATTGAAATAATCAGAAATTGATATGTAGGTCACGGTGAACTGTTTTTATTTGATTTGGCAGTATGCATATGATGCAGAGGCAGCAACATTAGTTCTTTCTATTGCCTAGTTTGACCAAAAGCTTTAACAGACAAGTTGTTTTCAACTGAAATTTACTATATAACCATTATACAGTCAATTTCAGAAAAATAATTAGCAATATAGACAAGAAAATCAAAATCGGATTTCACCAGTCCTGTGATGTTTATATAAAACAAACATTGCAGGTACAGTTTCTCCTTTTGTTTTTCACTTATTCAAAATAACCTTATTTGTACACTAACAAGTCCATATTATGATTAAAAACTAATGAAATACGTTTTTATACTAATGTTGATACAGGTAATAGACTTTAAGAAAGATTGTTTGTATTGTTTATTGCGTTTGAAAATCTAACAACATGTATATTACTAAACCTCTTACTCAATATACATTCTGCTGTAGATATATTATGGACCACTGTAACAGAGGGGAAAATTGGATATTATTTTTAAATAATTGAAATATTTTGTTCATGGTTTTAAAAACCTGCTCTCAACTTTGACCTCTAAGAAAAATCTCTATTCCTGCATGCCCCAGATGTTTATGTGGTTGTCTTAGAACTTTTTAGGAGGGTTTGAGCCCTTTTTAGGAAGCTCTGATTCACTGGAGTCTCCTTGGCATGAAACATGATTGTCTTACTATGCTTTGGTCATGGTAGATATCACCTAAGGATGTGCTCAGATAAGATAATTGTGTCCCAAATATTGATATTTCTTTTACTAACTCTAAACAATTTTGTTGAGTACCAATTAACCCTTTCCCAAACAATTACGACGTTTGACGACTTTGTTGCAGACGACTTTTGAAAACATTGTGGGGAAAGGAGAAATTGCTCTTAACGATCATTTTTTCC
Source organism: Cerastoderma edule (assembly GCA_947846245.1). NCBI lineage: Eukaryota > Metazoa > Mollusca > Bivalvia > Cardiida > Cardiidae > Cerastoderma > Cerastoderma edule. Next base: position 36,865,300 of record OX401406.1, read on the forward strand.
TTTTCCCACAAGGTTTTGTGCCCTATCAGAAGATTAATTTCCAATTTCATCACATTTTGAAATGTCGTCTGCAAACTCTTTTAATTTGGGACAGTCAAAAGTTTGTTGTTTGGGAAAAGGTTAAAGAAGTATTCACTAAATGGTTCACGGAATACCGGATAAAAAAGGAATTTTACTCCGCCTTATCAATACCTTTTTTTATTGAATTTCTGGAGACATGGAACTATGATTGTCTATAGGATAAGGATTACAATATTGCTTCGATATGGTCGAAGATGATTCAAAACTTTTGATCTTTGTTGTAAGTACTTTGGGGAAAGAATACATATAAGAAAAATAAATGAATAGGATTAAATTGTAATGAACCTTTTCTTCATATTTGGACATTTAGACACAGCTACAGTGAGAAATCTATGTGTTAAAAGAAGCAGTTGCCTGTTACCTTTTGTTATAATGATCTCAAATATCTTGTACTGCATAGGTGTTAAATGTTAATCTGTATTTTATTTGAACATTTTATGGGTATGACAGGAATGGTTGTTCAATTTTCTCACAAACTCTTTTATGCTATTGAAGCAGTTGCCTCAAGAAATAATTGTAAGTTTGTAACAAAAAAAAAAGAAATTGCTCAAGATGATATCACAACACTCCCTTCACAAAATTATGATGGAATTGATATTGTTAATGAGATATTTCTTCTGTTAACAGTTTCTTTCAATTTGAATCATGAGAGAAGTTTCATAAGAGGGTGTAGTTTTAACGGAAGTTAAACCCTTAAAGTGCTTTAACACTTTTACAGTGCTGGAACCAACTTCACGCTTATGCAAACAGGTAAGATCCTGGCCAGACGCCAAGTAAATTGGCGACTGGCCTGTGACCTAACCTGTTTGCTACTCTGAGTATCTTTCCTCATCAAAATTAAGCAGATATTTAAGGTTTTGGAAAACGGACAACACAAAAATCTATTCTAAGAAAATAAATTACCCAGCATTTTAAGGGTTAAAAGATTTTATCTGTTTGTTCTCTTTCTATTTTAGACAAACAAAGTACCTGACTGGGTGAATGGGGAGCTGACTACGACAGGAGGATCTTCCATGTTTAAATCAACCATCGGTAACCCAGCCGCCCATTCCACATGGAGGTCTAACCTCTCACCCATTAACTCTCCCTCTAGAAGGTGAGTTGTGTATCCATTTAAAATTATCTATTTACTATCGTAACTCTTTATAAATTTTCTATTTGTTATCATTCATTCATTACAAATCCTTATTTTTTTTCTTAAACTTAATACATTCTAGCCTGTAAATAATTCAATAAGCATTTATCAACTGTACATAATATACACTAAATTACCTTAGCTGTCTGTGTACCTTAAAACATCATATTTCCATTTATTAATTTCTTAGTTCTTAGTTGGAAATCTTGGCTTGGCCAACTTTAGTTCAAAAAATTATTTAAGTCAATGTCACAGGATTCATTTGCCTCCCACTTCTGATGAATTGTGCTAATGTTTGACAATTGATTGGAAAAGAGGTTGTGATACGTAACAGACAGTTTCTTGCTTGTCTGTTGAGTGGACCTAGGTCATTATGGCATTGGATTGTCATGAGAGGCAGTCTCCTGACTGACTTATATAATGCTGAATGCTCTACCGGGCTTGACAAACCCCTATGATAGTTAAGTTTGGGATCTTTCTCCATTATTTTGAGTTAGGCATTGCAACATAACTGAAATGTATGTAATTAAATGTAATTGATGTAATGTAGAACCCATATAGATGACAAAAAAGAGGTTGTAGATACAGCATCAATGCATGATGACCAGTTTCATTCTTGTGTATGTTTATGTTACGTTTATAACCACATGCTTTGACACTGGGAATATCCATGTTGTTTGTTGTTATACTCCAGACCCCATTCTGCCATGGGTATAGACACAGATAGGGACCCAGTGCTACCATCCCCAAGGAAGGATTACCTGAGCAAACATATGGACACCGCTCCATACTCTCTGGTAAGTTATGTTTTACTTGCTCAGAATTCAGGATAAGAGGCAGATTTAACTTGCTTACTTCTGAAGGTTTTTTCTTAGCTCAGTATTGTAGATACTCATTAGAATTGTTTCTATTGGTAAGTCAGAGCTTGACAAAAAAGAAATATTTCCCTTGCAAACTTGTTTTTTCCCCATTTAAAGTCACAGTGTAGATACGATTGATACGGGGACAATTCTAATGACTACCCACAATATCAGTTGAGCTAAATTCTTTTTTAGAAATTGCATGCATTTGTCTCCAATACGTCTCCTTATCAAGACCGCTGCTAAGTGTAAATTAGTTCTCATTGGTGCTGGAATTTTACTTCTTGTTGGTGTTGGGATGTATGTTAAATGTGTTATATTGATTTCTGTGTGTATGCAGACTTTTTTCTTTTTCTGTTCTAGGTTTATAGTTTTATTCATTGGGTAAACATTATAAGCATAACTGTTGACCTGAATTAGTAAGAAAATGATCATTATTAGCTTTTTTTGTTTTATGGCATGTCATGGATTTGGATTAAAAATGTTGAAAATGTCAAGAATATTTTTTTTTGAGGTTTAAACTTGATTTCCATCTAATATAATATTCTTTAAACTATGATTAATGGTTTGGATAATTATTTTATATAAAAATAATTCGAAAAAATCTCTTAAATACATGTAGTTTAAGATTACTACCGAATTACTAAATACATTTCCAAGAATAGACATTTTCTACTTTTCAATTAATTCTCTACTAAACATCAAAGAATACTGTGCTCTTTTTTAATTTACTTGATGACTGGCCTGTCTGCTACTCTGAGTATCTTTATCATCAAAATTAAGCTAATATTTAAGGTTTTGGAAAGCAGATGACTCCGAAATCTATTTTAAGAAAATTACCCAGCATTCTAAGTGTTAAAGATAAATCAAGTTGGTATGTCTGTCATTTTGACAAATCCATAACACCTCTGCTGCAAATTGAGTAATTATGTATAACTGTCTTTTGATTTTGACGAATCCCTTTCAACTCCTGTTCTGCAAATTTTACAAAGGACATGAAAGTAGTGTATGTTTTGTGTTTGTTGATGACGTGCTTGTCTTGTGCAGGATGACCTCAGTATGGTTGGTTCCCAGAAGAACCCTCGCGCAGCCTTTAACTATCACTCGGACGACGAAGATAGTATGATTGGGGGTCAAAGGTCAAACCAAGGTCAGCTTATAGAACTAAAGATTTTTACGATGGGAAAGAAATTGATTTTTTGAAAGCAGGCAATGAAAGAAAAAAAGAAATATTATCTTGTTGAAAGCAAAAGAAAGGGTAATGAATACTTTTTGGATTGTGTACAATTTATCTTTTTGCATTTATTGACTGCTAAGTGTGATTTTAAACATTGTGAGGAAAAGAAGATATATAATTCACTTAATTGAAAACATTGTGGGGAAAAAGGAAATGGATGATTCACTGTTAGAACTTGCTCTACAATCTATGTTTAATAAATTACTTAGAACGCAAAGCAAATGTTAGGACAATTTCTTCTTCTGTTTTAATCATTGAGTAATTTTTCTCAAGCATTGCCTCTGAAAACAATGGATTATTGTACATTGAACGGCATTAAGAGGGTATGTTTACATTCTCTAATATTTTTACTTTTACATTGTACAACAATCAGATCTGTTAAAAGGATTTTCATTTTTAACATTACATATCACCAGAGGTTAATTAAATGTAGCACTTCAAATATGCCTTTGAAATGGAGAAAATATCCTGAGAATAAATGATAAAATTTATCAAAATTTGCATATTTTTTTTTTTATATAAATCTCAAGCTTACTTTAGATTGGCTTGGCAGCATCTTATGTTGGATTTAAGAAAATGTGCTTTTTATTTTATTTTTATTAAAGGCATTTTGGTAATATTGAACAATTAGCGTTTTATTTTCCGCTTAACCCACCCATAATTAGAGGCCTCCTGTTGTTATTTTTTATGTTTGTGTGTAACTTTGCTTTCCATGTGTTTTTTTCCCAGATGAGAGAGATAAGAAGTATTATGGAGATTTTCTTAATAAGCCAGAGGTAGGTAAAGTATGAAGGGGCTTTAAAGCTTGTGATCTTAGATATGGACAAGTTTAATCAATTACGCTTTTTTTAGCTCACCTGAGCTAAAGCTCTCTTTCACTCATTTTTTAGCTCACCTGAGCTAAAGCTATCATTCACTCATTTTTTAGTTCACTTGAGCTTGAGCTTTAGCTCAGGTACAGCTATTGTGATCGCATTTAGTCTGGCATCAGGCAATATGGCATCCTTTCACAATTTCAAACATCTTCTTCTATGAAACTAGTTGTCAGATTTCAACCAAACTTGGTGTTAAGTATCATTGCGCAGGGGGAATGAATTAATGTTCACATTTTCTGAATGGAGTTATTCCGCTTGTTGCCATGGCAACCACGCACCAAATCTTATAAAAATCTTCTCCAAATCAAAAGAATTTTGAACAAAAGATTTCCTCAATTGACTGTATCAAAGTTGTTCAAAGAATTTGATTCCAATAAAAATCATGGCTGCTAGGGGGTTACGTCTATTTTCCTCATATATCTCATGATCAATTTTTTCAAACAACTCATGCTTTGAAACTTCATGTAGGAAAATGAGCAAATATGGCATAAACATCCCTTTCATGGTCTTTTACCAAAAATGTTCAAATGGTTCCAGTCCATTGTATAAGTAGGTCACAGTAGGTTTTCTTTCAAGATTGGTCAAAGCATGACCCTCATGGCAAATAATGGCCCGGCACCAGGGGTTTATCAGTTTTATTGCCCTATTTATCAGGTGAGTGACCAAGGGCCCTCTTGTTTATGATTGTTTTTCAGATACAGTTAATCTTGTTTTATGCAACTATAGATAGATCAGACAAAATTAATATGTATAATACAACATCTGACTTAATATGGACACCAGTCATTCAGAAAGATTATGTCAGAGCTTACCAAATGTCTTCCGCCCTGTATAAGCCTCCGACTAAATAACTTTTCAGGCAACATTTAGCAATAAGATTGGATGCAGTATTAATGAGGTTATGCATTAATCTGATCTAGTCCATTAGGCAGCTGATCTCTTAGTCTTAGATCCGAGATTAAAATCTATCATTGAGAAAATACTGTACAATGTAAAAATGTCCTTTTTGAAATAGCGTAATTAAATTTCGATAAATGTATTTTCTGTAGAGGCTTTTACTTCAGGTATTTGTTTATAAGATGACATTTTAATCTATCAACATGAGCGTCTATTTGATAAGGAGTTAGTTCACCGATCTCTTCTAACAGTGATTAATACACAATTTAGCTATGGTAAAAAAATATGTATCAAATCTTGACAGGCAAAGCCTAAGAATGACATAACACTTCCAAATATCATTTGTTTCAAACTGTAAAGAAAGGATAGATTGCTCCTTATGAGCAGTTTATCCTTTATGCACAAATATTTCTACCCAATATCATAAAGAAAAAGTAGGTGTTCATACATTTGTTTTTTTATCTGCTATTTCTTTCAAATTGGACCAGTCACAAAACCTTATATGAGGATATAGATAATGATTGTGTTCATGTGCTTTTGAAGCTACATGGAGCTGCTTGCATTCTAAATATTTGTTTCCGTATTATATTTATCATATACAACAATATATCATATAAAACAATGCACAAGTCTTCTTTAAACATTCATTAATATTTAGAAGTATATATGTTTGTCTGAGATTTGGAGAGTTTGCATGAGAATAATTTAATGTTGGGATTGAATTGGAAGATTACATAATCAAGGTATTTGTGAAATAGAAGATGTAAGATGTTTGTTAAGGCTTATTTATGAAAGAATTTGACAGCAAAATCTTCATTTTCTCTCCAAGCTGGCTAACAAAATGCTGATGAATATAACTGTCTTGACCGGCCCATATGGGTAATTAAGAAAGGGTCTTCCTCCATCAAGAATGAGCATGAAAAGTACAAATATAATTAATTTTTTTAGGGCGGCAATCACTATTTCTTTATTATTTTTTTTTGGTGTGTGTGTGTGTGGGGAATTTAATGTGTTTTTCATCCATACATGTATTTACAGATATATAGATAGCAGTCATAAAACATAAACGGCTGGGTTCTGTAACGGTTGTAAATTTTTTTGAATCATAAACAAATCTTTACACATTACCACCTAATGCCACATTGCATCTTGCAGCAGACGACTTTCAAAAAGCATTGTTGCAAAGGAACAATTGCTTGTTACAAGCAATTTCTGCTTTTGCCTTAATTTTTTCAATCTATTCACATACCACAGCAGCAGAACTGAAAGGCTTTTCACATGTTTTCGAAGCTTTTTTATAGTAGTCTGCTTCAAGTTTAAAAAAAGTGTCGTTTGCAGGTGGAAAGAGTAAGTACTATAACAATCATAGAAATATCTTGTTTATAATACAATACATTTTTATAAGGGAGGTGTTTTGGAGTGAGGGGTTGATGAATTTGCCTTGTAATATAACTAAAACAGTGATAGAAAACCTTTTGAGTCTCTTACTGTACTGATATCTTACTAGGATTATTTTTTAAGACATTGTAGGATAGGAACAGTTCCATACTAAGCAGTCTTAACTGAAATTTGGCAGTGAAATTAGCATGAATTGAATTTCCTCATTGCATGCGTTTCTGAAAGTTATTTATATTTTCAGATGACTGACTATTCAGAGGCTACTGGTATATCTTCTGCAAGTTCAAACCCATATCTTAAAGGTATGTTTTATCCAACCCACTAATAAGCAACTATTTGAATCTTTGAAAAAAAGGGTCCTGCATTTCCCAGTGTTTAAATTGGCAGACTTAGAACTCTGGGGTCACAGTTTCTAGCTCAACCACCACTTCTGGTTTCATGGGAGTGATCTTAGGAAAGACACTTCAGAGCCCTAGCCCAGAAGTGGTGGATCCAGGAAATTTTTAACATAACTGAAAAATGGCTTATACAGAGTTAAACACCAAACAAACAAAATCTTTGAAAAACAATGTTAACTAGTGCATATTGTCATTGGTTAAGCTGAATACAGAAATGTTTGCTTCACGTTATAGTTGCATTAAAACATGGATATAACTTCATGGCAAAGCCCTTTTTGCAGTAATATCTTATAGTCTTATTAAGACTAGAGAATAATACAGCAAAAAGAGCTTAGTTATTTTATATTAAGAACAAAACTATAGGATCTTTTCATTTCTGAACCAATTGTCACAATTTCAAACCTTTTTTTTTATTATGCTCTTCATTTGTTTCAGGTTTAGCATATACAGATGACTCAGCATTTAATCATAAAGGAGGAAAAGAGGTAAGTGTTGTCCCATGAAACATGTACTGTAAGAGAGTCTGTCTCTTTATTGCATGGAGACCATCTACCAAAGATATTCCTCAAACTGACTAACAGAACACCAATGGTTCTACTTAGGTGGTAAATCAAGTTCAAAAAGCTGTCTTTCTTCTTTACTATTGAGAGTAGTGTAACAGTTGCAGTACAACAAAAGAATGTTGTCAAGAAGTAAAATGTTTGCCTATTGAATTAATTCAAGAAGATAGTAAATTCACACCATCTTCATTTAAGTTCTCTTTTTGATTAAAGCCGAATGACTTTTGATTTTTTTTCTTGATATCATTTTGAAGGGCTTGTGTCGGAAAGAAAAGAAAGATTTCTAAAATGTAGTTAAACAAAAGTAATTGATCTATTTCACACATTTTCATTAAACACATCTTGTTTTGGGGTTTTTAAGCCTTAAAATTTGGTATGAATTCTTTTTTTACAAGATTCAAATGTACACTTATTTCACTTATGACCATTTTTTAATGAAATGAGATAAATGTAAAACTCCATTTTCTTTCCCCATAACTTGTCGATATCTTTGAGAATGCCTTGACTAAAGACAAATGGTCAAAATAGACAAATTCTTTATTTGCCCTCCTTTTGTAATAATTTTCATGGCAAATCACAGCAGGTGGAAGAGACTCATCATAAGGAAGGAATATCCTTTAACCCTTAGAATGCTGGGTTACTTTCTATAAATAGATTGTTGTGTCATCTGCTTTCCAAAACCTTAAATTTCTACTTCATTTTGATGAGTAAGATACTCAGAGTAGCAAACATGTTAGATCACAGGCCAGCAGGCAATTTACTTGGCAGCTAGCCTGGATCTAACCTGTTTGCATAAGCATGAAGTCGGTTCAAGGACTATAAGGGTAACAATAATGTCTGAAAATGACCCAAAAAAACTTGAAAGATAAATTTAATAGGTTGAAACCATTTGATCTGTATTGTTGCTTTGTTGTAAGGTTAAATAACTGTTTTGACATTCTCTTTCTTTTTAACAGAATTCAGATGTCAAGGTGAAAATGATGGAAGCAAAGTTTCATGAGGAAAAGCTGCGATTACAGCAGAAACATGATGCAGCTGTACAAAAGGTACCTTTTTTTGTCTGTCAGTTTTTTTTAACGCTCATAGGAATTTATTATGACTAGATACTTCAACTCAAAGGGTCTTTATTTATCTTCGGCTCAAGACTATGTTATTACAAGATTGAATTTGCAAATAGCTAATGTTTTGATATGTGTATTTTTTTTATGAATCAAGATGTTTATTTTTTTATCAGATCCTTGATAGAAAGAATGCTGAGATTGAAGATGTTAAAACTCAGCAGAGAAATAAAACAAAGGACTTTGAAGACTCAGTTACAAAATTGGAGAGAAAATGTGAGTCTTTTTTTTGTTTATCTCTACACTGTTGAATTTATACAAATATTAAATGTACTTACTCATCTGTTGCAAAAGATGTTTTTTTAACATTATTTTTTATCTGAACAATCTTAATTTGAAAAAAAAATGTAGATCGGGATTGCATAATTGATTTTAGATGTGTGTAAATTATTCTTTACTTGCAATGTTATCATATATCATCAACTGCAGTAATTATCTGTACAAGAGACATTGTTTTTTCCCACCTGCAGACAAATTTTTTTTATTTGAAGCAGACGACATTAGAAAAGCTTCGTAAACATGTGAAAAACCTTTTAGTTTTGCTGATGTGATATGTGAATAGATTGAAGAAAAGCATTATGGCAAATAGAGACATTGCTGGTTACTTACCACCACAAGATAACAAAACAGATGTTAATAACAACACAACAATAAAATCACTTTCGAACTATGTTTGTTAATTTTCAGTACAAAGCATGATGAAGGAAAATCAACATATGCAGGAATCCAAAGACAAACAAATCATTCAGCTGAAGCAGCTTGTGGAGGAGACCAATACAACAAAGAAACATGAGTTTGAGAAGAAGGTAGGCTGTAAACTATGATTACATATCATAATGAGGGTTCAGTGCAAGACTATAGTAAGTGCTTTATAAACATGAAGCACTTGCTATAGTCTGACACTGAACCCTTGATAAGTTTAGCACAAAACTCTAGTTACTCCCTCACAAAAGGAAAAGATTTACTGAATCCCTTCACTGAATTATCAATGAATAGTGATTATTTTGTTAAAAATACTAGATAACCATAAATTGTAAGCATTTATGAGTGGTCCAAAAGTGACCTTAAATGTTATGCACAAGTTATTTTAAAACATAAATGTTGAAATTGTGGGAATAAGAAAAAAAGGGCTACTTTTCTGTTCTTCCTTCCTTTAGCAAACCAGTAGAATATAACATACAAAAGAGATTTGTTAATGGAGGAATTTTTTTGTTGCATACAATTTTTCAATAGAAGGGGAAAAAAGGGAATCTAAAAACAGTATGGGATGAAGGTTTATACAAAAAAGATTAGAATAACAACAGATGTAAACAAGATATTATTTGACCCATACATAAGGTTGATTTTAAAATGATATGTCTTACAAATAATAGCTTTCCCATTCAAGAGTCAATAACTTAAAGATGCATTTTTTTCTATTTTGCCATACTTGGTTCAAAATCCCTCAGCTGCTAAGTTACTGTACATTAACCTCACTACTGTAGATGAACAGTTGAAAATATGCAATGTCCAAGTTTTTTGTGTTTTTTGTTTTTTTCAGATAAATGATGTTGTTTCTGAATTTGAACAAGAGAAATTTGAAATGCAAAAGCAGCATACAAAAAACATCCAGGAGATTTTAGATGACACAAATGCAAGACTACTCAAAATGGAGAAAGAATATGCCCAACAAACTACATCAACTGTAAGTAGCTTTTTGGTGACTCAAAAATGTATTGTTCCTTTCTGCATTACTTACAAATTGTAAGGCAAATGTTTTCATAATTATTTCATAATTGCAAATAATTTAAGAATTTTTAGAGCAGACAGCATTAATTTAGTGAAGCTGCATAGAAAATTGATAACATTGTTCATATAGCTGAGTGTGACTTGGTGAGGTGAGATCTCTATATATTGTGTGAGAAGAAAAATGATAACAAATTGCAAGAATTTATTTAATTTATTTTAGGCGAATGTAATAAAGGAACTAGAGGGCCGCGTACAACAGTTGATGAATGAGACAGAAAATGTGAAGAGAGCCAAATCAAGTCTTGAAAAGGACAAAGCAGAAGCTGAGGCTAGAATAGAAAGATTTAAATCTGAACTTAGATCCCAACAGGACAAGTAAGCAAGACTGTGTCAAAAAGAGATCTAGTTTTCTGATTAACGCAATTGTCCTTGACCCCAATTCCTGGATGTCCTCTATAGATCATTATTTTCCATGAAACCCTGCATAGCCTTCGAAATGTAAAGATTATTATATTTTCATATCAAGATTACTTAAACTGTGGTTACTGCTAATCTTGGAAAAGGTTAACCCTTAGAATGCTGGGTAATTTTCTAAAATTTATTTTTGTGTCATCTGCTTTCCCAAATTCAATATCTACTTCATTTTGATGAGAAAAGATACTTAAAGTAGCAAATAGGTTAGATTACAGGCCAGCTACCAATTTACTTGGAAGTTGGTTCCAACACTATAAGACTCAAGAACATCAGATTGTGTAAATATGAGTCTAAATGGTCAACAAGATGGTTGAACAGGCACTTCCTACAAGACTTGCATTCTGTTTTAAGATTTTTCTGTGGCTCTTATATTTTCTAAATGGTAAAGTCAATACAAGCAACATATTCTTTTAGTCCATTGTTGACCAGTATTAGTAATATATAAAGACAGTTATTTTCAACCTGTAACAGTATACAGTTATTTCATAGGCATTTTTGGAAGAGTCAAAACTATGGTCCAGAGGTAAACAGGATGACTTTTCCACCCGAGGCCGAAGGCCAAGGTCAAAATTTCAAATTGTCATTCCTGACACTGTTTCATTACCTGACACATTATATGATTCTTTGACATGGTTGGACTAAAACATTTGCATCAAATTGTCTTGTTTTTATAACTATCACGATCATGTTAACTCTCAAAAATCTGTAAGACTTAGCTGCATAAGGAATATTGTCGCCGTATTGTTAGGCGAACTTAAATTAGTACATTCGCTTGGTTGGAAAATACTGATTAACGCCGAGTGATCTTTGAAGAAACAATGGATGTGCAAGCGGTCAACAATTCAAAATGTTGAACAGTCAACAGTTTGTAGTGCAGTTAGATTATCATATCAGAACAGCTTTCCATTTTCCTCATTAAAACAACAAAATATAGAATTATGATATAAAATATAAAGAATTATCATTCATATGAGGCGTTAGGTAATAATTTCTATTGGGATAGCCTTTGTCTGAAGCCCTCATAAAAATTCCAATTTTTCAGAATGTTGACAATGGAACAAGACCACCAGAGATCTCTGGAATCTCATGATCAGGATTTGAGAGCTCTCCAGCGTAAAACAGAATCAAACATTGAATTCCTTAAACAGGAACATAATATGGCGGCCACTAAGGTATGAAAAATTATCTGTGTCTTAATCATACTAAACCAGTTTTCACCCGAGTGTTTGTTGATTATTAATTCACCCCATGATTCAGATATTAGTTGTTTAACCCATTACCAAATGATAACAACATTTGACCAGTTGGTTGCAGATGACTCTGAGAAATTTTGTTAGAAGAGAAATTGCTCATAGCAATTTCTCCTTATCCCACAATGTTTTCTGCCCTATCAGAAGATTGTTTTTTAATTTCATCGCATTTTGAAATGTCGTCTACAAACTTTTTCAATTTTTGAAAATTTGGCATTTGGTAAAGGGTTAACAAACAATCACTTCAATCTTATGTCATTGGCTTTTGGAGTTATCATAAATTGTGAAAAAGGGTAAATAGCTCCCAAAAGAAATTTTATTTTATCAAGATTATTTTTATATCTTAGCACAGTGGTATCTCCCAAACTTACCCAGAATTTGCTTATATATTTGCCATAATATTTTTTTGTAACATTTTATGTTTGGGCAATAACAAATTTGTTTTAAACTCAATTATTCAAGAACTGCCAAAATGAGAAACGGCCACTTAATTGATTTTTTTATTGAACAATGTTTGTAAAAACTATTCCAATATTAGACAATATTTCATTATATTGTGTTTTTACATTTTTAGAAATGTTACGAAAGTTTCATAAGTTATTGTAGAGCCATTGAGATGTTCAATTCTAACTTTAGACATTCAAAGATAAAGGCAGAAAACAGTTGTTATTCACTACATTTTTTATTTTACGTACATCTATTTGTGGGTTTATATTATAATTTAATAGCTGGTGGAAATGATGGGGTAATTCTTACGGTAGTCACAAATTCTCTGCATACATGGTTATTTGTCCTTGAAGTATATTGAGACAGTCGTAGTATCTAGTGCATGTATTCTAACTGTGTGACTAGATTAACTCTTTCAAATGACAAATATTTCCTTTTCTGTAAGCAAATTTTTCCCTTTTATTCCCAAGATAAAGATGGTAAAATTATTGATATACCAATATCCAATGTTAGAATTCAATGAGTTTTAAGATGGGTCTATGCTGAATGCAACAATGGACACTGATATAGATTCTGATTTTAGTGTAATAACCAAGTTTCTTTATGATATTGGGTTGAAATCAAGAGTAGACAAAACAAGGAATGCTGTTGATGACCAACTTATTATTTGTTTTTTTAAAGCCTACTATCCCAGGTGTGTCAAAGTTGTAAATTAATGTCGTAATTTCGCAAACAATAACGACATTTGACAACTTTTTTGCAGAAAAAAAACATTGTGGGAAAAGGAGAAATTGGTCGTCACAAGCAATTTTCCTTTTCCCACAAGGTTTTCTGCTCTATCTGAAAAATGTTTTTTCAATTTTATCACATTTTGAAATGTTGTCTGCAAACTCTTTCAATTTGGGACAGTCGAAAATTTGTTGTTTGAGAAAGGGTTAAGGAATGAAGTTCAGAAGTCTGAGGAATTGAGAGACATTTACACAGTTGGGTGACGGGTGTGTGAAAACAATAGTTATCTATTAATGATTTTTGTCTAATATGAGTTTGTGTGTGTATACCAACATAACACATGATAATGGGGGATTGTGTATATGTGTATATGTTGATTGTTAATCTCACTTGTGCATGTATACCAACATAACACATGATTATGGGGGACTGTGTATATGTGTATATGTTGATTGTTAATCTCATTTGTGTATCTAATGTAGTTAGTAACAGGAGGCGGTAGGGTCTGTATGCCATATAGACCCGGGTGGTTTTATAAGGTATGGTTTTGTTAACACTTAAATCTGACTTAGGCTGTCACACTTAAAATTACTCAGTTGTGACAAATAAAGCAGGTGACATGACATTTTTCCAAATAACTCCTGAGCTTAAAGTTGGCCACTGATGTGTTAAGGTCCTGGGTGGCCCTTTTGTTAAGGGGTCAGTTTTAGAACTTGTGGGTCCTTGGTTTGAGCCCCATGGTAACCTCTGGTGTGGTGGGGCTCTCCTTTGGCAAAACTATTGAGAGCCCTAGCCTAGTACAGGTGAATCCAGGAAAGCTGTTATTTAACTGTTATGTTGACATTATGTTAATCCTTAAAGGCACATACAAGGAGATAAGTACAAATAAATTACTGAAAAAATATATTGAGTTCTTTTATAATGTTCATAAAAGTCATGAGAATTAATTTACAAATGCAATTAGAACCTATTAAAAAAACTCCTTTAACATAAGTTATTTTGTCCTTGAAATATAGATGTCTCCAATTCAATCATGTTTATCAACAACCAGTTTGTTTACATATTCAAAATAACTAATTCTGATCGGTCGGTTCAAACATTTGTGTATCAGCTGTCAAGGTCAGAGGTGAAGAATGAGGCAATCTGAATTTGCTAATCTGGGTTATTTCTGGTTGACTTTCATGTTCAAGTTTTGCTGATGGGGTTTTTTTGGTGATAACTAATTGAATCTGATCAAAGGTTCACCAAATAAAATAGTTTGATATTGCATGAATCTCCTTTTATGTGCCTTTAATGAATGTAAACAAATTGAAATTGGTGTCTGGAAAAGGGGAGTTCCTCTGCTGAGTTATTTCTCATTACACAGCAACTTTCTCATTCTATACAAATGAGATATTTCTACAATCTCTACCAGAACAATCTTAATATTGTCACATCATCAAAAGTATGATTTGGCAGATGGTTGTTTCAAATTGCTAGCCATGCAGAAAGTAATGTAAGCCTGTTGTAACTCTCAGTAGTTCTTTGTGTTATTGTGAAGGCCTAAGACAGGTTTGACTGTACTATTAGATCTCTCTATGGTGGAGTAGATGATTTAAGTATCAGGAACATCTAAACACACCAAACACAACAATCATATGTTGTGGCTACTTAGTACTTTACAAGATGGTTCTAAGAAGTATCCACAATGTACGGTATAGAAGATTGTTAACCCTTATAGTGCTGGAACTGAATTCATGCTTTTTCAAACAGGTTGGATCAAGGTCAGTGGCCAAGTGAATTGGCGGCTAACCTGTTTGCTACTCTGAGTATCTTTACTCATCAAAATCAAGCAGCTAATTTACGGTTTTGGGAAGCAGACAACACAAAAATCTATTTTTAGAAAATTACCAAGCATTCTAAGGGTTAAGATCGCATATCACTGAATGTTCTTGATGCTTTCTTCATCATGAACTGTGCTCTCTGCTATTTCTTTCTTCTCATTTTCTTATGATTTTCTAATCTACAGGTAGTATTACAATTTATATCAGATTAATGCGTACATCAGTTGGAATATGTTTTTGTCTGGTGTTTTTATGACCTGAAAACTCAATGGGAGCGCGTTTCATGAGTATCATGAGTATTTTTACAAACTACACTTAGCTTTATACTGTTCAAACATAATAGGGAAAAGAAGAGTTAAATGTGATGGGTTTAATTATATAAGGACTATTCCTTTAAGGAGTATTTAGGAGCATGGGACATTAATTATGGATTTATACAAAAGTTGACATTATTATGTTAGATTTAAAAGAAAAATCAAAACAGAACTTTACATAAGTGTTTTTTATCATAACCACATTCTCTTGTCACCATTGATTGTTATTCTTCTTCTTCAGAAAAGGCAGTTGATTAAATAGATATGGGTTAATTTGTATACAATGCACATTTGTTCCACTTTTGAAAGGAAGTTTCATAACAGCATCCACATTAAATTAAATCCATGTTAAGAAATAAGATAAATATTTCTGATTCTTGCTGTTTCCATTTGAGAAATGATTGAAAAACACATCCTCACAAAAATATTATAAAGTTATTTTTAACAATTTTGCTTTTGTGAGTTTTCATCTTGAGTTCAAATCAACTTAAATTTATTTCATTTGTTTCCTTTGCTTTGCTTTGATGTTTATTTTTAAAGTTGTCTGCTGCTGTTATCCTGTAGATGGGAAATGGTGACAACTGATTTTTACCTTGCACTGAGTGGGATGGGGTGATAACACTTTTTGCTGGTCTATTTTAACCCATATCTCAATAGATACTGAACTTTAACTCTCTCCGAATGCCATGTAATAAATCTGCTAAAGACAAAATTAGAAATAATGTCAAAATGTACCGTACCAATGTGTACCAGTATGTAATGCTGCATACTTGATAGATGAATTTTCAAATTTTGTGACCAAGGAAGAATATGCTCAATATGAGTAAACTCTCTTTTGCTACTATGTTTTCAATGACACGCTTGACAGAGGCTTTGAATTTGTCTGAATTTAAATATGTAAAGGTTAGATAAAAATCACAAGTAAATATATTAAGAACACATATTAAGACATCCCAATGGCTAAAGAAGATGCTATCAGATAAATTTAACTTATGTTTTGTAAGATTTTCTGTTTGATTTCAAAATGAGAACAGTTACTGTGTTTGTGACTAACATGTTTTAGACCTGTTAGTGGTAAGATATAAAAGAGAGAGTGTCTACATGGATTGTTAGTTGTTTATTTCCATGTAACATGACATCATTAATTGTTTGGTTTGACAAATGAAACATTCTGTCAATTTTGTTTTCAGTAACCATCATAATGCTATATGAATTGCTATGCAATGGTGTTTAAGCTTAACACATTTCCACCTAACGCCACATTTTTGTCTCTTGCAGCAGATGTTTTTCAAAAAGCATTGTGGCAAAAGGAGAAATTGCTTTTACAAGCAATTACTCCTTATGCAACAATGCCTTTTCAATCTATTCACACATCATCAGTAGAACTGAAAGGTTTACAAACTTTTTCTAAAGTCATCTGCTTCAAGTAAAAAAGTGTCTCCAGGTGGGAAAGAATTAAGTGACAATCATAACCTTATATGGTTTGAACTGCAATGATGTTTAACCCATATAAAGCTGGAACCGACATCATGTTATGCAAACAGGTTTGATCCATGCAAGCAGCCAAGTAAATTAGCAGCTAGTCTGTGATTTAACCAGTTGGCTACCCTGGGTATCTTTCCTCATCGAAATTAAGCGATATTTAAGGTTTTGGAAAGCAGACTACACGAAAAGCTTTTTTTAGAAGATTACCCAACACTCCAAGGGTTAACACATTGGAAGGCATGTAGAAAGCCCTTACTTGAGAGTTTTACATGAAAGCTATCCTATGAAATGGTGCTGACAGTCTCACACACCATATTAAGTTCGTATTAGATGAGGTTACTTAGTTCAAGGTTGGCTGTTTTCTATTTATCTAGCAACTAGCCCATCCACTGACTGATATCGCCTGCCTGATATAAATAAGTGATATCAGGTCAATGCGTCATGTGACGTATCACATGATCAACATTGCCGGAACTACTTTTGACCTACTGAAACAACCACCGCATATACACAAAGGAGTCAACACTTCAACAAGAATTCAAGATTCCCGATAATTTTGATATTTTAATTTCAAAATCAAAACAAAATATAACTGTTTATGAAAAAAATATTAAATGCAAACAATAAACTTAATAATCATAACTTTGAAAAGTTCCTGCTTGAGAAAAGAGGCAAATCCTCAATAATTATAAAAAAAAATAGAAAAAAAGATAAATAATGACCTTGATTATTGAGAAATTACTCTGTATTTCCAGTAATGATTGTGATTTATAGAATAGCTTACACCACGACTTAACAATACCTTGCTATGCCTTGCCTTAAGGAAATGATTTTGATATCACTGTGACAAAAGAATTATTCAACTGTTCAATATGAGCAATAAATCCTTTTGGAGTTTTGCAATGATGATCTCTATTCTCTACCTGATATCTTGAGAAAAACATTATTTTTCATATCATAATCATATATAACCATTCACAACATACCTCATGGGGAAATAACACCAACTTGCTATTTTCTTCTAAATGGCAGGAATTTGAAACACTGTGAAAGAAGGGGTTATTACTTATGTCAAGCAAATTTTCCTCATTCACTCTTTTTCTTTCAAATCTTAAAGAAAAACTACAGAGGCAAACTACTATAAGGTTATGAATGTGTGGAAATGAAACCATTCCAATTTCAAAGCAACACATTGTTGACCATCCCAAATTAATAGAGTAGACATGAATAGGAGTATTTTTTTTGGAAAGAGAAATTGCCTAGTTTAAGAATTTTCCCTTCAAATAACATTTTCAAGAGTTTTCTGTTGATATCAAATAGTATAAAATAATGATGTATGCTGTTTTTATACATTTTAAGCAGAAATATTCAGAAATCAATGTGTTGATTTGCTGGAAGGGTGGAAATCATCAAGGAAAAATGAAAAAATTGGCTCATATTGAAAAAAACTTATTCTTTCTCAACAATTTTTTTCCTAGAGATGTTTGCACACAACTCTTAGAACATTGTCATTGTTTGGTTATCAGTTAATAACAGGTGATGTCTGGAGTATCCAATACAAGCATAGCATCACAGTTCTTTCTCTCAGACTTGGCCCATCAAGTTAAGTGAATTTTGTTGTAGAAATCTGAAACTCCACACAGTCCTGAAAGTAGAAATAAAAACCAACTCAGGAAATGAATTCTGAATAAACATGTACTTCATTTGTGTTCAAACACATAAAATCAAGACAAAGACAAGTTCAACAGAAACAACAAGATATGCAATAGACATTAATAAACTTTTTGCAATACAAAGGCTCTCAGGTTTCTCCCATGAATCTTCCCCTTTAATCTTGCACAGTTCAATTTTTATCTAAATTTTGGTCAGGTGTGTTTCTAAGGCAGATGATTGGTATGTTAAAATGACAATCCCAAAGAAATGTTTGACAAGGCAAGAATCAATAGAAAAAGAATGACCTACTACTCTGCTAGGAATGATATGGTTAAAATGTGAGGGGCCCAAATGTATTTGTCACCAGTCTAACAGAAATAATGCAAATTACAGGACAGAAATGTTCAGTCGGTGCACAACTAGATCTATTCATCTTTTTTGAATGACAATAACAAGATGTGCTTGACAATCTAAGGAAACACAAATTATAAGAGAAACCCACCTGCAACTCTCGGTTATAGTGATTGTGGTGTAGAATGCTTAAGCTCTCCATCCGCTCACTGAACCCCAGGTTTCTTTTCCACCGATGTCTTTCCAATCATGAATGGTTATGACACCACAACAAATAACAATACATTGAGTTAAATTGCTTCTTTTTCTATGGAACTGTCTTGAATGTCGGATCCATTATCTTTTACTAATGCTATAGTCCAAAGTCCGCAGAATAATTCATCGATAGACCGTTGTCATCGGGTTTTGTTTTTCGAAATGATGACTGTGTTTACTGTCCTTGTACATTATGTCATAATGTGTATTGAATTCTATGCATGAGTAAACTTATCGAAGCGAGGCCGAATTGAGAACATTTTGTAGGGCGATCTTTTCAATAATGAATTAAAATTACTGTCAAATAAAGATATGTCCATCCAGTTATTACATTTGAGTTAAATTGGGTTTAAAATCGATCAAAACAACGGACGAAGTACTTTTTGTCATTACGTCACTTCGCGTAATCTACGTCATCGCGTACTTGGGTCAAAAACTACTACTTCGATTGATTTAAATAGAGTAAAGCCTGATTCATCGCGCTTTATAAGAATTGTTGTCTGTATCTTTTTCTTAAATTTATCGTTACTAGATAAATAGAATATTATGCTAGTGTCTTTTGTTATCAATGTTATCGGTCAGGGTAAGGAGAATTGATAAAGGGCTCGGTAAACCTCGCCCATTATCAATTCTCCTTACCCTGACCGATAACATTGATAACAAAAGACACTAGCATAATATTCTCTATATATCATATGCATGTTAAAGCATGATTGTGTGATGGAATGTTTTTGCATGAGACCATTTTTACTTGTATCGACACATAAGCATTGAAATTTCATTGAAACAGGAAAAAGTAAACCCAGAAATCATTTGAGGTGTGTTTGTTGAAATCACTTGGGTCTATAGTAATCTTGGGGTCAGTACTATGTAAAATTGTATATGTAATGATATAATACTGACCCTAAGATAACTATAGACACTGTGGATAAATGGTCCATGTTATTTCTCACAGAGAGAGTATTGAGAAGTGCATGAATAGTGACAGTTTATTGAACAGAGAGAAAAATATGCATGTACATATTACTTCATCTAATCATGTTTTTCTTCTTGATATAGGGGCTGTTGTTCATATCTATGGTTTGTTGCAACTATAAGAACAAAGGTTACGTACGCTACTTGATAATATTAAGATAAGACTTTATTTTAAAATAATGGATGACCATCATTGACTGTAAGTTGCCAAAGATGATGCCGATTCTCATTAGCTAGGTCGATAATGTGCCTACCTTTGAATACAGGGGCTGTGAGTTTGAGACTTAGCTTGGGCAATATTCTTTCTGATTAATGAAGCCAATGCATTACCATTCATTTGTCTCTCCCCGCTGAGCAGTTATGTTCGTATGGCCATGATATAGATATTGGAGAGAAGTCAGTTGCTGTAACAAAATCTTGTGTAATACTTGTTAGGAATGAATAGGTGCTCTGGCAGCAGCAATGTCACTGAAATACAGTTGAAAACACTTAAAACCCCAATCCAGGAAAAAAAGGTATCGCCTCATCTGAAAACTGCTGAGTGGTTGAGGAATTAAATGTTGATTTTTCAAAACCTAACACTATCATTACAAGGATTTGTTGCAAAACTATAATAAGTGTTTACAAAGTATTGCATTGAACCCTCAATTAGCTACCAAAGAAATGAATGATATCCACCAAAAAACTGATTGTTGATAGATTTCAATATCATTGTTCCAAAAGGAGAATTTACACATTGTGAGCAAGTTCACTTTTTGTTATAGTGGTTTGAGTTAGCTTCTGAGAAGGCCTGTTATGTGTTCACGTAGAGATATTGGTTAGCAGAAAAAAAGGACTAATGTATATTGGATTTGGTTGTGGGTAAACCTTAGAAAATGGGAATAAGGGAACAGTAACCCCCGGATATATAGATACATGTAGTAGATGAACTGGTGTATTAACCAAGAAAAGTAGTTTTGCATGTAAAAAAAATATTGCTCCACAAACGAATGAATCTAAATGTTATGTGGCTGCTATAGACAGAATCTGCTGAGATAAAATTTTGATTTAGTTTATTTGTAATATTTTTTAAAGCCATTGGCTTACAAAACAACAAATATACAAAAAATACTGTTTTACTTGCCCCACACATAATATTATAGTTTTGAAACTATTACTTAGGGTGAAAATAATAACACAGTTGAATATGGTACCATGATGTAGGCAGCAATTCATACTATATGACTGACACACTGCATTAAGTTGTATGCCAAATTCATGTCATCTTATGTAGATGTTTAATACAAAATGTCTTTAGTTCATTCAATATTTATGTACATTACATATATCATTTTACATTGATGGAAACAGGCTACACCTTACAACGTACACTCTTTGTACAGTAGTGTCTTAAAATGGCTTTCCTAACAGTAGTGTTTTAAGATGGTATTGAGTTCATTCTATTTGATAATTCTTTTTTATTATTCACTGACCAATGTTGGTTTCAAGAAATCTCTTTACTTTATCTTCATGGTCTATTACGAATAATCATTAAAATTATAAATCATATAGAGGATTTTCATCATAGGGTTTGGACACCGAGAGTTAAAGTCATGACTATACTATAAGTCCATCTGCATGTTTCACAATCTATATTGCAGGCTGCTGAAACTGTGTCTGAGTTAGAATCCCATATTGATAGCTTGAAGAAGCAGCTAAAGGATTCTGAGGAGAATAGAGTGAGACAGATCAGAGAGCAAGAGCAGGTCCATAAACAGGATAAATATCACATGGAAACCATGCATGAAAAACAGGTAAGCATAGGTATCTGATTGATTTAGAGCTACGAAAGATAAGTATCGTTAGCCCTTATAGTGCTGAAACTAACTTAGCAAACAGGTTAGATCCAGAACAGTTGCCACGTAAATTGGCGGCTGGCGTGTAATTTTACCTGTTTGCTACTTTGAGTATATTTTTTAGATTAAATTTAGCAGAAATTTAAGGTTCTGCACGCAGATGACACAAAAATTCATTTTTAGAAAATTACCCACCATTATAAGGGTTAGGATGTGGCGTAGACAGGACTACAATCATCTTGCAAATTTGGAAAACAGGTAAGCAAGGGTACCAAATGAATTTAGGGGCTAGATAGGATAAATATGACCTGAAGACCATGCATAGAAAAATAGGTTAGCAGAGGAGCTGATCCATTTAAGATGAAAAAGAATTAAAGAACAAGTGAGAATAAAATAAATAAGGAAGACACAATCCAGGTTAGGCTAAATGCCATATTGTAATCTTACTAGGACACAAAATACAGATATAAGGCAAATCAATAACATTGACACATAAAGAGATGAGCTTCATATTATTTGAATCTAGAAATTAGACACGAAAACAAGGGAGAATAGGTATAACATATGTC